>JAIOJX010000023.1:120707544-121323910 GCA_022376925.1 Tragulus kanchil | reverse complement strand
GTGCCACAACTACTGGCTCTGTGTTCTAGAGCCCAAGTCACAACTCCTGAGCCAATGTGTAACAATACCTGACGCCCAAGTGCCCTAGAGCCTACTTTCTGCAACAAGAGAAGCCACAACAGGGAGAAGCCTATGCACCACAACGAGAGAAAGCCCTCACGCAGCAACAAAAACCTACTGCAGCCAAAAACAATAAATTCAAGTAAAAAAGGAAGTTGACCTGCTGTCCTCTTGGCTAGGGAGGACAGGGGACATCTGCTCCCAGTGTAGCGTCTCCCCACACTCAGAAGACATTACAAATCACAGCACTTTGCAACACTTCAGACAGCCATTGCCCAGCTGAAACTGGCACGCTCCTGCTGTGGGCAACAGGGAGCCTCACAAGGGTTTTAACAGGAAGCTGGTGCAATCGGCTCTGTTTTTAACATTGGACAACCAGTACAGCAGCGAGGGTGGATCAAGAAACAGACGGCAGGCCTCGTGGCCCTAGTCTTGTGCACTGTATCAAAGAAAGGTGCACATTCAAGACAAATCAGGATGGGGTCCGACTCCAGGTTTTTGTCCAGGCACTGTCAGAAGGTATATTATGGAGGAGAAAGCAACACCAAAATCCAGGGCAAGCAGGAGATAGTGCTCAGCAAACAATGAGGCCCAGGAAGCCAACTACAGCAGGAATGAAGTGAGCAGACCAAGAGACCGAAATTTCACTAACCTTGAAATTCTACGTAAACATGGTCGCAAGCCAATCACAGCAGTACTGTAACACCTATCAGGTGGTGGCACGATTGAAATGCTGGTTATTCCCTGCAACTCTGAGGTGCTCAATGAAAGGGTATTTGCTGTTGTTCAGTTGCTAAGTCGTGTCTGACTCTTTGCAGCCCCGTGGAGCTCACCAGGCTCCCCTGTCCTTCCCAATCTCCCAGGGTTTGCTCAAATTCATGTCCATTGAAAGGCAATTAGCCACACTTTCTACATCTTGGAGGGAAAACGTGATATCTAAGCACTTAAATTACACACACATACAAAGAAATCCCGGTCTGTACAGAGACCTAGAATACACGGAGGACACATTCCAACGCAGAATGTGGGCGAAGAGTCTGGTTTCTTGAACTGGGTTTCATCTCTTCTCGGGATCTCGGTTTCCTTGACTGACAAATGAGAGGATGAAACAATAATGCTAACTCTGAACTGTCCTCTGAGAATGAAAAGAGCAAGGAGGTTTGGGGGAGCGACATTGCGAGGAGGACAAGCATGTCAGACTCACTCCTCCTGAGTGTGAATCTGGTGAGGGTAGCGACTCATACCACAGTCAGAAACCCGGTAACACAATTGAGAAAGCTGGAAACATGCTGCAAGTGAAAATCTGGGGAGCACACTACATCCTGCTTTAAGATGCTGACTGTTTTTGAAATAAAACTTTAAAACATGCTGTAAAAAGCAACTATTCCTCTGGGGAAAGTGTGGCCTAAAGTGTCTTTGATTGTAACCGTGGGAAAGGCTTTCATCTGCGCTCTTTACGAGGCTAACTGTAACTCTCCCCCAAGCTCAGAAACCCCTTTCTGAATCTTGTGGTTGTAATCTTACACTCTGCACGATAAACCTTCGTTTTCAACAGGCACATTCCAGAACGTTCCAACTCACGGCTCAGAAGGCAGTCAGAAAAGTGAGGGCTGATAAAACGCTCTGTTTTTGCTAGCCTGCACACGTGTGCCCACATGCATGCACACGCACACACAGCCTGATGACCTCCAGCTACACCCAGTGAAAGAGCTTTATCTCTGACTTCTGCTCTTCTAAGTGATCAAGCTTCATCAAAAAGGACACCACAATCCACTCAAATGTAAGGCACTTAGCACAATGCCTGGCTCATGGCAATCCCTCAGTAGCTCATAACTGTTACCATGTTTCCTTCTTTTTCTTCACTATGGCTGGATGGATTATCACACTGTTAGCATTTAGCAGTCATTGATTTATTCCTCCAATGAGATCATCTTCGTGGAGTATATAACCACAAAAACACCCCTGTGGAATGCTGTTGCGGTTGCCTTCTTTTACCAAAGGACAGAAGACAGTTACCATAAATCTATTGTAGGAAAACGTGATATCTAAGCACTTAAATTACACACATACAAAGAAATCCCGGTCTGTACAGAGACCTAGAATACACGGAGGACACATTCCAACGCAGAATGTGGGCGAAGAGTCTGGTTTCTTGAACTGGGTTTCATCTCTTCTCGGGATCTCGGTTTCCTTGACTGACAAATGAGAGGATGAAACAATAATGCTAACTCTGAACTGTCCTCTGAGAATGAAAAGAGCAAGGAGGTTTGGGGGAGCGACATTGCGAGGAGGACAAGCATGTCAGACTCACTCCTCCTGAGTGTGAATCTGGTGAGGGTAGCGACTCATACCACAGTCAGAAACCCGGTAACACAATTGAGAAAGCTGGAAACATGCTGCAAGTGAAAATCTGGGGAGCACACTACATCCTGCTTTAAGATGCTGACTGTTTTTGAAATAAAACTTTAAAACATGCTGTAAAAAGCAACTATTCCTCTGGGGAAAGTGTGGCCTAAAGTGTCTTTGATTGTAACCGTGGGAAAGGCTTTCATCTGCGCTCTTTACGAGGCTAACTGTAACTCTCCCCCAAGCTCAGAAACCCCTTTCTGAATCTTGTGGTTGTAATCTTACACTCTGCACGATAAACCTTCGTTTTCAACAGGCACATTCCAGAACGTTCCAACTCACGGCTCAGAAGGCAGTCAGAAAAGTGAGGGCTGATAAAACGCTCTGTTTTTGCTAGCCTGCACACGTGTGCCCACATGCATGCACACGCACACACAGCCTGATGACCTCCAGCTACACCCAGTGAAAGAGCTTTATCTCTGACTTCTGCTCTTCTAAGTGATCAAGCTTCATCAAAAAGGACACCACAATCCACTCAAATGTAAGGCACTTAGCACAATGCCTGGCTCATGGCAATCCCTCAGTAGCTCATAACTGTTACCATGTTTCCTTCTTTTTCTTCACTATGGCTGGATGGATTATCACACTGTTAGCATTTAGCAGTCATTGATTTATTCCCTCCAATGAGATCATCTTCGTGGAGTATATAACCACAAAAACACCCCTGTGGAATGCTGTTGCGGTTGCCTTCTTTTACCAAAGGACAGAAGACAGTTACCATAAATCTATTGTTTATACAGAAGACAAAATCCACCATGTTGTTTTTCACGTTCTTGTACATACAAAGACCTCAACTGAAAACGACGGCTCATATTTTCCTCCCAGATGCTAACAGGAATTCATGTCCTGCTGGACTCTCATGAGTCCCTTCTACTAATAACATGCTCACTAGGAATAATTACGTGCTAACATTTATTAAGCATTTGCCACATGCCAGGCATTGTGCTCACGGTTTTGTTTATTATTTTATATTCAGTGCAGCCCCACGAGATGCTGCTGTTATTTTCATCTGCGTGAGATGTCTGAGGCTTAGAAAGGTTAAGTTATTCAAGATCATTCATTCAGTGAGACACACAGCTGGCAGGGGGGCGGAACCAAACTCCAACCAGGTGTTTCTGAATCCAATGTCTGTGTTACTGTTTTTCAAAAGATTATCTACTAAATAAAGGGTTCTTCCCTTAGGATCCTTAAATGAACTGCAAGGGATCCATGAGTCCCCTGAAACTGTATGTAAAATGGCATATGTATGCACCCATTTTGCTTGGAGAAAGTTCAGAACTTTTCCCATATTTTCAGAAGAGCCCAGAACTCATATATATATATATAAGCCCAGACTTGGGTGGGACAGTATCTTACCACCTTTATAGTCTGTACCACCACTACCCCCTCACTGCCGCCTCCACGCAAGAGTTGCACTATACATGACAGGTTATCCGGTTGACCTCATTCTCTTCTCTGGTCCTTTCTTAGACTTTTTCCCCATGGACATACAATCAAGGTGATAAATTTTTTACAGTTCTGTTCTTAAGCCATGCACATGTGAGAGCTTTGTTAGCACAGTTCCAGGGCCCAGATTTTCACACAGTTGCCCTTCACAGCCATGTGCTGCAAAAGAGCACACAGGACCCCATGTCCTGTGTTTTCATCTCAGAAAACCAAACATCTGCTTGTTCTGGCCTGAAGGATGTGCCTGTGGAGAGGAAATGCCCAGCACCGTGGAGCAGCACACCTGGCCCTTCTGCGTGAGCTCGAGCCCTGTTGTTTCTTCCACAAAAATTACCATAAATCTATTGTTTATACAGAAGACAAAATCCACCATGTTGTTTTTCACGTTCTTGTACATACAAAGACCTCAACTGAAAACGACGGCTCATATTTTCCTCCCAGATGCTAACAGGAATTCATGTCCTGCTGGACTCTCATGAGTCCCTTCTACTAATAACATGCTCACTAGGAATAATTACGTGCTAACATTTATTAAGCATTTGCCACATGCCAGGCATTGTGCTCACGGTTTTGTTTATTATTTTATATTCAGTGCAGCCCCACGAGATGCTGCTGTTATTTTCATCTGCGTGAGATGTCTGAGGCTTAGAAAGGTTAAGTTATTCAAGATCATTCATTCAGTGAGACACACAGCTGGCAGGGGGGCGGAACCAAACTCCAACCAGGTGTTTCTGAATCCAATGTCTGTGTTACTTTTTTTCAAAAGATTATCTACTAAATAAAGGGTTCTTCCCTTAGGATCCTTAAATGAACTGCAAGGGATCCATGAGTCCCTGAAACTGTATGTAAAATGGCATATGTATGCACCCATTTTGCTTGGAGAAAGTTCAGAACTTTTCCCATATTTTCAGAAGAGCCCAGAACTCATATATATATATAAGCCCAGACTTGGGTGGGACAGTATCTTACCACCTTTATAGTCTGTACCACCACTACCCCCTCACTGCCGCCTCCACGCAAGAGTTGCACTATACATGACAGGTTATCCGGTTGACCTCATTCTCTTCTCTGGTCCTTTCTTAGACTTTTTCCCCATGGACATACAATCAAGGTGATAAATTTTTTACAGTTCTGTTCTTAAGCCATGCACATGTGAGAGCTTTGTTAGCACAGTTCCAGGGCCCAGATTTTCACACAGTTGCCCTTCACAGCCATGTGCTGCAAAAGAGCACACAGGACCCCATGTCCTGTGTTTTCATCTCAGAAAACCAAACATCTGCTTGTTCTGGCCTGAAGGATGTGCCTGTGGAGAGGAAATGCCCAGCACCGTGGAGCAGCACACCTGGCCCTTCTGCGTGAGCTCGAGCCCTGTTTTCAGGGTCAGCTGTCAAGTAATCCTCTGCTTTATAAGCAATCTCACATTTTAATAAAAGTCATTGTGCAAGGTGAGCTTTTGAAATATGTAAAGTTGGTTTGCAGTCTGCAGCTGCACTTAACAGATGCCCTGATTTCCAACTGAACCATGTGTAATGGCCAGGAAAATCACGACCCATCATTGCACTTTGAGCATGCCTGTGTGCCAGGCTCTGTTCTAGATGCTTCCATCCATCATCCTGCCATCCTCACAATAGCTAAAGCAGATAGCGTCAACATTTTGCAGAAGAAGAACCTAAAGTCCTATCAGAAAAAGGTTCAGTGATTTCTTAAGATCTGAGATCTGAACCCATGTCCGGCCAACGCCAAAACCTTTACACATCCCTATCCCTCCATGCTCCCATTTTCTCATGGAACCAAAAATTACTTTAAAAAAAAAAAAAGAAGAAAGTTTACTCAAATTGCAAAGTAGAAAAGACATCTAGGCCTCAACATCTTAAGTAGCAGCAAAACAACCACTTCACAGCATGCCTCTAAAATGGGATAGAGTACACTGTTTTCCACTCTTCGTGAGTGAAGCTGAGAAACAATTAGTACATTTCTTAAATCTATTCTAGATGCCTTGTTAAAAGTCACCTTTGAATCCTATTATCCAATTATTGAATTATTCAATTATAATACATTCAACAAATAGAGGAGGTTCAAGGCACACAGCTGAAGAGTACGGAGAAACCCCAAAGAGTAACAGAGTCTTACTAATCTGGAATTATACATATCTCTAAACACCAAAACTGTGTAAAATTAAAAAAAAATTTTTAAATTTTTTAAAAAACAAAAAACAGAAAAGAGAGTCTTGGCCCCTCCACAGAGCTTCCAGTCAACTAAGCAGATTACCCCTCAAATGGTCTAATATATGACTAAAGCAAGAGAAAAACAATTTCTTAACAAGCTAACAGGACCTTAACAGAAAGAAATAAGGATGTATTTGTCCTGGGGGTAGGTTCTGGGGAGGAAGGTATCTGATAAATATAGAATTCATAAGGAGACAGCAACCCAAGCTGAGAATAAGCAGGTTTTGGATGTGAGAGACGAGTAAACAGAGGTGAAAGGGGGTGGGGGTTGTGAGCAAAGGCTCAGGGAGAAGGCACAAGGCCCTGGACAGGAAGGCCACAGCCAGCCTCTGTCGGAAGTCCTGCCTGGCCCAGAGGCGGCCATGAGGCCGAGAACGGCACTGGGAGGGCTCACCAACCTGCTCCGTTCAGAGAGCAATGGAGCTCAGTGAAGGTTTGGGATTGGGAGTGACCCGATCGGCTCTGTTTTCCAGGAAGACTGATCTGGTGGAAATGCACAGGAGAAGAGACCAGAAGCAAGGAGACAGCTAGAGCTGTCTGGCGATGAGATGATGCGGCCTACACCAGGATGTGGGAACGAGGACAGCAAGACAGAGGAATGCAAGGAAACTGTCCAGAGAAGCCGTCTGAAAGCGGGGCTTAGAAAGGGAATCTTGCTTGAGAAAGGGAAGGATTTCAGGCTTTTTAACTGACTGATTCTGATTGTTTCAAGTATTAGCCCATTAGGATTAGCCATTTAGAAAAATTGCAAAGTTTAATTTGTGGAAAGGCCTCAAAACGGGATTTTTCTGGAGTCACTTTCATGTGCTGAGGTTGCTGAGCTCTGTCATAAAGCTCTTTTCTGGCGCCTTTTGGCTCAAATGCTCAGAAGCCACAGTAGGAACGGAGGTGCTGCCGAGGAACGTGTGGTTAAGCAAACAAACCCAAAGTGCCATGAGAGGTGGCACACTTGGCTGTGGTAGGTCGGATTTGGGATCTGTCGTTTGAAAGGAGTCGTCAGGAGATGAAGAGGGGGAGTTTCAGCAGCTCATTAATCCTCCAAACCCACCAAAACGGGTATGCGAGGCCCACCAAGCACCCTGCTCGTAAGGACGGCCTGGCCTGCGGTGGAGCCCGGTGGCCTCTGCCGGGTTCAGAGCAGCTGCTCTGGTGGTGGAGGGGCCCTGGGCTGGTCTCGGGGAATCTCCAGCTGGCAGGGCCTAGCTTGCCTTCGGGGGTCTTCCAGTCTTCTTCAGTATACTGGTGAATCACTAACATTCAACATCCCTGTATTTCTAATCTGAAATAGCACTCTATTTCAATATATGTTAAGATATGCAGATATTTTTTGGATTCTCAAAACATAACTCATTCGTGAACGGCTGACAAATACAGGAGGATAGAAATTTAAAAAAAAAAAAAAAAACTCATTGAGAACTCTACTATCAGCCATCAGTCAACGTTTTGGTACATTACCTTCCCGCCTTTTCCACCTGCATGTTTAACATAGCCAAGAGATTTTCACCTTTAAAATGGGGTTCTCCTGTGGAGCATCATCTACGAGCGGAGGGATAAACGGACTCCCGAAATTGTGAGACTTAAATCTGAGCAGCCCCTCGCCCAGCACCTGGCAGCAGAGCAGGTGGCAGGTGTTAAACCAACTTCAAAGCCTCTCGTAAGAACCTCGAGAAATGGATACAATGACCTCAGTGGGCAATCGCTTTAACAGAAATGCTTCTCCCCCGTGCGTCTAGGATATTTTTTTGTGTCTGTGATCTTTCAGCAGCGTGTTGATGGAAGGAAGGAGAGAGAGCGGACAACTGGGCCCCACTCACCCCCGCTCTCAGTCATAAGGTCCCCCGTGGGGTCCTTAGGAAGACACCTGTCATGATGGGCTCTTATGTCTACAAATCCCCTGGGAGGTGAGCAAGGCTGGTCCACACCAATTTCCAGAGGAGGCTGGACACAGAGGCAAATGGAGGGCAAGTGGCTAACCAGAGATCATACAGATGGTTGGGGGGCAAAGCCAGAACAGAACTCAGGCAACAGGCCCCCATCACCCTTTCTGGAGGAGCCCCCGAGCAGCTCCTTTGGAGAAGGGAGCAGAGACGAGCTTCTCACGCAGCCAGTAGCCCTCCCCGAGCCACTGAGTTACTTATCACTGCTGTCATCTCACTAGTCCAGAGTGCACAACCCAGTCACCCTCCCTTTCTGCGCCTCCATGGACTTCTCAAACGTACCGAAAGAACAGATATTTGCCATCAGGAGTAGTAACTCGTGAGCTCCTGATATGTATCATATTTCCTTTCACAACAACTCACAAGGAGCCCAAGCCCCTGTTGTGTAAGTATACCCAACAAAAGCCAACATGTCCAAAGTCCTAGAGTGAGTTCCAGGAACAGGATTCTAAGAGCAGTTCTGCATTTTGCGAGACTTGAAGTTTCCAGGCATTCAGCTCCCAGAGGCTGGATGAGCTGGACCCTGTCACCAGGGCAGGAGGAAAACCCCACCCCAACAGAGGTCCCTAGCTCCATGGGCCTCTCCAACCTCATCAAGGCCAGCACCCAAGACACCCACCTCTCAGGTGGATATCACCTCGTGTGTCGCTACCGAGGCCAGGCAGGGCTGTCTTCTAGGGACTGCAGATTCTATTCCCAAGGCAGGCCTGCCAGATAGGGACACAGAGCCCTCACCACCCCACTCAGCCAAACCTGGCCATAGGCCACAGTACTATGATGCCCACCCAGTGACAATAACAGCTTTCTCCAAATCTGGAGAAAATATAACCCCTGTAGTGCAAGATACCATGAAAACATTTCACCACAAAGCATAGCTTGATGAACTGAGATGTCCTGCACCACCCCAAGAAATCGGACGTTGACAGAAGCATCAGGGTGGAAGTGAGGGTGACCCTCATGGAGCCCTCCTTCAGGTGACTTTGTAACTAATGGAAGAGAGAAAGCAACAGGCACAGAGGTGAAAAGGCAGTGTGGTGTTTCACCAAGGTTATCTGAACTTTTTCACCAAAGTCGTTCCATTCTCCTAGGCTAACCTGCTGAATTTAGCGATGTGCGCCTGTGAAAAGAAGGCCATGTAAGACTGACCTTTAATCTTTCCTTCACTCATTCATGGACCTTCTCTCCACCCAGTCTGTGATCATTTGTGGAGATACAAATTAAAAGCAATGATCCTTGACCTCAAACATCTCCAAGTCCAGTCAAGTCCCACAAGTATGTGTGCTCCGAGGGAACAGTTTGGGTGGCTATATTTACCTGGAGCTTCAAGGGAGAACAGAACACTGAGCACCTAAATCAGGAGAGGCAGTCAGGGCAGGCTCCCATAGCGAGGTGGCATGGGCCTAAGGAGAGTTAAGCAGATCAACCATTCGCAGGGAGGACATCCAAGGAAGAAAGAGCAAAGGCCTGAAGAGAGAAAGAGTATTAAAGGTGTGTTTCCAGGGACTGCTCTGGTGCTCCAGGGGTTAAGATTCCACCTTCCAATGCAGGAGAAGTGGGTCTGATCCCTGGTCAGGGAACTAGGATCCCACGTGCCTCAGAGCAACTAAGTTCATGTGCTACAACCAGATAAGAATCCTGTGCAACCCAACTAAGACCTGATGCAGCCAGAAATACATTTTTTAAAAAAAGTTTATTTCCAAAATCATCACAGTCCTATATTCCTAGAGCAAAAAATGACAGGTGAGAAAGGTTTGGCGTTCAGGTTGGACAAAGCAGCAGAGGCCACACCTCAAAGGGCCTTCAACAACATGCAAAAGAGCTTTTATTATATGCTACAGGTGGGAGATTGGGAGAAAATATTTTCAAATGATGTGACCCATACAGGACTAGCTTGTAAAATTTACAAACAACTCATGACACTTAATAGCATCAAGACAAACAACCCACTCAAGAAAATGATCAGAAGACCTAAATAGACATTACTCTAAGGAAGACACACAGATGGAAAACAGGCACAAGAAAAGATGTTCAACATTACTAATTATTAGAGAAATGCAAATCAAAACTACAGTATCACCTCATACGAGCCAGAACAGCTATCGTCAAAAAATCCACAAACAATAAATGCCAAAGAGGGTATGGATAGAAGGGATCCCTCCTACACTGTGGCTGGGCATGTAAATTGGCACAGCCACTATGGAAAATGGTAAGGAGGTACCTTAAAAAACTAAACACAGAACTGCCATATGACTCTGCATTCCCATTCGTGGGCACATATCCAGAGTAAAACGTGATCCATAAGGACACACGCACCCCAGTGTTCACTGCAGCACTGTTTACAATAACCAAGACATGGAAGCAATCTCAATGTCCATTAACAGAGGAATGGATAAATAAAATGTGGTATATGTACACAGTGGACTATTACTCAGTCATGAAAAAGAATGAAATAATGTCTTTTGCAACAACATGGATGGACCTAGAGAAAGTCATACACAGTGAAATAGGTCAGACAGAGAAGAAGAAATATTGTATGACATCCCTTAGGCAGGCATGCTTGGTTGCTTCAGTCATGTCTGACTCTTTGGTGACCCCACAGACTATAACCCACCAGGCTCCTCTGTCCAGGGGATTTTCCAGCAAGAATACCAGAGTAGGTTGCCATGCCCTCCTCTAAGGGTTCTTGACAGCCCAAGGATTGAACACGGGTCTCCTGCATTTAAAAAAAAAAAAAAAAAAAGTGGATTCTCTTTTTAAGGATCCTTAAAGCCACCAGGGAAGGTCATGACCTCTCTTATATGTGGAATCTAAAAAGAAATGATACAAAGGAAACTATTTACAAAATAGAAACAGACTCACAGACTTACAGAACAAGCTAATGGTAGTCAAGGGGAAGGGGTAGTTAGGGAGTTGCGGGTGGACTGGGAAGACAGTTTGGGGAAGAATGGATACTTGTCTACCTATGGCCAAATCCCTTCACTGTTCACCTGAAACTCACAACACTGTTAATCGGCTATGCCCAATACAAAATTAAAAGTTTAAAGAAAATAAAAGACGCTCAAAAATGGTGCATTTCCAAAATCATCATCCGTCCTATACTCCTGGAGCAAGAAATAACAGGTGAGAAAGACTGGAGATCAGGCTGGACAAGCAACAGAGGCCACACCTCGAAGGGTCTTCAACGACACGCAAAGGCGTTTTCCTTATACGCTGGAGGTGACAGGGACTGCCAAGTGAGCCCTGAGCCTAAAGAGAAGGTCACATGTCTTTAAAAGCTCTCTCTGGTTACAACGGAAAGGTGGATTGGCGGAGCAGAGGCCTACCCGGAAGCTCCTGCAGGGGCGCAAGCAGGATTCACGGGATCCTGAGGCAGGCAGGGGAGCCGGCAGTGGAGGGCAGCCACACCAGGGAGCAGAACTGTCAGGACTTGAAACGAGGGGGACACTCTTCAGTGCTCCTGCTGTGAAGGAACCCAGGCAGCCCAGTCTTTCCAGGAAACCCAAACACTGGACAGTTAGTTACATACAGTGTGAGGACGGCTGGATGGCAGAGCAAGGCGAGATCCACTTTGTCTTTTGCAACAACATGGATGGACCTAGAGAAAGTCATACACAGAAATAGGTCAGACAGAGAAGAAGAAATATTGTATGACATCCCTTAGGCAGGCATGCTTGGTTGCTTCAGTCATGTCTGACTCTTTGGTGACCCCACAGACTATAACCCACCAGGCTCCTCTGTCCAGGGGATTTTCCAGCAAGAATACCAGAGTAGGTTGCCATGCCCTCCTCTAAGGGTTCTTGACAGCCCAAGGATTGAACACGGGTCTCCTGCATTTAAAAAAAAAAAAAAAAAAAGTGGATTCTCTTTTTAAGGATCCTTAAAGCCACCAGGGAAGGTCATGACCTCTCTTATATGTGGAATCTAAAAAGAAATGATACAAAGGAAACTATTTACAAAATAGAAACAGACTCACAGACTTACAGAACAAGCTAATGGTAGTCAAGGGGAAGGGGTAGTTAGGGAGTTGCGGGTGGACTGGGAAGACAGTTTGGGGAAGAATGGATACTTGTCTACCTATGGCCAAATCCCTTCACTGTTCACCTGAAACTCACAACACTGTTAATCGGCTATGCCCAATACAAAATTAAAAGTTTAAAGAAAATAAAAGACGCTCAAAAATGGTGCATTTCCAAAATCATCATCCGTCCTATACTCCTGGAGCAAGAAATAACAGGTGAGAAAGACTGGAGATCAGGCTGGACAAGCAACAGAGGCCACACCTCGAAGGGTCTTCAACGACACGCAAAGGCGTTTTCCTTATACGCTGGAGGTGACAGGGACTGCCAAGTGAGCCCTGAGCCTAAAGAGAAGGTCACATGTCTTTAAAAGCTCTCTCTGGTTACAACGGAAAGGTGGATTGGCGGAGCAGAGGCCTACCCGGAAGCTCCTGCAGGGGCGCAAGCAGGATTCACGGGATCCTGAGGCAGGCAGGGGAGCCGGCAGTGGAGGGCAGCCACACCAGGGAGCAGAACTGTCAGGACTTGAAACGAGGGGGACACTCTTCAGTGCTCCTGCTGTGAAGGAACCCAGGCAGCCCAGTCTTTCCAGGGGAAACCCAAACACTGGACAGTTAGTTACATACAGTGTGAGGACGGCAGCTGGATGGCAGAGCAAGGCGAGATCCACTTTGTTATTTGATTTGTCAGCTACACTGAGCGGGGCTCCCCGACTGCACCTCCTGGCAAGGCCGCCCGGGGAAGAGCCAGGCTCCTGCAGCTCCAAATGGAGCCCTGCGGTCTCCTGGCAGGAGCGGGGAGAGCTCCGTGGGCACCGCTCCGTCTCTTGTCTCCCCTGCCCCTTCCGTCCGGGCAGCTGCCTTCCAGAGGCTAATAAGAACAAGGTGCAGCCCAGTGTAACAGCTCTGATACATTCCTCAGCAAAACCTAATTTCTTTCAAAACACATCGACTGCCTTAGAGTGACTCCATCAGGCCAGACACATGTTGGGGGGGTGGAGAGGTGGCGGAGGCCTGAGAACATTTGGCAGGTATGTGTAACGAACGTGTCAATAAATTAAACAAAGTTTATTTTCACAAAAACCAAATGGTCATACTTGCTCGCGGTTTCCTACTGAGGACTAAGAATTACTCCCTAGAGAGAGGCATCAAAGAGCAATTAGAGCAGTCTTGGAATTTTTTTAAACATACTATCTATCCTTTCTTCACACATGGTTGCTCCTGCCTTTGTAGCAAGGGCCCTTCACTCAGAGAAAAAATAGTAATGGGCTTTTCTAGGTTTGGGTCCTTCTGTGATAACATGGAGTCATAAAACAGGTTTTCCTTTTTTTTTTTTTTTTTTACAAAAACAATTGGTTTATAGTTAAGACTAAACGTCCTTCACAATGTATCCATTCACTTGTTCACTTAACAAATAATAGCATTGCCTGTTGGGTTGGTCTATTTCAAATCCTGGCAGACAGAACATCTATTTACCTAATAATGGCAATAATTTTTAGCCCCTGGGCAGGAATTTTATCACTCTGAGGATAGTCCATTAAAATCCTAAATTGTTTGAGTAAAAGATTTTCGAATGAAAAGAGACTATTGTACCAGAGTGACTCGGTATTTTCAAAATGCAGCAAGTGGTCAAAGAACATAGAAATCAACAATGGAGGGAGGGAAATACAGTTTAAACCAAACCAGACGAAAGCTGGATGATAGACATGCCTCAGAAGACGGACCAAAATGTGCTCCTGCTGTGAAGGAACCCAGGCAGCCCAGTCTTTCCAGGAAACCCAAACACTGGACAGTTAGTTACATACAGTGTGAGGACGGCAGCTGGATGGCAGAGCAAGGCGAGATCCACTTTGTTATTTGATTTGTCAGCTACACTGAGCGGGGCTCCCCGACTGCACCTCCTGGCAAGGCCGCCCGGGAAGAGCCAGGCTCCTGCAGCTCCAAATGGAGCCCTGCGGTCTCCTGGCAGGAGCGGGGAGAGCTCCGTGGGCACCGCTCCGTCTCTTGTCTCCCCTGCCCCTTCCGTCCGGGCAGCTGCCTTCCAGAGGCTAATAAGAACAAGGTGCAGCCCAGTGTAACAGCTCTGATACATTCCTCAGCAAAACCTAATTTCTTTCAAAACACATCGACTGCCTTAGAGTGACTCCATCAGGCCAGACACATGTTGGGGGGGTGGAGAGGTGGCGGAGGCCTGAGAACATTTGGCAGGTATGTGTAACGAACGTGTCAATAAATTAAACAAAGTTTATTTTCAAAAAAACCAAATGGTCATACTTGCTCGCGGTTTCCTACTGAGGACTAAGAATTACTCCCTAGAGAGAGGCATCAAAGAGCAATTAGAGCAGTCTTGGAATTTTTTTAAACATACTATCTATCCTTTCTTCACACATGGTTGCTCCTGCCTTTGTAGCAAGGGCCCTTCACTCAGAGAAAAAATAGTAATGGGCTTTTCTAGGTTTGGGTCCTTCTGTGATAACATGGAGTCATAAAACAGGTTTTCCTTTTTTTTTTTTTTTTTTACAAAAACAATTGGTTTATAGTTAAGACTAAACGTCCTTCACAATGTATCCATTCACTTGTTCACTTAACAAATAATAGCATTGCCTGTTGGGTTGGTCTATTTCAAATCCTGGCAGACAGAACATCTATTTACCTAATAATGGCAATAATTTTTAGCCCCTGGGCAGGAATTTTATCACTCTGAGGATAGTCCATTAAAATCCTAAATTGTTTGAGTAAAAGATTTTCGAATGAAAAGAGACTATTGTACCAGAGTGACTCGGTATTTTCAAAATGCAGCAAGTGGTCAAAGAACATAGAAATCAACAATGGAGGGAGGGAAATACAGTTTAAACCAAACCAGACGAAAGCTGGATGATAGACATGCCTCAGAAGACGGTACAGAGACATGTCCTTATGAAAAGTCACACTTTCAGACTCACAGACTCAGAAAGCGAACTCATGGGTGCCAAGGGGGAAGGGACAGTTAGGGAGGTGGTGATGGACGTGTGTGCATGGCTCTGTTTAAAACAGACAACCAACAAGGACCTCCTACGTAGCACATGGAACTCTGCTCAATGTTACGTGGCAGTCTGGATGGGAGGGGGGCCTTGGGGGAGAATGGATACATGTAGATATATGGCTGACCCTTGGCTGAAACTATCATAACATTGTTAATTGGTTATTCCCGAAAACAAAATTAAAAGTTCAAAAGAAAAGGAAAAAAAAAGGAAGCTTAAGCAAAACAAAGTGATACTTTTCTTCCCTCTAAGGTCTAACAGAAGTGAAATCTTCTTCCAAAAAAAAGAATATCCTACCAGGTGTACCGAGATTTTAGAGCTTCTTACCTAGAAATATCTGTGGCATTTCAAGAAGATGCATCAGTAGGACACAAGGGGAACGAAGCCTGCTATACACGGTTGTACAGGTTGTGTACTGCACAAGGGTGACTTCTAAGAGGGCACGGCTCACTCCGGAGACACTGTCAGTTTGTATACTGACAAATACGGTTTTTCAGGAGACACGAATGGAGGGTATTGCTCTGAAACTCAGCATGACAATTTTCTGACAAGAGGAAGTAAAACGCCTTGAGTAAGGCGTGCCTGTTTCTAATTTGCACAAAGGCTTCATATGGGTAACAGTGGCTCTGGCCGCGAAGTTATGATTTGTAGATGACACCCTTCCAGTGATTCTTTGGAATGAACTGCTGCTTTGAGTCAGCTTTGCAACCCAGTGCCAGGCCCACAGCACTCCATAAATGTCTCATTCAATAAGCCATCAGCACAAGTGTCAGGTACGCTCAGCTCAGGTGACAGGCCACAATGGGACCAAAGATGGCGTCAGGATTCAGTTGCCGTGGAAGCCATCCCCTCAGCCCAGAGAAGTGCAGGTGACCTTGAGACCACAGTCCACATCCCTTAACCCAGGGGCAGCCTGGGTTTCCTCCTCCTCTTCCTCAAATCTGGACAGGAGGAACCCCCAGATGATGGAGCTTCTGAGTGGTCCTCTACTCACGACATATAAAAGAGCCTCCAACACTGATAAACCTTTGTCCTGACTCGTGAGACAACAAGGTTTGCTTCTGCAGCAGCGACTGCTATTACGTGACTAGCACACGAAGGCAGAGACACGGGAGCCGGCTTCCCATTTCCATGTACTTTCCTCAGACGGTCCACCTGCCCAGCCTGTCCGCCTTGTGCAGTACACAACCTGTACAACTGTGTACACCTGTGTCCAGTAACGCTGGGGGAGTGGGGGGAAGGAAGAGCGAAGACCTAGGAGTCTCTTCCCCTCTGAACCCTGACAGTTCAAGTGGCCCCTGAGGATGCCGCACTTTCAGACACTAACAGTTTTCTTTGAGAGTGACCCCAAATTTAAACACTGCTCTAGGATGTCTGCAACAATCTTGATACCCTCTGCTTATCCCAGGGAAACCTATCAGGACCTCATGATGTATTTGAAAGAGCACTTCAAAAAGTAATTAGGGGGCTTCCCTGGTTGCCCAGTGGGTAAAGAGTCTGCCTTGCACTGCAAGGGGCGCTGGTTTGATCCCTGGCTCAGGAAAATCGCACGTGCCGCAGAGCCACTGGACTGGTGTGTCCAATTACAAGCTGGCGCTCTGGAGGGCATGCACCCAGAGCTGGTGCTCTGCAAGGAGAGAGGCCACTGCAATGGGAGGCCCACACAGGCCAAAAAATAAAGACGGGTGAAAACAAATCAATAAATAAAAATAAAAGAGGCCAAAATTAAAAGGAAAAAAAAAGTAATTGTGAAGAACAGATTTCAGTGTGACTGGTTTTGTTCAGAGTTTTGTTGCTTACTGCCACCCATCTACCTGAATCAGCCAGCCACAGGTGTACACATGGCCCCTCTTGAACGTCCCCCCATCTCCCTCCCTACCTACCCTCTGGGTTGTTGCAGAGCCCATGTTTGAGTTCCCTGAGTCTTACAGCAGATTTCCATTGATTAACTCTGTTCCACATGGTAACGTACGTTTCCGTGTGACTCTTTCCACACCTCTCGCCCACTCCTCCCTCCCCACCAGTGCCCTCCATGTCTGCTTCTCCACTGCTGCTTTGCATATACATCCATCAGCACCATCTTTCTAGACTCCATATGTACTTCCTAGCAACAGTGACTCTGAAAGTGACCACTGATCTCTGATCATCACTTCTTCAAAATGGAGCTAGTGGACTTTTCTCTTAAAAGGGGATAATGAGGATACCGAACACATGTAAAAAGAACATTTGAAACAAAGCATATAAGCATAGCAAATACTAACAAAAGAGGAGAAGCATGCATTCAAACTTCCCTACATAGCCTAGTTCATGGTTTTGAGTCAGCTAAACTCCCAAGTGTCCTTCCAAATTCTAAGGAGAAGGAAAATACTCCTAACTAGACATTTAGGAATGTCTTATTGCACGTGTATTATGTTAGGCTATATGCACAAGGCTAATAAAATTGCAGCTTACATCTGTATAGCACTCTATAGTTTATTAAGTTCTTTCATATACATGAAATCATGGCAGAACTGTGCATTTTATATGCTGAACGTATGTTTTATAAAGCACTTGGGCCTTTGGATAATCAGTGTATATACTATATGCATACCCATTGTATATAACCAGGAGTATAATATTATTTCAACTATTACACAATGTATATTGTTGTATCTTTACTTTTACAACATATTAGTGCCAATATGTATGATTTGTACCATGCTGAGCACTTTGTCAGGAATAAAACTCCTAATTAAAACTAGTCTCCTGTGGGAAAACATGAATTGCTTTATGATGATTCATTCTGCATGGATTTCTAGATCACATAACTACTCAAACCAATCTCCTACCTGAGCATAGTTTGTAAAAATAATTAGCAAAAGAGGGTATTAAATCCTCTAGAAATTTCCTGTGTTTCAGATTTTCTCCTTTAGAACATATAAGTATTTTCATTTTTAAAAGGAACTAAGCTCATTTGACTTTAAGTACACAAAAAGCAGTTAGAGGGGCTTCCCTGGTGGCTCGCCCACCCTACATGGCCCCTCTTGAACGTCCCCCCATCTCCCTCCCTACCTACCCTCTGGGTTGTTGCAGAGCCCATGTTTGAGTTCCCTGAGTCTTACAGCAGATTTCCATTGATTAACTCTGTTCCACATGGTAACGTACGTTTCCGTGTGACTCTTTCCACACCTCTCGCCCACTCCTCCCTCCCCACCAGTGCCCTCCATGTCTGCTTCTCCACTGCTGCTTTGCATATACATCCATCAGCACCATCTTTCTAGACTCCATATGTACTTCCTAGCAACAGTGACTCTGAAAGTGACCACTGATCTCTGATCATCACTTCTTCAAAATGGAGCTAGTGGACTTTTCTCTTAAAAGGGGATAATGAGGATACCGAACACATGTAAAAAGAACATTTGAAACAAAGCATATAAGCATAGCAAATACTAACAAAAGAGGAGAAGCATGCATTCAAACTTCCCTACATAGCCTAGTTCATGGTTTTGAGTCAGCTAAACTCCCAAGTGTCCTTCCAAATTCTAAGGAGAAGGAAAATACTCCTAACTAGACATTTAGGAATGTCTTATTGCACGTGTATTATGTTAGGCTATATGCACAAGGCTAATAAAATTGCAGCTTACATCTGTATAGCACTCTATAGTTTATTAAGTTCTTTCATATACATGAAATCATGGCAGAACTGTGCATTTTATATGCTGAACGTATGTTTTATAAAGCACTTGGGCCTTTGGATAATCAGTGTATATACTATATGCATACCCATTGTATATAACCAGGAGTATAATATTATTTCAACTATTACACAATGTATATTGTTGTATCTTTACTTTTACAACATATTAGTGCCAATATGTATGATTTGTACCATGCTGAGCACTTTGTCAGGAATAAAACTCCTAATTAAAACTAGTCTCCTGTGGGAAAACATGAATTGCTTTATGATGATTCATTCTGCATGGATTTCTAGATCACATAACTACTCAAACCAATCTCCTACCTGAGCATAGTTTGTAAAAATAATTAGCAAAAGAGGGTATTAAATCCTCTAGAAATTTCCTGTGTTTCAGATTTTCTCCTTTAGAACATATAAGTATTTTCATTTTTAAAAGGAACTAAGCTCATTTGACTTTAAGTACACAAAAAGCAGTTAGAGGGGCTTCCCTGGTGGCTCAGTGGTGAGGAGCTCACCTGCCAATGCAGGAGACACAGGCTCAATCCCTGATCCAGAAGATCCCACATGCTGCGGAGCAACTAAGCCCTTGAGCCACGACGATGGAGCCTGCGCTCTGGAGCCTCGGAGCTGCAACTATGGCGCCCACGTGCCGCAACGACTGAAGCCCGCGTGTCCTAGAGCCCGAGTTCCACAACAAGAGAAGTCACCGCAACAAGAAGCCTGCTCACCTCAACTAGACAGTAACCCCCACTTCCTGCAACTACAGAAGGGCCTGCAGCAACAGTGAATACCCAGAAGAGCCAAAAATAAACAAACAATTAAAAAAAAAATCCGACGGGCGGTGGTGCTGGGAGGGAGGAGGGGACCAGGGATATGCATCTGACTGATCTGGGAACATACATGTCTGTGAACAACAAAATTTTGTAAAAACTTTTAAAAAATGAATTAATTAATTGCAAGTCAGAGAATGAAGTTATATTGATTTTAATAAAATGCAAATAATCTCTCTCTCCCATCATCTATCATTACTCTGCTGGAAAATGGCAAACAACCCACCTCCTTTTAATGAAATCATCTGAAAATGACTCTGAGACTAGAAAATTAATAAAACAAAATGAAGCCAAAAGCTAACATTCTATGCCTCTCTCTCTTTCCCTACCCCATTGCTTTTTAAGTGAAACTAGAGAGTGGCCTCTTCATATGAAACCAGAAGACTAATTCAATTAAGCTTAAAATGAAGGTCTGTTTTATATGGATATGAATACAGTCTGTATTGATGTTTATAAAGAGCTTTTCAGGTTATTGATGTTATCTGAGCCCTAAGTACTCAAATAGCCATAGTTATTAATGCCGATTTATCTTAGAGAACTTCAAAAATATACAGTTAATTTCTAGAGATAACCAATTCGTAATTAAAGAATACGAGCTATAGGAAAACGTCCTCTTTTAGCCAACAAGCACACACACACCCCTGTCTCATAATACCTCATTCCTCAAATGTTAAGGACTTCCTGACTTTTTTTGAAAAATAAACAACTCAAAAGTTCTATCACCAGAAGAATCATAAGAAGAATATCAAATTTACTTCATAACATGCTGAAATAAGGTTCTGAATCTGAATTATGTCATTCAAAACTTCTCAACCTGGAGGTGGTGGGTAGCTTTCTACGGAATATAATGTAAGACACATCATGAGCTCTTACCTGTCCCAAAGCAACCTCCACATCATGCCTGAAGCCACCAACACTTGAGCATTGACAGCTGAAGAATGGTAAAGAGGCAAGGAAAGGAACTTTAATAATAGCATGCACCACATAGAAGAGATGTTTCTTTACCTACATCATCTTCCTTAAACCTTAAAATGCCAACTTGGGCAGGTAGCATCACCTTTGTTTTACAGGGAAAGCAGATGCTCAGAAAGATTAAGAGGCCCAAGGCCACACAGGTACAAGCATCAGACCGAAGCCCACATCTGATTTCAGATGCCAACCAACCATACTGAGAAGAAATTTAATCTGCAGATTTTAATTTTTCTTCCGAATATCACCAAATAATCCAGCCCTTACTTCCTATGACCTACAATGTTTTATTGTTTAGTCACTAAGTTGTACCTGACTCTTTTGTGACCCCATGCACACTAGCCCACCAGTCTTCTCTGTCCATGGGTTTTCCAGGCAAGAATACTGCAATGGGTTGCCATTTCCTCTCCAGGGGATCTTGGGTTGAACCCACATCTCCTGCACTGGCAGATGGATTCTTTACCACTGAGCCACCAGGGAAGCCCTACAATGATAGGCATTCAAAATTAAGGCAATCAATGGGTACTTAGAGCTTATCACATAACATAACAAAGACTCCCAGATAGAATGGTTACCAGAGAATGCCTCAGCCTGTTAACATTAGCCTGTTAGGATGGGACGGTTCTGCAGATTATCTGTTTGTAGCTGAGCACATTGCCAGGAAATAAAACCCCTGAACAAACTAAATTTCCACAGGAAAATACAATTTGCTTTACATTAAGTTTTCTAATTAAAGAATACGAGCTAAAGGAAAACTTCCTCTTTTAGCCAACAAGCACACACACCCCTGTCTCATAATACCTCATTCCTCAAATGTTAAGGACTTCCTGACTTTTTTTGAAAAATAAACAACTCAAAAGTTCTATCACCAGAAGAATCATAAGAAGAATATCAAATTTACTTCATAACATGCTGAAATAAGGTTCTGAATCTGAATTATGTCATTCAAAACTTCTCAACCTGGAGGTGGTGGGTAGCTTTCTACGGAATATAATGTAAGACACATCATGAGCTCTTACCTGTCCCAAAGCAACCTCCACATCATGCCTGAAGCCACCAACACTTGAGCATTGACAGCTGAAGAATGGTAAAGAGGCAAGGAAAGGAACTTTAATAATAGCATGCACCACATAGAAGAGATGTTTCTTTACCTACATCATCTTCCTTAAACCTTAAAATGCCAACTTGGGCAGGTAGCATCACCTTTGTTTTACAGGGAAAGCAGATGCTCAGAAAGATTAAGAGGCCCAAGGCCACACAGGTACAAGCATCAGACCGAAGCCCACATCTGATTTCAGATGCCAACCAACCATACTGAGAAGAAATTTAATCTGCAGATTTTAATTTTTCTTCCGAATATCACCAAATAATCCAGCCCTTACTTCCTATGACCTACAATGTTTTATTGTTTAGTCACTAAGTTGTACCTGACTCTTTTGTGACCCCATGCACACTAGCCCACCAGTCTTCTCTGTCCATGGGTTTTCCAGGCAAGAATACTGCAATGGGTTGCCATTTCCTCTCCAGGGGATCTTGGGTTGAACCCACATCTCCTGCACTGGCAGATGGATTCTTTACCACTGAGCCACCAGGGAAGCCCTACAATGATAGGCATTCAAAATTAAGGCAATCAATGGGTACTTAGAGCTTATCACATAACATAACAAAGACTCCCAGATAGAATGGTTACCAGAGAATGCCTCAGCCTGTTAACATTAGCCTGTTAGGATGGGACGGTTCTGCAGATTATCTGTTTGTAGCTGAGCACATTGCCAGGAAATAAAACCCCTGAACAAACTAAATTTCCACAGGAAAATACAATTTGCTTTACATTAAGTTTTCTAGATCTTAAGGCCACAGAAACCAGAACTTGGCTCAACAGTTTCTGAAGAAATGCAAACAAACTTAAATTTAAAAGTAGGCCACAGAATGTAAATTGACACAGTCACAATGGAAGACAGTATGGAGATTCCTTTAAAAACTAAAAATAGAAGCACCATATAACCCAGCAATCCCACTCTTAAGCTTATACTCTGATGAAATCAAAACTGAAAGAAGCACCTGTACCCCAATGTGCATTGCAGCTCTCTATACAATAGCTAGAACATGGAAGCAACCTAGATGTCCATCGATGATTGAATGGATACAAAAGCTCTGGTACATATACAATGGAATATTACTCAGCTGTAAAAAGAAATACAGAAGAATCAGTCCTAATGAGGTAGCTGAATCTAGAATCTATCATAAAAAGTGAAGTCAAAAAGAAACAGTCAAGTACAATATACTAACACATATATATGGAATCTAGTAGGATGGTAATGATAACACATGCAGTGAAGCAATGGAAAAACAGACATGGACAGTAGACATATGGACATAGTGGGGAAGGAACAGTGGGTGGGAGGCATAAAGGAAGTAGCATGAAAACCTATACTATCATATGTGAAAAAAATAGTTATTGTCATTGCACTGTGAGAAAAGAGGATCCTGCAAGGGTGCTGTGTGACGGCTTGGAGGGGTCAGGTAGGGGGGTTGGGATATACATAAGACTAATCTGGGAACCTACATATTTGTAAACAACAAAACTCTGTAAAAGGAATCTAGTAGGATGGTGATGATGGCACATGCAGTGAAGCGACGGAAAGACAGACATGGACAGTGGACATATGGACATTGTGGGGAAGGAACAGTGGGTGAGAGGCGTAAAGGAAGTAGCATGAAGGTCTGTAGTATCATAAGTGAAGAAAATAGCTCTAGTCATTGCTCTGTGAGAAAAGGGGATCCTTCAGGGGTGCTGTGTGATGGCTCAGCCTGTTAACATTAGCCTGTTAGGATGGGACGGTTCTGCAGATTATCTGTTTGTACTAATGGAAAAACGAAAAAATTTGTACAATTTGCTTTACATTAAGTTTTCTAGATCTTAAGGCCACAGAAACCAGAACTTGGCTCAACAGTTTCTGAAGAAATGCAAACAAACTTAAATTTAAAAGTAGGCCACAGAATGTAAATTGACACAGTCACAATGGAAGACAGTATGGAGATTCCTTTAAAAACTAAAAATAGAAGCACCATATAACCCAGCAATCCCACTCTTAAGCTTATACTCTGATGAAATCAAAACTGAAAGAAGCACCTGTACCCCAATGTGCATTGCAGCTCTCTATACAATAGCTAGAACATGGAAGCAACCTAGATGTCCATCGATGATTGAATGGATACAAAAGCTCTGGTACATATACAATGGAATATTACTCAGCTGTAAAAAGAAATACAGAAGAATCAGTCCTAATGAGGTAGCTGAATCTAGAATCTATCATAAAAAGTGAAGTCAAAAAGAAACAGTCAAGTACAATATACTAACACATATATATGGAATCTAGTAGGATGGTAATGATAACACATGCAGTGAAGCAATGGAAAAACAGACATGGACAGTAGACATATGGACATAGTGGGGAAGGAACAGTGGGTGGGAGGCATAAAGGAAGTAGCATGAAAACCTATACTATCATATGTGAAAAAAATAGTTATTGTCATTGCACTGTGAGAAAAGAGGATCCTGCAAGGGTGCTGTGTGACGGCTTGGAGGGGTCAGGTAGGGGGGCCTGGGAGGGGACCAGGGATATACATAAGACTAATCTGGGAACCTACATATTTGTAAACAACAAAACTCTGTAAAAGGAATCTAGTAGGATGGTGATGATGGCACATGCAGTGAAGCGACGGAAAGACAGACATGGACAGTGGACATATGGACATTGTGGGGAAGGAACAGTGGGTGAGAGGCGTAAAGGAAGTAGCATGAAGGTCTGTAGTATCATAAGTGAAGAAAATAGCTCTAGTCATTGCTCTGTGAGAAAAGGGGATCCTTCAGGGGTGCTGTGTGATGGTCGGGAGGGGAGGGAAGGGGGGGATATACATGTGACTAATCTGAGAACATGCATGTCTGTGAACAACAAAACTCTGTAAAAGTTAAAAGTAAAATAAAGGTTTAAAAAAAAAAAAAAAACTCTGTAAAAGTAAAAAGCAAAATAAAAATTAAAAAAAAAAAAAAAGCCCAGGGCTTCTCTGGTAGTCCAGTGGGTAAGGACACCGCCTTGCACTGCAAGGGGCACCGGTTTGATCCCTGGCCTGGGAAGATCCCACGTGCCGCGGAGCGGCTGGACTGATGTGTCCAATTACCGAGCCGGAGCTCTGGAGCGCATGCGCCCAGCGCCGGCTCTGCAACAACAGACGCCACTGCGATGGGAGGCCCGCAGGAGCCAAAGAACAAAGACGGATGAAAATAGACAAATGAAAGACTGATAGAAGTGGCCCACCCATCCCCTCCCTCCCCAACCCGACCCCCCCGCAAAATAAATAAATAAATGTTTTAAAATAATAATAATAATAAAAAGCCCACAGCTGAGGAAGCCTGGAAATTGATGGAATAACAGCAAAGCGATACCATCAAAATAAAGATCTTTTCAAAATGCCATCGGCTTGGGAAAATCCCCTAGAGAAGGCCATGGCAACCCTCTCCAGTATTCTTGCCTGGAGAATGCCATGGACAGAGGAGCCTGGTGGCCCACCACAAAGAGTCAGACACGACTGGAGGAACTTAGCACACATACACACACACACAGCACACACATATGCAGGCACTATTTAACCCTCGGAAGAATCCTATGAGCTAGGTATGATTTGTCATAGCATCCTACTCTACAGAAAAGGAAATAAGACCTGAAAGGTTTAACACACTTGACTGCTACACATAATATATTTGTTTCCTCCAGAATAAAGAACCATACACTGGGTGATTGAAACAATAGAAATACATTGTCTCACAAGCCCAGAGCTCCAAGATCATGGTGGTAGCAGGGCAGGTTCCTTCTTAGGGCTGTGAAGCAGAATCTGTCTGCTCCAGGCCACTGCCCTAGTTTCTGGCAGCCTCAAGCGTTCCCCGGTTCCTAAATGTTCCCTCTGTGCCTTCTCATCATCTTCCCTTTGCACGTGTCTGCCTCTGTCCACATCTCCCCTTTTCATAAGGACACTCATCATGTTGGATCAGGGCTCACCCTAATGACCTCATGTGACCTTGAGCTCCTCGGCGAAGATCCTATTTCAAACAAGGACACATTCAGGGTACTGGGGGTTAGGACTCTGACATCTCTGGGGGGAACACAATCCCACTTGTAACACACAGCTGTCAGGTAGTCAGGCTGGCTCCCAAGAACACATTTCTAGCTCCTCCTTGAGGAGCACACGTCCGCTCAGGTGACTGAGCAAGCAAGAGGAAGGTTCTGCAGAGAGGGACCGGTGGCAGGAGGCAGCAAGGATAAGGAAGACAGGGACCACCTCTCGAGTGCCCTATACATCCCCTGAAAGCTTATCCACGATCTCACTGTTCTGTGCAGTGTGTGTTCACACATGCATGCATGCATGCTAAGTGGCTTAAGTCATGTCCAATTCTTTGCAACCCCATGGACTGTAGCCAGCAAGGCTCCTCTCTCCATGGGATTTCCCAGGCAAGAATACCGGAGTTGGGCTGCCATTTCCTATTCCAGGGGATCCTGCTGACCCAGAGACCAAACCTGTGTCTCCTGCATTGGCAGGCAGGTTCTTTATCACTAGGGCCACCGGGGAAGCTGTTCATGTCCTGTAATAAATACAAGGCTTGGTCGGATCTCAGCCTCTATCTTCAGACAGCCTTCCTGCAGTGCCTCAGCCAGAGGGGTTGGGAGTGGGGACGTACACAGACAGCTCCCCCATAATCCTCACAGCAAAGACAACTCCAAGACCTCATGGGGAAGGTGCGCTGTGGAAACAGAGCAGTAAGGCTTCACTCCAACTGGACACAGCTTCACGAGAGGACAGGCTTTGCTATGGGCAGGTTGCAACAGGAGAAGGTATAAGACACATATCTAGACAGCTGAGAGTGCCAACACCTCTCGAGAGCTTTAGACGGAAGTATGCTGGGGGAAGCTAGCACCCTCCATCCTTACAATAGTTCTCTGCAATGCGTACTCTCCCCAGTTTACAGGTGAAGAAGCTGAAGCCTGCAGATTTCAGGGAAAGAGATGAAGCCGGAATCCTAACGTCCAACTCATCTGGAAACCCAAAGGTCTTAGATAGCAGGACTCAGAGCTGCCCTTTGCACGTGTGTGCCCCTGTCCACATCTCCCCTTTTCATAAGGACACTCATCATGTTGGATCAGGGCTCACCCTAATGACCTCATGTGACCTTGAGCTCCTCGGCGAAGATCCTATTTCAAACAAGGACACATTCAGGGTACTGGGGGTTAGGACTCTGACATCTCTGGGGGGAACACAATCCCACTTGTAACACACAGCTGTCAGGTAGTCAGGCTGGCTCCCAAGAACACATTTCTAGCTCCTCCTTGAGGAGCACACGTCCGCTCAGGTGACTGAGCAAGCAAGAGGAAGGTTCTGCAGAGAGGGACCGGTGGCAGGAGGCAGCAAGGATAAGGAAGACAGGGACCACCTCTCGAGTGCCCTATACATCCCCTGAAAGCTTATCCACGATCTCACTGTTCTGTGCAGTGTGTGTTCACACATGCATGCATGCATGCTAAGTGGCTTAAGTCATGTCCAATTCTTTGCAACCCCATGGACTGTAGCCAGCAAGGCTCCTCTCTCCATGGGATTTCCCAGGCAAGAATACCGGAGTTGGGCTGCCATTTCCTATTCCAGGGGATCCTGCTGACCCAGAGACCAAACCTGTGTCTCCTGCATTGGCAGGCAGGTTCTTTATCACTAGGGCCACCGGGGAAGCTGTTCATGTCCTGTAATAAATACAAGGCTTGGTCGGATCTCAGCCTCTATCTTCAGACAGCCTTCCTGCAGTGCCTCAGCCAGAGGGGTTGGGAGTGGGGACGTACACAGACAGCTCCCCCATAATCCTCACAGCAAAAGACAACTCCAAGACCTCATGGGGAAGGTGCGCTGTGGAAACAGAGCAGTAAGGCTTCACTCCAACTGGACACAGCTTCACGAGAGGACAGGCTTTGCTATGGGCAGGTTGCAACAGGAGAAGGTATAAGACACATATCTAGACAGCTGAGAGTGCCAACACCTCTCGAGAGCTTTAGACGGAAGTATGCTGGGGGAAGCTAGCACCCTCCATCCTTACAATAGTTCTCTGCAATGCGTACTCTCCCCAGTTTACAGGTGAAGAAGCTGAAGCCTGCAGATTTCAGGGAAAGAGATGAAGCCGGAATCCTAACGTCCAACTCATCTGGAAACCCAAAGGTCTTAGATAGCAGGACTCAGAGCTGGCTCTCAACAGCTATAAAATTACAAAATTAGTAAAGTCGGGCTTCCTTGGGGGCTGAGTGATGAAGAATCTGCCAGGGCTGGAGACATGGGTTCATGGCCTGGTCCAGGAAGAGCCCCCATGCCGTTGAGCAGCTAAGCCCGTGTACCACTACCATTGAGCCCAGCTGCTGAAGCGTGCACACCCTCGAGTCTGCGCTCCACAAAGAAAAAAGCCACTGCCACAAGAAGCCCTCACACCACCACCAGAGAAAGCCCTGCTCAGCAACACGACCCAGCACAGCCAAAAATAAACAGAATTTTAGTGTGAGTAAAACCAATTCATCTTACCATTTCTGACACTAATGTAAAAGCAAAAGTACAGTTCAGCATGCAAAATCAGAAGGATTTTCTTTCAAAAACACCGTGCGTGTGTTGCTAAGTCACTTCAATCGTGTCCGACCCTTCTGAAACCCTACAGCCATAGCCAAATCCACTCAAAGTCACTATAGGATCAAATGAAATTATTTCCTGTAGCCAAGGTAGGAAAAAGAATGCAGAAAGGAATAAAACTGGTGATTTCTAACAAGAGAAGTGATCATGTAGCCAGACAGGCTTGCTCTATGCATAATGTGGGTGTGTTTGTGTATGTGTGTTTTCATGTGCACATTTTTTTCCATTGAGCCAAGAGAACCTTAGGAAAATTTTACAACAACAGTGTGTCATGTACAGAAAAGACGGATGGGTTAAAGTTACTGTTTTTTTAGGATCTGACTGGTGTTTGACAGCCCCGCACCAGGGCACTATCTGGAAAGATTTAGGACCTCAGCTGTAAGATTATTTATTAGTTGTTATTTATACTGCGTGCTCACGAGCAGACCACCCAGTGCTGTAACAACAAAAGCCGTCACGCCGCATCTCTCCAAAACAAGCAAAAGACTACAGTGGCCACCTCTGGGTGGCACCACTGAAAGACGTGGCTTCCAGCAAGGAAGTAGGCTCTCTGTGCTGAAGGTGCTGCCAGGCTCATGGAGACTAAGTAAATGGAAAACACCAGGCTCCACACGAGACTTGGGCTAAGCCGTCCCTTTAGAGGCCTCAGTTCTGTTATCTGTAGAAGGAAGAGCTACTTCACTATTTGTCTGAAACTACCACATTATTAATCAGCTATACCCCAATATAAAATAAAAAGTTTAAAGTATGGGGGGAAATTTTTTTAAAGATGAAATGAAGAACACATTTTTAAAAATAAAATAAATAAAAGGAAGGGTCACTCCAAACATCTCTCCAGCTCCCTTCCCCTCTGAATCCTGGATTCTGAGAAGATGAAATCTGTTCACAGTTGCACACGAAGCCTCCGACGTGATCCGGGGCTATTCGCAGTGCCTGGGGGCCTCAGGATCCGCCGGGCTGCACCCACCTTTTTGACCTCCCACTGTGGCTTGAGTAAGCTACAAGTCATATCTGAACATTCTTAAAGGCTTCAAAAGAAAAACTCTTTGTATAATGCTTAATTAGGACATATTAAATATGTCAAGGTTGCGGTTTCACTAAACTATCCAAGAAGAGATCGAGTTTTCCTTTTTGAAATGTAGAAGGATCTATAGAATGCCATCTTTCTCCCACTTACACTGAGTTAGTAAGTATAAAAACGAATGAAGGAAGGAAGCATCTCTCCCTAACCTCCTACTCCACCCACCCCACCCCCAAAAAAAACAATCCTTTGGTAATCTGTAGTTTCTTCTTTTGAACTATTTGTGTAAAATTCAATCAACCAGATACACAAGTATCTTCTTCAGTACACAAAATTATCCCACATTCATCCCCTCACTTTTTTTTTAACTTTTATTTTACTTTTAACTTTTACAGAGTTTTGTTGTTTACAGATAAGTATGTTCTCAGATTAATCATATGTATATACCCCACATCCCACCCCTCCAGACCGTCCTACAGCACATCTCCTCACTTTTAATGGTCAACATCTCTCTTTCAGGCTGAAGCTGGCATCAGCCAAAGTTTCATCATGGAGTAATTCATTCAGGGAGCTCATCACGGCTATAGTTCAGTCTTCCTATTTTTTCTGAGAGTTAAGTTACCCGTCCAACCAAAGTCATTTAGGTCTATGCACTGAACTGGAACCTCTGATTCTAAGCCCTGTTCTTCTCCCATGAAAAGCAAGATAAAAAGTCTCTAGGTTGGAAGGAGGGGATACAAAGGGATGTCCCCCCTCCCCATGCCCTTTCCAAAGTCTTGCTCATATTTAATGATTCCCAAACCTGGCTCCAGCAGTCATCTCTGCAGACCAAGTCCCACTGCAGGCCTGATGAATCTGTCTACAGAAACAACCCTTTTTCAAAGCTCCCTCAAGTCATTCAGGCTTAGAAGCAGCACACTCATAATACTCAAGAATTCATAAGAATCACCTTTACCGACTTCTAGAAGTAAGAACAGCACTTTGGGGAAAAGGCAAAAGCATAATACAGCTGGATGTTCCAAAAGCATACTTCCCTCTAAAGCAAGGAGAAAATGAAAGAAATCAAAACAATGACTTTTAAATAGAAATTTTAGAAAACGAGGGCATTAAATAACTTAAAATTAATTAATTTAAGACAATAAGTACTTTAGGGCTTCCCTGGTCGTTCAGTGGTGAAGAGTTTGCCTGCCAATGCAAGGAGACACTGGTTCAATCCCAGAAGAATACCACATGCTGTGGAGCAAGTAAGCCACAATTACTACTGAGCCTGCACGCTAGAGCCTCGGAGCTGCAACTACTGAAGCCCATGTGCCCTACAGCCCGAGTTCCACGATAAGAGAAGTCATTGCAACAAGAAGCCTTTTCCCCTCAACTAGAGAGTAGACCGTGCTCCCTGCAACTAGAGAAGAGCCTGAGGAGCAGTGAAAACCCAAACTAGCCAAAAACTAAATGAAACGCATTTCTTAAAAAAAAAAAAAAAAAGTACTTAATAAAAGCTTTTTAACTTTTAAAACATACTCAAAAGTAGAAATAATCATTTAATTAATTCCCAAAGCATCATCCACTCTCCACAATTATCCAGGTTTTTGCACACTTTCAATCTCCTTTTTTCTTTGCCTAAGTATTTTAAAGTAAATGTCAGACATTACCCTTGTATATTTTAATATGCATGCCTAAAGAAAAGGTTTTGCACAAAATTCAACATCCTTTCTTGATTAAAAAAAGAAAAAAGAGGGCTTCCCTGGTGGTCCAGTGGGTAAGGACACCGCCTTGCAGTGCAAGGGGCACCGCTTCAAGCCCTGGCCTGGGAAGATCCCACGTGCCGCCGAGTGGCTGGACCAATGTGTCCAATTACCGAGTCGGAGCTCTGGAGTGCATGCGCCCAGAGCCGCTGCTCTGCGACAACAGCGGCCACAACGATGGGAGGCCCATATGGGCCGAAGAACAAAGATGGATGAAAAATAAATAAATGAAAGACCAACAGAAGTGGCCCGCCCACCCTCCTCCCTCCCCAACACCGCCCCCACCCCCCCCCAGGGCCAAAAGAAACCATTAAAAAAAAAAAAAAAAGAACTAGTAATAGAAAAAATCTTGCACAACACGATAAAGGTCATATACAAAAAACTCATAGCTAACATGATACTTAATGATCAAAGACTGAAGGCTTTTGCCCTAAGATTAGGAAAAAGACAAAGATGTCTACTTTGATCACTTCTATTCAATACAGTATTAGAATTCCTAGCCAGAGAATTAATCAAGAAAAAGAAAACATACCCTTTAGGGCTTCCCTGGTCGTTCAGTGGTGAAGAGTTTGCCTGCCAATGCAAGGAGACACTGGTTCAATCCCAGAAGAATACCACATGCTGTGGAGCAAGTAAGCCACAATTACTACTGAGCCTGCACGCTAGAGCCTCGGAGCTGCAACTACTGAAGCCCATGTGCCCTACAGCCCGAGTTCCACGATAAGAGAAGTCATTGCAACAAGAACCCTTTTTCCCCCACAACTAGAGAGTAGACCGTGCTCCCTGCAACTAGAGAAGAGCCTGAGGAGCAGTGAAAACCCAAACTAGCCAAAAACTAAATGAAACGCATTTCTTAAAAAAAAAAAAAAAAAGTACTTAATAAAAGCTTTTTAACTTTTAAAACATACTCAAAAGTAGAAATAATCATTTAATTAATTCCCAAAGCATCATCCACTCTCCACAATTATCCAGGTTTTTGCACACTTTCAATCTCCTTTTTTCTTTGCCTAAGTATTTTAAAGTAAATGTCAGACATTACCCTTGTATATTTTAATATGCATGCCTAAAGAAAAGGTTTTGCACAAAATTCAACATCCTTTCTTGATTAAAAAAGAAGAAAGAGGGCTTCCCTGGTGGTCCAGTGGGTAAGGACACCGCCTTGCAGTGCAAGGGGCACCGCTTCAAGCCCTGGCCTGGGAAGATCCCACGTGCCGCCGAGTGGCTGGACCAATGTGTCCAATTACCGAGTCGGAGCTCTGGAGTGCATGCGCCCAGAGCCGCTGCTCTGCGACAACAGCGGCCACAACGATGGGAGGCCCATATGGGCCGAAGAACAAAGATGGATGAAAAATAAATAAATGAAAGACCAACAGAAGTGGCCCGCCCACCCCCCTCCCTCCCCAACACCGCCCCCACCCCCACCCCCCGGGCCAAAAGAAACCATTAAAAAAAAAAAAAAAAGAACTAGTAATAGAAAAAATCTTGCACAACACGATAAAGGTCATATACAAAAAACTCATAGCTAACATGATACTTAATGATCAAAGACTGAAGGCTTTTGCCCTAAGATTAGGAAAAAGACAAAGATGTCTACTTTGATCACTTCTATTCAATACAGTATTAGAATTCCTAGCCAGAGAATTAATCAAGAAAAAGAAAACATACCCAAATTTAAAAGAAATAAAACTATTTCTTTTCACAGATGATATAATTTCATATGTGAAAACACTAAAAATATGTTTTTACTGTTAGATCTAATAAATACAGCAAAATTTCAGGGTAAAAAGATAAAATAAAAACACATTAAAAATAAGCTGAATTTCTGTACACTGACAATGAGCAATCCAAAAAGGAAATGTGATTATATGTGGAAAAGTAATCCCATTTCTAATCACATAAAAATGAGTAAACTAATCACATAAACACGAGTAAACTATTTAGGAATAAATTTAACAAAGGTAGCAGAAGACTGCTACACTAAAAATTAACCTGTCTGGAGAGAAATTAAAGGCAACACAAATAAATGGAAAGACACTTCCATTTCCATGTTCATTGGTTGGAAGATTATAATATTACTAAAATAAAATAATACCCAAAACAATTCATAGATTGAAGGCAATCCCAATCAAAATCCTGGACATTTTTTGCAGAAATAGAAAAATTAATCCTGAAATTCATATATGTAATTTCAGGGGATATCAGACAGCAAAAGTAATCTCAAAAAAGAATAAAACTGAAACACTCATACCTCCTGATTTTTGTAAAAAATACTTTTTTAAAAAACTTTGGCCTCTTCTATTGGTTTTTTATCAATTTACTTTCATCCACATTTATTCTTTGGCCTGTGTGGGCCTCCCATTGCAGTGGCCTCTCTCATTGCAGAGCACTGGCTCTGGGCGCATGCGCTCCAGGGGGCTGGCTCCTAATTGGACACACCGGTCCAGCCACTCCGCCGCACGTGGATCCTCCCGGGCCAGGGATGGAACCGGCACCCCTTGCACTGCACAGTGGACCCTTTACCCACTGGATCACCAGGGAAGCCCCTAACTTTCAAACTTTCTATAAAACTACAACAGTAATCAAAATAATGTGGTACTGGCAATAAGAACACACACACAAACCAATGGAACAGAACACAGCACTCAGAAATAGACCATCATTTATACACTCAAATAATTTTCACAGGGTGTCAAGTCTACTGATCAAAACTATCCCCAAGAAAAAGAAATGAAAAAATGCAAAATGATTTTCTGAGGAGGCCTTACAAATAGCTGAGAAAAGAAGAAATGTGAAAGGCAAATGATTAACTAATAGCATTCAACAAATGGTACTAGGAAAACTGGATATCTACATGCAAAAGAACTGCATTGTAAATTGGACACTTACATCATATAAAACACTTTACTCAAAAGGGAATAAAAACCTAATGTAAAAATGAAAACTGGGACTTCCCTGGTTGCCCAGTGGTTAAGACTCTGTCTTCCCAATGCAGTGGGGCCTGGGTTCAATCCCTGGTCAGGGAACTAGATCCCACATGCTGCACCTAAGACCCAGTGCAGCTAAATAAATAAATAATTTAAATAAATAAACAAATAAAAACTATAAAACTCTCAGAAGAAAACAGGGAAAAAAAGATTTGTGACACTAGATTAAGTAATGATTTCTTGGTTATGATATCAAACACAAGCAACAAAAATAAATTTTATCAAAAGTAGAAACTTTTGTCATCTGTGGGGCTCTGAATTGAAAGAGGACTGTTTTAAGCATAAAGAAGCTTAAGCACATTGCTTCAGCTTGGAGCTAAGATGGCGCCTACAGGAAGGGGTGTGGGAGTGAAAAGAAGCTTAAGCACATTGTTTCAGCTTGGAGCTAAGATGGCGCCTACAGGAAGGGACATGGAAATGAAGGGAAGCTTAAGTACATTGTTTAAAGAAGCTTAAGCACATGTTTGCAGCTAAGATGGTGCCTACAGGAAGAGACAGGGCGTGATCTAAATTGTTAATTGATGGTCAAAATTTCTGATTGATTCCCCTGGCTTCTGCGCTCGTGAATGATTGCTTGGTCTTTAGCTTGATTGGTGTAATCTATAGGAAGTCCCGTGCAAAGCCCCCTTCACTTGCCTATAAAAGCTGTGGATCTTCTTCAATAAAGCGGAACTACTTCGATGGAACCCCTGTCGCATCTGATTGTCCCCCTGCCTTCAGCCAGGGGGCTGCGGGGCGGACAGTTCAAGATTCGCCTTTCTCCGAGATCTCCCGGTTCCGCCGGGAGTAATCCCTGCTGCCTTCCCTTTCTGCGGAAGGTCCCCGCAGTCATCAAAATGTACTCTCAAGAGATAAAGAGACAACTCCCAGAATGAAAGAACATATCTGTATATCAAAAATCTGACAAGGAATTAAACCCCCAAATGCACAGAAGAACTCCAACAACTCAACTACAACAACAAAGAGAAACACAATTTAAAAATTGGCATGGGGGCTTCCCTGGTGGTCCAGTGGGTAAAGTCACCGCCTTGCAGTGCAAGGGGCGCCAGTTCGATCCCTGGCCTGGGAAGATCCCATGTGCCGCGGAGTGGCTGGACTGATGTGTCCAATTACCGAGCCAGACGGAGCTCTGGAGCACATGTGCCCAGAGCCGGCGCTCTGCAACAACAGAGGCCACCGCGATGAGGGGCCCACCAAAAAAAAGATGGAAGAAAATAGACAAATGAAAGACCAAGAAGTGGCCCACCCACCCTCCCTCCATCCCGCCCCCATAAATAAATAATGATTTCTTGGTTATGATATCAAACACAAGCAACAAAAATAAATTTTATCAAAAGTAGAAACTTTTGTCATCTGTGGGGCTCTGAATTGAAAGAGGACTGTTTTAAGCATAAAGAAGCTTAAGCACATTGCTTCAGCTTGGAGCTAAGATGGCGCCTACAGGAAGGGGTGTGGGAGTGAAAAGAAGCTTAAGCACATTGTTTCAGCTTGGAGCTAAGATGGCGCCTACAGGAAGGGACATGGAAATGAAGGGAAGCTTAAGTACATTGTTTAAAGAAGCTTAAGCACATGTTTGCAGCTAAGATGGTGCCTACAGGAAGAGACAGGGCGTGATCTAAATTGTTAATTGATGGTCAAAATTTCTGATTGATTCCCCTGGCTTCTGCGCTCGTGAATGATTGCTTGGTCTTTAGCTTGATTGGTGTAATCTATAGGAAGTCCCGTGCAAAGCCCCCTTCACTTGCCTATAAAAGCTGTGGATCTTCTTCAATAAAGCGGAACTACTTCGATGGAACCCCTGTCGCATCTGATTGTCCCCCTGCCTTCAGCCAGGGGGCTGCGGGGCGGACAGTTCAAGATTCGCCTTTCTCCGAGATCTCCCGGTTCCGCCGGGAGTAATCCCTGCTGCCTTCCCTTTCTGCGGAAGGTCCCCGCAGTCATCAAAATGTACTCTCAAGAGATAAAGAGACAACTCCCAGAATGAAAGAACATATCTGTATATCAAAAATCTGACAAGGAATTAAACCCCCAAATGCACAGAAGAACTCCAACAACTCAACTACAACAACAAAGAGAAACACAATTTAAAAATTGGCATGGGGGCTTCCCTGGTGGTCCAGTGGGTAAAGTCACCGCCTTGCAGTGCAAGGGGCGCCAGTTCGATCCCTGGCCTGGGAAGATCCCATGTGCCGCGGAGTGGCTGGACTGATGTGTCCAATTACCGAGCCAGACGGAGCTCTGGAGCACATGTGCCCAGAGCCGGCGCTCTGCGACAACAGAGGCCACCACGATGAGGGGCCCACACGGGCCAAAAGAACAAAGATGGATGAAAATAGACAAATGAAAGACCAACAGAAGTGGCCCACCCACCCCCTCCCTCCCCATCCCGCCCCCCCCCCAAATAAATAAATAATGTTTTATAAAAAAAAAAAAATGGCATAGGACTTGAATAGGTAACTTGCAAAGGATTTATACAAATGGCCAATAAGCACATGAAAAATGCTCAGTATCATGAGTCATCAGGAAATGCAAATCCAAACCACAATGAGATACTTCACATCCATTAAGATGTTATTATAAAAAAAGATTTAATAACAAGTGTTGGCGAAGATGTGGACAAATTGGAACCTTTGTGCGTTACTAATAGGAATGTAAAAGAATGCAGGCTCTGTGGAAAAAGAGTATGGAGGTTTCTTAACAAGTTAAACATTGAATTACCATTCAATCTAGCAATTCCACTTCCAGGTATATACACTAAAGAACTGAAGCAGAAAAAAAATAAGAAGAACTGAAGCAGGAACTCAATACTTGCACACCATTATTCAAAAGTTCCCCTGTAGCTCAGCAGGGTTTCCCCTGTAGCTCAGCTGGTAAAGAATCTACCTGCGACACAGGAGACTCTGGTTTGATGCCTAGGTCAGGAAGATCTCCTGAAGAAGGGATTGGGATAGAGATAGGCTATCCACTCCAGTATTCTTGAGCTTTCCTGGTGGTTCAGATGGTAAGGAATCTGCCTGCAATTTAAGAGACCTGCGTTTGATCCCTAGGCTGGGAAGATCCCCCGAAGAACGGAAAGGCTACCCATGCCAGAAAAACATATCTGTATATCAAAGATCTGACAAGGAATTAAACCCCCAAATGCACAGAAGAACTCCAACAACTCAACTACAACAACAAAGAAACACAATTTAAAAATTGGCATGGGGGCGTCCCTGGTGGGCCAGTGGGTAAAGGCACCGCCTTGCAGTGCAAGGGGCGCCAGTTCGATCCCTGGCCTGGGAAGATCCCATGTGCCGCGGAGTGGCTGGACTGATGTGTCCAATTACCGAGCCAGACGGAGCTCTGGAGCACATGTGCCCAGAGCCGGCGCTCTGCGACAACAGAGGCCACCACGATGAGGGGCCCACACGGGCCAAAAGAACAAAGATGGATGAAAATAGACAAATGAAAGACCAACAGAAGTGGCCCACCCACCCCCACCCCCCCCATCCCGCCCCACCCCATAAATAAATAATGTTTTATAAAAAAAAAAAAATGGCATAGGACTTGAATAGGTAACTTGCAAAGGATTTATACAAATGGCCAATAAGCACATGAAAAATGCTCAGTATCATGAGTCATCAGGAAATGCAAATCCAAACCACAATGAGATACTTCACATCCATTAAGATGTTATTATAAAAAAAGATTTAATAACAAGTGTTGGCGAAGATGTGGACAAATTGGAACCTTTGTGCGTTACTAATAGGAATGTAAAAGAATGCAGGCTCTGTGGAAAAAGAGTATGGAGGTTTCTTAACAAGTTAAACATTGAATTACCATTCAATCTAGCAATTCCACTTCCAGGTATATACACTAAAGAACTGAAGCAGAAAAAAAATAAGAAGAACTGAAGCAGGAACTCAATACTTGCACACCATTATTCAAAAGTTCCCCTGTAGCTCAGCAGGGTTTCCCCTGTAGCTCAGCTGGTAAAGAATCTACCTGCGACACAGGAGACTCTGGTTTGATGCCTAGGTCAGGAAGATCTCCTGAAGAAGGGATTGGGATAGAGATAGGCTATCCACTCCAGTATTCTTGAGCTTTCCTGGTGGTTCAGATGGTAAGGAATCTGCCTGCAATGTAAGAGACCTGGGTTTGATCCCTAGGCTGGGAAGATCCCCTGAAGAAGGGAAAGGCTACCCATGCCAGTATTCCTGCCTAGAGAATTCCATGGCTCGCCCACGGGTTGCAAAGAGTGGGACATGACTGTGTGACTTTCACGTCAATGTTCAAAGCATCATTACTGACTACACCCAGGAAGTGGAAGCAACTCATTATCTATTCACAAATTCATAAACAAAATGTGGCATATATGTAAAATAAGTATTATTCAGTCTTAAACAGGAATGAAATTTTGATACATGCTACAATAGATAAACCCTGAGGACATTATGCTAAGCAAAATAAGCCAGATGAAGGAAAAATATTGTATGATTCCACTTATGTGGAACCTAGAATAGGCAAATCCTCAGACACAGAAAATAGAAATTATAAGAATTTCTGTTTGGGATGATGAAAATTCTCTAGACATGGACAGTGATAATGTTTGAATGTACTGCATGACACTGACCTTTAAAAAAATGGCTAAAATGATAAACTTTGTTATATTTTACCATACTAAAAAACAATGCATTTCTTTAAAATATGGTTATTTTCCTAACCTAGTGATCTATTTTTAAACATTTTAGAGTATGCGGCCTCAAAAATTTATCAATTTTTCTACGTATTTTTATATTCTCCATCCCTCTGTCCCATTCCTAAATTTCACCCTAATTGACCAACTTCTATTTAAAGCAGCAAAACATTTCTTTCTTTTTTTAGAGCTTATTTCTAACAATCATCGTCTAAATTAGGAATCAGCACACTATACCCTTGGAGCTAAATTGGGCTCAACACCTGTTTCTATACAGCATGTGAGCTAAGAATGATTTTCACATTTTAAAATAGTTGAAAAAATTAAGACAAATATTTCATGACACATGAAAAATATATGTCATTTGAATTTCAGTGTGATAATACAGTTTCACTGGAACACAGCCGCGCTCATTCTTCTGCATACTGTCCACAGCTGCTTCCACACAACAAAGGCAAAGTTGAACAGTCACAACACAGAAGATATGGCCAGCAGAGTACCAAATATTTACCATCTGGTCCTTCACAGGAAAACTTTGCCAATACATGATCTAAATGATCAATTCAGAAAAGGCCAAATTGTAACATCAAATCACACTGAATTTTCCACTGAGCTCATACAGCACCTGGTCATTTTTTTTTAATAGATCTGACAGGGCCATTAAGACTCAACTGACCTTGCAACTTCCCTGGTTGTCCAGTGGTTAAGACTCTGTGTTCCCCATGCAGGGGGCCCAGGTTCAATCCCTGGTCAGGGAACTAGATCCCACATGCCACAATGAAGTCCCAGTGGAGCCAAATAAATAAATAATTTTTAAAAAAGACTGAACTGACCTTTACTTTCACGAATCTTCGTAGATTTCTGAAAGAAGCACAAACTTATTTTGAAGACCAGGGTGAATAAGAAATTGGTCACCAAAATGGAGCAAATATAATAAGCCAGATGAAGGAAAAATATTGTATGATTCCACTTATGTGGAACCTAGAATAGGCAAATCCTCAGACACAGAAAATAGAAATTATAAGAATTTCTGTTTGGGATGATGAAAATTCTCTAGACATGGACAGTGATAATGTTTGAATGTACTGCATGACACTGACCTTTAAAAAAATGGCTAAAATGATAAACTTTGTTATATTTTACCATACTAAAAAACAATGCATTTCTTTAAAATATGGTTATTTTCCTAACCTAGTGATCTATTTTTAAACATTTTAGAGTATGCGGCCTCAAAAATTTATCAATTTTTCTACGTATTTTTATATTCTCCATCCCTCTGTCCCATTCCTAAATTTCACCCTAATTGACCAACTTCTATTTAAAGCAGCAAAACATTTCTTTCTTTTTTTAGAGCTTATTTCTAACAATCATCGTCTAAATTAGGAATCAGCACACTATACCCTTGGAGCTAAATTGGGCTCAACACCTGTTTCTATACAGCATGTGAGCTAAGAATGATTTTCACATTTTAAAATAGTTGAAAAATTAAGACAAATATTTCATGACACATGAAAATATATGTCATTTGAATTTCAGTGTGATAATACAGTTTCACTGGAACACAGCCTCATTCTTCTGCATACTGTCCACAGCTGCTTCCACACAACAAAGGCAAAGTTGAACAGTCACAACACAGAAGATATGGCCAGCAGAGTACCAAATATTTACCATCTGGTCCTTCACAGGAAAACTTTGCCAATACATGATCTAAATGATCAATTCAGAAAAGGCCAAATTGTAACATCAAATCACACTGAATTTTCCACTGAGCTCATACAGCACCTGGTCATTTTTTTTTTTTAATAGATCTGACAGGGCCATTAAGACTCAACTGACCTTGCAACTTCCCTGGTTGTCCAGTGGTTAAGACTCTGTGTTCCCCATGCAGGGGGCCCAGGTTCAATCCCTGGTCAGGGAACTAGATCCCACATGCCACAATGAAGTCCCAGTGGAGCCAAATAAATAAATAATTTTTAAAAAAGACTGAACTGACCTTTACTTTCACGAATCTTCGTAGATTTCTGAAAGAAGCACAAACTTATTTTGAAGACCAGGGTGAATAAGAAATTGGTCCGGGGGGAGGGGTCTCTATATTTGAAGAGTTGAATGATTGTGGCAGAAAATATTACCTACCTCCAGTTGCCTATGGTCCCCCTCTTCTGTGGTAACAGCATCCCCAAGTTTTAGCTACACCAGCTAGAAATTCTTGTGTGACATTTCTGTGAGGTGTGCACAATTTGGGGGTCATTGGAGACGACTCTTTTTTGCTGCCTAGAATATGGGTACAAAGGCTGGAGGTTTAGCAGCCACACTAGATTATAAGACAAAGCCCTGGAGAGGGCAAGTCATTCAGACAAGACAGTGCCTGGGTCCCTGATGCCGTGAGCTGCCCCACCAGCCCCAGACTTCTCTTAGGAGAAAGAAAAACAAGCTGTGGCCTCGTGTAAGGCGCTATCATTTCACATTTTCTAACACATGTAGTCAAACCTTACCCTAAATACCACAGTGGTATAAAAGAAATAAGGGTAAAGTTAACCCTAAGACACAATTCCGAATGAGATGAATTTTAAAGACAAATATATTAGGGGATGGCTGAGGGGGAGTCAGGTGGCCCATTCGGTCAGGGTCTTACATTACCAGAGGATAATAGGCGTATTATCCATCATAGCATTTTAAAAGCAGGCTGCAATCTATACATACCCTTGTATATGTATAGAAACTCTCAGAAAGGCTATATAAGAAAGCAGCAACAGTGGTGCCTTAAACAAATAAGGGAACTGGGAGGACTATTTAAACTTTAAAAAAAAAAAAAAAAAACCTTTATTTTACTTTTCAGTTTTACAGAGTTTTGTTGTTTACACATATGTATGTTCCCAGATTAGTTATATGTATATCCCACCCCATCCCACCTCCCGACCATCACACAGCACCCTGAAGGATCCCTTTTACTAGATCCTGATATGCTGACGGGGCCATTAAGACTCAACTGACCTTGCAACTTCCCTGGTTGTCCAGTGGTTAAGACTCTGTGTTCCCCATGCAGGGGGCCCAGGTTCAATCCCTGGTCAGGGAACTAGATCCCACATGCCACAATGAAGTCCCAGTGGAGCCAAATAAATAAATAATTTTTAAAAAAGACTGAACTGACCTTTACTTTCACGAATCTTCGTAGATTTCTGAAAGAAGCACAAACTTATTTTGAAGACCAGGGTGAATAAGAAATTGGTCCGGGGGGAGGGGTCTCTATATTTGAAGAGTTGAATGATTGTGGCAGAAAATATTACCTACCTCCAGTTGCCTATGGTCCCCCTCTTCTGTGGTAACAGCATCCCCAAGTTTTAGCTACACCAGCTAGAAATTCTTGTGTGACATTTCTGTGAGGTGTGCACAATTTGGGGGTCATTGGAGACGACTCTTTTTTGCTGCCTAGAATATGGGTACAAAGGCTGGAGGTTTAGCAGCCACACTAGATTATAAGACAAAGCCCTGGAGAGGGCAAGTCATTCAGACAAGACAGTGCCTGGGTCCCTGATGCCGTGAGCTGCCCCACCAGCCCCAGACTTCTCTTAGGAGAAAGAAAAACAAGCTGTGGCCTCGTGTAAGGCGCTATCATTTCACATTTTCTAACACATGTAGTCAAACCTTACCCTAAATACCACAGTGGTATAAAAGAAATAAGGGTAAAGTTAACCCTAAGACACAATTCCGAATGAGATGAATTTTAAAGACAAATATATTAGGGGATGGCTGAGGGGGAGTCAGGTGGCCCATTCGGTCAGGGTCTTACATTACCAGAGGATAATAGGCGTATTATCCATCATAGCATTTTAAAAGCAGGCTGCAATCTATACATACCCTTGTATATGTATAGAAACTCTCAGAAAGGCTATATAAGAAAGCAGCAACAGTGGTGCCTTAAACAAATAAGGGAACTGGGAGGACTATTTAAACTTTAAAAAAAAAAAAAAAAAACCTTTATTTTACTTTTCAGTTTTACAGAGTTTTGTTGTTTACACATATGTATGTTCCCAGATTAGTTATATGTATATCCCACCCCCATCCCACCCCTCCCGACCATCACACAGCACCCCTGAAGGATCCCCTTTTCTCACAGAGCAATGGCTATAGCTATTTTCTTCACTTATGATACTACAGGCCTTCATGCTATATGCCTCCCATCCTCTGTTCTTCCCCCACAATGTCCATATGTCCAGTGTCCATGTCTGTCTTTCCGTCACTTCACTGCATGTGCCATCATTACCATCCTACTAGATTTCATAGATATGTGTTAATATATTGTTTTTGTCCTTCTCTTTCTGACTGACTTCACTTTTTATGAAACGTTCTAGATCCAGCCACCTCATTAAGGCTGATTCTTCTTCATTTCTCTTTTTTTTTTTTTTTTCCTTCATTTCTCTTTATAGCTGTGTAGTATTCCATTGTATATATGTACCAAGGCTTTTGTATCCATTTGTTCATCAATGGACATCTAGGTTGCTTCTATGTTCTAACTATTGCATAGAGAGCTGCAATGAACATTGGGGTACAGGTGCTTCTTTCAGATTTGATTTCATCAGGGTATAAGCCTAAGAGTGGGATTGCTGGGTCATATGGTGCTTCTATTTTTAGTTTTTTAAGAAATCTCTAGACTGTCTTCCATAGAGGCTGTATCAATTTACATTCCCACCAGCAATGCAGGCGTGTTCCCTTTTCTCTGCACCCTCTCCAGCATTTATTGTCTGTCGAATTGTGGATGATGGCCATTCTGACGGGTATGAGGTGATATCTCATTGTAGTTTTGATTTGCATTTCTCTAATTATAAGTGAAGTTGAGCATCGCTTCATGTGCTTTTGGGCCATCTGTATGTCATCATTGGAGAGGTGTCTGTTTAGGTCCTTTTCCCATTTTTTGATTGGGTTGTTCGTTTTTCCAGTGCTGAGTTGTCTGAGTTGCTTGTAGATTTTGGAGATTAATTCTTTGTCTGTTGTTTCATTTGCTATGATTTTCTCCCACTCTGTGGGCTGTCTGTTCAGCATTTTTGTAGTTTCTTTAGCTGTACAAAAGCTTTTAAGTTTCATTAGGTCCCACATGTTCATTTGTCTTTTTAGTTCCGCTGTTCTTGGGTCAGAGAAGATCTTGCTTTGATTGATGTCCTTGATGGTTTTGCCTATATTCTCCTCTAAGAGTTTTAGGGTTTCTGGCCTTACATTTAGGTCTTTAATCCATTTTGAGTTGATCTTTGTGCATGGTGTCAGGGAATGTTCCAACTTCATTCTTTTGCATGCAGCTATCCAATTTTCCCAGCACCATTTGTTGAAGAGGCTGCCTTTGTCCCATTTTATATGTTCGCCTCCTTTGTCAAAAATAAGGTACCCATAGGTGCATGGGTTTATCTCTGGGTTCTCTACCTTGTTCCATTGGTCAATATTTCTGTTTTTGTGCCAGTACCATACTGTCTTGATAACTGTTGCTTTGTAGTAGAGTCTCAAGTTGGGGAGGCTGATCCCTCCGGCTCCATTCTTCTTCCTCAGGATTGCTTTGGCTATTCGAGGTCTTTGGTGTTTCCATATGAACTGTGTTATTCTTTGGTCTAGTTCTGTGAAGAATGTCATTGGCAGTTTGATCGCATTGAATCTATAGATGACATTTGGTAGTATGGTCATTTTCACAATATTGATTCTTCCGACCCAGGAACATGGAATATCTCTCCATCTGTTTAAGTCTTCTTTATTGTCTTTCATGAGTGTCTTGTAATTTTCTGTGTACAGTTCTTTGGTTTCTGTGGGTAGGTTTATTCCTAGATATTTGATTCTTTTGATTGCGATGGTGAAGGGGGTTGCCTCTTTGATTTCGTTTTCTAATTTTTCATTGTTTGTGTATAGGACTGCCAGTGATTTCCGTGTGTTGACTTTGTATCTTGCGACTTTGCTGAATTCATTGATTAGCTCTAGTAGCTTTGTAACCGTGTCTTTGGGATTTTCTATGTATAATATCATGTCATCTGCAAATAGAGAGAGTTTGACTTCTTCCTTTCCAATCTGGATTCCTTTGATTTCTTTCTCTTCTCTTATTGTTGTTGCTAGAACTTCTAGGACTATGTTGAATAAGAGTGGTGAAAGTAGACACCCTTGTCTTGTTCCTGATCTTCGAGGAAATGTTTTGAGTTTTTCACTATTGAGGATAATGTTTGCTGTGGGCTTCTCATAGATGGCTTTCACTATATTGAGATAGGTTCCTTCTATGCCCATTTTTGAAGAGTTTTTATCATAAATGGATGCTGTACTTTGTCAAAGGCTTTTTCTGCATCTATTGAGATGATCATGTGATTTTTGTCTTTCAATTTGTTGATATGGTGTATCACATTGATTGATTTGCAGATATTGAAGAACCCTTGCATGCCTGGGATGAACCCGACTTGATCATGATGTATGAGCTTTTTGATGTGTTGTTGAATTCTGTTTGCTAGGATTTTGTTGAGGATTTTGGCATCTAGATTCATCAGTGTAATTGGCCTATAATTTTCTTTTTTGTGTTGTCTTTGCCTGGCTTTGGTATCAGGGTGATGGTGGCCTCATAGAATGTGTTTGGAAGTGTTCCTTCCTGAGCAATTTTTTGCAAGAGTTTTAGAAGGACTATTTAAACTTTTTAACCAGGAACATGTACCTCCTTTAACATTTTTTCTTAAATCTTAAATTTTTGGAAAAATAATACAGTAATAGTATAAATGCTGCCAACTCAAGCCTCGATGACCTAGAACGCTTGGAAATAATAATGACGGAAGATCTGGGGGCAGTCATTTGTATTGTAAATGGATCAGTTTAATCAGACTGATTTCCATCAATAGACTAAAAAAATTCTTCATTTACTCATGCAAATAGTTATTGAGAGACTACTATGTGCCACTGTCCTAGGGAATATAACAATAAATCACATCAAACAATTAACATGCAAGTTGCAAATGTCAGGCGGGAGCTTCAAAGTCAGGAAAGAAAGATGTGATGAGGAGCCTAAGACTCAAGGGGCAGCAGGCCCGGGTCTCGGGCTGCTGGGGCGGTCTTTGCACAGCCATGGGACACTGAACTTGAACTCCAGAGGAGGGGGGGGCAGCAGACAGAAGGCCAATGTGATGGCAGGACCAGAGGGAACGTCAAAAAATGTTCTCAGGTCTCGTGGAGGAGGCCCACCTCCTACCTCCTGTCAGGCTGTCAATCCATGGACAATCAGCCCCTCTCTGGTGTCACAGGGTGAAGAAGGGGACAAATGAGGGGTGGGGGACATAAACGGTGCAGCTACTATGGAATCCTGCATGGAGCTTCCTCAAAAAGTTAAAAGCAGAGACTTCCCTGGTGGTCCAGTGGCTAAGACTGCATGCTCCCAGTGAAGGGGACCTGGGTTCAATTCCTGGTCAGGGAACTAAATACCACATACCTAAGACCCCGTATAGCCAAATAAATAAATAATTTAAAAAAGAAGGAAGGAACATACATATACCTATGGCTGATCCATGCTGATGTATGGCAGAAACAAACACAACATTGTAAAGCCATTATCCTCCAATTAAAATAAATTTTAAAAACACAAGCAATAGTGTAACAAATTCAATAAAAACTTAAAAAACAAAAAAGTCTAAAGCAGAGCTACCATCGAATCCAGCAATTTCACCTCTGGGTGTATGTCCAAAGGAAATGAAAAGAGGATATCAAAAATACCTGCACCCCACATTCACTGCAGCCTTATTCACAATAGCAATATTACAAGGCCCTGAAAGAACCTGTCCCATAAAGTGATGAACTGACAACGAAAATGTAGTATCAATGCACAGGAGACTATGGCTCAGTCACGAGAAGAAAGGAAGCCCTGCTGTTTGTGACAACACGGATAGACTCTGGAGGCATCATCTTCAGGAAACAAAGCCAGGCAGAGAGTGAGGAATACCACGTGATAACATTTATATTAGGTGGAACAATAAAGCCAAATGTCAAACTCATGGAAACAGAATGGAAAAGTGGTTACCAGGGATGCAGGGTGGGAAAAATTGCAAGTTGCAAATGTCAGGCGGGAGCTTCAAAGTCAGGAAAGAAAGATGTGATGAGGAGCCTAAGACTCAAGGGGCAGCAGGCCCGGGTCTCGGGCTGCTGGGGCGGTCTTTGCACAGCCATGGGACACTGAACTTGAACTCCAGAGGAGGGGGGGGCAGCAGACAGAAGGCCAATGTGATGGCAGGACCAGAGGGAACGTCAAAAAATGTTCTCAGGTCTCGTGGAGGAGGCCCACCTCCTACCTCCTGTCAGGCTGTCAATCCATGGACAATCAGCCCTCTCTGGTGTCACAGGGTGAAGAAGGGGACAAATGAGGGGTGGGGGACATAAACGGTGCAGCTACTATGGAATCCTGCATGGAGCTTCCTCAAAAAGTTAAAAGCAGAGACTTCCCTGGTGGTCCAGTGGCTAAGACTGCATGCTCCCAGTGAAGGGGACCTGGGTTCAATTCCTGGTCAGGGAACTAAATACCACATACCTAAGACCCCGTATAGCCAAATAAATAAATAATTTAAAAAAGAAGGAAGGAACATACATATACCTATGGCTGATCCATGCTGATGTATGGCAGAAACAAACACAACATTGTAAAGCCATTATCCTCCAATTAAAATAAATTTTAAAAACACAAGCAATAGTGTAACAAATTCAATAAAAACTTAAAAAACAAAAAAGTCTAAAGCAGAGCTACCATCGAATCCAGCAATTTCACCTCTGGGTGTATGTCCAAAGGAAATGAAAAGAGGATATCAAAAATACCTGCACCCCACATTCACTGCAGCCTTATTCACAATAGCAATATTACAAGGCCCTGAAAGAACCTGTCCCATAAAGTGATGAACTGACAACGAAAATGTAGTATCAATGCACAGGAGACTATGGCTCAGTCACGAGAAGAAAGGAAGCCCTGCTGTTTGTGACAACACGGATAGACTCTGGAGGCATCATCTTCAGGAAACAAAGCCAGGCAGAGAGTGAGGAATACCACGTGATAACATTTATATTAGGTGGAACAATAAAGCCAAATGTCAAACTCATGGAAACAGAATGGAAAAGTGGTTACCAGGGATGCAGGGTGGGAAAAACAGGGAAAGGCTGGTTACATAAAAGAAAAGTCCAAATTTCCAGCTACGGGACAAATAAGATCCCAGGATCTCATGTATAACATTATGACTCTAGTTGATAACACTACACTGTATAATTGAAATTTGCTAAGAGCTGGAACTGAATGTTCTTGCCCAATAAAAGAAAAGATCAACACATGAGATGATGGGAATATTCACTAATTAGATGAGAGGAATCCTTTCACCATGTGTACTAAACCATCATGATATATACTTTGACTATCTCAGTTTTATTTGTCAATTACACTTCAATAAGCTAGGGGGGGAAACCTGTAGAAAGAGAAACATCTTTCCAAAATAAAAAAGGTAGGCAGAGTATGGGGGAGAGGCTAGGCACCTCTTGTTGTGCCCTAGCCACAACAGGGACATTTCAAGGACAGGCCAGCTCTCTGGAAGGACTTCTGAACACATGTGCAATTTAGCACCTCAGCTAGGCAAATGCTGATGGCAAGACCCAAAATCCATTAGTCCCCAAATCCAAAGCAATTCATCATCAGCTAACTGATAGATCAGCTTAGTCAAAATGGCCAAATTTCATACATGCAAACTTAGCTTCAAACATAAATCCATAGTTTGCCTTCAAACAAACAAAGATGCATCTTCATCAGCACCAAACAGCTCTGCCAGACAGAAATCAATCTGCCTCCACTGCCTGTCCTTTATCTCTCTGTCCTCAAAGCATTAAAGACTGATGCTTTAAAAAAAAAAAAAAAGACTGACGCTGACAAGGTTACACTAAAGCTATTTTCTGTATCTGCAGGGGGAAAAAAATCTTTATTTTTTAAAATCCTCCAAATTTAAAAAAAGAAGGGGGGTGGAAATCCCAGCAGAAATGAGAAGGGTCAAAAGGGATTTTCAAAATTAAGTCACCCCAAATTGTCACAGCCGAAAACTCTCCAAGATGATGCTGGTTTTTTAAGCACGGGGAGAGAGACCCACCAATTCTGAGATTACAGCTTCAGTTGCAACTAAAAACTCAACTAGGAATACCCAGAAATGTAGCGATGATGACATAAACAGCTCACAAAGAAGTCCCCAGTCCTAAGATGTGGCAGAAGAGGGGAAACGGCAGATGCTTTGTTGGCTCTGTGCAAACGCCTGAGACCCCGGGTGGAAACTGTGAAGTGAGAGAAGCAGTTTGGTATTTAAATCTGTGAGGAGCGAAGTACGCAGAATAAAACGGAACAAATATCAGGGAAAATCGAGATTTCTTGTGGTGTTATTCCCCAAGTGCAAGCACTCTGCCTACTAAAACATCTGTGAGAAAACCCGGACTGTCTTACACTCTTTCATTACCAAAGCCAGTCAGACTTTCCTTTACTTGTGCAATTTCTGTCACCTTCGAAAGAGAATATTCACTCTTTCAAGAAGCAAAGTCCAGGGCTTCCCTGGTGGTCCAGAGGGTAGGGACTCTGCCTTGCAGTGCAAGGGATGCCGGTTGGATCCCTGGCCAGGGAAGATCCCACATGCCGCAGAACAACTACTGGTATGTGTCCAATTACGAGCCGGCACTCTGGAGCACAAATGCTGATGGCAAGACCCAAAATCCATTAGTCCCAAAATAAAATCATGCTAACTGATAGATCAGCTTAGTCAAAATGGCCAAATTTCATACATGCAAACTTAGCTTCAAACATAAATCCATAGTTTGCCTTCAAACAAACAAAGATGCATCTTCATCAGCACCAAACAGCTCTGCCAGACAGAAATCAATCTGCCTCCACTGCCTGTCCTTTATCTCTCTGTCCTCAAAGCATTAAAGACTGATGCTTTAAAAAAAAAAAAAAAAGACTGACGCTGACAAGGTTACACTAAAGCTATTTTCTGTATCTGCAGGGGGAAAAAAATCTTTATTTTTTAAAATCCTCCAAATTTAAAAAAAGAAGGGGGGTGGAAATCCCAGCAGAAATGAGAAGGGTCAAAAGGGATTTTCAAAATTAAGTCACCCCAAATTGTCACAGCCGAAAACTCTCCAAGATGATGCTGGTTTTTTAAGCACGGGGAGAGAGACCCACCAATTCTGAGATTACAGCTTCAGTTGCAACTAAAAACTCAACTAGGAATACCCAGAAATGTAGCGATGATGACATAAACAGCTCACAAAGAAGTCCCCAGTCCTAAGATGTGGCAGAAGAGGGGAAACGGCAGATGCTTTGTTGGCTCTGTGCAAACGCCTGAGCCCCCGGTGGAAACTGTGAAGTGAGAGAAGCAGTTTGGTATTTAAATCTGTGAGGAGCGAAGTACGCAGAATAAAACGGAACAAATATCAGGGAAAATCGAGATTTCTTGTGGTGTTATTCCCCAAGTGCAAGCACTCTGCCTACTAAAACATCTGTGAGAAAACCCGGACTGTCTTACACTCTTTCATTACCAAAGCCAGTCAGACTTTCCTTTACTTGTGCAATTTCTGTCACCTTCGAAAGAGAATATTCACTCTTTCAAGAAGCAAAGTCCAGGGCTTCCCTGGTGGTCCAGAGGGTAGGGACTCTGCCTTGCAGTGCAAGGGATGCCGGTTGGATCCCTGGCCAGGGAAGATCCCACATGCCGCAGAACAACTACTGGTATGTGTCCAATTACGAGCCGGCACTCTGGAGCACAAACGCCCAGAGCTGGTGCTCCACAAGGGAGAGACCACTGCAATGGGAGGCCCTCACAAGCCAAAGAACAAAGATGGATGAAAATAAATAAATCAGAGACCAACAAAAGTGGCAAAAAATTTAAAAAAAGAAGAAGAAGAAGAAGCAAAGTCTATTAACACTTGTTCGCGTGGAGGTTGGGGGTGGCGGGGCAGTGGTTCCTTACAAATAAACATTATTAACCTAAAAACATTTTCTATGAGATTGAGACCTAGTAAGTTGATTTTCACTCGTTACACCTTACTCATCCCAGGAGGGTCTGAAGTGACTCAGTAGCTCTAAGATCCCCTTGGGCAGCGGAAGCTACATTTTGCAGAGAGGTGGCCTCGGCAGCATGAGGGCTGGAACCCCCATTCCCTGCATGCTTTGGAATCAGGTTTTCCTTCGCGCTCACGTCACATGGGAAATAAGGATGATCCAGGAGCTACTCACTGTTTCTCTGCACTTCTGGTTCAAGCATGCCATGTGGCCAGATTCCACAGTTCTGGAAACCCTACAGAGCACAGCCAAGAAGGTGGGAACGAGGGTGTGCCCCCAATGCGGGAGTAGCCCCAGAGCTGGCTTACAGGCCCCCTGCAGGCCCTTTTCTTGACCCCTTTGTACACACTGTTTGCTTAGCTCATTCTTCAGAACAGAAGCAGTTCAATTAAAAAAAAGGGAGGGGGAAGTTTTTTTTAAAAAGGGTACTTCCCTGGTGGTCCAGTGATTAAGATTCCTCCTTTCAATGCACGAGACTCAGATTCAGTCCCGGTCTGAGAAGATCTCACATACCAAGGACCAACTAAGCCTACAACTAAGACCTAACGCAGCCAAATAAATAAATATTAAAAAAAAAAAAAAAAATTACAGGCAGGCACACTGACTGCAAGCAAGGCACTTGTTACAACAAGATCAATGGGTCCACATTTCTATTAGAAAAAAATTTTTATTAAAGAAATCAAAATGGTATACACTAGTATTTTAGGAAATTTTCTTTTAGAATGATGTACTTGAGCAGTGAACATGGAAAACTCTTCCTTTATCAATAAAACTGTATAAAAGAACATTTTATTAGACCCAATTACTACATTTATCTACCAAATATTGAATCTTTAAATCTTTAACTACATGCAGGCTCTTAGCTAAATACTCTGCTCACATTATCTCACAGAATCTTTTTTTTTTTCCACATAATCTTTATCATATCCAAGAACTAAGGCTCAGAAAGGTTAAAAATAAATGCAGGTTGGGCTTCCCCTGGTGGTCCAGTGGGTAAGGACACCGCCTTGCAGTGCAAGGGGCGCCAGTTTGAGCCCTGGCCTGGGAAGATCCCACGTGCTGCAGAGCGACTGGACCAATGTGTCCAATCACCGAGTCAGAGCTCTGGAGCACATGCGCCCAGAGCCGGTGCTCTGCAACGACAGATGCCACTGCGATGGGAAGCCCACAGGAGCCAAAGAACAAAGAAGGATGAAAATAGAGAAATGAAAGACCAATAGAAGTGGTCCGCCCACTCCCCTCCCTCCCCAACTCCCGCCCAAAATAAATAAATAAATAAATCTTTAAAAATAAATAAATAAATAAATGCAGGTCTGTCCACCCTGAATCCCTACCCTAGTCACTACACTAGACTGTCCTGCATTACTCTCTCATTGTTTTATGCACATGCCCAATTGCATCAATTTTATACTCTGTAGAAACAAGAATTAGGTCTTCTCTTTATCTACATGACCCCATGAAACTCAAAGGTCAGAGGCTTACAAGCATTTAAATAATGCTGACTGGACTTGAGTACCAAGCATCTCATTGTTTAATAGACCTATCTGCAAATTCTATAGAACTGCCTGAGGAGGCATTTAGGCCATGGCCACCCTTTCTGATGAGGGAAGCAAGGATGAGCACAACTACAGCATCAAACACACGTGTCTTTTCCTCCCTTTGCATCAGAACCCAAGGACTTGGTGATTTTCACAACAAACAGACTCAAAAGACAAACCCTGAAGCCCATGGATATGCCCCCTTAACAGAGCACAGCAATGAAAATGACCAAAAATGTTTCCCAGAAAGCACTCATGTCCATCATGTGTCCAGAACTAAGTCTTAGATTGCAAGACCTGAGGCTCAGTCAACATCCTGACTGAAGGAAAATTATTGGAAACCAAAATCAAAAATAGGATTCATAGGCTTGTATGTATGTATCTTTAACTCAGTATTAACGTTATGTAATGTCATGTGAATATTTATTCAACCCAAACTAACACAGAAAAAAAAAATTACAAGTTTAACATATGACTAATCTGGGATCATACATGTCTGTAAACAACAAAACTCTGTAAAAGTAAAAAGTAGAATTAAAATTTTTTAAAAAATTTACAAGTTTAACAACCAGCCCAATTAAAAACCCAAGACCTAATTATTCCATGTATGCTCTTTCTCTTATTGGCCAATTTTTCATACTTCCACATTCTTATTAAACCATTTCAAATCTTACCAGTATTAAGGATGGATTAAAAAAGAAGTGAGAGGGGAAAGTGAGGCAAAGATGAGCCACCTTGTTGTTTTAACCAAAGGCAAGCAGAGAGAAGAAAGCCGGCACAGAAATTAAGATTTGGAGCCTTTGTTTTCACTTGTCTGCACATAGTCACCATATGTGGCTATGAGCTAGCTTTCTTTTCTTAAACCTTTCCAATGTCTTCAGGTGCACTCAGAGGTGCTATGGAGTCTCACCTCTAAAACTCCCTGCAAACTACTTAGGCCTAAGTTATTCAAATTATCTGCAATAGGTGAAATGTAAATAGGACCTAAAGTGAAAATGCCACGTGTGAATGTAATCTAATAATTTATGGAGTTATCTATTGACTTGTAAACCTGGCATGCACCACGGGGTGCAGGGCACAGACTGAATCAAAGACAAACCAGGAAGGCACCCAGAGCGTTGTTCCCATTCGGAAGACTGACAGAGGACCTATCTGCAAGAGTTCTATAAGAACTGCCTGAGGAGGCATTTAGGCCATGGCCACCCTTTCTGATGAGGGAAGCAAGGATGAGCACAACTACAGCATCAAACACACGTGTCTTTTCCTCCCTTTGCATCAGAACCCAAGGACTTGGTGATTTTCACAACAAACAGACTCAAAAGACAAACCCTGAAGCCCATGGATATGCCCCCTTAACAGAGCACAGCAATGAAAATGACCAAAAATGTTTCCCAGAAAGCACTCATGTCCATCATGTGTCCAGAACTAAGTCTTAGATTGCAAGACCTGAGGCTCAGTCAACATCCTGACTGAAGGAAAATTATTGGAAACCAAAATCAAAAATAGGATTCATAGGCTTGTATGTATGTATCTTTAACTCAGTATTAACGTTATGTAATGTCATGTGAATATTTATTCAACCCAAACTAACACAGAAAAAAAATTACAAGTTTAACATATGACTAATCTGGGATCATACATGTCTGTAAACAACAAAACTCTGTAAAAGTAAAAAGTAGAATTAAAATTTTTTAAAAAATTTACAAGTTTAACAACCAGCCCAATTAAAAACCCAAGACCTAATTATTCCATGTATGCTCTTTCTCTTATTGGCCAATTTTTCATACTTCCACATTCTTATTAAACCATTTCAAATCTTACCAGTATTAAGGATGGATTAAAAAAGAAGTGAGAGGGGAAAGTGAGGCAAAGATGAGCCACCTTGTTGTTTTAACCAAAGGCAAGCAGAGAGAAGAAAGCCGGCACAGAAATTAAGATTTGGAGCCTTTGTTTTCACTTGTCTGCACATAGTCACCATATGTGGCTATGAGCTAGCTTTCTTTTCTTAAACCTTTCCAATGTCTTCAGGTGCACTCAGAGGTGCTATGGAGTCTCACCTCTAAAACTCCCTGCAAACTACTTAGGCCTAAGTTATTCAAATTATCTGCAATAGGTGAAATGTAAATAGGACCTAAAGTGAAAATGCCACGTGTGAATGTAATCTAATAATTTATGGAGTTATCTATTGACTTGTAAACCTGGCATGCACCACGGGGTGCAGGGCACAGACTGAATCAAAGACAAACCAGGAAGGCACCCAGAGCGTTGTTCCCATTCGGAAGACTGACAGAGGACTTCCACCCAGCCAGCCCCTCACTGCAGGCAGGGGCGTCAGAACATCGCAGTGGGCCCTCCAAATTCGAAATTCATAGCTCTCCCCTTGCTCTGAACTTAGACAACCCGGGCTTCCCTTGTGGCTCAGCAGTAAAGAATCCACTTGCCAATTCAGGCAACAGGGGTTCGATCCCTGATCCAGGAAGATCCCATATGCCAAGGAGCAACTAAGCCCGTGCACCTCAACTACTGAGCCTGTGCTCTAGAGCCTGGGAGCCACAACTACTGAAGCCCACGAGTGCCCTAGAGCCCGTGCTCTGCAACGAGAGATGCCACTGCAGTAAGAAACCCATGCACCACAACTAGAGAATAGCCCACACAGCAATGAAGCACCAGCACAGCTAAAAAAATAAAAATAGAAATAAAAGAACTCAGACAACCAAGCTGGCAACTATATTTTGGCTTCTACTGTTAATTTTTCTAAAAGGAATGTACTCTTTAGCCAACAAAAGTTGAGCTTCTAGGCCCCCTTGGCGGATGTGTCTCATTCTCAACTGAGAAACAGGCATCTTGGTTAACACATCCGGCTCTGTTGGCCTGCTGAGTGCTAAGGCCTGCCCAGTGGTGATGGTCCTGCTCTTGGGGTGTTGACCAGCGAGGTCCTCTGCCAGTGAGATGCACTGCCAAGGAAGGCTAGGCTGTCTCCATGAATCAGGCACTTTCCCAAAAACAATCCTGCCCCATCAGCCTCCACCAGACTTCCACGGCCTCCGCTTAAGCTGAGATACTAACCGTAGGCCCTGCTTACACAGGCTTAACTCAGACTGGCTTTCAGTTGAACTAAGATCTGGAGGGGACACAGTCTGTGGAAGTGTGAGGCATGCAGTGTGCAGCACGCCTGTCCAGCACAGAAAATGCAGGCAGGTGCTCAAATAGCTTGACAACGGTCATGGCCAGGCAAGCAGCTTTTACAGCTTTAGTCCCTTTACTTTTGGAGAGATTATATTGCCCTCTTGTGGGAAACAGGAAGGTAAAATTTCACCAAGTGTCCTTGATCCAAGGACACCATGGAGAGAACCAGCCCCTGCCTGGGGCAAGAGCAGACCGTCACCATGGGCAACAGTCATTGTTACATCTTTTCATTTTTCTAGAGAAATAAAGTCCAGACTTCTTAAAAATCAGGAAATACAGAGGACTTCCACCCAGCCAGCCCCTCACTGCAGGCAGGGGCGTCAGAACATCGCAGTGGGCCCTCCAAATTCGAAATTCATAGCTCTCCCCTTGCTCTGAACTTAGACAACCCGGGCTTCCCTTGTGGCTCAGCAGTAAAGAATCCACTTGCCAATTCAGGCAACAGGGGTTCGATCCCTGATCCAGGAAGATCCCATATGCCAAGGAGCAACTAAGCCCGTGCACCTCAACTACTGAGCCTGTGCTCTAGAGCCTGGGAGCCACAACTACTGAAGCCCACGAGTGCCCTAGAGCCCGTGCTCTGCAACGAGAGATGCCACTGCAGTAAGAAACCCATGCACCACAACTAGAGAATAGCCCACACAGCAATGAAGCACCAGCACAGCTAAAAAAATAAAAATAGAAATAAAAAGAACTCAGACAACCAAGCTGGCAACTATATTTTGGCTTCTACTGTTAATTTTTCTAAAAGGAATGTACTCTTTAGCCAACAAAAGTTGAGCTTCTAGGCCCCCTTGGCGGATGTGTCTCATTCTCAACTGAGAAACAGGCATCTTGGTTAACACATCCGGCTCTGTTGGCCTGCTGAGTGCTAAGGCCTGCCCAGTGGTGATGGTCCTGCTCTTGGGGTGTTGACCAGCGAGGTCCTCTGCCAGTGAGATGCACTGCCAAGGAAGGCTAGGCTGTCTCCATGAATCAGGCACTTTCCCAAAAACAATCCTGCCCCATCAGCCTCCACCAGACTTCCACGGCCTCCGCTTAAGCTGAGATACTAACCGTAGGCCCTGCTTACACAGGCTTAACTCAGACTGGCTTTCAGTTGAACTAAGATCTGGAGGGGACACAGTCTGTGGAAGTGTGAGGCATGCAGTGTGCAGCACGCCTGTCCAGCACAGAAAATGCAGGCAGGTGCTCAAATAGCTTGACAACGGTCATGGCCAGGCAAGCAGCTTTTACAGCTTTAGTCCCTTTACTTTTGGAGAGATTATATTGCCCTCTTGTGGGAAACAGGAAGGTAAAATTTCACCAAGTGTCCTTGATCCAAGGACACCATGGAGAGAACCAGCCCCTGCCTGGGGCAAGAGCAGACCGTCACCATGGGCAACAGTCATTGTTACATCTTTTCATTTTTCTAGAGAAATAAAGTCCAGACTTCTTAAAAATCAGGAAATATCACATGTTAGCAACCAAGTCCTTTTCTTTTAGATTTTTCTTTTTTTTAATGTGGACCATGTTTGAAGTTTTTATGGACCATGCTACACTATTGCTTCTGTTCTGTATTTTGGCTTTTTGGTCCCAAGGCATGTGGGATCTTAGCTGCCCGATCAGGGATCAAACAACGCAACCCCTGCATTGTCAGGTGAGGTCTTAACCACTGGACTGCCAGGGAGGTCCCAACCCATTTCTTTTCTGAGAGAGACTGTTTGGCAAGCTCCCCCACTGTGAACTGGGTCTTGCACACTCATCTATAGAGCAGTCTGGCGAGTCTGGAATACAGGCGGTTAGAATCGTTAGCACAGACGATTTAGTTAGTATACAGATGTCACCACAGCATGGGGAGCCTGTAATTCAGGGTGCAGGTATGGAATAGCTGGAAAAGCAGAGCGGGCTCCTGAGGGATAGTTTGTCCTTTACTAACAGACAACTAGCAAAGTCTTTGAACCAAAGCCATGCATGATCCAAGCTTCAGAAAAACTGCTATCGGAAATAGCATTATGACTCGTCCCAGTTAGAGTAGAAGTGAAAACACGACCGAGGAGCTCAAGTCAGCATCGCCCCCCTGCCTCCACCCTAGACACGGCAGATGGTGTATCTGTGGGTGGAAGCGTCTTGCTCAGATTTAAGGCTGCCTGAGAGAAGAGCACAGAGGCTCAGGAGGGCCACCACTCTGTCGCAGGTATTCCCAGAGGTCTCCTCCACCTGTTATTAGAGCATGAGACCTCCCACCATGAAGGTTTCACAGAGTAAGTGAAGCCGGTGATGCCAACTCTGCTCCTGTGGAGGTCAGGGCATCCGTGAACAAGACCACAAGACAGGCCAGGGAGACCTGGAAAGCATTAAAACCTCCCTGCAAGCTTTGACTCAGACTTACGGGGGGAGGCTGCGGTAGGAAGGAGGCAGGGAAAGGGGGTTGAAGCGAAAGGTCCTTTCCCAAGAGGGACTGAGAGGCAAGGCAGAGCTCCCAACAGAAGACACTTCTCGCTGACGGTGATGGAGGCCGATGAGAGCCGGCATCGTGTGTCAAAGCTGGGTCCAAACTTTTGCCAAAAACGTCTGGAAGAACAGACCACAGCTTTACCTTGCTTCTTTTTCATCCATGGCTGGAAAGACCTGAAAGCCTCGAAACCGTGTCTCTTCTCCTTAAAGAAACATATGCTTTTTCTTTTTGAGGTCAGCACTCCACGAAGGAGCTGTGTGTTTCTTAACGTGTGGTCTACAGCCCACCGGCATCAGAGTCATGAGCGTTCAACGTTAAAACGTGCAGACGCCTGGACCTCAGACCCACAGGGTCCAACTATACGGAGGCGGGCCCAGGATCAGTCTTTCAAAGAGCTCCCAGCATATTCTCTTTTTTTCTTAAATAGGGGCGTTGGAAATTCAGGCTGAATCGTTAGCACAGACGATTTAGTTAGTATACAGGCCACAGCATGGGGAGCCTGTAATTCAGGGTGAGGTATGGAATAGCTGGAAAAGCAGAGCGGGCTCCTGAGGGATAGTTTGTCCTTTACTAACAGACAACTAGCAAAGTCTTTGAACCAAAGCCATGCATGATCCAAGCTTCAGAAAAACTGCTATCGGAAATAGCATTATGACTCGTCCCAGTTAGAGTAGAAGTGAAAACACGACCGAGGAGCTCAAGTCAGCATCGCCCCCCTGCCTCCACCCTAGACACGGCAGATGGTGTATCTGTGGGTGGAAGCGTCTTGCTCAGATTTAAGGCTGCCTGAGAGAAGAGCACAGAGGCTCAGGAGGGCCACCACTCTGTCGCAGGTATTCCCAGAGGTCTCCTCCACCTGTTATTAGAGCATGAGACCTCCCACCATGAAGGTTTCACAGAGTAAGTGAAGCCGGTGATGCCAACTCTGCTCCTGTGGAGGTCAGGGCATCCGTGAACAAGACCACAAGACAGGCCAGGGAGACCTGGAAAGCATTAAAACCTCCCTGCAAGCTTTGACTCAGACTTACGGGGGGAGGCTGCGGTAGGAAGGAGGCAGGGAAAGGGGGTTGAAGCGAAAGGTCCTTTCCCAAGAGGGACTGAGAGGCAAGGCAGAGCTCCCAACAGAAGACACTTCTCGCTGACGGTGATGGAGGCCGATGAGAGCCGGCATCGTGTGTCAAAGCTGGGTCCAAACTTTTGCCAAAAACGTCTGGAAGAACAGACCACAGCTTTACCTTGCTTCTTTTTCATCCATGGCTGGAAAGACCTGAAAGCCTCGAAACCGTGTCTCTTCTCCTTAAAGAAACATATGCTTTTTCTTTTTGAGGTCAGCACTCCACGAAGGAGCTGTGTGTTTCTTAACGTGTGGTCTACAGCCCACCGGCATCAGAGTCATGAGCGTTCAACGTTAAAACGTGCAGACGCCTGGACCTCAGACCCACAGGGTCCAACTATACGGAGGCGGGGCCCAGGAATTCATGTCTTTCAAAGAGCTCCCCAGCATATTCTCTTTTTTTCTTCTTGTAGAACTCGGGCTCTAGGGCTCATGGGCTTCAGTAGTTGCAGCACATGGGCTCAAGAGTTGCGGCTCTGAGGTTCTAGAGCACAGGCTCCATGGTTGTGGCTCACAGGCTTAGCTGCTCTGCAGCATATGGGATTTTCCCGGATCAGGGATCGAACTCGTGTCTCCTGCGTTCGCAAGTGAACTCTTTATCACTGAGCTACCAGGGAAGCCCCTCCAGCCAATTCGGTTTTTTTTCTTTATTTATTTATTTTTGGAGGGGTCGGGTTGGGGAGGGAGGGGGTAGGCGGGCCACTTCTATTGGTCTTTCATTTGTCTATTTTCATCTGTCCTTGTTCTTTTTGGCCTCGTGGGCCTCCCATCACAGTGGCCTCCATTGTCGCAGAGCACCGGCTCTGAGCACATGCGCTCCAGAGCTCTGGCTCGGTAATTAGACACATCAGTCCAGCCGGTCCCTTCCAGGCCAGGGATGGAACCGGCGCCCCTTGCCCTGCAAGGCGGTGTCCTTACCCACTGGACCACCAGGGAAGCCCCAGCCAATTCTTAAGTACACTTAAGTGGGAGAACACTGAAATCTCAGACCTCTGCATGCAGAGGAAAGGCACCAGGTAGGGAAAGCTCCGTGCCTCTCCAAAAGACAATAGTGCAAGATCCGTTCCTGTGATGCAGTCATCGTTGCAAGGCTATCAAATCATAAATCCATGGTTTCAGACTACCTCTAACCTAGTGATTCTCAGCTGGGGCGATGTGACCACCATCCCCACAGGAAACATGTAGAAATATTTTAAAACGTCTGGAAGAACAGACCACAGCTTTACCTTGCTTCTTTTTCATCCATGGCTGGAAAGACCTGAAAGCCTCGAAACCGTGTCTCTTCTCCTTAAAGAAACATATGCTTTTTCTTTTTGAGGTCAGCACTCCACGAAGGAGCTGTGTGTTTCTTAACGTGTGGTCTACAGCCCACCGGCATCAGAGTCATGAGCGTTCAACGTTAAAACGTGCAGACGCCTGGACCTCAGACCCACAGGGTCCAACTATACGGAGGCGGGGCCCAGGAATTCATGTCTTTCAAAGAGCTCCCCAGCATATTCTCTTTTTTTCTTCTTGTAGAACTCGGGCTCTAGGGCTCATGGGCTTCAGTAGTTGCAGCACATGGGCTCAAGAGTTGCGGCTCTGAGGTTCTAGAGCACAGGCTCCATGGTTGTGGCTCACAGGCTTAGCTGCTCTGCAGCATATGGGATTTTCCCGGATCAGGGATCGAACTCGTGTCTCCTGCGTTCGCAAGTGAACTCTTTATCACTGAGCTACCAGGGAAGCCCCTCCAGCCAATTCGGTTTTTTTTCTTTATTTATTTATTTTTGGAGGGGTCGGGTTGGGGAGGGAGGGGGTAGGCGGGCCACTTCTATTGGTCTTTCATTTGTCTATTTTCATCTGTCCTTGTTCTTTTTGGCTCTCGTGGGCCTCCCATCACAGTGGCCTCCATTGTCGCAGAGCACCGGCTCTGAGCACATGCGCTCCAGAGCTCTGGCTCGGTAATTAGACACATCAGTCCAGCCGGTCCCTTCCAGGCCAGGGATGGAACCGGCGCCCCTTGCCCTGCAAGGCGGTGTCCTTACCCACTGGACCACCAGGGAAGCCCCAGCCAATTCTTAAGTACACTTAAGTGGGAGAACACTGAAATCTCAGACCTCTGCATGCAGAGGAAAGGCACCAGGTAGGGAAAGCTCCGTGCCTCTCCAAAAGACAATAGTGCAAGATCCGTTCCTGTGATGCAGTCATCGTTGCAAGGCTATCAAATCATAAATCCATGGTTTCAGACTACCTCTAACCTAGTGATTCTCAGCTGGGGCGATGTGACCACCATCCCCACAGGAAACATGTAGAAATATTTTAAAAGGTTTTTTATTGTCACAAGTGGGTTGGTGGCATCCACAAGACAAAATAAATATTTTTAAAAAAAGAAAAACTATCTTGAAATGTTGCTGTGGGTGAAGGTACATGCAGAGCAGCAATGGAGAAACAGACACAGAGAACAGACTTACGGACACTGGCGGGAGGGAGGAATGGGCGAGATGTATGGAAAGAGTAACGTGGAAACTTACAATACCATATGTAAAAGAGACAGCCAATGGAAATCTGATGTGAGACTCAGGGAGCTCAAGCAGGGGCTCTGTAACAACCCAGAGGGGTGGGATGGGAAGGCAGAGGGGACGGAAGCTCAAGAGGGAAGGGACACACGTATACCTACGGCTGATTCAGGTTGATGTTTGGCAGGAAACAAAAAAACTCTATTTAAAAAAAAAAAAGAAAGAAAAGAAAGGGGGTTTCCCCTGGTGGTCCAGTGGGTAAGGACACTGCCTTGCAGGGCAAGGGGCGCCGGTTCGATCCCTGGCCTGGGAAGATCTCACGTGCCGCGGAGCGGTTGGACTGATGTGTCCAATCACTGAGCCGGAGCTCTGGAGCGCATGCGCCCAGAGCCGGTGCTCTGTGACAAGAGAGGCTGCTGCGATGGGAGGCCCGCAGGAGCCAAAGAACAAAGATGGATGAAAACAGAGAAATGAAAGACCAATAGAAGTGGCCCGCCCGCTCCCCTCCCTCCCCAACCCGACCCCCTATTGGCCCGCCCGCTCCCCTCCCTCCCCAACCCGACCCCCACCCAAAATTAAAAAAAAAGAAAAGAAAAGAAAGAAACTACTATCGGGAAATGCTAATGTTGACCAAGTGATGCAAAAATCAACACAGGGCTTCCCTGGTGGTCCAGTAGGTAAGGACACCACCTTGCGGTGCAAGGGGGGCCGGTTTGATCCTGGCCTGGGAAGATCCCACGTGCTGCGGAGCGACTGGACCCACGTGTCCAATCACTGAGCCGGAGCTCTGGAGCGCATGCGCCCAGAGCCGGTGCTCTGTGACAAGAGAGGCTGCTGCGATGGGAGGCCCGCAGGAGCCAAAGAACAAAGATGGATGAAAACAGAGAAATGAAAGACCAATAGAAGTGGCCCGCCCGCTCCCCTCCCTCCCCAACCCGACCCCCTATTGGCCCGCCCGCTCCCTCCCTCCCCAACCCGACCCCACCCAAAATTAAAAAAAAAGAAAAGAAAAGAAAGAAACTACTATCGGGAAATGCTAATGTTGACCAAGTGATGCAAAAATCAACACAGGGCTTCCCTGGTGGTCCAGTAGGTAAGGACACCACCTTGCGGTGCAAGGGGGGCCGGTTTGATCCTGGCCTGGGAAGATCCCACGTGCTGCGGAGCGACTGGACCCACGTGTCCAATTACCGAGCCGGAGTTCTGGAGCGCATGTGACAACAGAGGCCGCCGCGATGGGGAGGCCCACACGGACCAAAGAACAAAAAAGATGGATGAAAATAGATGAAAGACCAACAGAAGTGGCCCGCCCATCCCCCTCTTTCTCTCCCCAACCAGTCCCCTCCCCGCCCCTCAAAAAAGTAAGTTAACTGTGGAAAGAAAAAAAAAAAAAATCAACACAAAGTAGGGTGAGAGTGAAGAAATCCTCCTGGAGGAGGGAGGCGGGCAGGGCCAGGGCTGTGTCCGCGGGAAGCAGCTGCAGCCGCGGCCCCCTCACCAGGTGGCTCCTGGAGAGTGATCTGGGCGGTGGCTCTGACCCCCTGGCTCTTCCACACCTTCCCACCTGCCAGGCGAGGCGCAGAATAAAACAGAATGAATGAAACAGTCATTCTGCTTCACTGCACTGCAGCGTTTCATCGTTTCAAAGCTGCTTAAACCAGTCAGCGCCCATTTCAGATGCTTCAACCAAGAATTCTGTCCATTAAAACCATTTTCAAGACTCTTGTTAGCACCAGCCTCATCATTAAAAGATGATGGAATCCCAAGTTCCTACCCCTTAGGCAGGGACTGGAAGTGTGAGGAGCCAAGGGCAGCCAAACAGAAAGCCTCAGTCCCAACCCAGTGAGGACTCAGAACAGGCCCCCAGGTACACCAGGGGATGGGAGGTCTGGACCACTCGTGGTGGGTTTCTTTATGTATTATGTGAGGTTGTTTAAGATTCCTCACATTCCTTCTGGAGAAGAAAGCACCTTAATAAAATCTATTTCTAGACAGAGCAGTGGAAGAGAAACAGGAAGGCTTGAGTCATAGAAGTGTGAGAATTTCAGGAACTGCCATCATTGGCAGCAGAGAGCAAGGAGAGCTTCCAAGCCCACAGCCAGGCTCAGAAAAGGCCTCAAGGTGGTGTGCAGTGGAACGTCACAAGGCAAGAGAAGCACGGGTCACTCCAACACTGCAATGAAACACATTTCCAAAGTCCATCTGCTGGGATTTCCCTGGTGGTCCAAATCCACTTGCCAATGCAGGGGGCACAGAATCAATCCCTGGCTCAGGAAGACTCCACACACCTCGGGCCAATGAAGCCTGTGTGCCATAACTACCGAGCCGGAACACTAGAGCCTATGCTCTGCGACATGAGAAACCGCCCCAATGAGAAATCCACGCACCATAACACGAGAGTAGTCCTCACATGCTGCAACCAGAGGAAGCCTGTGCACAGCAATGAAGATCCAGCACTGCCAAAATAAATTCTTTTAAAAGAATCCATACACTGGTTGCTGGACTTTGAAATACACTTCCACAAAGTATTGCTTCGCATGTGGATGGAACAAAGTAGGGTGAGAGTGAAGAAATCCTCCTGGAGGAGGGAGGCGGGCAGGGCCAGGGCTGTGTCCGCGGGAAGCAGCTGCAGCCGCGTCCCCCTCACCAGGTGGCTCCTGGAGAGTGATCTGGGCGGTGGCTCTGACCCCCTGGCTCTTCCACACCTTCCCACCTGCCAGGCGAGGCGCAGAATAAAACAGAATGAATGAAACAGTCATTCTGCTTCACTGCACTGCAGCGTTTCATCGTTTCAAAGCTGCTTAAACCAGTCAGCGCCCATTTCAGATGCTTCAACCAAGAATTCTGTCCATTAAAACCATTTTCAAGACTCTTGTTAGCACCAGCCTCATCATTAAAAGATGATGGAATCCCAAGTTCCTACCCCTTAGGCAGGGACTGGAAGTGTGAGGAGCCAAGGGCAGCCAAACAGAAAGCCTCAGTCCCAACCCAGTGAGGACTCAGAACAGGCCCCCAGGTACACCAGGGGATGGGAGGTCTGGACCACTCGTGGTGGGTTTCTTTATGTATTATGTGAGGTTGTTTAAGATTCCTCACATTCCTTCTGGAGAAGAAAGCACCTTAATAAAATCTATTTCTAGACAGAGCAGTGGAAGAGAAACAGGAAGGCTTGAGTCATAGAAGTGTGAGAATTTCAGGAACTGCCATCATTGGCAGCAGAGAGCAAGGAGAGCTTCCAAGCCCACAGCCAGGCTCAGAAAAGGCCTCAAGGTGGTGTGCAGTGGAACGTCACAAGGCAAGAGAAGCACGGGTCACTCCAACACTGCAATGAAACACATTTCCAAAGTCCATCTGCTGGGATTTCCCTGGTGGTCCAAATCCACTTGCCAATGCAGGGGGCACAGAATCAATCCCTGGCTCAGGAAGACTCCACACACCTCGGGCCAATGAAGCCTGTGTGCCATAACTACCGAGCCGGAACACTAGAGCCTATGCTCTGCGACATGAGAAACCGCCCCAATGAGAAATCCACGCACCATAACACGAGAGTAGTCCTCACATGCTGCAACCAGAGGAAGCCTGTGCACAGCAATGAAGATCCAGCACTGCCAAAAATAAATTCTTTTTAAAAAGAATCCATACACTGGTTGCTGGACTTTGAAATACACTTCCCACAAAAGTATTGCTTCGCATGTGGCTAGAGTCCCAGGCTAGCCCACAAAAGCCTCCTATACATGAACTCCTATATGTAGACATAATCAGGGAAAGTTATGGAAATAAAAGATGCGAAGTTTCTTTATGTGTTCTGATGGTTATAAGAGGCGTCTCAGAAAACCAGGGGTACCAAGTACCAAGGCGGGTTCAACAGGAGCAGGGGATGAGGACGGGAGATGCAAGTTTGCACATGTGCTTTAAGCATTAAACATAAATGTCTTTACCCTCTTAACTTCCTTGATTTTTCAGGCACATATGGATCTCAGCTTACTGTTCACATTACATGCACCCATCATTCTACCCTTTGCAGTAGTCTTTCAAGTTCAATCATCATATTAAAATAAATGCTCTTCTCCCCTTCCAGAAATCCGGGTTTTCCCTGCTGAAAGGGACCCCAGAGATCCTTTTGTCAAAGCTCCTGTCCAAACAAGAATCCTTTCCACAGGACCCCAACAGGTACAACCCCAGCTCAAGGGCCAGACAGGCCCTTCAAGTCCCATGGTTCTAACTGCTACAAAGTTCTTCTTTCTTTGTACTGACCTCAGGTCAGTTTTCCTGAAGTGACCACTCAGTGATCTTATTTCTGCCCTCTGAGCAACTCAGAAAAAGCCCAGTTGACTATCCATCCATTGATCTCATCAAGTTCAAGTTCTCTCACTTTCAGAATGTATTCCCCATAATCTGGCCTTCACAGTGACTTGCTGGTATTCTTTACAGTGCCCAAATGGAAAAGCATCCTTCAGTTGCAGTCTGAAAAAACCCACGTCCAGTGAAATAATTACATCTGCTGACCTGGAAACCCTACTGCCATTCAATTTGAAACAAAGCTAGTGTTTCTTATCAGTCACATCATACCATTAAGATTGCATTAAACTTGGGACTTTCCTGGTGGTTCAGTGGCTAAGACTGTATCCCCAGTGCAGAGGGCCCGGGCTTCATCCCTGGTCAGTGCACTAGATCCCACATGCCTCAAATAAGAGTTAGCATGCTGCAACTAGAGACCCTATATGCCGCAACTAAGACCTGGCATGGCCCAATAAATAAGTATTTTTTAAGGATCATATTAAATTGTGGTTAAGCAAAACCCCCAAGGCCTTTTCACAAACTATGGCCAAGTGAAATGCCTGCCATTATGAACACGTAGAACTGATCTTTCATCCCAAACACAGAACTTCATGTTGAATCTTGTTGAGTCTCAGCTTGGTTTTGGGCCCTGCATTCCAGCCTGTCAAGATAAGTTTGACACTGTCGTCTATCACTTGCTCTCTTCTTCTCATTTTGTGTTTTCAGTACCTTTGATAAGGATGATTTCTATGTCTTCATCCAAGTTTTGATAAAAACGCTGGACAGAGTGAATGACCGAGTCCTGTGGCGTGGTGCTGATGATAGTGTTCCAAGTAGGCAAAAAGCCATCAGTCAACACTAATGGGCCTGCTTGTTCAATGAGCTAGGAATCCACTTTGTTACACTATCATCTAACCCATCTTTCACCAACTTTATCTACAAGGATACCTTGGCAAGAGTCCTCAAGAGGCCGATCATTTCTTCTAATCATTTTTTTTCCTTCCCCTACCCTCTTACACAAAACAGCCCCTTCCTCCAATAGCCCGGGTTGTACTATGTAACTCCCACAACTCAAATGATTGGACCAAGGGGAATGACTCTGGATGCCAGAGGAGCTGGGTCATAGGCTGATCCAACCAGGATCTCTCCCCTTTGAAATCTTCAGTTAGTACACTGAACTCTTGCTAGCCTCTTCCATTACCTAAAACGGTAAGCAGTGCAAAGCTAGGGCTGGGCAACCACACAGGCCAACGTGCAGAGTGCGGAGAGGAAGCCAGACCAGACATAGCCCCAATATCAGACACCATGAGGCCTGAGAAAGACGCTCACTCATTCTAAGCAGCTACTCACTATGTTTTGCCAAAGTCGACAGGACATCTGTTCATCTTTGGCTCTGTGACTCATCTCCACTTTTCCCCCTCTCCTCTAAGATCACCAATGGAGGCACCAGGAGACTTCTGCAGACACCTTCAGAACCCCAAGACAGAAAGCCTCTGGGCCTAGAGAAAAGACTATTATGGACAATATGGGCTACTTCATTGTCTGATAATCACTAATTTATTTTCATTTTATTGCGACAGGAGACCTTAACATGAGCTCTATTCTCCTAATTTTCAGTGCACAGTACAGCATTGGTGACCACAGGTACGATCCTGTACAGCCAATCTCTAAAACTTGCTCATCTTTTACAACTAAACTATGTATGTTGATTCATAAACTCCCCTCAACCCCTGGCTCATCTTTACCATAACATGTTGTTGACACTTTTTCCGCCCCTAATCACTTGCTCTCTTCTTCTCATTTTGTGTTTTCAGTACCTTTGATAAGGATGATTTCTATGTCTTCATCCAAGTTTTGATAAAAACGCTGGACAGAGTGAATGACCGAGTCCTGTGGCGTGGTGCTGATGATAGTGTTCCAAGTAGGCAAAAAGCCATCAGTCAACACTAATGGGCCTGCTTGTTCAATGAGCTAGGAATCCACTTTGTTACACTATCATCTAACCCATCTTTCACCAACTTTATCTACAAGGATACCTTGGCAAGAGTCCTCAAGAGGCCGATCATTTCTTCTAATCATTTTTTTTCCTTCCCCTACCCTCTTACACAAAACAGCCCCTTCCTCCAATAGCCCGGGTTGTACTATGTAACTCCCACAACTCAAATGATTGGCCCAAAGGGGGAATGACTCTGGATGCCAGAGGAGCTGGGTCATAGGCTGATCCAACCAGGATCTCTCCCCTTTGAAATCTTCAGTTAGTACACTGAACTCTTGCTAGCCTCTTCCATTACCTAAAACGGTAAGCAGTGCAAAGCTAGGGCTGGGCAACCACACAGGCCAACGTGCAGAGTGCGGAGAGGAAGCCAGACCAGACATAGCCCCAATATCAGACACCATGAGGCCTGAGAAAGACGCTCACTCATTCTAAGCAGCTACTCACTATGTTTTGCCAAAGTCGACAGGACATCTGTTCATCTTTGGCTCTGTGACTCATCTCCACTTTTCCCCCTCTCCTCTAAGATCACCAATGGAGGCACCAGGAGACTTCTGCAGACACCTTCAGAACCCCAAGACAGAAAGCCTCTGGGCCTAGAGAAAAGACTATTATGGACAATATGGGCTACTTCATTGTCTGATAATCACTAATTTATTTTCATTTTATTGCGACAGGAGACCTTAACATGAGCTCTATTCTCCTAATTTTCAGTGCACAGTACAGCATTGGTGACCACAGGTACGATCCTGTACAGCCAATCTCTAAAACTTGCTCATCTTTTACAACTAAACTATGTATGTTGATTCATAAACTCCCCTCAACCCCTGGCAACCATCATTCCACTCTGGTTCTATGAATTCAACTATTTTAGATAACAAGATGAGTAGAATCACATGTGTCTTTCTATTTTACTTAGCATAACATCCTTGAAGTTTGCCCATGTTGTCACATATTACAGCACTTCCTTATACTTTTCAGCTAAAGAATATTTTTCTGTGTATATATACAACACATTATCTATTTATCCACCAGTGACATTTAGGTTGTGTCCACATCTTGGCTATTGTGACTAGTACTTCAACAAACCTGAGAGTGCTGAGAGCTCTTCGAGATCCCAACACCAACTCTTTTGGATAAAGACCCAGAACTGGGACTGATGGATCAGGCGGATCACACAGGAGCTCTTGGGCTTCCTAGGTAGCGCTAGTAAGGTAGTGGTAAGACACCTGCCTGCCAATGCAGGAGATGTAAGAGATACAAGTTCAATCCCTGGGTTGGAAAGATCCCCTGGAGAAGGGCATGGCAACCTGAAAAATCCCATGGTCAGAGGAGCCTGGAGGGCTACAGTCCACGGGGTCACAGAGTCAGACACGACGGAAGTGACCCAGCACACATGCACAACGCAGTTCTGTTTTCACCTCTTTGAGGAACCCATCATCCTGTTTTCCTTGGTGGCTGCACCATTTTGCATCCCCACCAACAGCATGAAAAGGTAACCTACAGAGTGGGATGAATATATATGTCCAATAACGGGTTAGCCTCCAAAATATCTTAAGAACTTGTATAACTCAATAGCAGAAGTAATACTTTGATTTCAAATGAGGCCTAGGACTTAAATAGACAAGTATGTGGGGAAAAATGTTCAATATCACAAATCATCAGGGAAATGCAAAACAAAGCCACCAGAGACCCCCTTCACGCTATTATCAACAAACAAAACTGACGATTACTCATTCAGAGAAGTCTGAAGATGTTAAAAGACCTGAACAACTTCACAAAGCTCATCACTAATCAAAACCAGGACTGGAATTCAAACATTCTGAGTGCACAGTACACAGGTACGATCCTGTACAGCCAATCTCTAAAACTTGCTCATCTTTTACAACTAAACTATGTATGTTGATTCATAAACTCCCCTCAACCCCTGGCAACCATCATTCCACTCTGGTTCTATGAATTCAACTATTTTAGATAACAAGATGAGTAGAATCACATGTGTCTTTCTATTTTACTTAGCATAACATCCTTGAAGTTTGCCCATGTTGTCACATATTACAGCACTTCCTTATACTTTTCAGCTAAAGAATATTTTTCTGTGTATATATACAACACATTATCTATTTATCCACCAGTGACATTTAGGTTGTGTCCACATCTTGGCTATTGTGACTAGTACTTCAACAAACCTGAGAGTGCTGAGAGCTCTTCGAGATCCCAACACCAACTCTTTTGGATAAAGACCCAGAACTGGGACTGATGGATCAGGCGGATCACACAGGAGCTCTTGGGCTTCCTAGGTAGCGCTAGTAAGGTAGTGGTAAGACACCTGCCTGCCAATGCAGGAGATGTAAGAGATACAAGTTCAATCCCTGGGTTGGAAAGATCCCCTGGAGAAGGGCATGGCAACCTGAAAAATCCCATGGTCAGAGGAGCCTGGAGGGCTACAGTCCACGGGGTCACAGAGTCAGACACGACGGAAGTGACCCAGCACACATGCACAACGCAGTTCTGTTTTCACCTCTTTGAGGAACCCATCATCCTGTTTTCCTTGGTGGCTGCACCATTTTGCATCCCCACCAACAGCATGAAAAGGTAACCTACAGAGTGGGATGAATATATATGTCCAATAACGGGTTAGCCTCCAAAATATCTTAAGAACTTGTATAACTCAATAGCAGAAGTAATACTTTGATTTCAAATGAGGCCTAGGACTTAAATAGACAAGTATGTGGGGAAAAATGTTCAATATCACAAATCATCAGGGAAATGCAAAACAAAGCCACCAGAGACCCCCTTCACGCTATTATCAACAAACAAAACTGACGATTACTCATTCAGAGAAGTCTGAAGATGTTAAAAGACCTGAACAACTTCACAAAGCTCATCACTAATCAAAACCAGGACTGGAATTCAAACATTCTGACTCACTGTCCCTAATTCTTTCCCTTCCACTATCCACTGCTCCCCCATTTGAAGCAGAATACAAAACAAGGATTCAATCAATTCTTTGCTTTTCATCTTGAGCTCTTGTTTACAGATATTATGTAGACTTTATTTGGAGAACAGAGTTAAAATATACTTGACGGAGTAAATGGACAATTTAAGGAGAAAAGTTTTGCTGTTTTAAAATAATCACAGAAACAAAAATTTTATAAAATTAATAAGTGACCAAAACAGGCAGAAATGTAAGATATTCCTTACCTTACAACACAATTTGTTAAGAATGAGGGATTTGGGACTTCCCTGGTGATCCAGTGCCTTGGAATCCACCTGCCAGTCCAGAGGACGTGCGTTTGATCCCTGGTCTGGGAAGATCCCACATGCCATGGAGCAACCGAGCCTGTGTGCCACGACCACTGAGCTGTGTGCCTAGAGCTCATGGACTGCAACAAAAGAAGCCACTGCAGTGAGAAGCCTGTGCACCGCAAGGAAGGGTAGCCCCATTCACTGCAACTAGAGAAAGCTGGTGCAAAGCAACAAAGACCCAGCACAGCCACTGAATAATAAATCATGAGTGACTTTTGGATATCTGGATATCTATAAAACATGGATCGATTTGGCTAAGTGGTTCACTTGATAGTCCTTTAGAAACACTGTCATTTCCTTTTAGAGACATAATCATACATGCTTTGAAGTTATTCTGAGTGAGCCCACAAAAAAACTCCAGAATGGAATGGGAGTGGATGTTATTATACCACAAGGGTGCCTTTAATGACCAGGTCATTGCATTTAAAACTTGGAAAGCTCTAAACTGAACAGAAACTTAACCTTAAAGTTTAACGTCAGTCCGAACTTGAGAAGTACAGACATTGCTGGACTCAAATGTAGACAGCCCTGTGAGGGCAGAGGGCCTTCCATCTGTGTCAAGGGCTGCTTTGATCTTTGCAGACAGCCCCTATCCTCCACATTCAGTCAAGTTCCCCGAGCACCTCAGTCCATCACTCTGCTTTCATTCTCCGCAGAGCATTTTTCACTACCTATCCATTAATAATAAGGGCTTCCAAGGTGGCTCAGTGGTAAAGAACCCACTTGCCAATGCAAGAGACAGGGATTTGATCCCCAGGTCAAAAAGATCCCTTGGAGGAGGAAATGGCAACCCACTCAAGTGTTCTTGCCTGGGAAATCCCATGGACAGAGGAGCCTAGAGGGCTACAGTCGATGGGGTCACAAAGAGTCGAACACAACGGAGCAACTAAACAACCACCAGTTAATAAAAAAATGAACACTCTCTTCTAGAATGCAAGCTCTCCATGAGAAGAGAGAGATCTTGTCCATACGCCCAAAGCCTCACAACCTAGCACAAAGGATGGCATCTTATTTATATTTATAGAATAACTTACCTGTGCCTTACAATGTATGCCAGAAATAGTCCTGTTTGTTTAATAAGGGTACACTCCTCACAAAAACCCTCTGAGGTAGGTTGTGCTGTCATCTGCATTCTTTTCTTCTGGCCAAACCATACTGCATGTGGGATCTTAGTTCCCGGACCAGAGATCGAACCTATGACCCCTGCATTGAGAGGTCAGAGTCTTAACCACCAGACCACCAGGAAAGTCCCTGTTATTGTCTGCATTTTATAGATGAAGACACCACCGCACACAGGAGACTGTGGGCAGATGGTTCAACAAGACACAGCTGGTGAGTGGAAAGGCTGGGACATGGACCCCCGGGGTCTGGCTCCACAATCTCTGCTAAGTCCCATCCTCAGCTGGCTCTCACAGTAGATCATTAGTTATTTGCTGAATTTCAAAAAATGCCAAGAATGGAATGGAGATGAAACACTTTTTTAAAAACACATTAAGAAGATCTAACGGAATAACAAGCTTAAGGTTGGCCTGATTCGCATATTGCATATTTAACAGAAAAAGAAAAAAAAAGGAGAGAAAAATGCTGCTTCTTAAAGTACTTCTTTGGGGCAGAAGAGCGTTTTATCTGTATTTCGCCTGCTCCACTCCGTCAACACCTCTCTGCTGTGTGAGCTCACATCCTGAGGCCCTGACAGGCCTCAGTGCACTCTGCCGCCATGGAGCGTCCGGCCGGAGCCCCTCTCCCCGCACCCGAGCGCTCGATGTGGCCGTGAGGTCTCCACGTCTCAGTCCACCGGCTTCCTGGTGTCAACATCCCCCCACCAACATAACATCCTCCTCCAGAGCTGGCCACACGATGCCAAGCCTGCTGAGCACGGTGTTCACCCCGGTCTTCACAGGCGCACGGGCGTCCCCGACGGCTCAGTGGCAATGAGGAGCCTCCTGCAAAGCAGCAGACTCTGGGTTTGATCCCTGAGTCAGGAAGATCCTCTGGAGGAGGAAATGGTAACCCATTCCAGTATTCTTTTTGTTTTTTTTTTCAGGCAAGAAATAGATTTATTAAGATAGGATGCTTGTAAGAGGTACAAGCAGGCAGGCGGGAAAGCTCTGCCCCATTCCAGCATTCTTGCTGGGAGAAGCCCATGGACAGAGGAGCCTGGGTGGCAAGAATCACACACAACTTAGCACCTTACACGTGCACAAGGTTCCAAAGTGGCAAAGTCAGGACTCAAAACCAGGTACTCTGACTCTGGTCCTGACGCTCCGGACCACCCCAGAAAACCATTTCCCCTTCCCACAGCTCCCGCCCGCCCCCCGCCGAGAGCCATCTGTCTCACCTTGGCAGACCAAGTCACTCATTTCATGCATCTTGTGCATGTCTAGCTTAGCTGTGTTCCCTCCCACCATGAGATATGTCATCTCCTCAAACGAACTTTATCACCTGAATACCAGTCTAAAATATTTAATATCAATGAAGAGAATGGTGTTTATTACTACCCAGGGCAGGACAGAATTGGAACACAGTTTCTCTAAACTCATCCACTTAGAAACTAAGACGGAGTAGATGGTTTTAACTATTATAATTTGAATTACTCCTAAGTTGGACTCTGCAATGTCCTAGTAGCTAAAATTTGATTAACAATATATACTGACATACTATTTTATAAGATTAAAGGTATACATATAAACAAATACTAATTCTGATATCACAAAAATATCATTATTTTTCAATAGCATTAACATTCAGGTGCATAAGCTCTACAATAAAAATAATTCAATGTTAAAGTGAAAGGTTTCCCCCAACCCTTGGCTTGTCTATCTGGATTCTGTTAAAGATAAAAGGCCACCAGCAAGCATCTATTAAAAGCTGTTCTTTGTCTTTTTTTCTTAATCAGAATTTATGAAGTCAATTTTATTTAAATTAAAAACAAGAATTCTTCTTGAAACATGTAATGTCAAACCAACTCTTCGATTTTTTTCCCCCCCTCTCCCTCTTAATTTGTAACAGAGACTCTAAGAAAATAAAATCTAAGGTTAAGGAAATTTCCATCGATGTGAAGAAAATATTTTCCAAAATTAAAATAACAAGTTCCTCCCTGGTTAACATAACTGATTTAAGTTGCAGATACATGGCTGCCCCTGAGATCACCTTCCTCCCCAGCCCTGTGCACGGGCCAAATCCACATCCTTTTCAGCAATTTGCAAGTCCTCTATGGGACTACCTTTTTTTATGAAATGCTGCGCGCACTACCAATGCTACATAAATATTTCATGATACATTACCCAGTCCTGGAATTTCCTGCAAGATTGCATGAAGTCTTTAAAATAGTGCACGGCGAGCCATAAAATAATCAGATATAAAAGTAAGCTGGATCAATCCCTTGATTAACCACAAATTTTTTAACAAGAATTTCAGACAAAGTCGTGTCACTACATCTTAATCTCAGGAGAGAGATTTTTTATTTATATTACTTTGCTAAAAGGCTTTTAGAATTATACTCTCTTTTTTAACGTCAAGCAATATTTCTCAACTGGGCAGGAGCCTTCCCCTTATAATCTCCAGTCAAAGTTTTGATCTAGCCTAAAAAAAAAAAATGGTGTTTATTACTACCCAGGGCAGGACAGAATTGGAATCCCCTAAGACGGAGTAGATGGTTTTAACTATTATAATTTGAATTACTCCTAAGTTGGACTCTGCAATGTCCTAGTAGCTAAAATTTGATTAACAATATATACTGACATACTATTTTATAAGATTAAAGGTATACATATAAACAAATACTAATTCTGATATCACAAAAATATCATTATTTTTCAATAGCATTAACATTCAGGTGCATAAGCTCTACAATAAAAATAATTCAATGTTAAAGTGAAAGGTTTCCCCCAACCCTTGGCTTGTCTATCTGGATTCTGTTAAAGATAAAAGGCCACCAGCAAGCATCTATTAAAAGCTGTTCTTTGTCTTTTTTTCTTAATCAGAATTTATGAAGTCAATTTTATTTAAATTAAAAACAAGAATTCTTCTTGAAACATGTAATGTCAAACCAACTCTTCGATTTTTTTCCCCCCCTCTCCCTCTTAATTTGTAACAGAGACTCTAAGAAAATAAAATCTAAGGTTAAGGAAATTTCCATCGATGTGAAGAAAATATTTTCCAAAATTAAAATAACAAGTTCCTCCCTGGTTAACATAACTGATTTAAGTTGCAGATACATGGCTGCCCCTGAGATCACCTTCCTCCCCAGCCCTGTGCACGGGCCAAATCCACATCCTTTTCAGCAATTTGCAAGTCCTCTATGGGACTACCTTTTTTTATGAAATGCTGCGCGCACTACCAATGCTACATAAATATTTCATGATACATTACCCAGTCCTGGAATTTCCTGCAAGATTGCATGAAGTCTTTAAAATAGTGCACGGCGAGCCATAAAATAATCAGATATAAAAGTAAGCTGGATCAATCCCTTGATTAACCACAAATTTTTTAACAAGAATTTCAGACAAAGTCGTGTCACTACATCTTAATCTCAGGAGAGAGATTTTTTATTTATATTACTTTGCTAAAAGGCTTTTAGAATTATACCTCTCTCTCTTTTTTAACGTCAAGCAATATTTCTCAACTGGGCAGGAGCCTTCCCCTTATAATCTCCAGTCAAAGTGACTTGAACACAGACTCTAGCCTGAATTGGAACCTCTAGCAGTCTGACACACAGTAAAAGACGAATCAGATTTAATTGTGGACCTAACTATCCCTAAATCTTAATAAAATATGCTCTTATATATTAAAATTAATCTCAATGCTTCAAATTCCTGGTCTGTAAAATAAAACCTAGGGACCATGAAGATCCCTTCCAGCTTTCAACAGCTGATTAATATTTTATCTACAGCCCTACCCAGATCACGCCTCCTCCCCACCCACAGTTGCAAATTAAGTAATCTATGGCAAGAACAGCTCAGTAAACAAAAAACATCCCCACAGAAACTGAAGGCTAAAATCAAGGAACCAAATCTCCAAACTAAGTAATGTTCCCCATGTTGAGGGACACGCCCTTGCCCAAACAATGTATGAGAAAGTGATTTTAAAATTTTCAAAGTACCCCAGACATAGGTGGTATAACACTGAAAACTGTGAAAGGTGTCATTTTTTTTTCAGTAAATGGAAATGCTGGGGACATTCAGATGATCTTATTTTATCACACACAAAAGACAGGTCACTACATTCAAAAACTCAAATCCCTTACGGTGGCTCTGTGGCTAATTAAGTGGTAGGATGGTTAGAAACAATTTTTTAAATGTTCACCTTACTGTATTTCTACAGCTCATGAAGATTTTTGCTTATCTGGCTTTGACTACATTGAGAAGATATTATAACACTTTGTGGTAATAATACCTATTGCCAGATTTTGGTTGTCAAAGTCGAGTGTTGTTGTGGATAGAAAGCCTCGGGCTTGATTCAGGAAAACGCGTCTGTTTTTTCAAAACCAGCAAAGCTCATTAAAAAGTTTTATGAGGGGTTAGTCACCAGATTTAGATACTTCGAACACCTTCACTTTGTCATCTGTGATCTCCTCCTCAAGGCATACCACTTCCTGAACTCTGCTGGGCCCTAAACTCTAACGGTTCATTCTAGAAAACTTAAGGTAAATCTATTTAAACACACACACACTTAAATTAAAACCCAGACACACACACACACACACACACACACTCTCTCTCTCTCTCTCTGTCTCTCTCTCTCTCTCTCTCTTAAATTAAAACCCAGAAGAAGGTACTGTTTTCCTTTAAGGCTGGTCTGGCAATGAGTTGGTCGGGAGAAGGCTGCCATCTGGTGGCCAAAAGAAAGAACTGTCTCCAGGAGGGCCATTCCTTGAGCCTCTAACAGCTGCTCCCACTGAGGAAGGCTACCAACCCAGCCCTCCATGTACATCCTGAGCCTCCTCACTAAAGAGAACAAACTCTTCAAAAAACAAAGTTGAGGTCGGTTCTCTTTGAGCCGACCCGTTGTTCTAGCAGCATCTTCCATGCTGATTCTCCCTTAAACCGACCTGCTGTACTGACGGCGACTCTCCCTTCCCCGACTCTAATAAACTTTACTTTCCTCTCAAAAAAAAAAAAAAACCCACAGTTGAGAGGACATTAAAGAAATATTTGTTTCAACAAAGCCTTAGGAGGAAAATGAAGTGAAAGAAGTAAAAAAAGATAGGGGCTTCCCTCCCTCCCTGGCAGCCTCAAGGGCCTCCACAAGCCTCCTGATTTTAAAAACTTGGAGGAACTGAAGCTCTGGGAGATGAGGTGATTCGCTCAGAATCCCCTCTGCCACTGAAAGGCGCTCTCATCTGACCAGCAGAGGGCTTGTCTTCACACAACAGTTTTCTTTCAGATTTCTCATCACTTTTTTCCCATAACCTCAGGCTGGCAAAGTAAAAAATTTTCAACTTTTTAAATGTTCACCTTACTGTATTTCTACAGCTCATGAAGATTTTTGCTTATCTGGCTTTGACTACATTGAGAAGATATTATAACACTTTGTGGTAATAATACCTATTGCCAGATTTTGGTTGTCAAAGTCGAGTGTTGTTGTGGATAGAAAGCCTCGGGCTTGATTCAGGAAAACGCGTCTGTTTTTTCAAAACCAGCAAAGCTCATTAAAAAGTTTTATGAGGGGTTAGTCACCAGATTTAGATACTTCGAACACCTTCACTTTGTCATCTGTGATCTCCTCCTCAAGGCATACCACTTCCTGAACTCTGCTGGGCCCTAAACTCTAACGGTTCATTCTAGAAAACTTAAGGTAAATCTATTTAAACACACACACACTTAAATTAAAACCCAGACACACACACACACACACACACACACTCTCTCTCTCTCTCTCTGTCTCTCTCTCTCTCTCTCTCTTAAATTAAAACCCAGAAGAAGGTACTGTTTTCCTTTAAGGCTGGTCTGGCAATGAGTTGGTCGGGAGAAGGCTGCCATCTGGTGGCCAAAAGAAAGAACTGTCTCCAGGAGGGCCATTCCTTGAGCCTCTAACAGCTGCTCCCACTGAGGAAGGCTACCAACCCAGCCCTCCATGTACATCCTGAGCCTCCTCACTAAAGAGAACAAACTCTTCAAAAAACAAAGTTGAGGTCGGTTCTCTTTGAGCCGACCCGTTGTTCTAGCAGCATCTTCCATGCTGATTCTCCCTTAAACCGACCTGCTGTACTGACGGCGACTCTCCCTTCCCCGACTCTAATAAACTTTACTTTCCTCTCAAAAAAAAAAAAAAACCCACAGTTGAGAGGACATTAAAGAAATATTTGTTTCAACAAAGCCTTAGGAGGAAAATGAAGTGAAAGAAGTAAAAAAAGATAGGGGCTTCCCTCCCTCCCTGGCAGCCTCAAGGGCCTCCACAAGCCTCCTGATTTTAAAAACTTGGAGGAACTGAAGCTCTGGGAGATGAGGTGATTCGCTCAGAATCCCCTCTGCCACTGAAAGGCGCTCTCATCTGACCAGCAGAGGGCTTGTCTTCACACAACAGTTTTCTTTCAGATTTCTCATCACTTTTTTCCCATAACCTCAGGCTGGCAAAGTAAAAAATTTTCAACTTTTTTACTTGCATAGACCATACAGTACACTTATGAAACTCCTCTCATTCCTTCCCTACCCATTTCCGAGCAGATTTAATCGGGGGTGAGGAAGAAGCTTTCCAAATAAAAAGACTCTAGGTCAGCATGGTCCAATGCAATTCTGCAGTGATGGAAATGCTTCCTATTTGCATTGTGCAATAGAATGTACACACATGTAGCCATCGAGTATTTGTCATGTGGCTACATATATAACTGAGCACATGACTGAAGAACTGACATTACCATATAAATATAACTTTAAATATAAAGATATATTAAACATTATAGTTAATATAAATATAAATTATTATAAGTAGTTAATATATACTAAATATGATATTTAGTATAAATATAAACCTATATTAAATACCATATATAATATAAATTTATGTTAAATTATAACTTTAAACAGCTCTGATGACATTTGTCACATGTGACTAGTGAGTGGCTAACCCATGAAACAGCACAGCTGTTAGAGCTCACCTCCCTGATCCATCCAGCATAATACCTTGACAAACAAAACCCACCTGCTTACTCGAAAAGACAGGTTTTGACTGTTCAGAAGAGAAGAGTGTGTTAGTATGATACAGCACACACTCACGCACAGATAGAAAACATGGGCTCTGCTTTCCAAGAATATACAAAGAGGGGAGACAGCACTCAGACAGGTGAATGAACCATGAACAGAAAATGGGTCCCTCTCAGAAAGGGAGCTCCAGGACTGGGTTAACAAGACACACAACTGATACAGGGCCTTACAGGGTCGTGCGGCAGGAGGAGGGGACACAGGCATTTAGAAAGGGGCAGCAATGGTAAGGGAACACAGACAGAAAGGTCACAGGTCGTTCAGGAGATGCCAGGAAGCCCTATCCAGTAAAAGGAGTAGTTTTATGTAAGGGGATCATAGACAGAACTAGAGAGGTACGTGAGAACCAGTTTCCAGACATAAAACTTAGACACCCAAGGGGACAACGATGAGAATAAAAAGGAAGAAATCAAAATAGATTGCAAAAGAGGCAGGCTTGACACTCTGGGGATAATTACATGCTGGGGATGGTGGAAGAGATGATTCAAATTTTTAAACCCAGGATAAGACGACAACGATGTCCACTCTTATCACTTTTACTCAACATAGTTTTGACAGTCCTAGCCATGACATTCAGAGACAAACAAAAGTCACAGGAATCCAAAGTGGAGAAAAAGTAAAACTATTTGCAGATGACATGATATTATACATAGAAAATCCTAAAGATGCTAACAGAGAATTACTAGAGCTCATCAATGAACTTGGCAATGTTGCAGGATGCAAAATCAATACATAGAAATCTCTTGCATTCCTATACACTAACAACACAAGATCAAAAGAAAAAGTAAGGAATTTTTAAAAATTAAGGAAACAATCCCACTTACCATCTCAATAAAAATAAAATATCTAGGGATAAACCTACCTAAGGAGGTAAAAGAACTGTACTCAGTAAACTATAACGTGAAAGAAATCAAAGATGACAGAATCAGAGACAGATGCCATGCTCTTGGATTAAAAGTATCACTATTATCAAAATAACTATGCTACCGAAGGTAATTGACAGATGCAATACAACCCCTATCAGATTAGCAAAAGCATTTGCCACAGAATTAGAACAATTTTACAATATGCATGAAAACACCAAAGACCCCGAATAACCAAAGTAATCTTAAGAAAGAAAAATGGAGTTGGAGGAACCTGGCTCCCTGACTTCAGATTATACTACAATGGTGTCTCGAAACAGTACAGCACTGGCACAAAAAAAGAAAAACAAGTCCAGAGATAAACCCATGCATCTATGGTCACTAATCTCTGATGAAGAAGACAAAAATACAGAGGAGAACAGACAGCTTCTTCAATAAGTGGTGCTAGGAAAACTAGACAGTTATATGTGAAAGAAAGAAATTAGTACACTAATACTATACACACACACACACACACACACACACAAAGGATTAAAAACCTAAATGCAGGACTGGAAACCATAAAACCACTAGAAGAAAACATAGGCAGAACACTGACAAATCCCACCATGATCTTTTTTGATCCACCTCTTCGAGTAATGAAAATAAAAACAAAAATAGGCAAGTGGAACCTAATTAAACTCAGAAGCTTTTGCACAGCAAAGGAAATGATAAACAAAACAAAAAGAAAACCCACAAAATAGGAGAAAATAACTGCAAATGAAGTGATCAAAAATGGATTAATCTCCAAAATTTACAAATAGCTCATGTAGTTCAATATCAAAAGACAAACAACCTGGGGCTTCCCTGGTGGTCCAGTGGGTAAGGACATCGCCTTGCAGTGCAAGGGGCGTCGGTTCCATCCCTGGCCTGGGAAGATCCCACGTGCCGCGGAGCGGCTGGACCGGTGTGTGCAATTACCGAGCCGGAGCTCTGGAGCGCATGTGCCCAGAGCCGGCGCTCTGCAGCAACAGAGGCCACCGCGATGGGAGGCCAACACGGGCCAAGGCACAAAGACGGATGAAAATGGACAAATGAAAGACCAATAGAAGTGGCCCACCTGCTCCCCTCCCTCCCCATCCCACCCCCACCAAAATAAATAAATAAATAAATCTTTAAAAAAAAAAAAAAAAAAGACAAACAACCCAATCAAAAAATGAGAAAATCTAAATAGACACTTCTCCAAAGGAGACACACACAGATGGCCAAAAAGCACATGAAAAGATGTTCAACATCACTAATTATTAGAGAAATAGAAATCAAAACTACTAATGAGGAATCACCTCACACTAGTCAGAATGGCCATCATCAAAAAATCTACAAACAGTAAGTGCTGGAGAGGGTACAGAGAAAAGGGAAACCTCCTACACTGTTGATGAGAATGTACACTGGTGTGGTCACTATGGAGATCAGTTTGAAGGTTCCTTAGAAAAACAAAAAAAAATGAAAGAAAAAAAAAACTAAGACCTATCATAAGATCCAACAACCCCACTCTTGGGCATATATCTGAACTAAACCACAATTCAGAAAGATACATGTACCTCAGTGTCCACTGCAGCACTATTTACAATAGCCAGGACATGGAAGCAACTCACATGTCCATCAACAGAGGAGTGGATGAAGAAGATGTGGTGCATATATACAATGGAATATTACTCAGCCATAAAAAAGGACATTTGCAATAACATGAATGAACCTAGAGACTGTCATATTGACTGAAGTCAGCCAAACAAAGACAAGTATCATGATATTGCTTATATGTATAATCTTGAAAAAGTGGCACAAATGGATGTATTTACAAAACAGGAATAGAGTCACAGACATAGAAAACAAATTTATGGTTACCAAGGAAGGTAAATGAGATTGGGCTTGACATACACACACTACTTTATGTAAAACAGATAATATGAATCTACAAACAATAGACCTAAATAGATTCTTATTATCTATTTTATAAATAGAAAAAAAATCAACATTCAAAAAAACAAAGATCATGTCACTGGGTCCCATCACTTCATGGCAAACAGAAGCGAAAACAATGGAAACACTGGCAGACTTTCTTTTCTTGGGCTCCAAAATCACTGTGGATGGTGACTGCAACCACGACACTAAAAGACACTGGCTCCTTGGAAGAAAAGCTATGACAAACCCAGGCACCATATTCAAAAGCAGAGACATCACTTTGCCGACAAAGGTCTCTACAGTCAAAGCTCTGGTTTTCCCAGTAATCATGTACAGATGTGAGAGCTGGACCACAAAAATGAGAAAATCTAAATAGACACTTCTCCAAAGGAGACACACACAGATGGCCAAAAAGCACATGAAAAGATGTTCAACATCACTAATTATTAGAGAAATAGAAATCAAAACTACTAATGAGGAATCACCTCACACTAGTCAGAATGGCCATCATCAAAAAATCTACAAACAGTAAGTGCTGGAGAGGGTACAGAGAAAAGGGAAACCTCCTACACTGTTGATGAGAATGTACACTGGTGTGGTCACTATGGAGATCAGTTTGAAGGTTCCTTAGAAAAACAAAAAAAAATGAAAGAAAAAAAAAACTAAGACCTATCATAAGATCCAACAACCCCACTCTTGGGCATATATCTGAACTAAACCACAATTCAGAAAGATACATGTACCTCAGTGTCCACTGCAGCACTATTTACAATAGCCAGGACATGGAAGCAACTCACATGTCCATCAACAGAGGAGTGGATGAAGAAGATGTGGTGCATATATACAATGGAATATTACTCAGCCATAAAAAAGGACATTTGCAATAACATGAATGAACCTAGAGACTGTCATATTGACTGAAGTCAGCCAAACAAAGACAAGTATCATGATATTGCTTATATGTATAATCTTGAAAAAGTGGCACAAATGGATGTATTTACAAAACAGGAATAGAGTCACAGACATAGAAAACAAATTTATGGTTACCAAGGAAGGTAAATGAGATTGGGCTTGACATACACACACACTACTTTATGTAAAACAGATAATATGAATCTACAAACAATAGACCTAAATAGATTCTTATTATCTATTTTATAAATAGAAAAAAAATCAACATTCAAAAAAACAAAGATCATGTCACTGGGTCCCATCACTTCATGGCAAACAGAAGCGAAAACAATGGAAACACTGGCAGACTTTCTTTTCTTGGGCTCCAAAATCACTGTGGATGGTGACTGCAACCACGACACTAAAAGACACTGGCTCCTTGGAAGAAAAGCTATGACAAACCCAGGCACCATATTCAAAAGCAGAGACATCACTTTGCCGACAAAGGTCTCTACAGTCAAAGCTCTGGTTTTCCCAGTAATCATGTACAGATGTGAGAGCTGGACCACAAAGAAGGCTGAGCACCAAAGAAGTGAGGCCTTTGAACTCCCCTGGACTGCAAGGAGATCGAACCAGTCAATCCTAAGGGAAATCAACCCTGAATATTCATGGGGAGGGCTGATGCTGATGCTGAAGCTCCAATAGGTCGCCCCCCTGATGCGAACAGATGACTCACTGGAAAAGAGCCTGATGCTGGGAAACCCCGAAGGCAGAAGGAGAAGAGGATGACGGAGGACGAGACGGCTGGACAGTATCACTGAGTCAATGGACATGAGTTTGAGCAAGCTCTGGGAGATGGTGAAGGACAGGGAAGCCTGGCGTGCTGCAGTCCATGAGGTCACAAAGAGACGGACACGACTGAGAGACTGAACTGAAAGATCTCCTGTACAGCACAGGGAGCTCTACTTAATACTCTATAACGCCCTATATGGGAGAAGAATCTAAAAAGAGCAGATATATATATATACATATACATATATATATATAAAACTGACTAACTCTGCTCTATAACAGAAACAATATTGTAAATCACCTACACACCAATAAAAATTAAATCTAAAAAAATAATTAAATAACTGGGGTAAATGGACGATAGATGGCAACATTAATGCGGTAGATACTGAGAGAAAGGCACCATGGCGACTGTTTAAAGCCGAGGCTGATGAAATAAAGAGATGGACCAGCAAGCACTTGGAGAAGTGAAATGAGACTGAAAGAAAAGGAGACAGGCTGATGCATGTGAGAGTCAAACCAGAGACCCCTGACTGAAATCCAAGTGAGCGGAGGGGCTGGTACAGGAAGAGGACGAAAGAAGAGACCCAGGGACAGGCTCCGCCTCTAATGGGAAACAGCCCTTTGTCGCTGACACAGGAGAAACAGAGAAGGAACATCGCCTCCTACAGGGTCAGGCTGGAGACCACGCGCTACAGTCGTTAAGTGAAGACACCTGGGTCCTGTAAAAGATGGAGGCTGTATCAGGTGGTTCAATCCCAACAGCCACGGCAGAGCAAATTAAGCCAGTCCTACCCAGATTAGACACGATATTCAAAAGCAGAGACATCACTTTGCCGACAAAGGTCTCTACAGTCAAAGCTCTGGTTTTCCCAGTAATCATGTACAGATGTGAGAGCTGGACCACAAAGAAGGCTGAGCACCAAAGAAGTGAGGCCTTTGAACTCCCCTGGACTGCAAGGAGATCGAACCAGTCAATCCTAAGGGAAATCAACCCTGAATATTCATGGGGAGGGCTGATGCTGATGCTGAAGCTCCAATAGGTCGCCCCCCTGATGCGAACAGATGACTCACTGGAAAAGAGCCTGATGCTGGGAAACCCCGAAGGCAGAAGGAGAAGAGGATGACGGAGGACGAGACGGCTGGACAGTATCACTGAGTCAATGGACATGAGTTTGAGCAAGCTCTGGGAGATGGTGAAGGACAGGGAAGCCTGGCGTGCTGCAGTCCATGAGGTCACAAAGAGACGGACACGACTGAGAGACTGAACTGAAAGATCTCCTGTACAGCACAGGGAGCTCTACTTAATACTCTATAACGCCCTATATGGGAGAAGAATCTAAAAAGAGCAGATATATATATATACATATACATATATATATATAAAACTGACTAACTCTGCTCTATAACAGAAACAATATTGTAAATCACCTACACACCAATAAAAATTAAATCTAAAAAAATAATTAAATAACTGGGGTAAATGGACGATAGATGGCAACATTAATGCGGTAGATACTGAGAGAAAGGCACCATGGCGACTGTTTAAAGCCGAGGCTGATGAAATAAAGAGATGGACCAGCAAGCACTTGGAGAAGTGAAATGAGACTGAAAGAAAAGGAGACAGGCTGATGCATGTGAGAGTCAAACCAGAGACCCCTGACTGAAATCCAAGTGAGCGGAGGGGCTGGTACAGGAAGAGGACGAAAGAAGAGACCCAGGGACAGGCTCCGCCTCTAATGGGAAACAGCCCTTTGTCGCTGACACAGGAGAAACAGAGAAGGAACATCGCCTCCTACAGGGTCAGGCTGGAGACCACGCGCTACAGTCGTTAAGTGAAGACACCTGCCTTACTGACTGGATCCTGTAAAAAGATGGAGGCTGTATCAGGTGGTTCAATCCCAACAGCCACGGCAGAGCAAATTAAGCCAGTCCTACCCAGATGTCTGAGTATCTCGAGAGGAGATGAGGGGTTATGGAAAGGGCCCCAGAGGAGGGTGCGTCCTAGAGGCTTTGCCTCACCAGCGTGAGGAATTAGCCCTAGATTACAACTGCTCTGGATCTGCCTAACAAAGCTTAAAAAACAAGAGCCACGCTTCTCCGTGATCTAGTTCAGTGGTTCCCAATCCTGACAGATGGGAAAATCGCCAAAAGATTCAACAGCCTGGGCAGGCTTGCCTTAAAGCTCTCCCAGGTGACTCTCGTGAGCAGCCAAGGTCGAGAACCACCCCCTGATGCCAGAACTGTGGAAGGTCTCTCCCCCACCTGCCAGAGCCCCTTTCCATTCTCCTCCCACTCCTGACGCCATTTTCAATATTCCCATAACATAGCCGGCAAACACCGTTTGCAGCCTCCAACGTGATAACCAGTTTCCAGCACAGTCCATTAACAGGCACCTCAAACACACTTTCGCATGGAACCCTTAGAGCATCCTGGAGAGGTTCAGTTGCTTTCCTAAGACCCCACAATGAGCAACAGCCCCGGGAGGGCTGACCCCCAAGCCGCCCCTCTTTCCTGTTGCTCCTCGGCTGCCCTCAAGCCCAGCAATTTCTGAGAGGTCCTGGGAAGCAGCACCTCGGGCATGGTGAGACACTGGAGAGAAACCAGCCACAGAACTTGGACTGAAACACACACCTTCTCCCTGAGACCGCCTGCTCCGCCCAAGCATGGTTCTTAAAGGCAATGGTCAGTGGAGACGCCTGGCAGTGCCAGGAAAAAACAATGCAAAAACAGCTTCATTTCCTTATTCTTGTTCAACTCAACGCCAGTGTGGACACGAGCTTTAGAAATACCTTACCCCTCTAAGTAGCAACAATTTCTCTGAGTGAGAAACTCATTTACGTTGAAGAAATCCTCTTCCCCCATTACAGACGCTTCCAAAAGGAAAGCGACAAAAGATGCAAGACGGGCCCGGCCTTGCTGGGGGTTTCCGTCCTCGCCTGACACTCTCTGGGCCGCTTACTGACTGGATCCTGTAAAAAGATGGAGGCTGTATCAGGTGGTTCAATCCCAACAGCCACGGCAGAGCAAATTAAGCCAGTCCTACCCAGATGTCTGAGTATCTCGAGAGGAGATGAGGGGTTATGGAAAGGGCCCCAGAGGAGGGTGCGTCCTAGAGGCTTTGCCTCACCAGCGTGAGGAATTAGCCCTAGATTACAACTGCTCTGGATCTGCCTAACAAAGCTTAAAAAACAAGAGCCACGCTTCTCCGTGATCTAGTTCAGTGGTTCCCAATCCTGACAGATGGGAAAATCGCCAAAAGATTCAACAGCCTGGGCAGGCTTGCCTTAAAGCTCTCCCAGGTGACTCTCGTGAGCAGCCAAGGTCGAGAACCACCCCCTGATGCCAGAACTGTGGAAGGTCTCTCCCCCACCTGCCAGAGCCCCTTTCCATTCTCCTCCCACTCCTGACGCCATTTTCAATATTCCCATAACATAGCCGGCAAACACCGTTTGCAGCCTCCAACGTGATAACCAGTTTCCAGCACAGTCCATTAACAGGCACCTCAAACACACTTTCGCATGGAACCCTTAGAGCATCCTGGAGAGGTTCAGTTGCTTTCCTAAGACCCCACAATGAGCAACAGCCCGGGAGGGCTGACCCCCAAGCCGCCCCTCTTTCCTGTTGCTCCTCGGCTGCCCTCAAGCCCAGCAATTTCTGAGAGGTCCTGGGAAGCAGCACCTCGGGCATGGTGAGACACTGGAGAGAAACCAGCCACAGAACTTGGACTGAAACACACACCTTCTCCCTGAGACCGCCTGCTCCGCCCAAGCATGGTTCTTAAAGGCAATGGTCAGTGGAGACGCCTGGCAGTGCCAGGAAAAAACAATGCAAAAACAGCTTCATTTCCTTATTCTTGTTCAACTCAACGCCAGTGTGGACACGAGCTTTAGAAATACCTTACCCCTCTAAGTAGCAACAATTTCTCTGAGTGAGAAACTCATTTACGTTGAAGAAATCCTCTTCCCCCATTACAGACGCTTCCAAAAGGAAAGCGACAAAAGATGCAAGACGGGCCCGGCCTTGCTGGGGGTTTCCGTCCTCGCCTGACACTCTCTGGGCCGCAGGGCCAGGGAGCTCAAACTCTCCACTTTCAACCTCAGGAAGCGGAGCACAGACTCTAGGGGTCTGGGCCCCACTTTCCTTGCAGCTCCGCGGGGAAGCTGCACGGAGGACGCCCTGAGCACAGCCACGATCAGTGGGGCTCGTTCAACGCGGCCGCGGTTAGTGTCAGCAGGCAACACGACAATCTCAAAGACATGGACACGTGGACGCGTCCACCATGGGGCTGCCCAAGCACAGGGTCGGGGCCCCCGCACAGCTTTGGGAGCGCGGAAATCCGGGCTCCGGGGCCCCAGGCGCGCGCGGCTGGCTTACCCGCAGGTGCACAGATCGCAGATGCATTTCCTCTTCACTGGGGCCATCCTGACGCCTGGAGGTCCACGCGGAGCATCCCCGGCCGCCACCGCCTAGACCCCGACTGTCTCGTAGGGAGGGCGCCACGTTTCGAAGGTCTTGGCAAAGATTCTGAATACGGACCCCCAAAGAAAAACTTCAGCGTCCCTTTTGCCAAGTCCGGTCTCGCGCTGCCTTCCCTGGAGCAGCGCGGAGCGTGGGCTGCGCTGGGCGGACGACCGTCTGCCGGCCCCTCCCACGCCCGAGCTGCGCCGCCCGGCCCACGGGCCTCTGTGACATCACCGCGGTCACGCGCTGCACCTGTGGGTGGCAGTGATGGCACAAGCCCCGCCTGTGAGGTCAGGAAGCTTCCAGCGGCTTGCCTGGCTGGCTCGTGGCCGAGATGACCCACTGGACCTCGCTGAACTCAGGAAAAGCCAAAGATGGGACGCCTTTGGAAAGCTCGTGGGTGTGCAAGTCCTCAGGCAGCCTGCTCACGTGGGCAAAACGGCCTGGGTGGCCTTGTCTACCTCGAGGACCCAGGGTGCCCCTGGGTGAGAACGGCACTCAGGGATTCCCTGACGGCTGGACTCAAACGCCATTTCCAGATCTTTCTGGTGGAAATGATGCCTTCAGCTCCTCCTACAGACCTCCCTCCTGGGAACAAAGCAGTTCCGGGCGCCTCAGGCTTGACTGCTCGCAGGAAGGCCTTGCTGGGGGTTTCCGTCCTCGCCTGACACTCTCTGGGCCGCAGGGCCAGGGAGCTCAAACTCTCCACTTTCAACCTCAGGAAGCGGAGCACAGACTCTAGGGGTCTGGGCCCCACTTTCCTTGCAGCTCCGCGGGGAAGCTGCACGGAGGACGCCCTGAGCACAGCCACGATCAGTGGGGCTCGTTCAACGCGCCGGGGTTAGTGTCAGCAGGCAACACGACAATCTCAAAGACATGGACACGTGGACGCGTCCACCATGGGGCTGCCCAAGCACAGGGTCGGGGCCCCCGCACAGCTTTGGGAGCGCGGAAATCCGGGCTCCGGGGCCCCAGGCGCGCGCGGCTGGCTTACCCGCAGGTGCACAGATCGCAGATGCATTTCCTCTTCACTGGGGCCATCCTGACGCCTGGAGGTCCACGCGGAGCATCCCCGGCCGCCACCGCCTAGACCCCGACTGTCTCGTAGGGAGGGCGCCACGTTTCGAAGGTCTTGGCAAAGATTCTGAATACGGACCCCCAAAGAAAAACTTCAGCGTCCCTTTTGCCAAGTCCGGTCTCGCGCTGCCTTCCCTGGAGCAGCGCGGAGCGTGGGCTGCGCTGGGCGGACGACCGTCTGCCGGCCCCTCCCACGCCCGAGCTGCGCCGCCCGGCCCACGGGCCTCTGTGACATCACCGCGGTCACGCGCTGCACCTGTGGGTGGCAGTGATGGCACAAGCCCCGCCTGTGAGGTCAGGAAGCTTCCAGCGGCTTGCCTGGCTGGCTCGTGGCCGAGATGACCCACTGGACCTCGCTGAACTCAGGAAAAGCCAAAGATGGGACGCCTTTGGAAAGCTCGTGGGTGTGCAAGTCCTCAGGCAGCCTGCTCACGTGGGCAAAACGGCCTGGGTGGCCTTGTCTACCTCGAGGACCCAGGGTGCCCCTGGGTAGAGAACGGCACTCAGGGATTCCCTGACGGCTGGACTCAAACGCCATTTCCAGATCTTTCTGGTGGAAATGATGCCTTCAGCTCCTCCTACAGACCTCCCTCCCTGGGAACAAAGCAGTTCCGGGGCGCCTCAGGCTTGACTGCTCGCAGGAAGGCTCAATCACTTCCCCAGGTGCTAGCTCTGAGGCCGGGGCCTGGGGTGCTCGTCGTTTGCAGCGTTCATAAGAATCACCTGGCTGAGTGAAAGCCCGATGGCCTGCTCAGCCCTCTGTTTCTGATTCAATAGGCCTGGGTGGGCCTAACACTCTGGGGCAGGCTGATGCTGCGAGGCCAGGGACCACACTTGGAGAAGCACAGTTTGGGAAACGATTTTGCCCTGTCTATAGCCACCTCTATCTATACCTACACCTGGTATAGAGTTTCTTCAGCTCTCCTGACCCTGAGAGCCACTACAGATCCAGCCCGGAAGCCAGTGGCATCAGACTCCCTAACCCGGGACCCTAGTTTGAACAAGAAGCCAGGTGATTTGGATCAGAGGCAAGCTGCAGAGGCAGGGTTCTAGTGGCTGGTGTGGAAAGAAACGTGATTTTCCTGTTAGGAGTCATGAGAGCTTCCAGTGTGGACAATCCTATGCTTTTTTTTCCCATACTTTCTAACTCTTCCCATTCGTTGTTTGTTTAAAAATATATTGGGCTTCCCCTGGTGGTCCAGTGGGTAAGGACACCGCCTTGCACTGCAAGGGGCGCCGGTTCGATCCCTGGCCTGGGAAGATCCCACGTGCCGCGGAGCGGCTGGACCCATGTGTCCAATTACCGAGCCGGAGCACTGGAGCGCATGTGCCCAGAGCCGGTGCTCTGCGACAACAGACGCCACCGTGATGGGAGGCTCACAGGAGCCAAAGAACAAAGATGGATGAAAATAGAGAAATGAAAGACCAATAGAAGTGACCCGCCTGCTCCCCTCTCTCCCCAACCCGACCCCTGCCCCAAAATAAATAAATCTTTAAAAAAAATAAATAAATAAAAATAAACATATATTTATTTGGCTGCACTGGTCTTAGTTGGGGGCACTGGGGATCTTCGACGTCGCTGTGGCGTGAGAACTCTTCGTCGTGGCGTGTGGGGTCCAGCTCCCTAACCGGAGAGGGAACCCAGGCCCCTGCACTGGGAGTACAGCTTAGCCACTGGCCTACCAGGAAAGTCTCACCGCCACTACCACTTAGTTTTCGTGAAAGAGTGCTTCAGTAAGTCAGAGGCATTTTAGACTGCAGAAGACCTGAGAGTTTTGGGGGGAGGTTTTCTTCCATGTAAGACTCTAGAATGTGCATGCTGTCACTTCAGTTGTGTCCAACTCTGTGCTACTCTATGGACTGTAGCCCACCAGGCTCCTCTGTCCAATGGGATTCTCCCAAGCGAGAATACTGGAGTGGGTTTCCATGCCTCCTCCAGGGGATCTTCCCAACCCAAGGATCAAATCCAGGTCTCTTAAGTCTCCTGAAACTGCAGGCGGGTTCTTTTACCACGAGCGCTACCTGAGACACCCCAAGGCTCCAGAACAAAGATCAGCAAACTATTGCCAGCTGGTCAAATTCAGCCTGGCCACCTGTGTTCGTTTGGCCAGCAAGCTAAGAGTGATTTTTTTGCATGTATTTCTTAAAACAGTTATGTATTTATTTACTCATGTGGCTATGCTGGGTCTTAGTTGTGGCACATGGGATCTTTAATCTTTGTTGGAGCATGTGAATTTTTAATTGTGGCATAGGAACGCTTAGTTACAGGATGTGGGATCTAATTGGGCTTCCCCTGGTGGTCCAGTGGGTAAGGACACCGCCTTGCACTGCAAGGGGCGCCGGTTCGATCCCTGGCCTGGGAAGATCCCACGTGCCGCGGAGCGGCTGGACCCATGTGTCCAATTACCGAGCCGGAGCACTGGAGCGCATGTGCCCAGAGCCGGTGCTCTGCGACAACAGACGCCACCGTGATGGGAGGCTCACAGGAGCCAAAGAACAAAGATGGATGAAAATAGAGAAATGAAAGACCAATAGAAGTGACCCGCCTGCTCCCCTCTCTCCCCAACCCGACCCCTGCCCCAAAATAAATAAATCTTTAAAAAAAATAAATAAATAAAAATAAACATATATTTATTTGGCTGCACTGGTCTTAGTTGGGGGCACTGGGGATCTTCGACGTCGCTGTGGCGTGAGAACTCTTCGTCGTGGCGTGTGGGGTCCAGCTCCCTAACCGGAGAGGGAACCCAGGCCCCTGCACTGGGAGTACAGCTTAGCCACTGGCCTACCAGGAAAGTCTCACCGCCACTACCACTTAGTTTTCGTGAAAGAGTGCTTCAGTAAGTCAGAGGCATTTTAGACTGCAGAAGACCTGAGAGTTTTGGGGGGAGGTTTTCTTCCATGTAAGACTCTAGAATGTGCATGCTGTCACTTCAGTTGTGTCCAACTCTGTGCTACTCTATGGACTGTAGCCCACCAGGCTCCTCTGTCCAATGGGATTCTCCCAAGCGAGAATACTGGAGTGGGTTTCCATGCCTCCTCCAGGGGATCTTCCCAACCCAAGGATCAAATCCAGGTCTCTTAAGTCTCCTGAAACTGCAGGCGGGTTCTTTTACCACGAGCGCTACCTGAGACACCCCAAGGCTCCAGAACAAAGATCAGCAAACTATTGCCAGCTGGTCAAATTCAGCCTGGCCACCTGTGTTCGTTTGGCCAGCAAGCTAAGAGTGATTTTTTTGCATGTATTTCTTAAAACAGTTATGTATTTATTTACTCATGTGGCTATGCTGGGTCTTAGTTGTGGCACATGGGATCTTTAATCTTTGTTGGAGCATGTGGGAATTTTTAATTGTGGCATAGGAACGCTTAGTTACAGGATGTGGGATCTAATTCTTTGACCAGGGGTCGAGTCCAGTCCTCCTGGATTAGGAGCGCGGAGTCTTAGCCACTGGATCACCAGGGAAGTCCCTATGTTTTCCTATATACATATATAATTACTTTTATTTTACTTTTACAGAGTTTTGCTGTTTACAGCTATACATAAATCCAACTCAATCATAGGTATACCCTTGAAAAATTGAAAGAATACTACACAAACCGTGAAACATATAAAATTCAAGTTTTGGTGTCTACAAATAATGCTTTGAATTTTGTCCAAAAATATGTGGAAATTCCTGATTTTGCCTCTTGGTCCATGAAAGCTACATTATTTACTGTAAGACTTTTTTTTTCTTTTTTTTATTACTTTTTTTTTTTTTCAACTTTTTTGCTTTTGTGTGTGTGTGATTTATTTATTTTATTATTTTTTTATTTTTGGGTGGGGGTTGGGTTGGGGAGGGAGGGGAGCGGGCGGACCACTTCTATTGGTCGTTCATTTCTCTATTTTCATCCGTCTTTGTTCTTTGGCTCCTGTGGGCCTCCCATCGTGGTGGCCTCTGTCGTCACAGAGCGCCAACTCTGGGCGCATGCACTCCAGAGCTCCGGCTCAGTAATTGGACACATCAGTCCAGCCGCTCCGTGGCACGTGGGATCTTCCCAGGCCAGGGATCAAACCAGCGCCCTTTGCACTGCAAGGTGGTGTCCTTATCCACTGGATGACCAGGGGAAGCCCTTAATTATTTTTATTTTGCAGAGTTCTGTTGTTTACAGATATGTATAATCCCAGATCAGTCATATGTATATCCCTGACCCCTCCCTCCTGTGCCCCTCGACCCCCCACATCCCACCCATTCAGGCCATCGCTTAGCCCCCATGTAAGATCCCTTAGTCTCACAGCACAATAGTTATCTCTTTTACATATGACTATTAACTGTAAAAATTTTTACAGAGTTTGCTGACTCCAAATGTCAAAGCAGGAGATCCAGAGGGGAACAAAGCTTAGCCATCATTCTTAAGAACCAGGGAAAGTGGGCTTCCCTGGTAGCTCAGTGGTAAAGAGTTCGCCTGCCAATGCAGGAGACATGGGTTCGAGTCCTGATCCAGGAAGATCCCACATGCTGTGGAGCAACTAAGCCCATGAGCCACAACTATTGAGCCTGTGCTCTAGAGCCTTGGAGCGCCAACTATTGAGCCTATGTGCCACAACTACTGAAGCTCATGCGCCCTAGAACGCGAGTTCCACAACAAGAGAAGTCACTGCAACAAGAGGCCTGCTCACCTCAACTAGAGAGTAGCCGCTGCTCCCTGCAACTAGAGAAAAGCCTGTGGCAGCAGTGAAAACCCAGAATAGCCATAAATAAATAAAGAACCAGGGAAAGTAAAGCTGTTCCTTGCCTTCTCAATAGAAGCTCAGGGCCTGAAAGGGAGGGAGTGGAAACGTGAGGGGACAACATGGTAATGTGGGAGCTACTGGAAGCCAAGGAAAAGCCTTGCCATTGACAAAGAACATCATGCGTACCATACAGAGGTTCTATAGTGATCAACACCAGCCTTCCCTTGACACCTGCTTAAACATTATCTATGAATCTTCCAGAAGAAGAATGTCCCATCTTTGTTCTTTGGCTCCTGTGGGCCTCCCATCGTGGTGGCCTCTGTCGTCCCCCTCTGGGCGCATGCACTCCAGAGCTCCGGCTCAGTAATTGGACACATCAGTCCAGCCGCTCCGTGGCACGTGGGATCTTCCCAGGCCAGGGATCAAACCAGCGCCCTTTGCACTGCAAGGTGGTGTCCTTATCCACTGGATGACCAGGGGAAGCCCTTAATTATTTTTATTTTGCAGAGTTCTGTTGTTTACAGATATGTATAATCCCAGATCAGTCATATGTATATCCCTGACCCCTCCCTCCTGTGCCCCTCGACCCCCCACATCCCACCCATTCAGGCCATCGCTTAGCCCCCATGTAAGATCCCTTAGTCTCACAGCACAATAGTTATCTCTTTTACATATGACTATTAACTGAAAAAATTTTTACAGAGTTTGCTGGCTCGAGATGTCGAAGCAGGAGATCCAGAGGGGAACAAAGCTTAGCCATCATTCTTAAGAACCAGGGAAAGTGGGCTTCCCTGGTAGCTCAGTGGTAAAGAGTTCGCCTGCCAATGCAGGAGACATGGGTTCCATCCCTGAGCCAGGAAAATCCGACATGCTGAGGAACAACTAAGCCCATGAGCCACAACTACTGCACCTGTGCTCTAGAGCCTCGGAGCTGCAACTATTGAGCCTATGTGCCACAACTACTGAAGCTCATGCGCCCTAGAACGCGAGTTCCACAACAAGAGAAGTCACTGCAACAAGAGGCCTGCTCACCTCAACTAGAGAGTAGCCGCTGCTCCCTGCAACTAGAGAAAAGCCTGTGGCAGCAGTGAAAACCCAGAATAGCCATAAATAAATAAAGAACCAGGGAAAGTAAAGCTGTTCCTTGCCTTCTCAATAGAAGCTCAGGGCCTGAAAGGGAGGGAGTGGAAACGTGAGGGGACAACATGGTAATGTGGGAGCTACTGGAAGCCAAGGAAAAGCCTTGCCATTGACAAAGAACATCATGCGTACCATACAGAGGTTCTATAGTGATCAACACCAGCCTTCCCTTGACACCTGCTTAAACATTATCTATGAATCTTCCAGAAGAAGAATGTCCCACTCACACCCCTAGACTTGGATGAGAACCAAGCCCCCATTCAAACCACCCTTATGGGTAGCAGCTTTGTCAGTAACCCATGGCCTCCCAACTTCACCCATCCCTGCTCTCCACAGAGGGTGGAAGTCTTCAAAGGTGAAGATGGTATGGATACACATGGCCTTAACACCAGTACTTCTGTAGAGCTCGTGCTGGACAAGACCACCTTTCCTCCCCTCCTTATTTCCCTGACTGTCCATGCTTCGTTAGTTCCAGCCGATGCTGCCCTCACTTTAGTATAAACACCTCTCCAACTGTTTTTCCAAATGCCCTTGCCTATGAAGAATTTACAGTCACTTACTGTGCATTAAATACCTTTGTGTACTTTCCCGTAAGTTCTCTTATCTATCTCTTTAAAACTGGCATGTATCTATCATACCCATGTTACAAATAAGAACACTGAAGCCAGGAGGGAAACTCACCCAAGACCACACAGCTAGTGAGCACTAGAACTGAGATTCAAGTCCTTGGGTCCTTCTTTTCAAATGTTTCCACCCAGGAGAAAGAATGAATGGGTACTTAAAGACCACTGCAAGTGATATTTATCTTAAAATGCTTATATATACTTCTTTTTTTTAATTTTATTTATTTATTTTATTTTTGGCTATCCTGGGTTTTCACTGCTGCTGCAGGCTCTTCTCTAGTTGCAGGGAGTGGGGGCTACTCTCTAGCCCCCTCTAGCAGGCTTCTTGTTGCAGTGACTTCTCTTGTTGTGGAACTTAGGCTCAAAGGCTCACGGGCTTCAGGAGTTGCGGCACATGGGCTCAATAGTTGTGGTTCCAAAGCTCTAGAGCACAGGCTCAACAGTTGTGGTTCACTGGCTTAGTTGCTCTGTAGCATGTAGGATCTTCCTGGATCAGGGATCGAACTCATGTCTCCTACATTGGCAGGCAAACTCTTTACCACTGAGCTACCAGGGAAGCCCTTGTATACTTCTTAATATAGAAACAGAGAGGAACGTATGGTCCTTGCTCCCACCACTATGTCCTCTGCCTGCCTTTTGTCTGTGGAAAACTTTAGTCAATGAATAAGTTTAATCAGAGAAGTGAGAAATGTACAAACAAGGGCAAACAATCAAAGGAGACTAAGTAATCATGTGGTTCATTAAGCATTAATGAAGTCAAGGACCTTTAGTTCTTTCTGAAGCGCTATAGCTAATATTCTGAGCCATATCCTGTGAGTTGTCTTACAGATACTAAAACACCAGGTGGAGAAGTTACTACATGATGACCAGGCTGTACCCAGGACATGAGCTGCCACAATTCCAATAAATGGCCTCAAGGAAATGGGAACAAACAGAACAGACCCTGGAACTGAAGATTAACTGTACCTAAAACAAGCAAGCTGACTGTCAGAGCTGACCCTACTGTCTCTGCATATAGCCCTCTCCTTCTGTCGATGAAAGCTCTTGCCCGCTGGTTGCAGCATGTGGAGGTGAGAGGCGTCTGCCTTTGGACAGATGTCCACCACCCTAGCCCCACCCCCTGAAGTCGCCAGCATCTGAATTAAAGCAAACTTTCTTTTCCACCAACCTGGCCTGATTATTGGCTTTGGGGTGAGCAGCCTGACCCCCACACACTCTTTTGGTAACAATATGGCCATAACGTAAAACTGACACTCAACGAAGCTACACAGTTTTTTTCCGTGACCTTATAACCCATCCAACTCCAAATTCACTGCTGTACATACTATCTGAGAGTCTACTCTTTGTGAAACATTGTCAAAACTCTATAGTTACTCCTCTGAGTACAAAGTACTTTACCAAATATTGCCTTTTTTAGCATCTCGAATCATTTGGAATTGCTAAGCTTCATTGGCACCAATAGAAGACATGTCAACTGGGCATCGACCATTCCTTCATCCCACAAACACTTAATTGATTTCTTATAACCTTTCCAAATCAAAAAGGTGGAAGTGAAATTCTCACTGTGTGCAGTGGCACGATCTTACACACAAACAACCTTAAAGGCTATACATACATACACCTCTTAGAACTATAAACAAATTCAGTAATGTTGCAGGATTCAAAAATTCATGCATAAAAATCAGTTGTGCTTCCAAAAACAGAAACATAGATCAATGGCACAGATACGAGAGCCCAGAAATAAACCCATGCACTTAAGACAAAGGAAGCAAGAATATACACTGGAGAAAACACAGCCCCCTCAGTAAGTGGGCACTGGAGAAACTGGACAGCTACCTGTGAAAGAATGAAATTAGAACAATTCCTAACACCATAAACAAAAATAAACTCAGACTTTGGGTTGAAGACCTTTAAATTTTAAAGAGCTAGATCCCGGGAAGTTACTACATGATGACCAGGCTGTACCCAGGACATGGCCACAATTCCAATAAATGGCCTCAAGGAAATGGGAACAAACAGAACAGACCCTGGAACTGAAGATTAACTGTACCTAAAACAAGCAAGCTGACTGTCAGAGCTGACCCTACTGTCTCTGCATATAGCCCTCTCCTTCTGTCGATGAAAGCTCTTGCCCGCTGGTTGCAGCATGTGGAGGTGAGAGGCGTCTGCCTTTGGACAGATGTCCACCACCCTAGCCCCACCCCCTGAAGTCGCCAGCATCTGAATTAAAGCAAACTTTCTTTTCCACCAACCTGGCCTGATTATTGGCTTTGGGGTGAGCAGCCTGACCCCCACACACTCTTTTGGTAACAATATGGCCATAACGTAAAACTGACACTCAACGAAGCTACACAGTTTTTTTCCGTGACCTTATAACCCATCCAACTCCAAATTCACTGCTGTACATACTATCTGAGAGTCTACTCTTTGTGAAACATTGTCAAAACTCTATAGTTACTCCTCTGAGTACAAAGTACTTTACCAAATATTGCCTTTTTTAGCATCTCGAATCATTTGGAATTGCTAAGCTTCATTGGCACCAATAGAAGACATGTCAACTGGGCATCGACCATTCCTTCATCCCACAAACACTTAATTGATTTCTTATAACCTTTCCAAATCAAAAAGGTGGAAGTGAAATTCTCACTGTGTGCAGTGGCACGATCTTACACACAAACAACCTTAAAGGCTATACATACATACACCTCTTAGAACTATAAACAAATTCAGTAATGTTGCAGGATTCAAAAATTCATGCATAAAAATCAGTTGTGCTTCCAAAAACAGAAACATAGATCAATGGCACAGATACGAGAGCCCAGAAATAAACCCATGCACTTAAGACAAAGGAAGCAAGAATATACACTGGAGAAAACACAGCCCCCTCAGTAAGTGGGCACTGGAGAAACTGGACAGCTACCTGTGAAAGAATGAAATTAGAACAATTCCTAACACCATAAACAAAAATAAACTCAGACTGGATTGAAGACCTAAATGTAAGACTGGAAACCATAAAACTCCTAGAAGAATATATAGGTAGAACACACTTTGACATAAATTGTAGCAATATTTTTTTGCCTCTGCTTCCCAAAGCAAAGGAAATAAAAGCAAAAATAAACAAATGGAACCTACTTAAACTCAAAAGCTTTTGTATAGCAAAGGAAACCATCAACAAAACGAAAAGACAACCTACTGAAAAGGAGAGAATATTTGCAAATGATATCACTGTTAATATCCAAAATATTAATCCCTTATATTGAGCTCATACAACTTAAAAAAAAACAAACAAGCTAATTTTTTTAATGGGCAGAAGCCCTAATAGACATTTTCCCTACGAAGACATACAGGTGGCAGGCACATGAAAAGATGCTCAACATCATTAAACATCAGAGAACCACACAGTAAAACCACAATGAGATATCACCTCCCAATGGTTCTCATTAGAAAAACCACAAATACCAAATGTGGTGAGGATGTGGAGAAAAGGAGCCCTTGTACACTATCGATGCAAATGTAAATCTGTGCAGCCACTATGGAAAACAGCATGAAGGTCCTTCAAAAAATTGACAGTAGAATTGTCATATGATCCAGAAACTCTGCTTCTAGGTATATATTCAAAGGAAAGGAAATCACTGTCTCAAAAAAAAGTATCTGTACCCTCATGTTCACTGCAAGATTATCTACAGTAGCCAAGATGTGGGAATCAGGGGCTGTCTGGATGGCTGTCCAATGGTTAAGATTCCACACTCCCGGGGCTTCCCTGGGGTCCAGTGGGTAAGGACACCGCCTTGCAGTGCAAGGGGCGCGGGTTCAATACCTGGCCTGGGAAGATCCCACGTGCCGTGGAGCGGCTGGACCAATGTGTCCAATTACTGAGCCGGAGCTCTGGAGCGCATGCACCCAGAGCCGGTGCTCTGCAACGACAGACGCCACCACGATGGGAGGCCCACAGTAGCCAAAAGAACAAAGATGGATGAAAATAGAGAAATGAAAGACCAATAGAAGTGGCCCGCCCGCCCCCTCCCTCCCCAACCCCCCCCCCCCAAAAATATCAAACATAAAAATAAAAAAGATTCCACACTCCCAAGGCAGGGGCATAGGTTTAATCCCTGATCAGGGAACTAAGATCCCTCGTGTCACGTAGCTTGTCAAAAAAGGAAAAGAGGTGGAATCAACCCAAGTGTCCACTGATGTCTGAATGGATAAAGAAAATGTAATTGATATTAATATATCAATAAATATCAAGGAGAGAGGAAATTCAGTCATAAAAATGAAGAAAATTCTGCCTTTCACAGTGACAAGGGTAGATTTTAAAGGCTTTATGCTAAGTTAAATAAGTCAGACATAGAGAAATCTCATATGATCTCATCTATATGCACAATCTAAAAAAAAACAGACTCACAGATGCATACTGGCTGTTGCCAGAGGTGGGGTTTAGCAGGTGGGGAAAATGGGTGGAAGTGGTCAAAAGGTACAAACTTCCAGTCATAGATAAATAAGTCTGGGCATGTAATGCATTGTTAACTATAGTTATAGTCAATCATGATGACTATAGTTAACAATATTGTATTATGTATTTGAAATATGCTTAAACAGTACATCTTACAAGTTACTATCATAAGAAAAAAATTGTAACTATGTGAGGGGATGGGTATTAACTTACTGTGGTAATCATTTGGTAATATATGCCTGCATACTGTCATTTTAGTTGTGTCCCACTCTGTGTGACCCTATGGACTGTAGCCCACCAGGCTCCTCTGTCCATGGCAAGGATACTAGAGTGGGTCGCCATTCCCTTCTCCAGGGAATCTCCCATATATATGGTAATACATACATATATCAAATTATTAGGTTATACACCTAAAATGAATATCAATATGTTATATCTCAATAACACTGGGGAAGAGTGGGGGAGGGAATCACCATAATCCAATGTAAATACTAGAAGAATTTAAATAAACAATGCTAAAACCCGAAAATGTTGAACTTCTGTAAGGAACAGCAGGCATTCTGTTGATCTATTTTAACTAAAATTTACGTCAATAACCACTTGTAGAATATGGTATTAGAACGTACTCTCATTGACTCAGAAAAATGAAGATGTGTTGTTCAAAACATAAAATCAAAGGAAAAATGTTTACGTTGGGGAAAAAAAAATGGTGATTTACATGTATACAACTAGAATACCATTCAGCCTTTAAAAGGTAGATCATACCATTTGCAACAAGGGTGAAAACGGAGGGCATCAGCCTGAGTGAAATAAGCCAGGCGCAAAAATTAAAAACTCCACATGGTCTCACTTATCTTTAGAATCTAAAAAAGTCAAATATGTAGTAGCAAAGAGGAGAATAGTCATTACCAGGTGGGGGTAAGCGACGGTGATGAGGTAACAGTCAAAGGATGCAAAGCTGTAGTTAACGCAGGATGAGTTAAGTCTAGAGACCTAACCTACCGCAAGACGACTACACTTAACACTATACCTGAACACTGGAAATTTACTGAAAGAGTAGATTTCAGGCGTCCTCACCAGTACTTTTGTTTAGTCGCTCAGTTGTGTCCCACTTTTCTGCGATCCCATGGACTGTAACCCACCCGGTTCCTCTATCCATGGGATTTTCCAAGCAAGAATACTGGCGTGGGTTGGCATTCCCAGCTCGATTCTCTGCTCCTTTCCCTAAACCCACCCAAAAAGCACACAGCGCAGAGGGGTGTGCGGGTTTTAGCGGCCACGAGGTGGCAGCATTCTCCCAACTGCCCACGCACGGACAACTTGCAACGGTAAGCCCAGTTTAAATAGGAGGGCGGAACACCAAAGTCCTGCGTTCCCCTTCCAGTTTCTCTTTCGGGTGGGCCGTGCTGGGTTACATTAACAGACCGTGTTTGTTTGTTTGTTTGTCTGTTTGTTTTTCAAAGCTCTTCGGGCGGCGACGGTCGAGCGCGCGGGTTCTCGCGAGATCGCCGCCGGAAGTGGGTGGCAACGGAGCCGCAGAGCCGCTTCTCTCCGGAAGGCTGCCGTTTCCCCGGAGCTGCTGCAGCGGTCGGCCCCGCGGCGCTCTTCCCCGAGAAAGGGCTCACCGGCCGCGGCCTGCCCAGCCCCGAGCTCGCGGCTCCGGCTTCCGCAGCAGTCCAGAGGCGCAGCCAGCCGCCGGAGCCCCGTATCCCCCGGCTCCTCCCTCCCTCCGTCTGCGCTGCAGTTAGGCCGCGCCCAGAGGCCCAGTCCGCGGCAGCTCCGGCGGGTGATGCCAAATACAGCCATGAAGAAAAAGGTGCTGTTGATGGGCAAGAGCGGGTCCGGGAAGACCAGCATGAGGTCGATTATCTTTGCCAATTACATCGCTCGCGACACCCGGCGCCTGGGTGCCACCATTGACGTGGAGCACTCCCACGTCCGATTCCTGGGCAACCTGGTGCTGAATCTGTGGGACTGTGGCGGTCAGGACACCTTCATGGAGAACTACTTCACCAGCCAGCGAGACAACATCTTCCGTAACGTCGAGGTTCTGATTTACGTGTTCGACGTGGAGAGCCGCGAACTGGAGAAGGACATGCATTATTACCAGTCGTGTCTGGAGGCCATCCTCCAGAACTCTCCCGATGCCAAGATCTTCTGCCTGGTGCACAAAATGGATCTGGTTCAGGAGGATCAGCGTGACCTGATTTTTAAAGAGCGAGAGGAAGACCTGAGGCGTCTGTCTCGTCCGCTGGAGTGTGCTTGTTTTCGAACGTCCATCTGGGATGAGACGCTCTACAAAGCCTGGTCCAGTATTGTCTATCAGCTGATTCCCAATGTTCAGCAGCTGGAGATGAACCTCAGGAATTTTGCCCAGATTATCGAGGCCGACGAAGTCCTGCTGTTCGAAAGAGCCACGTTCCTGGTCATCTCCCATTACCAGTGCAAAGAGCAGCGTGACGTCCACCGATTCGAGAAGATCAGCAACATTATTAAGCAGTTCAAGCTGAGCTGCAGTAAATTGGCCGCTTCTTTCCAGAGCATGGAAGTTAGGAATTCTAACTTCGCTGCTTTCATCGACATCTTCACATCAAACACGTACGTGATGGTGGTCATGTCGGATCCGTCGATCCCTTCTGCAGCTACGCTGATCAACATTCGCAATGCCAGGAAACACTTTGAGAAGCTGGAGAGAGTGGATGGTTCCAAGCACAGCCTCCTTATGCGTTGAATATTGCCAAAATGCGCTCTCTGAAAATGCTTAATTGCCTTCCCCTCCCTCCTTTATTTTTCTTTGAAATTCATAATGTCGTGTGCTTATAAGTGGGCTCTGAAATGTGTGCAGCTTACTCTTTGCATCTTTCTTCCCTTCTCCCCAGCCTTTAAGCCTTGGACGCTATTTACTCAGTTATCCAGTAGAGCTTTAAGAAGGCCTTTCTGAAAAGTTGGTATGGTGTAACACTAAAGTAGGTGGTGGCTTATGTGTGTATGTGTGTTCTGATTACCTGGTTATAATAGATACACGAAGCCTTTACAATATCTTCTGTGTTCCTTACAAGGTTGCAAAGATGGAATGTTATTTTATCAGCAAGGTATTAAAATGCATTTATAAATTCTTCCTGGCCTCGATCATGAATAAACATTTCCTGTTAGCAATTTAAAATATGGTCTTATTTGAAATAACTTGAAGGTGGTCACTGTTAAAGCTGTAGATTCTGCCTGCCCACAAGTATTGCTTAACTGATAAATGTCATTGTGTGATCTTGGCTCCCATGGCCTTAACGACGTTGCTTAGCAACCGCAGCAGTGTGTAAGATAATGGGCTCTGGAGGTAGATCACCTGAGCTGAATTAGTGTTCTAGTCCCTTCAGTTAGTAGCTCCGTGCACTGGGCAGGGGCCTTACTTGTACTGTTTACCCATTTGTGAGATGTGGATGAGAATAGCACTACTTCAGTGGATTAAGATTAAAAAATATGGAAGGCATTTAGAACAGTGCCTGGCACAAACTGATGTGTCAGCTGTCACTACTCCAGCTACTGAGCCGTTCTTCCTCCCCACCGCCAAATTACTGGATATGAAGCCTAGCTAAACAGTTGAGCCCCTACTAAATAAATGCCAGGTATTCTTAAATACTTAACGTGCACTTTATTTAATTTTCACAACTTGTGAGGTAGATTACTTCATCTCTGTTAATAGATGAGAAAAATGCTATGACCTTACTAAGGTCACACAGCTGAACCTAGACAGTAGAATTGCGGATCCTCTCCCTCCTAAATTACATGCCACTACTTCCTCCACTGACAGAAAAGTTAATCCTAAAAATCCTAGCTTTTTAGCTATACATTATTCCTTCATGTAATTTCCCAAATATATACATTAAGTAAACTGAAGCCTAGAAGTTAAGTGATTTCTCTTAGTGTTTCACTTTGCACAAGATCACTTCTCCATCTGTATTTATTTGGAAATTGGATAACTTTCAGATTCTTAGATTATGCACTTTGGGGGGAGAATTCTAAGGTTCCTACTTTGAGTTGGCAGTGAGGTATAGTGAACTTCAAAAAGCAGGCCTAAAATGCCCAGTATTAGCTGCCTCATGTTTTAAATGAAAATTTGAGACAAAACACCTCTCAACTCTCATTTTATAAATGAGGCATTATATCTATATATAGACATGAAATAACTGATAGGGAATTTCCAAACCTTTATAAAGTTACTTAACCTGTGGGTAACAAGGTCCCTACCTATACAGAGCAAGAAGCTGTTGAGATACATTATTAAACTAATTAGGGCCTTTGGCAATAAGCTAGTATATACTCCAAATGAACTCTTGAGAGTATAGATGTACTTTTAAAATACCACATTTGGGGCTTCTCTTGGTGGTCCAGTGGGTGAAGAGTCCGCCTTGCTGTGCAGGGGGCATTGGTTCCATCCCTGACCCGGGAGGACCCCACATGCTGACAGCTGGCATGTCCAGTTGCAGGCCAGTGCTCTGGAGTGCATGCACCCAGAGCCAGTGCTCCGCAAGGAGTGGCCACTGCAATGGGTGGCCCACATATGCCAAAGAATAAAGATGGATTTAAAAACCAAAACCCCTCATTTAATAATTCTAGAGCTAGATGGTATAATACTGAATGTTTATTTGACTCTAGTATGTAAAACATTTACAAATAGTCCCATGGAGAACTCAATGAATATTTTAAATTTAGGGTGTGGATTTGACATTCACAGAGCATAAGGAGAAAGGTGTATCAACTATATATCAGCAACTTATTGTCAAAGAGAATTTTAGTAAATACTTTACATTGAAGTAAACGTCCTTAAATCTCTGTTAATAGATGAGAAAAATGCTATGACCTTACTAAGGTCACACAGCTGAACCTAGACAGTAGAATTGCGGATCCTCTCCCTCCTAAATTACATGCCACTACTTCCTCCACTGACAGAAAAGTTAATCCTAAAAATCCTAGCTTTTTAGCTATACATTATTCCTTCATGTAATTTCCCAAATATATACATTAAGTAAACTGAAGCCTAGAAGTTAAGTGATTTCTCTTAGTGTTTCACTTTGCACAAGATCACTTCTCCATCTGTATTTATTTGGAAATTGGATAACTTTCAGATTCTTAGATTATGCACTTTGGGGGGAGAATTCTAAGGTTCCTACTTTGAGTTGGCAGTGAGGTATAGTGAACTTCAAAAAGCAGGCCTAAAATGCCCAGTATTAGCTGCCTCATGTTTTAAATGAAAATTTGAGACAAAACACCTCTCAACTCTCATTTTATAAATGAGGCATTATATCTATATATAGACATGAAATAACTGATAGGGAATTTCCAAACCTTTATAAAGTTACTTAACCTGTGGGTAACAAGGTCCCTACCTATACAGAGCAAGAAGCTGTTGAGATACATTATTAAACTAATTAGGGCCTTTGGCAATAAGCTAGTATATACTCCAAATGAACTCTTGAGAGTATAGATGTACTTTTAAAATACCACATTTGGGGCTTCTCTTGGTGGTCCAGTGGGTGAAGAGTCCGCCTTGCTGTGCAGGGGGCATTGGTTCCATCCCTGACCCGGGAGGACCCCACATGCTGACAGCTGGCATGTCCAGTTGCAGGCCAGTGCTCTGGAGTGCATGCACCCAGAGCCAGTGCTCCGCAAGGAGTGGCCACTGCAATGGGTGGCCCACATATGCCAAAGAATAAAGATGGATTTAAAAACCAAAACCCCTCATTTAATAATTCTAGAGCTAGATGGTATAATACTGAATGTTTATTTGACTCTAGTATGTAAAACATTTACAAATAGTCCCATGGAGAACTCAATGAATATTTTAAATTTAGGGTGTGGATTTGACATTCACAGAGCATAAGGAGAAAGGTGTATCAACTATATATCAGCAACTTATTGTCAAAGAGAATTTTAGTAAATACTTTACATTGAAGTAAACGTCCTTAAACATATTTTTAGTATACTCAGAGTAGGGGGAAAAAATAGGGTTTCCTTTTATACTGGTCTCAAGATTTAAATTTACTCCAGAGCTCATGGTTACAAAACATGATAAAGAATGGTTTCAAAATACCTACATTTTTGTTTTCAATTAAATTCCCCCCAAATGATTTTCTTTAACATGACATAGTCTTTATTCACCTTCTTAACACTTTTCATGTTGAGCAACATATGCTTGTCCTCTTTAAAACATTTAAAACAATCAGGGCATATAGACATTATCTAAAATTTCTTACTGATGTTTATACAACTTCATCTTATTGTGAATAAAACAAAGTACTGCTGAAAAAGTACTCTTCCAGCAATAAAGTAACCCTCTTTACCATTACTTGAATTCCAACATATAGAAGGTAAAGAAAACAATTCCAATACTTCAGTATCTGCTGAGAATGATTTCTGGCCCTTGGAGTATATATAGAGACACCCCACACACACATATGTACATATGTATTTAATCACTACAACTGGAGAAATCACAACCATGAAAAAATATGACACAAGCAATAAACGAAAAATACTGAGTAAATAAAAGTTAACACAAGCTATAGGGGATTCCAGAGAAGGGACAGGCCCGTGGATAAGGAAAGAGATTAAGACTTGAAGGTGACTGAGATTTGTTCTGAATCCTAAGGGACAAATAATAAGCTGGGAGATGAAGGTAGGATATTCCAGGTTCAGAACTGTTAATTACGATTGCTGAATGGGGCTTCCCTGGTGGTCCAGTGGGTAAGGACACTGCCTTGCAGTGCAAGGGGCGCCGGTTCAATCCCTGGTCTGGTTAGATCCCACGTGCCGCGGAGCGGCTGGACCCATGTGTCCAATTACCAAGCCGGAGCTCTGGGCGCACGTGCCCAGAGCCAGTGCTCTGCAACAACAGAGGCCACATGACGGGAGGCCCACACGGCCAAAGAACAAGGAAGAATGAAACTGAATAAAATGAAAGACCAATAGAAGTGGCCCACCCGCCCCCCCGCCTCCCCAACCCGCCCCCCCCACCAAAAAAAAAATTAAAAAAAAAAAAAGATTGTTGAAGACACATGCTAACCAAAGCACTTAAAAAAAAGGAGGGTGGGGGGTGGGGAGTAATATCACAGTGGAAGGGGGAATAGAGCAATCTATGGAGGGGACCTTGTATGCCTTTGAATCAGAACCTGATTCTGGAATTACCAGTGAACTATTAATGGAATTTTAAACAACGAAGTGATATGATCAAAGCAGTCCCAAGGACAAAAGGCAGGTATTCAAGCAATAATGGACAAGGAAGAGACTGAAGGAAGTCAATCACAAGATGATTCATGAGCAAGTGACAGATTTAATATACTTTTGTTTACACCACTAGCATACAAAGGACAGAGAAGAATGCCAAAAATTCTCAGCCTGTCACAGGTAGAATTCATTGAACAATGTGGTTTTCATAAATCTATTAATATTCAGAGATATTCAGATCTGATTCTCAAGAATTTGAGTCCACACTGGTAAACTATGGCTTCCTTAACAAATAGTTAAGATCTATAAAGCAGTATGGTGTAATAGTGTAGCTTGCTTCTGTAAGATACCCCAGGTAGCACTACAACTGGAGAAATCACAACCATGAAAAAATATGACACAAGCAATAAACGAAAAATACTGAGTAAATAAAAGTTAACACAAGCTATAGGGGATTCCAGAGAAGGGACAGGCCCGTGGATAAGGAAAGAGATTAAGACTTGAAGGTGACTGAGATTTGTTCTGAATCCTAAGGGACAAATAATAAGCTGGGAGATGAAGGTAGGATATTCCAGGTTCAGAACTGTTAATTACGATTGCTGAATGGGGCTTCCCTGGTGGTCCAGTGGGTAAGGACACTGCCTTGCAGTGCAAGGGGCGCCGGTTCAATCCCTGGTCTGGTTAGATCCCACGTGCCGCGGAGCGGCTGGACCCATGTGTCCAATTACCAAGCCGGAGCTCTGGAGCGCACGTGCCCAGAGCCAGTGCTCTGCAACAACAGAGGCCACCGCGACGGGAGGCCCACACGGGCCAAAGAACAAAGATGGATGAAACTGAATAAAATGAAAGACCAATAGAAGTGGCCCACCCGCCCTCCTCCCTCCCCAACCCGCTCCCCCCACCAAAAAAAAAATTAAAAAAAAAAAAAGATTGTTGAAGACACATGCTAACCAAAGCACTTAAAAAAAAGGAGGGTGGGGGGTGGGGAGTAATATCACAGTGGAAGGGGGAATAGAGCAATCTATGGAGGGGACCTTGTATGCCTTTGAATCAGAACCTGATTCTGGAATTACCAGTGAACTATTAATGGAATTTTAAACAACGAAGTGATATGATCAAAGCAGTCCCAAGGACAAAAGGCAGGTATTCAAGCAATAATGGACAAGGAAGAGACTGAAGGAAGTCAATCACAAGATGATTCATGAGCAAGTGACAGATTTAATATACTTTTGTTTACACCACTAGCATACAAAGGACAGAGAAGAATGCCAAAAATTCTCAGCCTGTCACAGGTAGAATTCATTGAACAATGTGGTTTTCATAAATCTATTAATATTCAGAGATATTCAGATCTGATTCTCAAGAATTTGAGTCCACACTGGTAAACTATGGCTTCCTTAACAAATAGTTAAGATCTATAAAGCAGTATGGTGTAATAGTGTAGCTTGCTTCTGTAAGATACCCCAGGACTAAATGTGAATCTATATCCTCTAGCATTAGTTCTCAAGTTTTTTATTGAGCCTAACAATTACCAGGGAAGCATATTTAAAATGGAAATTTCTAATCCTTTTTGACCTACAGAACATACATCATTTAAGATTTATCCCAGGTAATTCCTGAGTCCATCTAAGACAAGTCATTTAAAGAAGCTCCCTAGCTTTGGTATCATTATCTATAAAATAGGCACAAATACCACTGTCCAAGGAATTCTTCAGGCAGGAATACTGGAATGGGTTCCCATTCCCTTCTCCAGGGGATCTTCCCTACCCAAGGACTGAACCCAGATCTCTTGCATTGCAGGCAGATTCTTTACAACTTGAGCCACCTGGGACGCCCTCTAATCTGTATTATTAAGTATCTTAATACATAACTGCGCTTCCCAGGTGGAATAGTGGTAAAGAACCCGCCTGTCAATGCAGGAGAGACTCAGGTTCGATCCCTGGGTCAGGAAGATTCCCTGGAGTAGAACGCGGCAACCCTCTCCAGTATTCTTGCCTGGAGAATCCCACTGGACAGAGGAACCTGCTGGGCTATGGTTCATAATATCAGAGTCAGACATGACTGAAGCACCTTAGCACACCCACATATTAAGTATCTGGGAATGGCCCTAGCACTCTGTAGATGATAGTATGATAGCTCTACCTTCTCCATAACATGTTGAGTTTACCAATACCGGTTTCTAAAGACTAGGAAATAGTTTTCTAGTACACCTGCAGAGTCCCTATTTCTTCTATTAACTAATAAAAGAATACAGCACCTTAGGAGCTTCTCTTCAACTTTATTTTCCACTGCAAATATAGTAGTTATATGGGCTTTTCTTCTTTCTTTTCTCCCCCTCTCTTTCCCTCTCTCTCACACACACAAGACTGGCCTTCAAACTTGGATGGAACAAGCAACATAAACGAAAGCCAAAATGAGTATAGATGAACTATTAAGCCCATCTACTTCCAGAATTCTCCCCTTCCATTTTTCTCCCCTTCTGGCCAGTTTCTTGGCAAATGCACAAAGCTGTGATAGCCAGCACTTGGGGTAGACACAGGGGTGCTACAGGTGCTATCACCCTCCCAGTGTGTGCTTAACTTCCTGGTTGGCAGAGGGCAACAGCAGGTATTCATCTGAGGGCTAAGACAAGCCCTTCCCTTGGCTGGGAGGCCTAACTTTAAGGCAAGACACTGTATAAGAGGCCTCACATCTGCCTCCCATTTTGAGCCCAGAAGGCCCACTTTGGCAGTCATATCCTACACCCTAGACTTTTAATTACTTCTGGGAGATTATTGGTATATTAAGGAAGGAAAATAGGGTCAAATCCTACCTTCATCACTGACTTAGCTGTCTAACACTGAACAAGTTATTTAACCCTAAATTCAGTTTTCTCAAGTTAATCTGAAGCTGTTCTATAGGCAGTGGGAAACTGATGGTTTTTGAAGAGTAAAATAAGAAAAATTAGCTCCCTTCCCCCAAAATGGAGCCCCTCAAAAAAAATAAATAAACCACCACCACCACACACATACACTAATTTTGTTTTTGGCCACTTCTATTGGTCTTTCATTTATTTATCTTGTTCTTTGGCCTGTGTGGGCCTCCCATCGCAGTGGCCTCTCTGCTGCAGAGCACCGGCTCTAGGCGCATGCGCTCCAGAACTCTGGCTTGTAATTGGACACATTGGTCCAGCGCTCTGCGGCACGTGGGATCTTCCCAGGCCAAGGATCGAACCGGCGCCCCTTGCACTGCAAGGCAGTGTCCTTACCCACTGGACCACCAAACTAGAGTTAAATTCTCAAAGTCTAAATTAGACTAAACGTGAAACTGTTATACAACCCACTGAGTGGATTTAGACTTAGTGTCCCTCAAAAATATCTAGTCATCTTCCACTTTTTCCTTTTTTCTAAATTCATTCTAACCGTCTTCACTATCCTTACATGCACTTTATGCCATCAAGCATCATTTTCAGAATCCACCTACTTGAATAACCATTAAGCCTCTTGAGAGCTTCCCTAAACTGAAACTTCACCACTTTGACTACACATCCTAAAGACTTACTCTCCTCATGTTTTTGTTTAGTACCAGAATGTTCTAGGAAGAATGTTCTAGGAATGTTCTAGGGAAGTTATTTCCCTAAAAAGAAAGACCAATATATCTAATGACTATTAAGTTAACCACTTAATAAAATTACATCTAAAACTACTCATCCTCATGTTAATAAACTGAAATTAGAACATGATAAATTAGACTATTACTTGCCATTTACTTCATGCTTACAAGATTACTTAAGAAACCAAAATGGCTTCACATAACTTAATGTTTACTTTCCAAATACTTCTAACCCCTTATCCATATAAAGAGGGAAAATCCAAACATATTCTCCTTACCTAAAAACAGCAGAGAAGGACAAAAGGCATTATTTAATACTTTTTTAGACCTTGAAAAACAGTTACACTACCAATGTGTATTTAAATTACAGGTCAGTTTTTATTTTTGTGGTTTTTTTTTTAACTTTAATATCTGCTTCAATGTAAGTGCATTACAGATAGACTGACTGGGCTCTTGCTTTATCTCATCAAGTCAAATGGAGAGTCTTTTGCATCAGGGCTCTGATTCAAGACTTCTTCTTCTGCAAAATTGATTTTAAAAAGAGAAAAAAGGATAAAGAAACATTATAAAGAAAAAATAGGTTAAATTCCATATAATAGCAAACTTAAATCTTGAGAAAAAGTTCACATGCAAATACATAACTTTGATAAAATTATCATCATTCTCAATGAGGTGAATATTCTCCAAAGATAACCTCTCTCCTAGAATAAATACTTTTCAGTACACCTGTGTTTAATTATCATGGGAAAATCAGAACGTTATATAATCTGTACTCCGAGATCTGTATCTGTTCTACCATGCTTTAAGAGCAGTTTTTACTTTGTTTGCTTGAAGTACTATTGATTTACAATACTGTATTAGATTTAGGTGGACAAAGTGATTCATACATTTACTAACCTATATTACATTGACTTTACATTTTTATAATACATATTATACACATTTTATACTATATTACATATTATTCGATTATTTTCCATTGTAGGTTATTATAAGATATTAAATACAGTTCCAAGAACAGTTCTTTTTAACACTTAATGATAAGTCAAACTTACCTGCTATCTACCTTCAATAATTATTAATTTTTACAGGTTGAATGGGGTCCCCCACACACAAAAAAAGGGCTATGTTGAAGTTCTAACCCTAGTACCTCAGAATGTGGCTTTCTTTGGAAATCGGGTCACTGTAGACAGACTCAGCTAAGAGTAGGATGGGAGCAAGATGGACTATTCATCTCTATGACCAGTGTCCTTTTAAGGAACACAGGACAAAAGGGAGAATGCCATGAGAAGATGGAGGCAGGGAGGAGTTACGCTGCCACAAGCTAAACAACACCTGGGGCATGAGAAGCTAGAGAAGTCAAGAAAGATCATCCTCTAGTGACTTCAGAGAGAACATGGCCATGCCAACACCTTGATCCTGAATCCTAGCCTCCACAAGTTGTTTTCTCCAGAGACAAAAAAATTTCTTGTTGTCTTAAGTCACCCAGTTTGTAGTACTTTGTTATGGCAGCCCAAGGAAAGTAATACACTGACCTATCTTGTCACCAAACCCCCATCAAATTCCTTCAAAGCAAATCAGCTATTAGACGATGTTTAACATAGCATTTCTGAACTTTTTTAGAAACATCTTCCATTAGCCAAGAAGATTTACAAAAAGACTTTCAGTGGTTTGTATTACAAAAGCAATGGGTTCCAGGTTTTTAGTTTCAATTTCCACTCCTGTCCCATACCAGTTATAAGCTTTACATCATCTCATCACTAGACATTCTGAAAGTACCCATAAAAATGATGGGTTCATTCTTCTCATCCTAACTGAAGGAATAATGAACATATTTTGTCACATTAACAATAAAATCATACAACATTCGCTGCATACTGTTTTTAGGAGAAGTTGAGAGAAAACTTTCAGCCGGCCAATATGCACCTCTAGTTAAATCTTACCTGTTAAATTAGGTAGAAGTTCTCCAAGACTACAGGGTACTGTGGGCCTCAATCTTTGCTCCACTGGAGAAAACTTAATTAGTGGTGAAAGAGACCGTTTTCTTTCACCAAGGGACATGCGTGAAGATGGTTTTGTATAGTCAATGTACAAATCATGAATGCCCAAAAAGTTAAGCATATCATCAGTCTGCATGTTTTCAGGAGTAAGGCTCAGTTCCAGTTTGGGTTTTTCAAATGTTTTGGGATTAGAACAGTAAATTTCTTCCCTTTGCTTGGACAGAGCCTCGTATTTCTTCAGAGCCTCATATTCAGTGCAAGTAGCTTGTAAATTCAAGTCTGATTCTGGAGTAGTCTGTTCTTCCCCTACAACATCTTCTGTGAAAATGTCACTGAGGATAGGACTATTTGGTTCCAGATTAAAATTGGCCTCTGTACTAGTGGAGCTATTAAGACTTAAATGACCAACTTCTGGAAGGGTTTCATGTAATATGCCAAAATCACTATCTTTAAAACTGGAACTAATTCCACTTGATAACTGAAAAGAGTTCCATAACATACTTTTATGCATTGAAAAATCTCTGTAAGAAGTTTTCAATTGGTCTGATATTTTAATATAGTCTTCTCCACTGCTACCTAACACATCTCTTCTATTGCCTATAGCAGGGGAAAATGTCTCAATTCGGCTAGTTTCCAAAAGCTTGTTCTGTAAACCTGTGTAGTCCAAATCTTGCTCACAAACTATATCCTTATTTAACATATCTGATGGATTGTGTTTTGCTTCACCCATGCACCTGGTCACCACAGGCTTCAGAGGCACACACTCGAGGCAATCTGAAACCACTTTCTCTTCAGGCAAGTGAGAATGGCTAGAACTGGACACACTGGTTGCTGAAGAGAAACTGGCCATGAGCAGCTCTTTTTGATTATGCACTACAGGTAAGGAGTCTGGAAATTCTTCTCTATGTTCAGTATCCACTTGAATTGGTTCTGTACTTCTGTTATCTTTTGTTTCAACAGCTTTTCTCCATGAGCTCCTAATTTCACCTACTTATTAAATGAAGGGGGAAATAACACAAGTTATTAATAAATTCCCTAACAGAATCTACTATTAAACATTTCATTTCTAGGATAATGTTAGGATAGCTCAGGATAAAGCTGCTGAGTCAGAGTATGTTCATAGATATGCTGGCTGAATGACAAGGCACCACAACATACCAAAGCCCAACATCAAAGAACTCCCTTTCCAAATGATCACACGAAAAAACAAAGCTGTTCCTGAAAAGTACATATACTTTCACACAACATATACAAATTACACGTTATAAATTACATGTGTCCATCTAGGCAGGGTTCGGCAATTTTTTCTGTAAAGGGCCAGGACATCTTCTCTGTGGCAACTACTCAGTTCTGTCACTGTTGTACGTGTGAAAGCAGTCATAAAAGATATGCTAACAAATGAACAAGGCTGTGTTCAAAACAACTTTACGACTAAAAACATTGGGTGGGTCAATGTGGTTCACAAGATGTAGTCTGCCAAACACCAATCTACACAGTGACTAGGTTCAACCTGAGTGGAATCCATTTCATTTTTAATATGTCATTTCTAGTAGTATAACAGAAATGACACTCACCCAGGATAATATGCCTACATGAGGACAAGAATATCAGAACTGTCCCTACATGGTATGGGTTATAAGAAGAAAATACTAGGGAGTCTGACTCGCTTGGGAGAAATAGATGAGATCCCTGTACATCCAGTTTTTGGCTGATGCTGCTGGTTGTTGAATGGAAGAACACAGCCTTCATTCTCTATAAATGGGCTTCCCAAGTGGCTCAGTGGTAAAGAATCCACCTGCCAATGCAGGAGATGTGGGTTCAATCCCCGGGTCAGGAAGACGAGCAATCCACTCCAGAATTCTTGCCTGGGAAATACCATGGACAGAGGAGCCTAGTAGGCAATAGTCAACAAGATCATGCAAAAGAACTGAATATGAATTAGCAACTAAACAACTCCTCTATAAATGTTGACCACAGATCAGATGTGAAGGCAGAGGATTTTTTTTTTTTTAAAGTAATCAACTAAAGTATTTTGCAGGGAAAAGCCAGGTAAAACAGTTAAAAGCAAAACTATCAAAAAAACAAACAAACCAGGCTTCCCCTGGTGGTCCAGTGGGTAACGACACCGCCTTGCAGTGCAAGGGGCACCGGTTCGAGCCCTGGCCTGGGAAGATCCCACGTGCCGCGGAGCGGCTGGACTGATGTGTCCAATCACCGAGCCGGAGCTCTGGAGCGCATGCGCCCAGAGCCGGCGCTCTGCAACGACAGACACCACCGCGATGGGAGGCCCACAGGAGCCAAAGAACAATGACGGATGAACATAGAGAAATGAAAGACCAATAGAAGTGGTCCACCCACTCCCCTCCCTCCCCAACCCGACCCCCGCCCAAAGTAAATAAATAAATAAATCTTTAAAAAAAAAAAAAAAACCTATAGTTATCAGGGTAACATAATACTGCTGGAAGACTATCATATAAGTAAAGTGTTCACAGTTACTATTTCAACAAAAGATCTGCACATCAAAACAATGGTCCAGTGGTTAAGAATCTGTCTTCCAATTCAGGGGATGCAGGTTCCATCTCTGGTCATGGAACTAAAGATTCCACATACCACAACTAAGACCCTGTGTAGCTAAATAAATAAATATTAAATAAATAAATAAACAGAGCCAATGCCACTGAAGTGAAAGATACAGCAAACAGGTTTTTTTGTTTGGCCTCTAAGTCATCATTTATTTTTCATCCGTCTTTATTCTTTGGCCTGTGTGGGCCTCCCCTCGCAGTGGCCCCCCTTGTTGCAGAGCACTGGCTCTGGGCACATGTGTTCCAGAGCACTGGATTGTAACTGCACACACCGGCCCCGCCACTCCTCAGCATGTGGGATCTTCCCGGGCCAGGGATCAAACCGCTGCCTCTTGCACTGCAAGGCAGACTCTTTACCCACTGAACCACCAAGGAAGTCTCAGAAAAGAGTTTTAAAGTGAATTTCAGAAGATCTGTCAGACCATGGTTCTAACAGTAGTACGTCTAAGAAAGAAAAGTGACAGAAAGCGTTATTAACTTACTCAAGTTTTCTGGTGTTCGGGGAATTTGGTTCCTTGTTAAGAATGGGTTAGAAACTAGGGAATCAATTAGTTCCTCTAATTTTACTTCTTTTCCTTCAGAGAGCTGTGGTGAATCAGATAAAACGGCCCTTGTAACCTAAAATAGAAAAGAAAAAGTAGAGCGAAACAAAGCCCTCTGGTAGAATGCAACAAAAGTCCTAATAACAGCAACATGCACAAAATCAAGTTCAACAATGTAGCTCCCAGACACTCCACAAACTACACAGGCACAATCCTAAGTGGTGAAATCAAACTCAAACCTGTTTGCTCCTTTATTATCTTAAATGAATATCCTGCTACATAGGAAATAAAAAGGTAAATCTTGACACTTGGAAAGATTTAGAGATAGTTCTGACTGCTGTGATCTGAGTCATCTGCCACACTTCTGAGTTTCACAATTCCATATCTGCTGGTAGCATCTCTATTAGTGAATAGAAACCTCATCATCGAACATAAACTACTGAACAAAACATAGGAATATTTTTAAAAATAGAAAAAAGTATTTAATATGAAAATAGCTCTCTAAATTTTAATAAAACCAGAAAACAAGAGATAAGCAAACTAAAATCTCTGTGCCCTGATATCCCTAAAAAAGTAACTTCCTATAACCATAGTCAAGTTGACTCCAATTCACCCTCCTCCATGAAAACAGATAGCTTCTTAGAAATATAACACTAAATATTTCTTGTCATAAACACTTCTGCTTTTGTTTCGCCGCTAAGTTGTGTCTGACCCTCTTGCGACTCCAAGCCCACCAGGCTCCTCTGTCCATTAGATTTCCCAGGCAAGAATCCTGGAGTGGGGGCTTCCATGGTGGTCCAGTGGGCAAGGATACCACCTTGCAGCACAAGGGGCACCGGTTCGATCCCTGGCCTGGGAAGATCCCACGTGCCACGCAGCAGCTGGACCAATGTGCCCAACTACCAGCCACAGCTCTGGAGCACATGCGCCCAGAGCCGGTGCTCTGCAACGAGAGGCCACTGCCATGGGAGGCCCACACAGGCCAAAGAACAAAGATAAATAAATGAAAGATCAATAGAAGCAGCCAAAAAAAAAAAAAAAGATCCTGGAGTGGGTTGCCATTTTCTTCTCCAGGGGATCTTCCTAATCCAGAGATTGAACCTGCGTTTCCTGCACTGGCAGGCAGATTCTTTACCACTGAATCACCAGGAAAGCCCTGTCATAAACACTATTAGAAGTAATTTCACTTTTCAGAGCTTTATGAGATGTTAGGACTCTCTCTTCCATCCCTTCTCAGATCACTACCACTATAAATTCTTCAGAAAAAATGATTAACTGTCTTTTCTCAAGTACAGAGTCAATGAACTAAAACAGAGAAACAACAGAACTTTAGAGATTTAAAAATATTTAGAGACCAAGAAACTGCTCTTCAAATTACAAATAAGAAACATGACTGCCAGTTCTCTTATTTGGGCAATATTCATTAACTCTGTTTAAGACTGAGACAAAGGAGGAAACTCCATACTTGAATCAATATGCACTAAACCAAAATTTTCTTTCAGTCTCTCAGGAATGTGAAACAGCTGATTTACTTTCTGGCAGTTTATCCAAATTTAAACAATCAGAAATATGCAATAAAACTAACATTAAAGAATGGCCCGGGGCTTCCCTGGTGGTCCAGTGGGTAAGGACACCACCTTGCAGTGCAAGAGGCGCCGGTTCGATCCCTGGCCTGGGAAGATCCCACGTGCCACGGAGCGGCTGGACCGATGTGTCCAATTACTGAGTCAGAGATCTGGAGCACATGCACCCAGAGCCGGTGTTCTGCAGTAAGAGGGGCCACTGTGATGGAAGGCCCACACAGGTCAAAGAAGAAGATAAATAAATGAAAGATCAATAGAAGTAGCCCAAAAAAAAGAATGGCCTGGCCATTGAATTTATGCAAACGGAGTTCTAATACTCAGCATTAGGAGTATTTTATGGTCACTTGCCAGTGAAAAATAGAAAAGTATTAAGGAACAGAGCTGGTTAAGAAAACCAAGATCATGAACAATCATGTATTTATTCACTTGTTAAATATTTAAAAAGCAGAAGGAAAAAACCTTTGCTCGGTGATAATATATTGTATAGTTGTTGTTCTAAACTTAAAAAAAAGAGGAAGCACAGTTAAGCAAAAAAAGATCCTGGAGTGGGTTGCCATTTTCTTCTCCAGGGGATCTTCCTAATCCAGAGATTGAACCTGCGTTTCCTGCACTGGCAGGCAGATTCTTTACCACTGAATCACCAGGAAAGCCCTGTCATAAACACTATTAGAAGTAATTTCACTTTTCAGAGCTTTATGAGATGTTAGGACTCTCTCTTCCATCCCTTCTCAGATCACTACCACTATAAATTCTTCAGAAAAAATGATTAACTGTCTTTTCTCAAGTACAGAGTCAATGAACTAAAACAGAGAAACAACAGAACTTTAGAGATTTAAAAATATTTAGAGACCAAGAAACTGCTCTTCAAATTACAAATAAGAAACATGACTGCCAGTTCTCTTATTTGGGCAATATTCATTAACTCTGTTTAAGACTGAGACAAAGGAGGAAACTCCATACTTGAATCAATATGCACTAAACCAAAATTTTCTTTCAGTCTCTCAGGAATGTGAAACAGCTGATTTACTTTCTGGCAGTTTATCCAAATTTAAACAATCAGAAATATGCAATAAAACTAACATTAAAGAATGGCCCGGGGCTTCCCTGGTGGTCCAGTGGGTAAGGACACCACCTTGCAGTGCAAGAGGCGCCGGTTCGATCCCTGGCCTGGGAAGATCCCACGTGCCACGGAGCGGCTGGACCGATGTGTCCAATTACTGAGTCAGAGATCTGGAGCACATGCACCCAGAGCCGGTGTTCTGCAGTAAGAGGGGCCACTGTGATGGAAGGCCCACACAGGTCAAAGAAGAAGATAAATAAATGAAAGATCAATAGAAGTAGCCCAAAAAAAAGAATGGCCTGGCCATTGAATTTATGCAAACGGAGTTCTAATACTCAGCATTAGGAGTATTTTATGGTCACTTGCCAGTGAAAAATAGAAAAGTATTAAGGAACAGAGCTGGTTAAGAAAACCAAGATCATGAACAATCATGTATTTATTCACTTGTTAAATATTTAAAAAGCAGAAGGAAAAAACCTTTGCTCGGTGATAATATATTGTATAGTTGTTGTTCTAAACTTAAAAAAAAGAGGAAGCACAGTTAAGCAAAAGATAATAGAATATTTAATAAAGTATAAGAACCGGGTGTTATCTATCCAACAACTTATGTAATGACTGACTCAAAAAATATTATACATGTATTATTTTAGAATGGGACATGGGTTCTAAACCATGGCTGTAATCTTAGCTAAGTAAGTTTATCTTATATCTATTTCTATTTCAGAGAAGGACCAATTTTGCTTTTTTTAATTATCTGTGACCTTCTTTTCAAAATAACCCCCAGTTAATAATAATTAACTATACTATACTTCACTTATAACCCCAATACCATTGAGAAGAAAACAGATATTTCAGTATACATATTACAATCTTTTTCTAACCTCTTCTACAAGATGATCTTGCTCTTTCTGGAATGGATCACTTTTTTCAGCTAGCAGAGACTCTCCAAACGCACTACTGTCTGTATTCTTTCCACTATTTGATAATGAAGAGTCTTCCACTTCAAATTCTGGTGTTTTCTTAGAAATGGTTCCAGTTTTAAAAAACTCTCTAGAAGTTGTCAATTTTGTGTCCTGAAAAAGACAGATGTTAAAAACATAATGTTAAAAAAGTAACCGTACTTGATCTTCATTAGAGCTTCTTGAGTTATCACGAACCTATAAAAGGTTTATAACATTACTGTAAAATCATATGTTCACTGACACAATTTAAAAATTCCAATATTCTGATTTAGAAGCAATAAAAAATGTATAAATAGGAATGTTACGTAATACAAACTGGGAAGTGTGAAAATAGAAATTTAATTGAGATATCAAAAAGAGCAAAGTATATTTTATCATGCTCACTTCGGCAGCACATATACTACGAAACGACAGAGTAGACTAGCACAGCCCCTGCACAAGGATGACACACAAATTCATGAAGCATTCCGTATTTTTGTTCGTTTGTGTCTGGTGCAGCCATTTTCATTTTACTAATTCACTGAAAAGTACATTTTTGTTTTATGCATATTTTGTGACTGTTTTAAAAAATGAAAATTTTCTGGGGCTTCCCCTGGCGGTCCAGTGGGTAAGGACACCGCCTTGCAGTGCAAGGGGCGCCGGTTCGATCCCTGGCCTGGGAAGATCCCACGTGCCGCGGAGCGGCTGGACTGATGTGTCCAATCACCGAGCCGGAGCTCTGGAGCGCATGCGCCCACACCCCGCGCTCTGCAACGACAGACGCCACAGCGATGGGAGGCCCACAGGAGCCAAAGAACAAAGACGGATGAAAATGGAGAAATGAAGGACCAACAGAAGTGGCCCGCCCACTCCCCTCCCTCCCCAACCCGACCCCCGCCCAAAACAAATAAATAAATCTTTAAAAAAAAAAAATGAAAATTTTCAGAAAATAAAGAAAATAAGAATATGTTATAATAAATGATTTGGGTCAGGGTGAGAATAATTTTAAATTGTTTTAAAATATACCTTTTCAAGTAGTGCAATACTGTCTCTATCTGATGGTGGAACCGGCTGTAACATGAAAGAAGGAGGGCTAAACAGAAAAAAAAATTATTAAATCCAAGTTATGAATAAGAAAGAATTCTATTCACTTGATATATCAAAATATTCTAAGGAAACTTGTCTGCCCCGTATCTGTCCGTTACGATTTCTCTCAATTCGTCCCGGTCATCAAAAGGCAGTGCATTATTCTAGGGAGGTATGGTGACAATTAGAGCAGTACTTCAGCCCAATTTGTGTATCAGCCTCCCAAATTGTGAACATTTGCCTTACTCACTATATATTTTAAGTCAAAAGCATTTTTTACAGAGGTTAGATGACTTGATGAACACTCAGAAAATTCAATTAACTAGAATCACATTACTATGTCCTCAGGCTTCAGACCACAAAAGCACTGTAGAAGACTATAAGATTCTTTTAATATTTCAGTTTCTCTTACCCTAAATTTTATATAGCAATTACACTTAAAGTAACATCATAAGGTTATTCCATTTCAATTTGTGACATTCTACACAGTATTCCTTAATCTCGTAGATTCTCTTCGCCCTTTTCGTAAACATGAAAACCTCATGCTTCTTTTCACTATAATTATAAAATAGGTTATTGAATATGTTTTAAGCCTTCAAAGTAACAACTTCAATTATTTCTCTTCATTTGAAAATGCTTTCAAATTCAATCAAGCAAGCAAATTTTTTTCCTTTCTGTTCACAGAAAAGTACAAAACTAACAGCTTTGCAAATATTTCACGTAATGGCAAATACATCTTTCAAACTTTTTCAAATGTACCCTTCTTGAAACCTACCTTCCAAACATAATTCAAAAATCACTGAAAATGCTCAAGCTTCAACTTTGCCTTGACAGGATATAATCTAGATATCTAAAGCAAAAGATGAGTGATTATAATCTAGTGTGATTTTATTCAAATTTTTCACCAAACTTGACATTAAAATGATCAGGGGCTTCCCCTGGTGGTCCAGTGGGTAAGGACACCGCCTTGCAGTGCAAGCGGCGCTGGCTCCATCCCTGGCCTGGGAAGACCCCACGTGCCGCTGGACTGATGTATCCAATTACCGAGCCGGAGCTCTGGGGCACATGCGCCCAGAGCCCGCGCTCTGCGACCACAGAGGCCACCGCAATGGGAGGCTCACAGGAGCCAAAGAACAAAGACGGATGAAAATAGAGAAATGAAAGACCAATAGAAGTGGCCCGCTCGTCCCCCTCGCTCCCCACCCCACCCCCACAAAAGATAAATAAATAAAATAAATGTTTAAAAAAAAAAAAGAAAGAAAGAAAGCCCTCTGAAGCAAGGCCAGCAAGTTATAGACCAACACCATTAAGAGGCCATCAGAAGACTGGTGAGCTCCTGGATGACGAAGAATATGTTTTATCAAAGGCTATTCCCAGACTGACTGATCAACGAATAAATGCCACGTGGAGATGAGGTTCTACAGATGCCACCAAATTTTTCTATTTGAATCATTCTTGCAGAATCTTTTAACAGAGAAAAATGGAACCACATTCTGTATCTCCTCTCTCATTTCTGAATTGGCAACATGCTAATATCTCAATTCAACTTTAAAGAACCCCTGCCTCATTTCTAACTCTCCACCCACTTGCCATGCCAAAACTGAGGCCCATGAAATCCAGATAAAAAGAGTACTGATCCCACTGTGGAAATTAACCTTAAAAGCACTTCCAAAAGAAAAAACACAACAACAACATAATTTTTACCTTTTGTAAAATCCACCAAAAAAGGTTATTGAATATGTTTTAAGCCTTCAAAGTAACAACTTCAATTATTTCTCTTCATTTGAAAATGCTTTCAAATTCAATCAAGCAAGCAAATTTTTTCCTTTCTGTTCACAGAAAAGTACAAAACTAACAGCTTTGCAAATATTTCACGTAATGGCAAATACATCTTTCAAACTTTTTCAAATGTACCCTTCTTGAAACCTACCTTCCAAACATAATTCAAAAATCACTGAAAATGCTCAAGCTTCAACTTTGCCTTGACAGGATATAATCTAGATATCTAAAGCAAAAGATGAGTGATTATAATCTAGTGTGATTTTATTCAAATTTTTCACCAAACTTGACATTAAAATGATCAGGGGCTTCCCCTGGTGGTCCAGTGGGTAAGGACACCGCCTTGCAGTGCAAGCGGCGCTGGCTCCATCCCTGGCCTGGGAAGACCCCACGTGCCGCTGGACTGATGTATCCAATTACCGAGCCGGAGCTCTGGGGCACATGCGCCCAGAGCCCGCGCTCTGCGACCACAGAGGCCACCGCAATGGGAGGCTCACAGGAGCCAAAGAACAAAGACGGATGAAAATAGAGAAATGAAAGACCAATAGAAGTGGCCCGCTCGTCCCCCTCGCTCCCCACCCCACCCCCACAAAAGATAAATAAATAAAATAAATGTTTAAAAAAAAAAAAGAAAGAAAGAAAGCCCTCTGAAGCAAGGCCAGCAAGTTATAGACCAACACCATTAAGAGGCCATCAGAAGACTGGTGAGCTCCTGGATGACGAAGAATATGTTTTATCAAAGGCTATTCCCAGACTGACTGATCAACGAATAAATGCCACGTGGAGATGAGGTTCTACAGATGCCACCAAATTTTTCTATTTGAATCATTCTTGCAGAATCTTTTAACAGAGAAAAATGGAACCACATTCTGTATCTCCTCTCTCATTTCTGAATTGGCAACATGCTAATATCTCAATTCAACTTTAAAGAACCCCTGCCTCATTTCTAACTCTCCACCCACTTGCCATGCCAAAACTGAGGCCCATGAAATCCAGATAAAAAGAGTACTGATCCCACTGTGGAAATTAACCTTAAAAGCACTTCCAAAAGAAAAAACACAACAACAACATAATTTTTAGAGTAAAATTATAGGAAAACATAAATTTTAAAAATAAATATTACAAAGCAAATGGTTGCATAAAGCTCAATAAACATATACACAAACTTTAAAAAATGCATTTATGGGGGCTTCCCTGGTGGTCCAGGGGGTAAGGACACTGCCTTGCAGTGCAAAGAGCACCAGTTTGATCCCTGGCCTGGGAAGATCCCATGCGCCACGGAGTGGCTGGACCAATGTGTCCAACGACTGAGCCAGAGCTTTAGCGCGCATGCGCCCAGAACCAGTACTCTGCAGTGAGAGAGGCCACTGCGATGGGAGGCCCACACAGGCCAAAGAACAAAGATGGATAAACGAAAGACCAACACAAGTGGCCCGCCCGCCCCTCCCCACCCCTCCGCAAAAAAAAAAAAGGCCAAAAATTTTAAATGCATTTATGCTATGTTAATGTTGAGAAAATCTTGTATTTTAGAATACAAGACTATATTCATGCTTTGATTAGATCTAAAATTGTAAGTAAAGTCAACAAAAGAACTTGGGAAAAAATCTAGAAAGTGATGTTTTAGAAATTTTACCTAATTTCTTAATATTTTCATTTGTTGTTACAATATGTCTACAATTAATAGAAATAATTAAAGAGAAAGGAAATAATAAAACAAGATTAGAAATCAATTTTAAGACTAAGGATGTTTATTTGGAATGCATTCAAGATCACACTGCCCTATCTCTGAAATGTAATAAAGGAGAAATTCTAGAAGTTAAAGGTCTAGAAGAACTGCATCACCACCCTAGAAATACCATGTAACCCTTCTTTTCCAGAAACCATTGCAAAGAAAGATACTACCCACAGTATAAAAGCAAAGCCATCACCAATCACTCAATTCTGACTGTAGGTATAGTGAAGCCTCTATGAGCTCACTCTGATCAACACAAAGCCAGGAGATTCATGTTGATGTTTGGCAGAAACCAACACAATTCTGTAAAGTAATTATGCTTCAATTAAAAATAAATAAACTAAAAAAAAACAAGCCAAGAGATTTATGGAAAAGGCTACTTATATTTTAGTACTTGTGACTAAAAATCGCATATAAGAAAATCAAAGAACACACTTACTCTAAAAACTACACAGTTGTATTAACTATATCCACATATGAATTTTCCAATTAACTATATTGACACTGATATGATTCCTCTACAGATATTTAGTGTAATAGCTGTACTGTGAGCCAAAAAGAGTTAAGTATTTAAGTACAATCTACCCACATTACACATGAAACATTTTATTATAAAATACCTTTTATAATAAAGAATTCTGAGAAACAATTTTACTTCTACATCCCAACTCATCACCTCTCTTCTATTCTATTAGGTAGTAATTATCTTTCATTTCCCATCAAGCATTTATCCTTCATCACCAAAAGCCTTCTTCAACCTCCTTTCAATATCCCAACCTATAAGTAAAATAAAGCATCCAGGACTTCCCTGGTGGTACAGTGGGTAAGAATCTGCCTCTCAATGCAAAGGTCATGGGTTCAATTCCTGGTCCAGGAAGATTCCACACGCAGTAGGGCAACTAAGCCCGTGCACCACAACTACTCAGCGAGAGCTTGTGTTCTGCAGTAAGAGATGCCACCAAAATGAGAAGCCTACACACTGCAACTAGAGAGTAGCCCTTGCTTGACACAACTAGAGAAAGCCAGCATGCAGCAGCAAAGACCCAGTACAGCCAAAAGAGAGCATCCAAAGACAATTGAATGATTCAAGTTCTTGGAAGAGGAAGTCAAATGAGGAAGTCAAAATTATTTAATATAATTTTTTCCTACATTAAGAGAATTCTACTTGAATTAAATTCTTAAGGGCTAAGTGTCTGGCTCCTGCAGAATTCTGATATTTTTTACATAATTCTACCTCAAGAAAAAATCTTGAGGTTAAGAGTTCAAAATAAAATCAGATTGTGAATTAACCTACTAACTCCATCAATCTTAAGTCCAGCAAGAGATCTTCCTTAATCAACTTATTTAATTTGCTCTCTCAAGAAAAGACAGGGATTTCCCTTGTAAAGTAATTATGCTTCAATTAAAATAAATAAACTAAAAAAAAACAAGCCAAGAGATTTATGGAAAAGGCTACTTATATTTTAGTACTTGTGACTAAAAATCGCATATAAGAAAATCAAAGAACACACTTACTCTAAAAACTACACAGTTGTATTAACTATATCCACATATGAATTTTCCAATTAACTATATTGACACTGATATGATTCCTCTACAGATATTTAGTGTAATAGCTGTACTGTGAGCCAAAAAGAGTTAAGTATTTAAGTACAATCTACCCACATTACACATGAAACATTTTATTATAAAATACCTTTTATAATAAAGAATTCTGAGAAACAATTTTACTTCTACATCCCAACTCATCACCTCTCTTCTATTCTATTAGGTAGTAATTATCTTTCATTTCCCATCAAGCATTTATCCTTCATCACCAAAAGCCTTCTTCAACCTCCTTTCAATATCCCAACCTATAAGTAAAATAAAGCATCCAGGACTTCCCTGGTGGTACAGTGGGTAAGAATCTGCCTCTCAATGCAAAGGTCATGGGTTCAATTCCTGGTCCAGGAAGATTCCACACGCAGTAGGGCAACTAAGCCCGTGCACCACAACTACTCAGCGAGAGCTTGTGTTCTGCAGTAAGAGATGCCACCAAAATGAGAAGCCTACACACTGCAACTAGAGAGTAGCCCTTGCTTGACACAACTAGAGAAAGCCAGCATGCAGCAGCAAAGACCCAGTACAGCCAAAAGAGAGCATCCAAAGACAATTGAATGATTCAAGTTCTTGGAAGAGGAAGTCAAATGAGGAAGTCAAAATTATTTAATATAATTTTTTCCTACATTAAGAGAATTCTACTTGAATTAAATTCTTAAGGGCTAAGTGTCTGGCTCCTGCAGAATTCTGATATTTTTTACATAATTCTACCTCAAGAAAAAATCTTGAGGTTAAGAGTTCAAAATAAAATCAGATTGTGAATTAACCTACTAACTCCATCAATCTTAAGTCCAGCAAGAGATCTTCCTTAATCAACTTATTTAATTTGCTCTCTCAAGAAAAGACATACCAAAAAATGGTGAGACTGGGAAGCACCCACCATTTCCCTCCAAGGTGTATGCTTTAAGAACAATTGTGGTAAGAGGGTGAAGTGAGCAAGCCCAATAATTTTACAATTTCTTCAATATCAGGTTTTCACTGAAGATTTCATTATATTTCTTTAGGTATTCAGAAAAATCAACATTATATCCAGATCTAAAAATAAAATCCTTCCACAAGTAGTCCTGACCTCCAATGAGCCAGAAAATTACTGCAGAGGAAACTGCCAAAAGCATTTCACATGTAAATTTGACTCTGGTTATGGTGTTTCAATTTACTAACTTACTAAGAGCATACAGAATGAAGGGGGCCTGAAGTCACAATTCAGAATCTTAGTTTTAGGACTATCCTATGCATTTTGTTTCTGTCTCAGTGCCTCACACTGCAGAACACTCTGAAAACCACCAGCTAAGTAATCTCAGAAGTCTGTGAACACTTGAATTTAGTCAACAGTCACAAGTGACTTCAAACTTCACAGACACAAATATGTAAAAAATTTTCCCAAAATTGAGTTAGATAATTTTCATTAAGTAACTTTTTCTTTAAAAATTAGGTAATCCCCAGGAGTCTCAACATTTAGATAAGAACAGAAGGGAAAAAAATGTCCATGCATCAGAAATGTTGAATCTTTCCTGAAAACGTAGATCCACAGTGGAAAAATACCATCTGACTAAAAGAAAGAAGTTATGAGATATCCCAGAGCAGAGAAGCTTGAAAACTGCTGAAGATGAAACTAAAATTAATGAAGAAAAACAATCAATATGAAAATCAAATTTGTTTTACCTGTTGGCTGGATCACATTTAGTTTCCAGTATATCACCTGCTCGTCTGCAATTATTTTCCTGGGCATGTTGCTTGGGTGTAACTAAAGAATTGAAAAAATTAATTAGTCTTTAATTAAGTTTGTACATTCTAATATTCAAAGATCTCTTAAAGTTCTAATCAGAAGAAGATAGAAAAACAATAGTAATACCTCCATCAATCTTAAGTCCAGCAAGAGATCTTCCTTAATCAACTTATTTAATTTGCTCTCTCAAGAAAAGACATACCAAAAAATGGTGAGACTGGGAAGCACCCACCATTTCCCTCCAAGGTGTATGCTTTAAGAACAATTGTGGTAAGAGGGTGAAGTGAGCAAGCCCAATAATTTTACAATTTCTTCAATATCAGGTTTTCACTGAAGATTTCATTATATTTCTTTAGGTATTCAGAAAAATCAACATTATATCCAGATCTAAAAATAAAATCCTTCCACAAGTAGTCCTGACCTCCAATGAGCCAGAAAATTACTGCAGAGGAAACTGCCAAAAGCATTTCACATGTAAATTTGACTCTGGTTATGGTGTTTCAATTTACTAACTTACTAAGAGCATACAGAATGAAGGGGGCCTGAAGTCACAATTCAGAATCTTAGTTTTAGGACTATCCTATGCATTTTGTTTCTGTCTCAGTGCCTCACACTGCAGAACACTCTGAAAACCACCAGCTAAGTAATCTCAGAAGTCTGTGAACACTTGAATTTAGTCAACAGTCACAAGTGACTTCAAACTTCACAGACACAAATATGTAAAAATTTCCAAACTTGAGTTAGATAATTTTCATTAAGTAACTTTTTCTTTAAAAATTAGGTAATCCCCAGGAGTCTCAACATTTAGATAAGAACAGAAGGGAAAAAAATGTCCATGCATCAGAAATGTTGAATCTTTCCTGAAAACGTAGATCCACAGTGGAAAAATACCATCTGACTAAAAGAAAGAAGTTATGAGATATCCCAGAGCAGAGAAGCTTGAAAACTGCTGAAGATGAAACTAAAATTAATGAAGAAAAACAATCAATATGAAAATCAAATTTGTTTTACCTGTTGGCTGGATCACATTTAGTTTCCAGTATATCACCTGCTCGTCTGCAATTATTTTCCTGGGCATGTTGCTTGGGTGTAACTAAAGAATTGAAAAAATTAATTAGTCTTTAATTAAGTTTGTACATTCTAATATTCAAAGATCTCTTAAAGTTCTAATCAGAAGAAGATAGAAAAAACAATAGTAATGTTAATAGGAAAGACAACCATTGAATTATTAAGTATAAAGTAATACACAACAATGATAGAGAATATGTACAATAGGCTTTTCTAAAAAGATCACTCACACTAAGTTTCCCCAAAAGGGACAATCCATAATTCTCTAGCCATGCTTCATGTTTAAGTTCACAGACAATGCACTTACCAAATAAACCAGCCAAAAAAACTACAAGACTTAGCATATTTTAGCCCAGCATCTACAACATCAACTGCTATGCATGTATTCTTCAACGTATCATCTAATAACTATGTTTCATTGCAGTACCAACCATGGGAAAAAGAAATTAAAAATGGAGATCTGCCTTCAAGAAATCAGTACAGGAGGCACTACTGATAAGAAGAGAATTATGATATATTGCCATAGTATTATACTACAAGTATGCACAGAATGCAAGAAGGTAGAAAGGCACCTGGCGCACAGTGAGGAATATGAAAAAGCCATGAGAGTACCAAGAGAAAAAGGGATGTGTTTCCCATGCCAGAGCACAGCACATACGCAGTGGAAGCATGATAGAAAGTAGTATCAAAAGAAGTCCTAACCTCACTCAAGGGAAAAAAAAAAAGAAGTCCTGGCTGTATTTCAGAGGACTAGATATCCCAGGAGCTCCTCTTCTTTCAACATATTAGATTGTGAAGATTATTTATACCTATCCGAAGAGTTACTGTATAAGAAACCAAAAACAGAAGTTTAAAAAAAAAAAGAAGCCAATGTGTATACTATGTAATTTTCCTTTTTTTTAAAAAAAAAAACCTTTTATTTATTTATTTTTGGCTGTGCTGGACGGTCTTTGTTGATGTGTGCGTTTAGCTGCTCTGCGGTATGTGGGATCTTTCCAGATCAGGGCTTGAACCCATGTCTCCTGCATTGGCAGGCAGGTTCTTATCCACTGAGCCACAAGGGAAGCCCTTTTTTTTATCTTATTTTATTTTATTTTTATTTTTGGGCGGGGATCGGGTTGGGGAGGGAAGGGGGCAGGCAGGCCACTTCTATTGGTCTTTCATTTCTCTGTTTTCATCCTTCCTTGTTCTTTGGCTCCTGTGGGCCTCCCATCGTGGTGGCGTCTGTCATCGCAGAGCACCGGCTCTGGGCGCACACGCGTCAGAGCTCCGGCTCGGCAATTGGACACATGGGTCCAGCCGCTCCGCGGCACGTGGGATCTTCCCAGGCCAGGGATCGAACCGGCACCCCTTGCACTGCAAGGCGGTGTCCTTACTCACTGGACCACCAGGGGAAGCCCATAGTTTTCCTTTTAATTCAACATAAGGCCACCTTATAACGTTTTCAGCATCCTAAGCTTCTGAATCCACTAATTATAATGGAGTTTCTGTTATTTATAAAACATTCCAGGGCTTCCCCGTTGGTCCAGTGGTTAAGAATATGCCTTCCAATACAATGGTTCGATCCCAGGTCCAGGAATATCCCATATGTGTGCCACAACTACTGAGCCCACTCTAGTGCCTGGAAGCCACAACTACTGAGCCAGTGTGTTACAACTATTGAAACCCGCACCCTAGGGCCTGTGCTCTGCAACAAAGAGTAACTGTGCAACACCAATCACTACAACTGGAGAAAGCCAACACAGCAGCAAAACCCAGTGTAACCATAAATAAATACAGAGATAGAAAACTCTCTTTAAAAATAAGTAAATAGGGCTTTCCTGGTAGCTCAGTGGTAAAGAGTTCGCCTGCCAATGCAGGAGGCATGGGTTTCATCTTTGATCCGGGAAGATCTCACATGCTGCGGAGCAACTAAGCCCATGAGCCACAACTATTGAGCCCGTGCTCTAGAGCCTCAGAGCCACAACTATTTAAAAAAAAAAGCCAATGTGTATACTATGTAATTTTCCTTTTTTTTAAAAAAAAAAACCTTTTATTTATTTATTTTGGCTGTGCTGGACGGTCTTTGTTGATGTGTGCGTTTAGCTGCTCTGCGGTATGTGGGATCTTTCCAGATCAGGGCTTGAACCCATGTCTCCTGCATTGGCAGGCAGGTTCTTATCCACTGAGCCACAAGGGAAGCCCTTTTTTTTATCTTATTTTATTTTATTTTTATTTTTGGGCGGGGATCGGGTTGGGGAGGGAAGGGGGCAGGCAGGCCACTTCTATTGGTCTTTCATTTCTCTGTTTTCATCCTTCCTTGTTCTTTGGCTCCTGTGGGCCTCCCATCGTGGTGGCGTCTGTCATCGCAGAGCACCGGCTCTGGGCGCACACGCGTCAGAGCTCCGGCTCGGCAATTGGACACATGGGTCCAGCCGCTCCGCGGCACGTGGGATCTTCCCAGGCCAGGGATCGAACCGGCACCCCTTGCACTGCAAGGCGGTGTCCTTACTCACTGGACCACCAGGGGAAGCCCATAGTTTTCCTTTTAATTCAACATAAGGCCACCTTATAACGTTTTCAGCATCCTAAGCTTCTGAATCCACTAATTATAATGGAGTTTCTGTTATTTATAAAACATTCCAGGGCTTCCCCGTTGGTCCAGTGGTTAAGAATATGCCTTCCAATACAATGGTTCGATCCCAGGTCCAGGAATATCCCATATGTGTGCCACAACTACTGAGCCCACTCTAGTGCCTGGAAGCCACAACTACTGAGCCAGTGTGTTACAACTATTGAAACCCGCACCCTAGGGCCTGTGCTCTGCAACAAAGAGTAACTGTGCAACACCAATCACTACAACTGGAGAAAGCCAACACAGCAGCAAAACCCAGTGTAACCATAAATAAATACAGAGATAGAAAACTCTCTTTAAAAATAAGTAAATAGGGCTTTCCTGGTAGCTCAGTGGTAAAGAGTTCGCCTGCCAATGCAGGAGGCATGGGTTTCATCTTTGATCCGGGAAGATCTCACATGCTGCGGAGCAACTAAGCCCATGAGCCACAACTATTGAGCCCGTGCTCTAGAGCCTCAGAGCCACAACTACTGAGCCCCTGTGCCGCAACTACTGAAGCCCGTGTGCCCTAGAGCCCGAGTTCCACAACAAGAGAAGTCACTGCAACAAGAAGCCTGCTCACTTCAACTAGAGTAGCCCTCACTCCGTGCAACTAGAGAAGAGCCTGTGACAGCAGTGAAAACTCAGAATCACCAAAAATAAATAAATAAATAAATAAAAGTCTTAAAAGCAATCAGCGATCAAAAATTACCTAAAAACGAATGACAATTACATCAATAGCAAATGTTTCAACAATAAGGCAGAAAGTAATGAGATCACGTTATCAAAGTCTCAAGGAAAAATTAGTGTTGATCTTCACAACCAACCTATCATTCATGAGTAAGTAAAAATAAAGACATTTTCAGAAAAAGACTAAGAGATCTTATTATTCAGGGTCTGTCACTAAGTGAAAAAAAAGTTCAAGATGTATTTCTCAAAAGGAAGGAGTAGAACAAAAGAAGTAATACTGATCCAAAAAATCAGTATATATACTGGTAAATCATACATGGCAAGTGGTAAAAAGAATTCCTATTAATATCCTTCTTTTAAGGGGGAGGGCACTATCCTAGAATAAAAGTCAGTAAGAGGACAAACAACCAAATGCAATGAGTAAGCCTTCTTGGCCCCTGATTTAAAAATAAACATTTACAGGGCTTCCCTGGTGGTCCATTGGGTAAGGATACCGCCTTGCAGTGCAAGGAGCGCCGGCTCCATCCCTGGCCTGGGAAGATCCCATGTGCCGCAGAGCGGCTGGACCCATGTGTCCAATTACCGAGCCGGAGCTCTGGAGCTTATGTGCCCAGAGCCAGTGCTCTGCGACAACAGACGCCACCGCGATGGGAGGCCCACACGGGCCAAAGAACAAAGACGGATGAAACTAGACAAACGAAAGACCAGTGGAAGTGGCCTGCCCACCCCCCTCCCTCCCCACCCTGCCAAAATAAATAAATAAATAAATTTTTTTTTAAATAAATAAATAAACGTTTACAAAGAACATTTTAAGGGATAAGACAAATTTTATTTTATAAACTTAAGAAGAGCAAAACAGTACACATATGGCTAAATCCAAAGTAACATTGCTTTTATAAGCACACATCAGAATAAATAAAAGTCTTACGCTAGTGATTATCTCTGAAAATCCAAGAATGGAAAAGAGGTTAATAATATCCAAAATAGGGCTCCCCCTGGTGGTCCAGTGGGTAAGGACACCACCTTGCAGTGCAAGGGGCGCTGGTTCGAGCCCTGGCCTGGGAAGATCCCACGGAGCGGCTGGACCCATGTGTCCAATAATCGAGCCGGAGATCTGGAGCGCATGCGCCCAGAGCCGGTGCTCTGCGACAACAGACGCCACCGCGATGGGAGGCCCACAGGAGCCAAAGAACAAAGACGGATGAAGACAGAGAAATGAAAGACCAACAGAAGTGGCCCGCCCACTCCCCTCTCTCCCCAACCCGACTCCCGCCCAAAATAAATATATAAATAAATCTTTAAAAATAATAATAATATCCAAAATATGCAAAAGCTCCTCCATATCAATATCAAAAAAGCAAAACCAATCAAAAAATCAGCAAAAGATCTAAACAGACATTTCTCCAAAGAAGACATACAGATGGCCATAAGCACATGAAAAGATGTTCAACATTAGTCATTATTAGAGAAATACAAATCAAAACCATAATGAGGTATCAACCCCTTACACTGGTTAAAATGACTAGCATTAAATAATAAACACCTGAGAGAATGTGGACAAATGGGCACCCTCCTACCTAAGGTGGATGTAAACTGGTGCAGCTACTATGGAAAACATGGAGGTTCCTTACAAATCTAAAAACAGAACTACCATCTGATCCAGCAACCCCATTCCTGGGTATTTATGCAGAAAAAGCAAAAATTCTAATTTGATAAAATACATGTACCCCAGTGTTCATTAGCAGCACTATTTATTTACAACAGTCAAGACATGGAAGCAACCCAAGTGCCCATCAACAGATTACTGGCCTAGGAAGAGTAATATAAATGTATCTATGTGTATATATATATATATGTATATTTTGGGTCTCTCCAGGCGCTGAGCAGTAAAGAATCCACCTGCAATGCAACAGGTGCAGAAGATGTGGGTTCAATCCCTGGGTCGGGAAGAACCCCTGGAGGAGGGCATGGCAACCCACTCCAGTGTTCTTGCCTGGAGAATTCCATGGATAGAGGAGCCTGGCGGCTTCTGCCCATGGCGTTGCAAGGGTCGGACACAACTGAAGTTGACTCAGCACACACACATGCATAATGGCTATTTATATATATGAAAAAGACATCTATCAGCTATTAAAGAATAAAATACTGCCATCTGCAGCAATGTGGATGGGCCAAAAAAATACAATTCTTAGTGAAATAAATCAGAGAAACACAAGTACTATATGGTATCACTTATACGTGAAATCTAAAAAGTAACACAAATGAATCTATATACAAAACAGAAACAGACTTACAGAGAAGACAGTTACCAAAGGGCAGGGGAGGAACAACCTAGGAATACAGAAATTAACAGACAGACAAAAGCAGATTAGCAACGAGGATTTACTGTTTAGCACAGGGAATGATACCCAAAATCATGTAATTACATATTTTGGAATATAATCTGGAAAAAAAGAAAAACCCAAACCACTAAGCTCTACACCTGAAACTAGTATTGCAAATCAACTATACTTCAATTAAAAAAAAGAATAATCAAGGAAGAGTGGATATTCAAGGGTTAATTACGTATGTACTTTTAAAAAATCTAAAGCAAATATTGCAAAGATTTGACAAATGTGTTCAATAAACAAGTGTTGATAATATTATTCCTATACTTTTTAATATGCTAAATTATAATTTTTAAAAAACTATTGAAAAGAAAAATACTTCAAGTAAGATGTAACTGTACAGTGTGCAAGGAAAAAAGCAATTTTATTTTAAACAAAGTAAAGTAGTTCACTACAGAAAGGACAAAATAGTGTTAAGGTTCCCCAGCCCAGATCAAGATTCTACCCGAGGCGGGTAAAACGAATCCCAAGAGTCCAAACTGTGCAATGTCTGAAGGAGAAGGCTACCTCCACAGAACCTATCAAGCACTTTTAAAATGTAGATGTCTAACTCAACTTTCTGACGAAATGTATATTTTGGGTCTCTCCAGGCGCTGAGCAGTAAAGAATCCACCTGCAATGCAACAGGTGCAGAAGATGTGGGTTCAATCCCTGGGTCGGGAAGAACCCCTGGAGGAGGGCATGGCAACCCACTCCAGTGTTCTTGCCTGGAGAATTCCATGGATAGAGGAGCCTGGCGGCTTCTGCCCATGGCGTTGCAAGGGTCGGACACAACTGAAGTTGACTCAGCACACACACATGCATAATGGCTATTTATATATATGAAAAAGACATCTATCAGCTATTAAAGAATAAAATACTGCCATCTGCAGCAATGTGGATGGGCCAAAAAAATACAATTCTTAGTGAAATAAATCAGAGAAACACAAGTACTATATGGTATCACTTATACGTGAAATCTAAAAAGTAACACAAATGAATCTATATACAAAACAGAAACAGACTTACAGAGAAGACAGTTACCAAAGGGCAGGGGAGGAACAACCTAGGAATACAGAAATTAACAGACAGACAAAAGCAGATTAGCAACGAGGATTTACTGTTTAGCACAGGGAATGATACCCAAAATCATGTAATTACATATTTTGGAATATAATCTGGAAAAAAAGAAAAACCCAAACCACTAAGCTCTACACCTGAAACTAGTATTGCAAATCAACTATACTTCAATTAAAAAAAAGAATAATCAAGGAAGAGTGGATATTCAAGGGTTAATTACGTATGTACTTTTAAAAAATCTAAAGCAAATATTGCAAAGATTTGACAAATGTGTTCAATAAACAAGTGTTGATAATATTATTCCTATACTTTTTAATATGCTAAATTATAATTTTTAAAAAACTATTGAAAAGAAAAATACTTCAAGTAAGATGTAACTGTACAGTGTGCAAGGAAAAAAGCAATTTTATTTTAAACAAAGTAAAGTAGTTCACTACAGAAAGGACAAAATAGTGTTAAGGTTCCCCAGCCCAGATCAAGATTCTACCCGAGGCGGGTAAAACGAATCCCAAGAGTCCAAACTGTGCAATGTCTGAAGGAGAAGGCTACCTCCACAGAACCTATCAAGCACTTTTAAAATGTAGATGTCTAACTCAACTTTCTAAACAGACACAATACAGAAATATCGAAATGGAAATGAGGACAATTTCATGGTTTCTCAGGGCCTAAACTAAGTATGCCAAGAGTAGAAAGGCCCTTTCCAAGCAGAAGTGACAACGTAATGCCAACCAAATACGCCAAGAACTATCAAAGTAATTCTACTGACATAAGTAATGATCTATATCTGAAGGTCTTTTTCATTCATCAAACTATGTGGTCTTTTCTGTCTACTCCTCTACTGCATCTATCCCTGACCCTTGCTCTCTGGTCTCTGATCTTTCCCAGCGACTGCCTACTCACATCCACCTGACTCGCAAACCAATCACCTATGCTAGCTGAGGTCATCCTTTTCTTCCTAAGTCCTCTGCTAACTGCTACCATGACTGACGGCCTGCTGGAACTCCACTGTGACCTACACTTATTACCTGCTCCTGACTGGCTACCTACTTTACACATTTTTTATTCACTTCTTCCTTCACCTATCTACCTCACATGCAGTGAACCCAGTAACAATTTCTTGTATACAAGCAGCAGACAACTGGGAAGCCAGGACTCTGCAACAAGAGAGGCCAGTGCTATGGGAGGCTCACACAGGCCAGAGAATAGAGATGGATGAAAGTAAATAATAATTAAAAAAAATAATAGGCCAAAATTAAAAAGAAAAAACTTACAAAAAAATATTAATAGCAGCATTACTCATAGTAGCCAAAGGGTGGAAACTCAAATGTCCATCAAAGGACAAATGAATAAACAAAATATAATTCAATCATACAACAGAATGTATTCAAACAGAGTAATGAAGTACTTATACATGCTACAACTTGGATGAACCTTGAAAACATGGTGCAAAGTAAAAAACTGCAAGTGAAATGAAGGAGACACACACGTAAAGGGATCCTTTACATGAAATACCCAGAATAGGCAAATCCATAGAGACTGGAGGTATCTTAGTCGTTGCCAGGGACTGGGAGAGTGAGTGCATAATAGGTACCAAGTTTCCCTTTGAGGTAATAAATTCTCCCAATTAGCTAGTGGTGATGGCTGTACAATTTTGTGAATTTACTAAATACCGCTCGGTTGGATACTGTGCAACCACTGAAATGCTATGTGCATTTCCCTACAAAGCATAACTGGGGAAAAAACCATGAAAGAATATACAAGAACTATTATCATAGAAATATTAATGAGAGGAAATTTAAAAGAGAAAAAGTAAATAACCAACCAAATACGCCAAGAACTATCAAAGTAATTCTACTGACATAAGTAATGATCTATATCTGAAGGTCTTTTTCATTCATCAAACTATGTGGTCTTTTCTGTCTACTCCTCTACTGCATCTATCCCTGACCCTTGCTCTCTGGTCTCTGATCTTTCCCAGCGACTGCCTACTCACATCCACCTGACTCGCAAACCAATCACCTATGCTAGCTGAGGTCATCCTTTTCTTCCTAAGTCCTCTGCTAACTGCTACCATGACTGACGGCCTGCTGGAACTCCACTGTGACCTACACTTATTACCTGCTCCTGACTGGCTACCTACTTTACACATTTTTTATTCACTTCTTCCTTCACCTATCTACCTCACATGCAGTGAACCCAGTAACAATTTCTTGTATACAAGCAGCAGACAACTGGGAAGCCAGGACTCTGCAACAAGAGAGGCCAGTGCTATGGGAGGCTCACACAGGCCAGAGAATAGAGATGGATGAAAGTAAATAATAATTAAAAAAAAAATAATAGGCCAAAATTAAAAAGAAAAAACTTACAAAAAAATATTAATAGCAGCATTACTCATAGTAGCCAAAGGGTGGAAACTCAAATGTCCATCAAAGGACAAATGAATAAACAAAATATAATTCAATCATACAACAGAATGTATTCAAACAGAGTAATGAAGTACTTATACATGCTACAACTTGGATGAACCTTGAAAACATGGTGCAAAGTAAAAAACTGCAAGTGAAATGAAGGAGACACACACGTAAAGGGATCCTTTACATGAAATACCCAGAATAGGCAAATCCATAGAGACTGGAGGTATCTTAGTCGTTGCCAGGGACTGGGAGAGTGAGTGCATAATAGGTACCAAGTTTCCCTTTGAGGTAATAAATTCTCCCAATTAGCTAGTGGTGATGGCTGTACAATTTTGTGAATTTACTAAATACCGCTCGGTTGGATACTGTGCAACCACTGAAATGCTATGTGCATTTCCCTACAAAGCATAACTGGGGAAAAAACCATGAAAGAATATACAAGAACTATTATCATAGAAATATTAATGAGAGGGAAATTTAAAAGAGAAAAAAAGTAAATAACCAACCTGGAAGTGAAGCAGGATACTGCAGAAGAATGCTCCTTGCATATGCTTCTTCTGAGGCAGGATCAAACGAAAGGGGAGACATAGGTGGTAAAAGATCCACAGCCTTAAAACACAGAATTTGTTATTTTGAAATACACCCACTTTACTCAGTACCACAATAACAATACTAAATTAATCCATGAATGGATGATGTTTTTCCATAATAAAGACAGAATTGCCAAACATACTAATTATCCTGTAACCAGTTTTAAACTAAGGTATACAACATTAGAAACAAGAAGATTGCTTTGTCCTCCAATTATGTCTCAAATGTAATAGAACCTAACATAAAGAGAAATGTCTCAGGCTTCCCTGGTGGTCCAGTGGGTAAGGATACCGCCTTGCAGTGCAAGGGGCGCCGGTTCCATCCCTGGCCTGGGAAGATCCCACGTGACGCGGAGCGGCTGGACCCATGTGTCCAATCACCGAGCCAGAGCTCTGGAGCGCATGTGCCCAGAGCCGGCGCTCTGTGACAACAGATGCCACCGCGATGGGAGGCCCACAGGAGCCAAAGAACAAAGACGGATGAAACTAGACAAATGAAAGACCAGTGGAAGCGACCCTCCCGCCCCCACCTCCGCCTCACCCCCCCAAAAATTAATAAATGTTTAAAAAAAAGAGAGAAATGTCTCATTTTCAATATAACCCATTGAATCTAAAAATATTAACTATATCATAAAAGCAGATGGATGAGTATTCTCACATGTATTTAGAAAAATCACAGAAACCAAAATATCTGAGATTTAGGTTCAGATGCAAAGATGACAAGTATACATATATACAGCATTTCTAGGACATTTGTTACATGATTAACCAAGAGATCGTAAGAGATTAAACTACTCTCCAAAAGGCTAGTCAATATTACTTCCTGGGGAAAAAAAAAAAATATTACTTACTGGAGTGGAACCTTTAATCATACTAAAAGGAGACATGCCGAGAAACTCTTTCCATTTTTTATCCCATTCTTCCTGTTTTTCAACTATAGAATGTCTTATAGTTATGAGATCTTCTGTTATTTTGCGCCTATGATAGAATAAAAAGTAACATCATTCAAAACATGAATATACAAAAATCAGGACTGAGGAAAAGTACTGAAGTAAAAATATGTGGGGTATCTGGGAAACCTCTGTAACTTCCCCTCAATTATGCTGTGAATCTTAAACTCTTATTTACAAAAGTCACTTTTAAAAACTTAAAAGTCAATTTAAAAAAAATCAAAAACATAAAAAAGAATACAACGGGGCATCCCAGGTAGCACAATGATAAAGAATCTACCTGCCAATGCAGAAGGCTCAAGAGACACAGGTTCGGGCTTCCCTGGTGGTCCAGTGGGGAAGGACACCGCCTTGCAGTGCAAGGGGCGCCGGTTCGATCCCTGGCCTGGGAAGATCCCACGTGCCACGGAGAGGCTGGACCAATGTGTCCAATTACCGAGCCGGAGCTCTGGAGTGTATTCGCCCAGAGCCGGTGCTCTGTGACAACAGAGGCCACTGCGATTCAGGAGGCCCACACGGGCCAAAGAACAAAGACAGATGAAAATAGATAAATGAAAGACCAATAGAAGTGGCCCGCCCGCTCCCTCTCCCTCCCTTCCCAACCCGCTCCCCACCGACAAAAAAAAAAAAAAAGAGAGACACAGGTTCAATCCCTGGATCGGGATGATCCCCTGGAGCAGGAAACAGCACCTGCTCCTGCTCCGGTATTTGTGCCTCAGAAATCCCAAGGACAGAGGAGCCTGGTGGGCTAGTCCATGGGATCATGAAGAGTTAAGCACGACTTAGCGGCTAAACACCATACCACCACCACAAAAGAGAAGCTAGAGAAAAGCTTAAATTATTTCACAAAGAATTATCACTCACGGCAAATACTACATTCCAGACAGAAGAAAACTACGTTAATTTTCCTTTCTACTACTTCATGTGTCTCTCTAGGAGTTGATGACATACGCTTTTTCAAATACTAAGTTTCACATCTGTCTGCCTAATCTACAGAGCTGTTAACTAGAGTTATAGTGAGAAATTATCAAAACCACCCTACCCTCTTTCCCCAAATGAAGTACCAGAAGATCTTTCTACTGTACCTCATTTGCTTCAGATCAGACAATCGTTCTCTCTGAAATCTGGTCTCTTTTTCAAGGAAGTGAAGGTCTACCATCAGTCTTGTTTGGTCAGCTTGACCACATTCGTATTTCATTATTTTTAAGACTTCATTTAATAATTGAATAACTGTTAAGATGTTCAGTTTTCCAGCCTCATAAACATTTCCTATGTGCAACTAAGGATTCAGAAACGAAAAAAAGTGGAGTGGTGAATTACAGATTCTTAAGATAATCAAATGCTACAAAAATACATCTATGGCTTTCACTATTATATCAAAAGTTTACAAGGGTGAAAAAAAAAGGCTACACAAAAACAAAATTATGTAAAAAATTCTGATCCAAAGAAAACTACTGTGGAATAATTAATACACCCTGCTACATTTTTATATCATGCAAAAAAGTTGAAGACTAGAATAAACGAAATGCAAAAATTGGAATGCAAAACAAAGACTGAGGAGAAATATAAGGCTTGGATAAAGATCATAAATTCATGTTTTAACAAAAGTTGCAAATTGAAGCACCCCTAAAGGTTGACTCCAAACTTAGACATTTTTATCTGGCCTCTACAGTTCCAATGTTTTAAAATCATTTGAATTAGTTACCAAGATTTTTAAAAATCAAAGATTTCACATAAAGTTAGTTTTCCAAAAACATCATCATTTCCTGATGCTTCCCTGGTAGCTAAGGGGGTAAAGAATTCACTTGCCAATGCAGGAGACGAGGATTTGATCCCTGGGTTCAGAAGAATCCCTGGCAAAAGAAATGGCAACCCACTTCAGTATTCTTCTCTGGGATATCCCATGAACAGACGAGCTTGATGGACTACAGTCCACAGGGTGGCTAAAGAGTCAGACATGACTTAGCAACTAAACATTCCCTACTTTACCCCTACTGTTATACACAAATTAGTGTACTTCGCTGTAAGTATTCTATAAGAATACTACCTGCCTAGACCCTATAGGAATCTGAGTTTACAGATTCTGATTTTTATACTCCGAATTTGAAGTGCCTGACATGCTACCCATTAAAGTGAAAGTTCTTCGCGGTCACAGTATTTTGTCTTTATATCCCTTTGTCGTTGTTTAGTTCTGTCTGACTACTTGCAACTTCATGGACCATAGTCCACCACGCTCCTCTGACCATGGGATTCTCCAGCAAGAACACTGAAGCGGGTTGCCATTTCCTTCTCCAGGGGATCTACCCAACCCAGGGATCGACCCCAAGTCTCCTGTGCTGGCAGGAAGTTTCTCTACCACTGGATCACCTGGTAAGCCCTTATGTTCCCTACACGATAATAATACCTGACATATAGTTGATGCTTAATAAATTTTAAGTTTATTAAGAAAGAAATTAAGTTATTCAGATGGAAATGTCTTGTAAGAGAGTGGAAAAAACTTGACATAGTTTGCATTGACAAGGAGACTATAAATACCAATTTTGTGATATTATTGTACAGGAGGCTGATGAGACCATGGAATTGGGTAAGAATTTACAGATGAATGTATAATGTGAGAAAGAAAGGAAGGTATTAAAAGAACCATAGGGAACACATTATTTTAAAAGTCAGAGAAAAAGAAAACAATGAAAAATGGAGACAGTAGTCTAAAATACCACACTGGGGCAAAGACACTGAGGTCACAAAAGCTAAAAGAAGACGACTTTAAAATACTTCACAGGGCTTCCCCTGGTGGTCCAGTGGGTAAGGACACCGCCTTGCAGTGCAAGGGGCGCCGGTTCGAGCCCTGGCCTGGGAAGATCCCACGTGCCGCAGAGCGGCTGGACTGATGTGTCCAATTACCGCGCCAGAGCTCTGGAGCGCATGCGCCCAGAGCCGGCGCTCTACGACGACAGACGCCACCGCGATGGGAGGCCTACAGGAGCCAAAAGAACAAAGACGGATGAACATAGAGAAAGACCAATAGAAGTGGCCCGCCTGCTCCCCTCCCTCCCCAACCCCCGCTCAAAAATAAATAAATAAATAAATCTTTAAAAAAAAAAATACTTCACAGACTCAAGACCAAAGAAGAACAAGACTGAACAGCCACACCACCCTGAAGGCACCCAATCTTGTATGATCTCAGAAGCTAAGCAGGGCAAGGTCTGGTTAGTACTTGAACGGGAGAAAAACAAGAAAATGGAGAGTTTTTAAAAAGAAATTTAACAATTAGGAGATCACTGTTGCTCTCTTTGAGAACTGATAAAAAACTAGGTATCATATCATCTTCCTACTAAGTACCTCCTACTTTCTACACTGTATTATATATCACCTCAAAGGTACAATCAATAAAAGCTGACAGAGTTCCCGATACCACCCGATAAATCGACCCCAAGTCTCCTGTGCTGGCAGGAAGTTTCTCTACCACTGGATCACCTGGTAAGCCCTTATGTTCCCTACACGATAATAATACCTGACATATAGTTGATGCTTAATAAATTTTAAGTTTATTAAGAAAGAAATTAAGTTATTCAGATGGAAATGTCTTGTAAGAGAGTGGAAAAAACTTGACATAGTTTGCATTGACAAGGAGACTATAAATACCAATTTTGTGATATTATTGTACAGGAGGCTGATGAGACCATGGAATTGGGTAAGAATTTACAGATGAATGTATAATGTGAGAAAGAAAGGAAGGTATTAAAAGAACCATAGGGAACACATTATTTTAAAAGTCAGAGAAAAAGAAAACAATGAAAAATGGAGACAGTAGTCTAAAATACCACACTGGGGCAAAGACACTGAGGTCACAAAAGCTAAAAGAAGACGACTTTAAAATACTTCACAGGGCTTCCCCTGGTGGTCCAGTGGGTAAGGACACCGCCTTGCAGTGCAAGGGGCGCCGGTTCGAGCCCTGGCCTGGGAAGATCCCACGTGCCGCAGAGCGGCTGGACTGATGTGTCCAATTACCGCGCCAGAGCTCTGGAGCGCATGCGCCCAGAGCCGGCGCTCTACGACGACAGACGCCACCGCGATGGGAGGCCTACAGGAGCCAAAAGAACAAAGACGGATGAACATAGAGAAAGACCAATAGAAGTGGCCCGCCTGCTCCCCTCCCTCCCCAACCCCCGCTCAAAAATAAATAAATAAATAAATCTTTAAAAAAAAAAATACTTCACAGACTCAAGACCAAAGAAGAACAAGACTGAACAGCCACACCACCCTGAAGGCACCCAATCTTGTATGATCTCAGAAGCTAAGCAGGGCAAGGTCTGGTTAGTACTTGAACGGGAGAAAAACAAGAAAATGGAGAGTTTTTAAAAAGAAATTTAACAATTAGGAGATCACTGTTGCTCTCTTTGAGAACTGATAAAAAACTAGGTATCATATCATCTTCCTACTAAGTACCTCCTACTTTCTACACTGTATTATATATCACCTCAAAGGTACAATCAATAAAAGCTGACAGAGTATACATCCCCTTAAGAGTACCCCTCTTTATGAAAGATTCACCAGATATACTCACAGGATTCTGAAGATGGTAGAAAAACATTTTAAGAAAAACAATATACAATACATAAAATAATTATGTGAAGGAAGTTTTCTCAAAAGCTTCCTTAATTATCAAATCCTTACCTGACACATTTGTTTCTCAATTTTGTCAAGCAAGAGTCTTGGAATATTGATAGCAACATTAGTTCCATCTAAAGTATAATGATTAGTAAGACTAAGGACTGAACTAACAACTTCTCTCTCTTTTTCCAAAAACACGAGTGTTTCATTCACTGAAGCCCACAGAGACCGAACCTTTGAAAAGAGACAAACAAATATTAAAGTTTACATATAATCTATACACACATTAAAGAAATTTAAAACACAAATACATGATCTTTCCCAGGAACAAATGAAGTATTCCTAGAATGGCTTCTGGTAACAGAATTAACTACTTTAACAGTCTAAAAGCACTGATTACTTGCAAGGGCACTTCAAAGAAGTTCTCAGGAGAATCTAGCCCACTACGATTTGCAAAACGTACCTAAGAAACCTTACATTATCGAGAGGCAATCAGCATTTCCTGTATTCTGATATTCCATCAATCTAAAGGAGACTTTTCAGGGAAATTAAAAGATTTTCAGGAGAAAAAAGAAAACACTATATATCAACTTTGAGTTATTCAAGTTTCAAAGAGTTAAAATGTCAAAAATCATTTATTAACCTATGTTTACTAAATTCATGTACAAGAACATTCACAGCACTCCTACTTGTAATAGTCAAAAATGATAATGAACCCAAAGAACTACCTTGAGTAAAAAAGAGTGTATGATGCGACACTCATAAAATAGAACATTAGACAGCAAAGAGAATGAACACATACAACAGCTTGGATAAAACAGCATTAAGTGAAAGAAGTTGAACACAAAAGAATTTATTTTATACACTCCCATTTACACAAAGGTCAAAAACAGGCAAAACTACTCTTCAGTATAAGAAGTGAGGATGGCGTTTACTCCTGAAAGGAAACAGTTGTGAATAAAAGGGGGCTCAGTGTTCCTGGGGTGATGGTAACATTCCGTTCCTTAAGTCAGATGCTAGTTACATAGATGTGTTCACTTTATGAAATTCTGTCAAGCTACATACACACTTTAGATTTTTGCATGTTTTTGCATATATGTTATGCTTCAAAAGAATTTACATGTTGATGCTTAGCAGTAAATAACAAAACTCTGTAAAAAAAAATTAAAAATATACACATACAAAAGAATTTATGAAAGTAGAAAGGAGAAGGGAAAATTCAGTAATTGTATCTGTGATAGTGTCTGTGTCTTCTCACAGCACAAAAGAAAGTCATTCCCCAAAAGAAGACTGGCTGGCCATCTAGAGTTCTCACAGGATGGCATTTCCTTGGTGAACGCACAACACTCCAAGATCTGGTACGCAGATTTTAAGTCTAGAAATTTTCTCTTGTCAGTGGCTCAAAGCTGACTAGACTCAGAAACTAAATATTACCCAAACTCAATAAAGACTGCTGGAAACTTCTCTGGTGGTCCCATGGCTAAGATTACTTTAACAGTCTAAAAGCACTGATTACTTGCAAGGGCACTTCAAAGAAGTTCTCAGGAGAATCTAGCCCACTACGATTTGCAAAGCGTCCTAAGAAACCTTACATTATCGAGAGGCAATCAGCATTTCCTGTATTCTGATATTCCATCAATCTAAAGGAGACTTTTCAGGGAAATTAAAAGATTTTCAGGAGAAAAAAGAAAACACTATATATCAACTTTGAGTTATTCAAGTTTCAAAGAGTTAAAATGTCAAAAATCATTTATTAACCTATGTTTACTAAATTCATGTACAAGAACATTCACAGCACTCCTACTTGTAATAGTCAAAAATGATAATGAACCCAAAGAACTACCTTGAGTAAAAAAGAGTGTATGATGCGACACTCATAAAATAGAACATTAGACAGCAAAGAGAATGAACACATACAACAGCTTGGATAAAACAGCATTAAGTGAAAGAAGTTGAACACAAAAGAATTTATTTTATACACTCCCATTTACACAAAGGTCAAAAACAGGCAAAACTACTCTTCAGTATAAGAAGTGAGGATGGCGTTTACTCCTGAAAGGAAACAGTTGTGAATAAAAGGGGGCTCAGTGTTCCTGGGGTGATGGTAACATTCCGTTCCTTAAGTCAGATGCTAGTTACATAGATGTGTTCACTTTATGAAATTCTGTCAAGCTACATACACACTTTAGATTTTTGCATGTTTTTGCATATATGTTATGCTTCAAAAGAATTTACATGTTGATGCTTAGCAGTAAATAACAAAACTCTGTAAAAAAAAATTAAAAATATACACATACAAAAGAATTTATGAAAGTAGAAAGGAGAAGGGAAAATTCAGTAATTGTATCTGTGATAGTGTCTGTGTCTTCTCACAGCACAAAAGAAAGTCATTCCCCAAAAGAAGACTGGCTGGCCATCTAGAGTTCTCACAGGATGGCATTTCCTTGGTGAACGCACAACACTCCAAGATCTGGTACGCAGATTTTTAAGTCTAGAAATTTTCTCTTGTCAGTGGCTCAAAGCTGACTAGACTCAGGGAAACTAAATATTACCCAAACTCAATAAAGACTGCTGGAAACTTCTCTGGTGGTCCCATGGCTAAGATTCTGCACTCCCAATGCAGGAGGCCTAGGTTTGATCCCTCGCCAGGGAACTAGACACCACAGCCAAAACTAAGACCCAGAAGAGCCAAATAAATATACTAAAAAAATAAAAATCTTTTTTAAAAAGATTAAAGATTGCTATGAAACCTCCTAATGAATTTTATACCAACCTAATCTATTAAGCTTACATTAAAGATACATTTATGGGCTTCCCTGGTGGTCCAGTGGGTAAACAGTCCACCTTGCAGTGCAAAGGGCACCAGTTCAATTCTTGGCCCTAGAAGATCCCACAAGCCGCAGAGCAGCTGGACTGGCGTGTCCAATTACGAGCCAATACTCTGCAGCAGATGTGCCCAGAACTGGTGCTCTGCAACAAGAGAGGCCACTGCAATACGAGGCCCACACAGGCCAAAGAATAAGATGGATGAAAAAAATAAATAAAAAACCAGTAAGAGGTCAAAAATTAAAAAAAAAGAAAAGATACATTCAGCAACAGGAATATTCATTCATATTCAGTAAATTAGAAGTTCTATAAAGGAAGTAACTCTGCCTGTTCTCTTCATTGCTGTAACCCATAATAAGAATGCCTAGCAAATGATCAACAAAGTCATTAAATTAATGAATAATTACTTCCTACGGAGGAGTTGTTCAGTTGCTCAGTCATGTTCAACTCTGCAACTCCATGGACTGCAGCATGTCAGGCTTCCCTGTCCTTCCACTATCTCCTAGAATTTGCTCAGATGCATGTCCACTGAGTCAGTGATGTTATCTAAGCATCTCATCCTCTCCCACTCCATTCTCCTTTCTCCCTCAATCTTTCCCAACATCAGGGTCTTTTCCAATGAGTCAGCTCTTCACATCAGGTGATCAAAGTATTGAAGCTTCAGCTTCAGTCCTTCCAATGAATATTTAAGGTTGATTTCCTTGAGGATTGACTAGTGTGATCCCCTCACAAGAGTTTTCTCCAATGCCATAATTCAAAAGCATTCATTCTTTTGCACCCAGTCTTCTTTATGGTCCAACTCTCACATCCACACATGACTACTGAAAAATCATAGCTGTGACTATATGGATCTTTGTCGGTAAAGTGATGTCTCTGCTTTTTAATATGCTATTTAGGTTTGTCATATCTTTCCTTCCAAAGAACAAGTATCTTTTACAAATCATGTCTGCAATCATTGTCTGCAGTGACTTTGGGGCTCAAGAATATAAAATCTGTTACTTTTCCCCCTTCCACTTTTTCTCCTTCTTTTTTTTTTTTTTTTACTTTTCCCCCTTCTATTTGGCATGAAGTGATGGGACCAGATGGCATGATCCTGAGGGAGGAACTTTCCTTTTCCAGTGACAACATCTCAAAGCAGCTTGGTGACCACAGAATCAGAAGCAAGAGCTTGAGAGAGATTTCATTCAAATACAAAAACCTAAGAAAACACAGTTGTTAAAGCCAAAAATAAGCGTCAGATCATTTATATCTGCCAGATTCCTGCCTATTGGCATGCCAGCCCCAACATGACTTCTCATTTTTCTTCCAAGCTTACCATCTTCCTTCAACTCATGTATTTTGGCTTAAACATTACTGATTTACAATCAAGCTGAATTTTCCTTGCTTGCATAAAAGATTTTAAATTAACCAAATTCAAAACTGTTTTGCACAATTTAGTCTGATTGATTATAAGCTAATTTTTTCCATTATATTCAAATGTTTTTTGTGTTTTTTTTTAAACATTTATTTTATTTATTTATCTTTTGGGGGGTGGGGTGGGGAGGAAGGGAAACAGGCGAGCCACTTCTATTGGTCTTTCATTTCTCTATTTTCATCCATCTTTGTTCTTTGGCTCCTATGGGCCTCCCATTGCAGTGGCCTCTGTTGGCGCAGAGCACCGGCTCTGGGCACATGTACTCCAGAGCTCCGGCTCGGTAGTTGGACACATCAGTCCAGCCGCTCCGCGGCACGTGAGATCTTCCCAGGCCAGGGATCAAACCAGCGCCCCTTGCATTGCAAGGCAGTGTCCTTACCCACTGGACCACCAGGGAAGCCCCTCAAGTGTTTTTTTTTTTTTTTTTTCTCAAGTGTTTTAAAGGTACCTTGTTGATAACCTTTATATCCATATAATTTGAGTTAAAAAGAAAAGTAACACTGCTACAAAAAGAGACATATACGAATTCAATTCAGTAAATACTGCATATCACAAAACAAAGATTCTCCCTTCAAAAGCTGTCTCACCTTTTGAATTTTCTCTTGTGTATTACTTTCGTCATCACAGGGCTCCATTCTAGTTAAAAATTAAATAATCTCATTAGTCAATTAAAAAAGAAAAGCCCACATGGTAACTTAGCATCTAAAGAGCTAGTTAATCTGCAAACCCACCCACCAATAACCATTCCTATTGAAAAGAAAAATAATACTCAAGCTCATAGCTATCATAATTAATTAGAAGAACTGGACTAGGAATCTATATTCTTGTCCTATTTTTAACTAACTGTTGCAATGTTATTTTAACTGATCTCAATTTTTTACCTATAACATGAAGGAGGCTAAACTAATGCCTCAGGCAACTTTCAGCTCTGAAAGTCACTTACTTTTTTATTTCGTTTTGCCGTTCCATACATTCTGATCTCAAATTTCGTACCTGTTGAACTAACAATCTGCAAGAAAACATACAAAATTAGAACAATAATTCTATTACAACAGTATAACCCACCTTGACATTTTCCCCCATTTCATACCTTTACTCAAGGCCTCTAAGGGTTATTCTTTCAAATACACCAGTAGCTAGTCTTAATAGGACTCTAGACTTCATTTAAGAGTTACAGGAGTACAGGAGTGATCTAACATAGGCAGCTATTAAGACAGACCAGGACTTCTTGGTTCATAAACTTTCTGACTTCAAGTAAAAATACTAGAGATTAGACTACTCTGTTCTACCTAAGGGATGAATTTAAATGCTACCTAGGGCAGGCAACATGGTAATTTTAATGAAATTTCAAAGGATTTTAAAGCTTTCATAATAGATAAGACCAGCATTTAAAAAGTTATCTTACTATAGTTGTTTATAAGTATCAACCATTAGACACAATCTATGTCTTGGGAGTAAGAACCTTGCTTCACTTTTCTAATGTTGTAGGACCAGTGTATAATCAATATCTGGCACAAAGAAGTATAAGTTTTAAAAAATTTTGCTGAATAGATGAATGTAAATATAAGACAATACAGAATGGCAAAAGAAACTATGGAATACCTTCTCAACAGACTATGTAGACATTAAAAGTAATACATTAAGGTAATATGGAAAAATTTACAGATTAAAACATCAAGAGAAAGAAAGAGGGGCTTGCCCGGTGGTCCAGTGGGTAAAGACAACGGCTTACAGTGCAAGGGGCGCTGGTTCAATCCCTGGCCTGGGAAGATACCAAGTGCAGCAGAGGGGCTGGACCAGTGTGTTCAATTACCAGTCAGCGCTCTGGAGTGCGTGCGCCCAGAGTCAGTGCTCTGCAGCGAGAGAGGCCACTGCGATGGGAGGCCCACACAGGCCAAAGAATAAAGATGGATGATGAAAGACCAACAGAAGTGGCAAAAAGAAAAAAAAAAAAAAAAACCCTAACCAAAAAAAAAGAGAGAAAGAAGGATACAAAACAGATGAGCACTATAATTACAACATAAAATTTTATTTCTATGTTTATAAAAAAACACCTGAAGAAACTGAATTTTTGAACAAAAATGATACCTTTCTTTTCTCTAAACTTTCATTTACAGTATGTCTAAAGTTTTAAAATACTTTATTCAGAAGTGATCAGGCTTTAAAATGGAAAGATAAAACATAACAGCCAGGGAGGTTTAAGGTATTCATGAATTACTGCCACCGAAGAAATACTGAGATGCTATTTGTTCAAAAAGAAAGGAATTTTCATTTTCTAACTATCAAAGTATTACTTACTGTGCATTTTCCTGATATTTTCGGCTAACATAATCTTCTCTTTGCAAAACTTGGAAAAATTTATTACGTGCTACATGGCATCTGGCAAGGCACTTGTGCAAATCTTGTGGTTTTACATTAAATGTGTCTGCAAAATTCACAGAAGAATCTACATGGAAGATAAAATGCAGAAAACTTAGATTTAAAAGCTAATCAACATAAAAATGTGAGGCAATAAAAAATTTAAAAGTTATCTTACTATAGTTGTTTATAAGTATCAACCATTAGACACAATCTATGTCTTGGGAGTAAGAACCTTGCTTCACTTTTCTAATGTTGTAGGACCAGTGTATAATCAATATCTGGCACAAAGAAGTATAAGTTTTAAAAAATTTTGCTGAATAGATGAATGTAAATATAAGACAATACAGAATGGCAAAAGAAACTATGGAATACCTTCTCAACAGACTATGTAGACATTAAAAGTAATACATTAAGGTAATATGGAAAAATTTACAGATTAAAACATCAAGAGAAAGAAAGAGGGGCTTGCCCGGTGGTCCAGTGGGTAAAGACAACGGCTTACAGTGCAAGGGGCGCTGGTTCAATCCCTGGCCTGGGAAGATACCAAGTGCAGCAGAGGGGCTGGACCAGTGTGTTCAATTACCAGTCAGCGCTCTGGAGTGCGTGCGCCCAGAGTCAGTGCTCTGCAGCGAGAGAGGCCACTGCGATGGGAGGCCCACACAGGCCAAAGAATAAAGATGGATGATGAAAGACCAACAGAAGTGGCAAAAAGAAAAAAAAAAAAAAAAACCCTAACCAAAAAAAAAGAGAGAAAGAAGGATACAAAACAGATGAGCACTATAATTACAACATAAAATTTTATTTCTATGTTTATAAAAAAACACCTGAAGAAACTGAATTTTTGAACAAAAATGATACCTTTCTTTTCTCTAAACTTTCATTTACAGTATGTCTAAAGTTTTAAAATACTTTATTCAGAAGTGATCAGGCTTTAAAATGGAAAGATAAAACATAACAGCCAGGGAGGTTTAAGGTATTCATGAATTACTGCCACCGAAGAAATACTGAGATGCTATTTGTTCAAAAAGAAAGGAATTTTCATTTTCTAACTATCAAAGTATTACTTACTGTGCATTTTCCTGATATTTTCGGCTAACATAATCTTCTCTTTGCAAAACTTGGAAAAATTTATTACGTGCTACATGGCATCTGGCAAGGCACTTGTGCAAATCTTGTGGTTTTACATTAAATGTGTCTGCAAAATTCACAGAAGAATCTACATGGAAGATAAAATGCAGAAAACTTAGATTTAAAAGCTAATCAACATAAAAAATGTGAGGCTGTTGAGAGATTAACAATCTCATTTAACTAACAACTCCTTAAAAGCTAGTATGCCAATACACACAAACACACGACTCATTTCAACAATAGCAAGGATGACCTGTCTTTAAAGAAAGCAGCTAAAAAAGGTTTGGAGACTTCCCAGATGGTGCAGTGGTAAAAAATCCAGCTGCCAATGCAGGAGACCTAGGAGATGCAGGTTTGATCCCTGGATCAGGAAGATTGCCTGGTGTGGGAAATGGCAACCCACTCTAATATTCTTGCCTGGAAAATTCCATGGACAGAAGGAGCCTGGTAGGCTACAGTCCACAGTGCCACAAAGAGTCTGACATGAATAAGTGACTGAACACACAAACACAAAAGAGGAGTATCTGAAGTTGCATTATTTTACATAATTAAACATTTTTAGAATCCATCTGCGCAAAATAATTGTTATTACCACAGCAAGATACATCCATGAACAAACACATTGTTATACATAAGCAACTTCTTAACAGACCTTCTAACAAAGGAAGAAAATTAAGAGATGAAGCAAGATCACATCACCTTCATTCATTGTTGCTATCAGCCTACTTTTCTTCCTAGGAAGACAAACTGGACAACACAACAAAGTAAAACCAACCTCCATTTCTCAAGTAATTCTTGGTTATGTTACTAACGATCAAAGCAGACTCTGAAAACAATCCACCCAAACATGTCAGAGTTCAGGTTTTCACCTGTAATAAAATGTAACAAATCCTACTTTAACATGGCTCAACACAATAAAGATAGACGTGCTGAAAAAGAGTGACCTCATGCCATACTTAATATTACAAATTCAGGTGCTAGATTAATTAACCACATGGAAATAATCAAAATTTCTAAATATTTAACAGGAGATGAGTTTGTCAGATATAGAAGTCATCTAGAAACTGAGTATGTTGAATGAAACTGCTTTAAATGAGAAATAGGACAACCCATACCAAAAAGTCTTATGTATACTAAACTCTGGCTAAATCCAAATACACATAATCAATATAGTTTGCGTATTTAGATTTAGCAAGAGTGGAACTATAACAAATTAATCAAAAACTGGTAAAATGTTTATGTCACATTAAATTTAAAATAAGCAAACATTTATAAAGTGATTTCACATGTACATGTTTTAAACAATCATGCAAAAATAACCTAGAAAGAAGGTATGCAGTGTGCATATATATACAAACATATACATGCAAACACAGTACGTACTTTGAACATATACAAAATGATATGTGTATAAAGTCTGTCATTGTACCATTATTTTTACAGCAAAAGATCAGGAAAAAAATGTCTGTGAGAACAAATGTGTGATTAAATACTGTATGACACACCCACTCAAATACACAATTCTAAAGAGAGAAAAACAGTAAGGAAAATCTATAAACTGATATGGGATGATCTCTAATATACATTGTTACATAAAAATACACAAGGCTGGGCTTCCCTGCTGGTCCAGTGGGTAAGGACACCAGTTCCATCCCTGGCCTGGGAAGATCCCACGTGCCACGGAGCGGCTGGACTGATGTGTCTAATTACCGAGCCGGTGCTCTGGGGCGCATGCACCCAGAGCCGGGGCTCTGCGACAACAGAGGCCACTGCGATGGGAGCCCACAGGGGCCAAAGAACAAAGATGGATGAGAACAGAGAAATGAAAGACCAATAGAAGTGGCCCACCCCCGCCTGCTCCCTCCCCACCCTACCCCTGCCTCACCCCACGTCCTTCCCACCCCTACCCACCCCACCCGCCAAAATAAATAAATAAATAAATCTTTTAAAAAAAATACACAAGGCTGAAAACCGGATGTACATCACCATTTAAGATTTAAGAAAAAGAATATATACATATTTGCTACTATTGATTCCAATGGCTGCTAAGGGAATCTAGATAGTCAGAGGTAGAAGACACTTCACTTTTTGATTTCTGAATCATGAGAATGTATTCCTTACTCAAAATAATTAAAATGTACAAAATGTAATTCCCCTATAATCAAAAGTCTTATGTATACTAAACTCTGGCTAAATCCAAATACACATAATCAATATAGTTTGCGTATTTAGATTTAGCAAGAGTGAACTATAACAAATTAATCAAAAACTGGTAAAATGTTTATGTCACATTAAATTTAAAATAAGCAAACATTTATAAAGTGATTTCACATGTACATGTTTTAAACAATCATGCAAAAATAACCTAGAAAGAAGGTATGCAGTGTGCATATATATACAAACATATACATGCAAACACAGTACGTACTTTGAACATATACAAAATGATATGTGTATAAAGTCTGTCATTGTACCATTATTTTTACAGCAAAAGATCAGGAAAAAAATGTCTGTGAGAACAAATGTGTGATTAAATACTGTATGACACACCCACTCAAATACACAATTCTAAAGAGAGAAAAACAGTAAGGAAAATCTATAAACTGATATGGGATGATCTCTAATATACATTGTTACATAAAAATACACAAGGCTGGGCTTCCCTGCTGGTCCAGTGGGTAAGGACACCAGTTCCATCCCTGGCCTGGGAAGATCCCACGTGCCACGGAGCGGCTGGACTGATGTGTCTAATTACCGAGCCGGTGCTCTGGGGCGCATGCACCCAGAGCCGGGGCTCTGCGACAACAGAGGCCACTGCGATGGAGCCCACAGGGGCCAAAGAACAAAGATGGATGAGAACAGAGAAATGAAAGACCAATAGAAGTGGCCCACCCCCGCCTGCTCCCTCCCCACCCTACCCCTGCCTCACCCCACGTCCTTCCCCCCCCCCCCACCCCACCCGCCAAAATAAATAAATAAATAAATCTTTTAAAAAAAATACACAAGGCTGAAAACCGGATGTACATCACCATTTAAGATTTAAGAAAAAGAATATATACATATTTGCTACTATTGATTCCAATGGCTGCTAAGGGAATCTAGATAGTCAGAGGTAGAAGACACTTCACTTTTTGATTTCTGAATCATGAGAATGTATTCCTTACTCAAAATAATTAAAATGTACAAAATGTATATTAAAAAAAACAAACAAAAAAAAAAACGACAAGAAAACACCTAAAAGAAAATAAATCAAAATGTTAGCAATGGTTATCTCTAGAAATTGGAAGGTAGGCTTGTATTGCATCAACTTTTCCATCTTTTTCCTCCCATGTTTTAGGAGAATAACTCAATTAAACAGCAGTGTATTTAATAAGCCACAAATGACATTAAGTCTTAAAAATCTACTATTTTGTTGCCATGATTTAGAAAACAGATCAAATCCCTTTAAAACACAATTTCAAGCCCAAATATTCCAACACACTGCCAGTAGCCAAAATAAATCTCTAATAAATTCAATACAACATTTAATACAATGGATTACATTGCAAACTATAACCTGTAGGTCTAACCTGGCCCACTGGCTGTTTTGTCAGGTCAGCAAGCTAGGACTGCTTTTGACATTTTTTTTTAAGGTTTTTGTTTTGTTTTATTTGCCTCTAAGGCATCATTTATTTTTCATCAATCTTTATTCTTTGGCATGTGTGGGCCTCCCATCATAGGGGCCTCTCTCACTGCAAAGCACCAGCTCTGGACACATGTGCTCCAGAGCACTGGCTCGCAATTGTACACACCTGTCCAGCCGCTCCTCTGCACGTGGGATCTTCCTGGGCCAGGGATCGAACCGGTGCCCCTTGCACTGCAAGGCAGTGTCCTTATCCCCTGGACCACCAGGGAAGCCCTGCTTTCTACATTTTTTAAGGAGTTGTATTACAAAAAAAAAAAAGGAGGGGCTTCCCTGGTGGTCCAGTGGATAAGGACACCGCCTTGCAGTGCAAGGGGCGCTGGTTCCATCCCTGGCCTGGGAAGATTCCACGTGTTGCAGAGAAGTTGGACCTTGGTGTCCAGCTACTGAGCCAGCGCTCTGAAACGTATGCGCCCAGACCCAGTGCTCTGCAACGAGGGAGGCCACTGCAATGGGAGGCCCACAAAGGCCAAAGAACAAAGATGGATGTAAATGGACAAATGAAAGACCAACAGAAGTGGCCCACCTGCTCCACTCCCTCCCCACCCCCACCAAAATAAATAAATCTTTTAAAAAAAGAGAGAAGGAAATGTCAACCTACTCCAGTATTCTTGTCCGGAACATTCCGTGGATGGAGAAGGCTGGTGAGCTACAGTCCATGCAGCCTCAAATATATATATCTGGGGCTTCCCTGATGACTCAGTGGTAAGTAATCTGCCTGCAATGCAGGAGACCCAGGTTCCAACTCTGAGTTGGAAAGATCCCCTGGAGGAAGGTATGGCAACCCATCCAGTATTCTTGCCTGAAGAATTCCATGGACAGAGGCGGCTAATGGGCAGCAGTCCGTGGGGTCACAAACAGTCGGACACGACTGAAGTGACTAAGCAGCAGCATTACAGAAAAACATTTTTTTAATTCACAGAAAGTTATATGTGACGAAGACTCTAATGTGGTCCACAAAGTGTAAAATATTTTCTATCAGGTCTTACACAGAAAATGTTCCCCAATCCTTGTATTAGAACATAATAATCTGTATTGCTACTTACATTCATTATGAGAGGATTTCAAACTAGTTTCAATAAAATATAAACTATTCGCCTTTTCAGGTAAAGTATTTTTTATCTTAATTCATTTTATTAAAATCTCTTGATGAGGGCTTCCCTGGTGGTCCAGTGGGGAAGGACACCGCCTTGTAGTGCAAGGGGCACCGGTTCGATCCCTGGCCTGGAAAGATCCCACGTGCCACAGAGCGGCTAGACTGATGTGTCCAATAATCGAGCCGGAGCTCTGGAACGCACACGCCCAGGGCCGGTGCTCTGCGACAACAGAGGCCACCACGATGGGAGTCCCACAAGGGCCAAAGAACAAAGATGGATGAAAATAGATAAACGAAAGACCAATAAAAGCAGCCTGCCCACCCCCCTCCCTCCCCAACCCGCAGTTCCCCCCAAAAAAACATTAATTAATTAAAAACAAAATCTCTTGATGATTTAAAAATTATAAGAAATAATAGGGCTTCCCTTGGTGGTCCAGTGGGTAAGGACACGGCCTTGCAGTGCAAGGGGCGCCAGTTCAATCCCTGGCCTGGGAAGATCCTATGTGCCGTGCAGTGGCTGGACCAATGTGTCCAACTACCGAGCTAGAGCTCTGGAGTGCACGTGCCCAGAGCCATTGCTCTGCGGCGAGAGGGGCCGCTACTATGGGAGGCCCACACAGGCCAAAGAACAAAGATGGATGAAAACAGATAAATGAAAGACCAAAAGAAGTGGCCAAAAAAAAAAAAAGAAGTAATAAAAACTAAAAATCAAAACCAAAAAAAAACTCGTACTATAAGTTTTACTTACTTTTAGAATGGGTTGCTATATATTTTATTGCAACATATCTTGCAAAGTGATACATTAGATGAATAAACTTAGGACCACCTGGAGTTAGAAATCGTGAACCAACAACTTGAGGAAAGCCACTTCCACATTCAGCCTACAGAAAAAGAAATAAGACAATTTTAACACATTATCAACAATAACCCTTATATTTATATCATATTCTATTTGAAGCACGACAGGGTTTATCAGAATTATTCCATTGAACCACAAGTTGAATTTTTGAATCTTTCTAAACTCTTGGGAGACTCGGTCACAAAAAGTAATTAAAATTTAAAGTCACAACTATTGATACTACTGGGGACACAAGCTAAAATAATCTATGGTCAAATTTTTTTTCTTGAAACAAAAGCCGATATAAATTCCCAGAACACAAACACCTACTTCCTTTTTTTATAAACTTTGGCCTCTTTTATTGATTTTCTATTTATTTATTTTCATCCATCTTTATTCTCTGGCGTTCCATTGCAGTGGCCTCTCTCATTGCCGAGCACCAGCTCTGGACATATATGCTTGAGTGCTGGCTCGACCAATCCAGTCGCTCTGCGTCACATGGGATCTGCCCAGGCCAGGAATCGAACCTGTGCCCTTGCACCGCAAGGTGGACTCTTTACCCACTGGACCACCAGAGAAGCCCACAAAAACCTATTTCTAATGCACTTGGTCAAAAAGCTGATTTCCCAGAAACAGAGGCCCAATGAAAAACCACCAGAAAGCATAATTCTGGTATTTCTTGTTTACACTGTTAGCATTAAAAGGATTTCACATCTAAAAAATTAACGTACCTCAATAAAACCAGACAAAAAAATTATTGTAGCTTTCAACCACTCAAAAGTTTGCACCTTTCAGAAAAAGAATACTTACAGAAATCTTTTTTAACCATTCACAGCAATGTTTTCGGAATTCAGTGTCACGTTTTCGGTCAAATGGTGGCCAACAATGTCTTTAAAACAAAAGTAAAAATTAGAATGATGAGGGCTTCCCCTGGTGGTCCAATGGATAAGGACATCGCCTTGCAGTGCAAGGGACGCCTGTTCGATCCCTGGCCTGGGAAGATCCCACGTGGGCCCAAACGGCTGGACTGATGTGTCCAATCACCGAGCCGGAGCTCTGGAGCGCATGCGCCCAGAGCCGATGCTCTGTGGCAACAGATGCCGCCGCGATGGGAGACCCGCAGGAGCCAAAGAACAAAGACGGATGAAAATGGAGAAGTGAAAGACCAATGGAAGTGGCCGCCCGCTCCCCTCCCTCCCCAACCCGACCCCGCCCAAAAATAAATAAATAAATCTTTAAAAAAAAAAAAATTAGAATTATGAACAAAAATAAATTCAGCGCAACGTTAAAGCATCAAATCTATCTCCTATACTATAAACATTAATGCTTAATTAAGGCTAACATTCGTAAATTTCAAAAAAGAGGCACCAAGCTGTAAGAAATTAGGTTTTTCTTTATAGATATCTACATGGCTGAAATCAGTTTAGTGCAAATGATCAATGAATACGTATGTTGAACCTACGGATGAAAAAAATTACTGAAAATCAGCTAAAGAAGACAATTTGCTCAACAAATTTACTAAGCTAACACAGAAAGATGTTACTAGGTTAACACAGAAAGATGGTGTAAATAAATTAGCAAGTTAAGCCTGGGGAAAAAAAGAGAGAAACACAAATGAAACACATGAAAGGCTACACATGTGTAAAAGGGTATACGTGAAGAATGCAATAAGAGATCATTACCCCTAGAGATAACTCATATCATAGTCAAAAGGTGCTACTGTTAAGTGGACAAGATATAAAATTATTAAAAATTCATTTCTAGTAAAAAATAATGGACTTTAAAATTTGCCTATTGCTTTCTCCGGTAATTAATTTTGTCTAAATTTTTATTCTGAGGCATAATTATTTGCTGAAGGCCCCATTTTATACACATTAAAAAGCACCTTTAACGTACCTCAATAAAACCAGACAAAAAAATTATTGTAGCTTTCAACCACTCAAAAGTTTGCACCTTTCAGAAAAAGAATACTTACAGAAATCTTTTTTAACCATTCACAGCAATGTTTTCGGAATTCAGTGTCACGTTTTCGGTCAAATGGTGGCCAACAATGTCTTTAAAACAAAAGTAAAAATTAGAATGATGAGGGCTTCCCCTGGTGGTCCAATGGATAAGGACATCGCCTTGCAGTGCAAGGGACGCCTGTTCGATCCCTGGCCTGGGAAGATCCCACGTGCCGCCAAGCGGCTGGACTGATGTGTCCAATCACCGAGCCGGAGCTCTGGAGCGCATGCGCCCAGAGCCGATGCTCTGTGGCAACAGATGCCGCCGCGATGGGAGACCCGCAGGAGCCAAAGAACAAAGACGGATGAAAATGGAGAAGTGAAAGACCAATGGAAGTGGCCCGCCCGCTCCCCTCCCTCCCCAACCCGACCCCCGCCCAAAAATAAATAAATAAATCTTTAAAAAAAAAAAAATTAGAATTATGAACAAAAATAAATTCAGCGCAACGTTAAAGCATCAAATCTATCTCCTATACTATAAACATTAATGCTTAATTAAGGCTAACATTCGTAAATTTCAAAAAAAGAGGCACCAAGCTGTAAGAAATTAGGTTTTTTTCTTTATAGATATCTACATGGCTGAAATCAGTTTAGTGCAAATGATCAATGAATACGTATGTTGAACCTACGGATGAAAAAAATTACTGAAAATCAGCTAAAGAAGACAATTTGCTCAACAAATTTACTAAGCTAACACAGAAAGATGTTACTAGGTTAACACAGAAAGATGGTGTAAATAAATTAGCAAGTTAAGCCTGGGGAAAAAAAGAGAGAAACACAAATGAAACACATGAAAGGCTACACATGTGTAAAAGGGTATACGTGAAGAATGCAATAAGAGATCATTACCCCTAGAGATAACTCATATCATAGTCAAAAGGTGCTACTGTTAAGTGGACAAGATATAAAATTATTAAAAATTCATTTCTAGTAAAAAATAATGGACTTTAAAATTTGCCTATTGCTTTCTCCGGTAATTAATTTTGTCTAAATTTTTATTCTGAGGCATAATTATTTGCTGAAGGCCCCATTTTTTTTCACATTTTCACATTTCTACAGCATAACATACCTTGTGTATTCATAAAGAAAAAAATTAGTATGCATAGAAAAAAAGACTAAAAGGCTAAAAAGACTAAAGACTAAAAAGACTAAAAGACTAAAAGACTAAAGTCAACGGTGATAATCACTAACTGGGTTTAAGAATGATTTTCTATATTTGCTAAATTGCTTAAACTAAGTTGCATTTTGTTTCTAATGCGGAAAAAAAATCCAAAAATCTACTTTTACTTGAGCAGGGGAAGCCCTATAACTTAGTGATGTCTGCCAGCCGGCTAAGTTGCTTCAGTTTGTCCAACTATTTGCTACTGTATGGACTACAGGTCACTAGGTTCCTCTGTCCATGGATTCTCCAGGTAAGAACACTGGAGTGAGTCGCCATGCCCTCCAAGGGATTCTTCCCCACCCAGGAATCAAACCTCCAGTTCCTGCATAGCAGGCTGATTCTTTACCGCTGAGCACCTAACACAGTGATAAGAGATTTCCAAAATACATCTCAAATACACTTGCTCTCTTGATCACTCAAAACACTAACTGAAAACAAAAGTACTTAATGATCATAAATAAAAATAATGGCCTTACTATTTAAGAAAATGATGGCACAATATAAATAGCAAAACAAACTGGGGGCTTCCCTGGTGGTCCAGTGGGTAAAGAGTCCACCATGCAGTGCAAGGTCACTGGTTCAATTCCTGGTCCGGGCAGATCCCATGTGACGCAGAGCGGCTGGATTGGTGTGTCCAATTATGAGTCAGCACTCTGGAGCACACGCGCCCAGAGCCGGTGCTCTGCAACAAAAGAGGCCACTGTAATGCAAGACCCACACAGGCCAAAGAATAAAGATGGATGAAAATAAATAAATAAAAAACCAATTTAAAAAAAAAAAAAGAAGAGGCCAAAATCAAAGGGAAAAAAAAAAACTGGGACTTTTTTTTCTTACAAATGAAACCCAAAATATCTGCAAAATAACTTGGAAAAAAGGCTAATAATTCTTCACATTTTTATCCCTTAAACTATGTAATATACAACAGTATATGACAAGCTAAACTGAATAGGAATGATCTTTGTCTATAGCACTTGACAATTTTACATATTACTGACAAAAATAATAATGATTTGCAGAGATTTTAGAAAATAAAAACAGACAAAACAAATAATATTGCCTATAAAAAAGGAGTAAAGGAGTAACTGACAACAAAAAAAGAAAACAAAATTAAGTGCATAGCTAGATTAGTATCAGTTAATTGTCCTAAATAAGAATTTGAAGAATGTTAGGAATTAAATATGCATAAAATAAAATCCGTATTCCTGGCTCCGTAGCTCAGGGGTTAAAGCACTGGTCTCGTAAAATCTGTATTACTTATGAAATCTACCATGATTTTAACTCCCAAGAAAAAGAAAGGACTCAGATGAATAATGTTTAAGCACTAAATCTGTAAGACCCAAACCTAAGTTTTATAACATACATTCAAAATAACAGTTGAAAATCAAAGTTGAAATTTGGCTATACCAGGTCATAATCCATTTTTAAATCACTTACAAAAATAAAATGAGGGCTTCCCCTGGTGGTCCAGTGGGTAAGGACACCACCTTGCAGTGCAAGGGGCGCCAGTTCGAGCCCTGGCCTGGGAAGATCCCACGTGCCGCGGAGCGGCTGGCCTGATGTGTCCAATTACCGAGCCGGAGCTCTGGAGCGCATGCGCCCAGAGCCCGTGCTCTGCGACAGCAGAGGCCACTGCGATGGGAGGCCCACAGGAGCCAAGGAACAAAGACAAATGAAAATAGACAAATGAAAGACCAATAGAAGTGGCCCGCCCATCCCTCTCCCTCCCCACCCCCAAAAAAGATAAAATTTAGAAAAAATAAATAAATAAATAAATAAAATGAAATAACTTTTACTCACTTGAAAACTTCTTCGGTGAGGGATTGGTCAAGTGTATGAAACAAAAAATAAGAAACCATGTGAAAGGCATCAGGGTTCAGCTTGTCAAACATGTTCCTAATGGTTTCAAAACAAAGGCAGGGAAAAAAGAAAAGGTTAATAAAACTAAGACTCATTAAAAAGCTATGTAAGGGGCTTCCCTGGTGGTCCAGTGGGTAAGGACACCACCTTGCAGTGCAAGGGGCCCTGGTTCGATCCCTGGCCTGGGAGGAGCGGCTGGACCAATGTGTCCAATTACCAAGCCGGAGCTCTGGAGCGCATGCGCCCAGAGCCGGTGCTCTGCGACAACAGAGGCCACCGCGATGGGAGGCCCACACGGGCCAAAGAACGAAGATGGATGAAAATAGAAAAATGAAAGACCAATAGAAGTGGCCCGCCCGCCTCCCTCCCCCATCAACCCGCCCTCCCTAAATAAGTAAATAATAAATATTAAAAAAAAAAAAAAAAAAAGCTATGTAAGAATTTGGCAAAATAAGTAGTTTTCATTTCATTCAAGAGGTCAAGACAAATTAATTTTTCTAACACATGTATATATTTATAAACAATTAAGAAACACATGCAAGTTTTCATGTGTTTTTTTAATTATTATTATTTATTTGTTTGGCTGTGCTGGGTCTTAGTTGGGGTATGTGGGATCTAGTTCCTGACCAGGGATCGAACCCACGCCCCCCGCAATGGGAACACAGAGTCTTAACCACTGGACCACCAGGGAAGTCCCAAGTTTTTATGTTTTGGTTCTGAAAATAAGAATCAAACAGAAGAAAACTAGTATAAATATATTTCAATGAACACATTCTACAAAAAGAAAAGTCTAAGGAGGTGAAGAGAAACCATGACAAAGATGCGGTGAAGATATCATACCAACCAACATTTTCTGACAATAAAAAGAATTAAAATGTATTGTCTTTATTATTTGTCAGATATTATTTGAACTAAGTCTTTTACAGTAACTCATCTTCACCATTAACAACTGTGCTTGCAGTTTAAACATGAAGTATTCTATTCAATCCCAACATTAGATAGTAGTTTGGTTATCCTCATAATACAGATGACATGACAAATAGATCTAAATACATAAAACTACTCTCTTGCAACAAACTTTCTCAAGATGGAAAAAGTTAATATTTAAATTCCATCCTTAACCCTTTGTCAAACATGTTCCTAATGGTTTCAAAACAAAGGCAGGGAAAAAGAAAAGGTTAATAAAACTAAGACTCATTAAAAGCTATGTAAGGGGCTTCCCTGGTGGTCCAGTGGGTAAGGACACCACCTTGCAGTGCAAGGGGCCCTGGTTCGATCCCTGGCCTGGGAGGAGCGGCTGGACCAATGTGTCCAATTACCAAGCCGGAGCTCTGGAGCGCATGCGCCCAGAGCCGGTGCTCTGCGACAACAGAGGCCACCGCGATGGGAGGCCCACACGGGCCAAAGAACGAAGATGGATGAAAATAGAAAAATGAAAGACCAATAGAAGTGGCCCGCCCACCCCTTCTCTCCCCAACCCGCCCTCCCTAAATAAGTAAATAATAAATATTAAAAAAAAAAAAAAAAAAAGCTATGTAAGAATTTGGCAAAATAAGTAGTTTTCATTTCATTCAAGAGGTCAAGACAAATTAATTTTTCTAACACATGTATATATTTATAAACAATTAAGAAACACATGCAAGTTTTCATGTGTTTTTTTAATTATTATTATTTATTTGTTTGGCTGTGCTGGGTCTTAGTTGGGGTATGTGGGATCTAGTTCCCTGACCAGGGATCGAACCCACGACCCCCGCAATGGGAACACAGAGTCTTAACCACTGGACCACCAGGGAAGTCCCAAGTTTTTATGTTTTGGTTCTGAAAATAAGAATCAAACAGAAGAAAACTAGTATAAATATATTTCAATGAACACATTCTACAAAAAGAAAAGTCTAAGGAGGTGAAGAGAAAACCATGACAAAGATGCGGTGAAGATATCATACCAACCAACATTTTCTGACAATAAAAAGAATTAAAATGTATTGTCTTTATTATTTGTCAGATATTATTTGAACTAAGTCTTTTACAGTAACTCATCTTCACCATTAACAACTGTGCTTGCAGTTTAAACATGAAGTATTCTATTCAATCCCAACATTAGATAGTAGTTTGGTTATCCTCATAATACAGATGACATGACAAATAGATCTAAATACATAAAACTACTCTCTTGCAACAAACTTTCTCAAGATGGAAAAAGTTAATATTTTAAAATTCCCATCCTTAACCCTTTGTCAAACAAGTATTTTATCCTTGGAATGTTTCTATTCCTCAACAAATACAAATAAAGTCCCTATACCTCACTATCATCTCTCACACCTGTTCTTTTTTTTTTTTTAAACATAGGATTCTGCTGTCTTCAACACTTTTTTTAACAGATTTTAATGATAGCTGTAGACAAGATGACTTTATTCCTGCATCTTCTCAATTGTTTCTTCCTTTTCCTTTCCTACTTGGCAAGATGTGGCTTTACGCTGGAGGATCTTTTTGTGGTCTTTGTCCAATTTTAGTCTGGGAGTAACCACCTTGCTGGAGTGAATGCCAACGTGGACAGCTGTGCCATTAACCTTCTCTCGCTGCACTCGTTCAATGCAGATGACGTACTTCCTCCTGTAAACCTGGACTAATTTGCCAATCTGCTGTCCTTTGCAGTGCCATCCTACAACCTGAACTTCATAATCCTTTTGGATGGGCATGGCTCAAACGTTGCACTTCTGTCTCAGATCTTCAGAAAGAGAAGACATAATCTTTCTGCGAATGTGGGAAGGTGCATTGAAATGTCTTCTTTGGTTCTTGCTTCGGTGATAAGTCACAAAAGGATTGAAACTTCCCGATCACAGATGGGAAGAGATCTGAAGGCTGCTTCAGGTTCTCCAGAACACTTCTAATTTTAAAAAAGATAACCTTTAGCCTTTGTTAAAGGTTTGTTCACCCACAAGACTAAAATTTTGTAAAGGAAAAGTTTACGTTTGCTCTATTCACCACTGTATACCCAGGTCCAATACTGTGTTCAATTAATATTTATTGAGTAAACATTTCTTGAGTAAATATTTCTTTCCATTCCCACTGCCTTCCTTAGTTTAGGTCTACCTAACTGTAAAGCCTTTTCTCCCTCTAATCCATTCCCTGGAATACAACCAGAATGACTTTTCCAAAATGCAAATCTCTGGGGAAAACACCTATGAATGGAAATGCTTGATCATATGTTAAGTGTACATTTAAGTTTACAAGCAAAGTAACTATGTAACTACATGCTCACAGAAACCAGAAACACCTCAGACTCTGCACCAACATATATAAATATTAAGTGAATCTGGGACTTCCCTGATGGTTCAGTGATTAAGTGAATCATTTTAAACAAATTTAATGCCACATTAATGCTTAAAACATTTCAAAGGGGGTATTCTTTCAAAAGAGTAGATCCCTCCGGCTGATCAACTGAGATGATTCTAAACACATGGTGGGTGCGTGGAATCTACGACAATGTTTTAAAAAAAAAAAAAAAAAACCATCATCACTGGAACAGAACTTTACTGATTTTAGCTAACTTTCAAAGGCAGAAAGCAAAACTACAATTGGTTAGCTGGCCAGGTTCCTTTGTCCCTGGGATTCTCCAGGCAAGAATACTGAAGAGCGTTGTCATTTCCTGCTCCAGGGGGTCTTCCTGACCCTGGGAACCACCCTGTGTCTCTTGCATTGGCCTCCGGATTCTTTACCACTGAGCCACCAGGGAAGCCCTATGCCCGTTTTACTGTTGAGGAAACTAAGGCATAGAGAGATGAAGAGTCCCTAAACTCTGACAGTAAACAGTTCCACTACAGCTGAAAAAGTCAAGGAAAGGGAGAAAGCAAAGGAGGGTATTTAAGTGTAGGTGAGCTAATATTCGTATGAACCAAAGCTACCTTCACTGTAAAACTACTTAGGGAATTAAGAGATACTTTTGAGCCTCATACAGCAAGCAACAGAGGCCTAAAGAGCCACGACCCCCAAAGGCCCCCGCAAGTCCCAATGGCGCTGCTACACAATGGAAGGCGTTGTCCCTCCGTTACCAAAATCGCCATCTCTCCTTCGACTCCACTGACCATCCTGCTTCATCCCCAAAGCAGGACTAAGCCGCCCCTCCAGTTTCGCCCCAAGTGCAGCCTCTACTCCCGGCAAGGTCCATTAGGGGACCGTCTCGGTCACGGACTCGGTACCCAGGGGACCACAGGCACCGACTATACTTCACTATCCATCCGCGCGGGTCGGCTTTCCCAGGTGGAGCTAGTGGTAAAGAACCCGCCTGCCCGCGCGGGAGACCTAAGAGACGCGGGTTCGATCCCGGAGTCGGGAAGATCCCTGGGGAAGGGCACGGCCACCCACTGCAGGACTCCTGCCTGGAGAACCCCATGGACAGAGGAGCCTGGCGGGCTGCGGGCCGGAGGGCGGCGGGGGTCAGACACGGCTGAGCCACTTGACACGCATGCGCCCGCGGCCCCGGCCCCGGCCTCCCCCGCCCCGCCGGCCGCCTTACATTCCGAGGTGCATGTAGGACACGAGCGTGCCACAGGCTGTGGTCGCGGGACTCGACTCGAAGCCGAGCGCCTGCAGGTACATCCACAGATGCCTCTTCTCGAAAGACGTGACCCCGGCCGAGCTCATCGTCGCGGCAGGCAGGGCCCGGCCGAGGAAGAAAACACAGGCTCCAAGGGCTGAAAGGGCCCCTCCGGCGTCTTCCCTGCGGGCAGCCTAAGGTGGCGGCGGGCCACCGCCGGAGCCTCTCTCGGCTGCAGCCATCTGGCCTCAACTGGCCTCAAGTGCCCCCAAAGTGGCCTGAGAGGCTAAAGTCTCAGGAAATAAAGCCTCTAACGGGAGGACCGCACAGCCGCCTGAGCGAAGCCACCACAATACGAGCGTCCCGCGCTAGCGAAAGAGCGGTTTGCGCCGGCGCCGCCCGGCTTCCGGGGGAGGAGGGGCTTCATCGGAGGACTACATCTCCCGCCATGCAATGCGCCCTTCTCTCGGTCTTTTTCCGCGCGAAACGGGCGGACGATATACAAGACCCACAAGGCATTGCGGCGCTGGCGAGCGTTTTCGCGCTTGCAGGGTTTTGCGGCAGCAATTCTGGCTTTGCGCTTTCGGATCCTTTTTTACTGATCTCTGTGATTCCTTTTGCTCGTCGGATAAATACCGCAGGATAAATACCGCAGACTGTTGTACAATGTAGTAGAAAAGGCATTGGATGTCTTCCTCAGCGGATGTGTAATCCTGAGCGAGTCGCCGAATTTCCGAGCCTCGGGTTTATCATTAATAAAATCTTGTGTGCACTAAAGTGCTGAATGTGCTTTTCATCTCCTTGCTCTAAAAAACCTGTCTCCTACGCATATACCTTTTCCTTTCAGCTCTGTCAGTTGATAACTGCTTTCTCTTCCACGTGCAGTATATCAATACAACAGGACCTGGAAATAGGGTGCGTATCCTCCTCGCTTCTCATCGCCAGTTTTGGTATTTACTGCCTCATTAAAACCACCAGCTCATTTGGAACGTATGCTGTCACCCGCAGCTCTTTCTTGAGAGGTCAAGTGTAAGAGCTCCAGGTTGCTGGACTTCATTCTGAGATTTAGCATTTAATTCTCTGTCTCTTCCATTATTATTATTAATGTAATAATTTTTGATGATTTCGGTGCCCATGTAGGTGACTTTTCCAGTGCCCTGGCCTCTCAGGTTCTTGACCTCAGCACCTGAGCCGGTTTCTATTTGCCAGAGTTATCTGGCAGAACACAAGTCACTATTAAATCAGTTCTCAACCCACTCCACACCCGCAGTTTAGCAGTTAACTGTAATCATGATGCCTGGTGTCACCCAAAATTCATGGTAACTGAAGTAGCCTCTTAGGCCCCCCTCTCTACCCTACTGTTTTTCCCATATCTCACTCTCCATACAGTTATCCATAGATTCTTCGCTCTTCTAATCTTCCAATACTTTTTTCTTCCTCCTCACTCTCATGATGTCCTTTCTTTTTAGTTGATAGATGCTTCCCCAAATAAACCCCCATCAGCCCTTTACCAACCTGCCTGTATCTTTGCCCGTACAGATTTCCTTGTCTCTTGTTAATCTGGGTGTATAAGGTGTAGCTACCTAAGACCAGTCCTCTCACTCATTCAATGCGTTGTATTCCTTTTCTCACACTCAGGGCATTTGCTCCAATATTTGTCATCTACTCTCTCCTGCATCATCAATTCTCCCCTCAATATATAAGCACATTCTTAATATCTTCCATCATTAAAAAAAAAAATCCCTTTTCCTCTAGTGCTTTAAGCTCTTAATCCATTTCTCATCACAACAAAATTTCTCCAAAAAGTCACCTGTATGCATGTACTGTTAGTGATAACTTGCCACTTGAATCAGCAGTGTTGACAAGCAGCAAAACTGACTCTGGAGGGGTTTTTATCAGGGGGGTATTGAATAGCATATATGAAAAATGGAAAGGCAAGTATGAATAATAAGCCTCAGGAAATGGCAGGCCCATGTGCCCCTCCAACTCAAGATTTATATCCAGGCAGTCCAATTTACTTTTGAATAATAGCTTAATGTATTATTATAGGTGAACATCCTCGTAACTACCACCCAGAACAAGAAATAAAAGCTTTCTATCCATTCCAGAAACCTCTCCATTCCTCAAAAATAACTACCAGGGCTTCCCTGGTGGTCCAGTGGGTGGGGAATCCGCCTTGAGGTGCCGGGAGCACCGGTTCGGTCCCTGGCCCAGGAGGATCCCATGTGCCGCGGAGCAGCTGCACCAGTGTGTCCAATTGCAAGCCAGCGCTCTGGAGCACATGTGCCCACAGCCAGTGCTCTGCAGAGAGGGAGGCCTCTGCAGTGGGAGACCCACACAGGCCAGAGTGGAGATGGATGATAAATAAATTTTTAAAAAATCAATAAAAAGAGGCCCAAATTTAAAAAAAAAAAAAAAAAAGCAACTACCATCCTCACCTTTTATTTATTTATCTTTTTTGGGGGGGTTGGGGGAGGGGGATGGGCGGGCTGCCTCCATTAGTCTTTTACTTCTCTATTTTCATCCATCTCTGTTCTTTGGCTCCTGTGGGCCTCCCATCGTGGTGGCCTCTGTCATCACAGAGCACCGGCTCTGGGCGCATGCGCTCCAGAGCTCCAGCTCGATAATTGGACATTGGTCCAGCTGTTCCGCAGCACGTGGGATCTTCCCAGGCCAGAGCTCAAACCGGCGCCCCTTGCACTGCAAGGCAGTGTCCTTACCCACTGGACCACCAGGGGAAGTCCCATTCTCACCTTTTTAATAATAACTTCCCTTGCATTTTCTTTTTTCTTTTTTTTTCATGCAATAAAAAGTTTATTAAGGTAAGAAAAGATAGGGAAAAGCTTCCAACATAGAGACTGAAAGGGGAATAGAATAGTATCCCCCACCTAGAATTTCCTTGTAGTGCTTCCCTAGACACCATATAGTTTCGTCTTGCTTTTTTTTGTCTTACCTTTTTTCGCTTTCCTGGGTTTGTTTCTTTGTTGTAAACGTTTTTGGGGTGTACTTGATTTACAATGTTGTGTCTGTTTCTGGTATTCAGCAAAGTGGTTCAATTGTACATATACAATTGTACATATACATATATCCACTCTTTTTCTTATATTAGGTTCTTTTCTCGTATAGGTCATTACAGAGTATTGAGTTGGGGTTCCCATGTTATACAACAGGTTTTTAATAGTTGCCTATTTTATATATACGGGCTTCTCTGGTGGCTCGGTGATAAAATAATCCTCCTGCCAAACAGGAAATGCAGTTTCAATCCCAGGGTCCAGAAGATCCTAGGAGAAGGAAGTGGCAACCCACTGCAGTATTGTTGCCTGGGAAATCCCATGGTGCAGCCTGGAGGAGACTGGTGGGCTCCAGCTCATGTGGTTACAAAGAGTCAGACCCAATTTAGCAACAGACTTTCACTGTCACTTTTCACTTAATTTTATATAATATGTATATTTCAATCCCTATCTCCCAGTTTATCCCTCCCTTCCTAGACCCTAGTAATCGCAAATTTGTTTTCTACATCAGTGACTCTACTTCTGTTCTGTAAATAAGTTCATTTGTACCCATTTTTAAAGATTCCACATGTAAGTGATACCATATAATATTTGTGTCTGATGTACTTCACATAGTATGACCATCTCTAGCTCCACCCACGTTGCTACCAATGACATTATATTGTTCTTTTTTATGACCGAGTAATATTTCCATGTATATATGTACTACATCTGTTTTATCTGTTTCCCCACAGATGGACGTTCAGGTTGCCTCCATCAGGCTACAGTAAATTGGGATGCATGTATCTTTTTTTAATAATATAATTATTATATGAATTATTATTTTAAAACACTGATTCAAGATTAAACAGCCCATTTTTTTTATTATAGGCATTCTGATATTAAACTTTGAATAATTATATAAAATAATACATACTACAGAACTAGAATGTTACAAAAGACTGGCTCAATCAGGATTTCATTACAATTAAGACCAAGTAATGAAAAGAGATTAATCCCCAATAATGAATCCCCAAAGCCACAGGAATAAACACAAGCAAAGAGGAAGTTTAACACGACACAAACTGTGTATTGAGTATATGGAGATTTTTCTTGTTAGTTATTCAACGTTTTGCCCTGAAACATCTCAGGGCCATTAACATGTGAGTGATTTGGTCCATCCTCCTCTTCCAAAGCTATAATATCAGGAATTTCATCAGTCTCAGATGTCAAGTCTGTGATACTGAAATCAAGTGCCTGTAAAAAAAGAATCTTGGATATGAAATCAAACACTAATAAGGTGAGCTATCAAGTCCAGGTGAGCTCTGAGAAACACAAACTACATGAACTGTAAAATGCATGAACTGTACATTGTCCGTAACTATGCTTTCTTCAAGATGTTATTCCCATGATTTGCTCAGATTATAACTAAGAAATGTCTCTTTTTACAAGGAAACCTAGTAGTGGCAGAACACACTAAATGACAGCTTTTGAGAATAAAAGCTGTAAAGCATTTCTGGCTACTCATCTCTCTGTCATTTTCTTAAAAATAATAGCACTTTACTTTTCCATATTCTGATTTCCAATACCATAAACAGGATGTCTAGGGACTAAGGCAGCAAAAGATTTTTGAAGAGTTGAAATAGCCATCCCAAAGCCCTAGCTCGTGTCTGCATAAGAAAGGGTTTTAGGAATAAGAAATTCTATTAACTCTTCCTTTACATACAATTTGGATACACAAAGTAGTATTTCTTAACCAACAGATGATTAGAAGCAGAAAATAAGTAAGGAATAATAAATTACTAAAGGCTGAACCCTGATCACAGAGAAAAAAAAAAAAAAACTAGTTAATTACCTGAAGGAGGCAAAGTAACAACAATGCAAAGCCATCAAAAAGCAGACGGCAGGGAAAATGAGGAACGGTTGCCTTCTGAGTACAGAGTTGATGCTGGGGCTAATGATACAGTTTTGGAAATGACAGTGGGGATGGCGGCACAGCACTAGAAACGTACTGACGTTTCAACGAAGTGACCTGTGCACTTGAGAATGGGTGACATGGTAAACTTGATGGTATGTATATTTTACCACAATTTTTTAAAATAATTTTTTTTAAAAAGTGAAGAGAGAATCTTGATTTTTACTGGGCCTCTTACCCGGCTGCTTGTGGCCCTGATTACACGTTTCCCTAATAACCCAGGTGCTCGGAGGACTATCTGGTCTGAGGTAAAGAATTCCACTATTGATTCCTCAGCTTTCTGTTTGAGGACATCAAACGACATTGTAGATGTTCATGAGTGTTCATTTTGCAAAGATTATACTCAATCTGACATCCACAAAAGCCAGCAACACCGACACAAATTAACTCATGTCATCTGTCAGGTGTGTCAACCATTGCAATTTTAGTCTTTTTCGGTGAAAAGATGTACTTTGCTTGACTCTCTCTTTTGATCTACTCGTATTAAGTGTATATTTTAATACCATTACCAATGTTTTTAATAGACATAAAATAGAACAGAACACAAGAAAATAGAAAGAGAGGGATTTTCTGGGCCCCAAATAAGGACGCAAGTACGATTTTCTCAATCTGAGGCTAGATTTCTAGAATGGAAAAAATAAGCACTTTGACATCAGGAACACCTTGGACTAAATCCCCACTCTGACACTTGTCTCTTTTCAACGTCAGTTTCCTCACTTGACAGGTGAGGAAAATCCCTGGTTGTGTTGCAAGTGAGGAGTAAAGACAGTAGGAGCCTAGCTTGTAAAAGGTACTCAATAAATAGTCGCTTTAATTCTCTCTTACTTCTTTACCAGCTGAGCTACAAGGGAAGCCCTCTCTTCAGCTTCTTAAATACCACCCTGTCACACACATAGACCTCCAGAGTCCCCTATGGATCAGGTAGCTACTGGCCTAAAGGAGAATTCTTTGCAGAAGACTGGAGATTCTATTTGGGGGTTAGGGAAAAAAGCCTCCATCACCACCAAAAAAAAAAACCCCAAAAAAACGCACTCTAGTTCTTGAGATGATTTAGGAGAGTCCTGTGACTAATTCACCTTCCATATATCAGAATGAGTCAGAGTATCTAATTTTCATTATTTCTGACCATCACCAAAACCTAATTGGGAGGACTGGGAAGAAAAAGGGTAGGGCAGCTAAGAGGCAGTCACAGTCTTATCAAGTTTTCAGAGTGAGTTTAATTTAAATTGTAGTGGTTGAGACTTCCTTGGTGGTCTAGCAGTTGGGATGCTGAGCTTCCAAGGCAAGGGGCGTAAATTTGATCTCTAGTCGGGGAACTAAGATCCCACGTGACACATGGTGTGACCAAAAACATTTTTAGTTGAAAAAAAAGTGCAGTGGTTGTTCCTGACTATTAGAAATGTGACACAAATCACCTCACAGACTTATTCAAAAATTTCTTTTTCACAGACATAAACAACTATAGTTTAGACTTAGGAAGGAGCGTAAGGAGTCGCTTGCCCATCAGGCATTCTGAGGCCAAACTCAGAATAACATGCTTACTGTGAAACTAATGAGATAACCATATTCCATCTCTGCAAAGATACTCTTTTCAAGAAAAACAAGTGACCGTGCCAGGGTCCCAGGGAGTTGGATAATTTTTGTAGGTTGTTCATCATACAACCATAAGAGGGCACCACTCTAACCGCATTGATTTCTGTATTTATTATGATTAATTTTCCAGAGGGTGGCACTACAGGCTAGATTTCTAATGAGAATTTAAATGGAAAAATAAGCACTTTGACATCAGGAACACCTTGGACTAAATCCCCACTCTGACACTTGTCTCTTTTCAACGTCAGTTTCCTCACTTGACAGGTGAGGAAAATCCCTGGTTGTGTTGCAAGTGAGGAGTAAAGACAGTAGGAGCCTAGCTTGTAAAAGGTACTCAATAAATAGTCGCTTTAATTCTCTCTTACTTCTTTACCAGCTGAGCTACAAGGGAAGCCCTCTCTTCAGCTTCTTAAATACCACCCTGTCACACACATAGACCTCCAGAGTCCCCTATGGATCAGGTAGCTACTGGCCTAAAGGAGAATTCTTTGCAGAAGACTGGAGATTCTATTTGGGGGTTAGGGAAAAAAGCCTCCATCACCACCAAAAAAAAAAACCCCAAAAAAACGCACTCTAGTTCTTGAGATGATTTAGGAGAGTCCTGTGACTAATTCACCTTCCATATATCAGAATGAGTCAGAGTATCTAATTTTCATTATTTCTGACCATCACCAAAACCTAATTGGGAGGACTGGGAAGAAAAAGGGTAGGGCAGCTAAGAGGCAGTCACAGTCTTATCAAGTTTTCAGAGTGAGTTTAATTTAAATTGTAGTGGTTGAGACTTCCTTGGTGGTCTAGCAGTTGGGATGCTGAGCTTCCAAGGCAAGGGGCGTAAATTTGATCTCTAGTCGGGGAACTAAGATCCCACGTGACACATGGTGTGACCAAAAACATTTTTAGTTGAAAAAAAAGTGCAGTGGTTGTTCCTGACTATTAGAAATGTGACACAAATCACCTCACAGACTTATTCAAAAATTTCTTTTTCACAGACATAAACAACTATAGTTTAGACTTAGGAAGGAGCGTAAGGAGTCGCTTGCCCATCAGGCATTCTGAGGCCAAACTCAGAATAACATGCTTACTGTGAAACTAATGAGATAACCATATTCCATCTCTGCAAAGATACTCTTTTCAAGAAAAACAAGTGACCGTGCCAGGGTCCCAGGGAGTTGGATAATTTTTGTAGGTTGTTCATCATACAACCATAAGAGGGCACCACTCACTCATAAACCGCATTGATTTCTGTATTTATTATGATTAATTTTCCAGAGGGTGGCACTACGGGTGTTGAGGATAAGGTGTCATTTTCTAATTTGCATAAAGGGAGGCTAGTGGTGGCCCAAGCCCTGGGTAGGCGGGACTATTACAGAAATAAAAACAGCATCTGTGAGAATTTCACTTGCTGGCAAATGTGAATGTAGATGCACTGCTCATAAACATGACACAAAATCAGGAAAACTGATTTTAAAATAGAAAATAAGTTTTGAAGTAATGAAGTAAAAAGAAAAATTAAAATTTTAGCTTATATAAAAATAATCCGGGCTTCCATGGTAGCTCCATGGTGAAGAGTTCGCCTGCCAAGGTAGGAGACATGGGTTCGATCCCTGATCCGGGAAGAACCCACATGCTGCGGAGCAACTAAGCCCGTGAGTCACAACTATGGAGCCCATGCTCTAGAGCCTCAGAGCCACAACTATTGAGCCCATGTGTTGCAGCTCCTGAAGCCCGTGTGCCCTAGAGCCTGAGTTCCATGATAAAGAGAAGTCACCCCAACAAGACACCTCCTCACCTCAAGGAAAGAGTAGCCCCCACTCCCTGCAACTAGAGAAAAGCCTGCAGCAGCAGTGAAAACCCAGAATAGTCAAAAATAAATAAATAAATAAAATTTTTTAAAAAGAAAAAAAAAGTAATCCTAGGGACTTCACTGGTAGTTTAGTGGTCAAGAATCTGCCTTCAAATGCAGGGGTGGTAGGTTTGGCTCCCAGTGAGAGAACTAAGATCCCACATGCTCCAGGCCAATAAGCCTGCAGGCCACAACTACTCAACCCATGCACTCAAAAGCTCACACACCACAACTAGAGAGAAACCCACACACTGCAATAAAGATACTGTATGCCGCAACAACGACCTGATGCCTCCAAATAAATTATTTTTTTAAAGTAATTCTAGTGCAAGAGGCTATAAAAGGGGTGATGAAAGAGGTAAGGGTTAGCTCTTACACCAAATACAAAAGACTCACCCTACTATGGTTTTGATTGGAACAGAAACTTCTCAAGAGTTTGCATATGCAGCTTGATCATGTGCTTGCAGGTTAGACAGCTAGAAACATCTTGATACTGCCTTTTTTTTTTTTTTTTAACACGATACCAGACAATTTGTTGTGGCTGAGTGAGTTAATGTACATCCCCTGCCAAACGATAGGGACACCCTCTTGTACCCCAGTGCTTTATTCTTGGCTAACAAGAGCCTGGACCACAAAGAAGGCTGAGCGCCAAAGAACTGACGCCTTTGAACTGTGTTGGAGACTCTTGAGGATCCCTTGGACTGCAAGGAGATTAAGCCAGACAACCCTGAATATTCACTGGAAGGATTGATGCTGAAGCTGAAACTCCAATACTTTAGCCACATGATGTGAAGAGACAACTCACTAGAAAAGACCCTGATGCTGGGAAAAACAGAAGGCAGGAGAAGGGGACAACAGAGGGTGGGATGGTTGAATCGCATCACTGAGTCAATGGACATGAGTTTGAGCAAGCTCTGGGAGATTGTGATGGACAGGAATCCTGGCGTGCCGCCATCTGTGGGGTGGCAAAAAGTCGGACACAACAAAGCGACTGAATTGAACAGGAGCCGTGGAAGAGCTTAGAACTCTCAGCCTTTGGAGCAGGTTAGCCCTGATCACGACAAAATTTAAATGACTCTTGGTATCTACTGCACAACATTCAATCAGTTAGTGTTAATTCACCTCTATGGATGTGATTCATTTAAGCAGGCGCATCAAAAGTAAATCTTTTTTTTTTTTAAAGTCTTTCTGAAATTGAAGATGATACAAATAAACGGAAAGATATTCTGTTTTTACAGACTGGAAGAATTAATATTGTTAAAATGTTCCCATGACCCTACAATCTATAGAGATTCAGTGCAATCCCTATCAAAATACCAATGGTATTTCAAAGAACTAGTAATTCTAAAATTTATATGGAATCAGAAAGATCCCAAATAGTCAAAGCAAACTGGATAAAGAAAAACAAAACTGAACATGCTCCCTGACTTCAAACCTCATACTACAGAGCTATAGTAATTAAAACAGGATGGTACTAGCACAAAGAAACACAGATCAATGGAACAGAACAGAAAATCCAGAAACAAAGCTACACGCTATATTATCATCCATCTATGCCAAAGGATACACAAGGGGGGAAAGACAAGACTCTTCAATATGTGGTGCTGGTAAAACTAAGCAGCTACGTGTAGAAGAATGAAACAATCATTTTCTCACACCATGTACAAAAAAAAATAAACTCAAAATGAGTTAAAGATTTAAATGTAAGACGTGAAATCATAAAACTCTCTGAAGAAAACATAGACAATAATACACTCCTTCACATTAGTCTTAGGAATACTTTTTTGATCTGTCTCCTTAGGCAAGGACAACAAAAGCAAAAGCAAACAAATCGAACCAAATCAAACTACAAAGCTTTTGCATAGTGAAAGAAGCTTTCAACAAAGTGCAAAAGCAACCTGTTGAATGGGGGATAATACTGGGTTGGCCAAAATGTTCATTCGGGTTTTTCTGTAACATCTAGGCTTAGTTTTTAACCCCTCATCCTCCTTGGGGAAGTCTGTTAAACTAAAACTGCCAGTTTATGCAACAATATAGCAAAGACGCCACACATTTTGAGACGTGTTGACAACAAAGTGAACCGCATGTAGGCACAAACTCGAGACACAGTCAGACAAAACCGTAACAGTGTGCTCATGGCAAAATGCAAGGGCACTGGTATTCTAGAAGCTAAGAGAGGTCTGTTTTATAGTCTGTCCTGCTCATGAACAGCTTCAAGATCTGTCTCCTTTTCACAAGCAATTCAGTAGGTACTGTAACTCTTAGGAAGGGGTAACAAAGGTTTATGTTCAGTATAAAGAAGCCTGTGTATAGCTGTAGTATATGAATTTTCCAACCAATTACAGTTAATTAGAATTACAGTTAACCAAAAAATACCAGCCTTGAAATTTTGAGGCAGATGACAGCAAGGCCATGTCCAATTTGGGCTGATAATACTTTTTCAAGTAGAGTATCTAGAAACAGTCAGTCACTAGGGACAGGCAGGCTAGGGCATGGATTGGTGGAAGCCTGTTAAGTCGCGACAGTCCACCTTCCCAGAAACCAGAAGCTCCTTCGCTTCAATTATCTCAGGGAGTCCCTCCAGCTAAGCTCATGTTTACTGAGTCCTGGAGTAACCTAGAGCAGAAAAATTTTAGTTCTGTAACTTCATAAGCTGTGATCTCTCATTCACACAAGTGCATGTAAAATTGTATTCTGCTTCATTTCCATGGGGAGACAGGGATGAATCAAGGTAGAAAGAGGAGACAAATTTGGCTTAGACTTCGTTTCTGAAGGACAGGCAGGACAGGCTGAAGCATGTAGCTTTATTTCACCAGTTCTAAGACTGGCTTAAAAAAAAATTTGGCGAAATAAAACTCTCTGAAGAAAACATAGACAATAATACACTCCTTCACATTAGTCTTAGGAATACTTTTTGATCTGTCTCTAAAGACAAAAAACAACAAATCGAACCAAATCAAACTACAAAGCTTTTGCATAGTGAAAGAAGCTTTCAACAAAGTGCAAAAGCAACCTGTTGAATGGGGGATAATACTGGGTTGGCCAAAATGTTCATTCGGGTTTTTCTGTAACATCTAGGCTTAGTTTTTAACCCCTCATCCTCCTTGGGGAAGTCTGTTAAACTAAAACTGCCAGTTTATGCAACAATATAGCAAAGACGCCACACATTTTGAGACGTGTTGACAACAAAGTGAACCGCATGTAGGCACAAACTCGAGACACAGTCAGACAAAACCGTAACAGTGTGCTCATGGCAAAATGCAAGGGCACTGGTATTCTAGAAGCTAAGAGAGGTCTGTTTTATAGTCTGTCCTGCTCATGAACAGCTTCAAGATCTGTCTCCTTTTCACAAGCAATTCAGTAGGTACTGTAACTCTTAGGAAGGGGTAACAAAGGTTTATGTTCAGTATAAAGAAGCCTGTGTATAGCTGTAGTATATGAATTTTCCAACCAATTACAGTTAATTAGAATTACAGTTAACCAAAAAATACCAGCCTTGAAATTTTGAGGCAGATGACAGCAAGGCCATGTCCAATTTGGGCTGATAATACTTTTTCAAGTAGAGTATCTAGAAACAGTCAGTCACTAGGGACAGGCAGGCTAGGGCATGGATTGGTGGAAGCCTGTTAAGTCGCGACAGTCCACCTTCCCAGAAACCAGAAGCTCCTTCGCTTCAATTATCTCAGGGAGTCCCTCCAGCTAAGCTCATGTTTACTGAGTCCTGGAGTAACCTAGAGCAGAAAAATTTTAGTTCTGTAACTTCATAAGCTGTGATCTCTCATTCACACAAGTGCATGTAAAATTGTATTCTGCTTCATTTCCATGGGGAGACAGGGATGAATCAAGGTAGAAAGAGGAGACAAATTTGGCTTAGACTTCGTTTCTGAAGGACAGGCAGGACAGGCTGAAGCATGTAGCTTTATTTCACCAGTTCTAAGACTGGCTTTTTTGGAAAGGTTTGCCATACTGCAGCTTTGTTATGAAGAAGTCCGTATTTCCTACAGAGTCAACCCACACCGAGGGGATTAGAAGCCTGGACACCCTATGCAAGAGGTAGTAAGAACCCTTTTCTACAGGGGGTCCAAAGACTTTTTTTTTCCTAATTATCCTCATATGGTCTTCTAAAGGTACTTCACCCGACAGAGGTTAGTGCCGTTCTCCCAAAGTGACAACATAATACATTAAGTTCAGCTGAGACTGGACACTGAATCTCCTTCCTTACCCATTAGATGGCCCCCTTAGCAAGAAATGCTGCTCCCTTTACATGAGACTTTATGCTTAAGTCATTCAGGGGCTTTCTCTCAGCTGCTTTTCAGCAAGGCAAGCAGCTCTAAGTATAGCTCCTTCTACTTACTGGTTTAAAAACTTGTTCTCAGGAGTCCAGTAAACGAGCAAATGGAAGGAACCACCGCCACCACCTAATGAAATTCTTATAGGAACACTGCCTTCTAATTTAAAACTCGCTATCAAACATTTCAGTTTTAACATTAGTTTTCCAGTGTTAATAGAAACTCCCCCACAGGTCACATGAATTCATGTGTATTGAAAATTTTGTCATGCAGGCAAAGCAGTTCTAAGAAAGCCACAAAAAAGCACATGTAACACACAGCATAAAACCAATCTATTCTGCAGTGAATTTTATTGAATTCAAAGGGAAGCATTCCTTTATGAAAAATTTTTAAATACTCGGGGTACACAAGCATGCGATGTGAGACAAAGTGCTGATGCTTGCTCAACGCCTCAGCAGTGTTGAGCGGAGAGGAGACACCAATTCACACACAACAGCCCACATGAAGGTGTTTTTTATTCAACACAGACAGAAAGCAACAGAAGCAACAGGATGAGACCATAAAAGCACTGGAAAATTTTGTGTGCTCTGGACAGACTCTGACCAGTCTATCCTTTTCTTTTCAGCCAGGTAAACAGAAGCCATCCACTACTACACTCCAGTTAGAAATCACTCAGGTTGAGGACCTTTTCACCTCGCTAGCTGCTTGCCTATTTCAGCGCTGTCTAGCAGGTTTCAGCTTAGGAGGAGGCGTCATCTGGCCGGCTGCCCTGCTCATTGCTGATGGGATCGGGTTTAGGGTGTTTCGCACTCAGTCTGTTGGGCCTCCTGGCTGTACCTCGGGCCTGAGCACTCTGAGACTCAGCTATCTGGGGATAAAGGGACCTACCAGCCAGTTGAGGCGTGTTGTTAACAAGATAATCCATCACATCATCTAAAGACTCCTTCATTTTCTGCAGCTGTCCCTTGCTGGAAGCAAGGAGGCCGTCAGACACTTCCGAGAAGGAGGCAGCGTTAGCATGAGACTTTTTATGGCCCCTTAGCAAGAAATGCTGCTCCCTTTACATGAGACTTTATGCTTAAGTCATTCAGGGGCTTTCTCTCAGCTGCTTTTCAGCAAGGCAAGCAGCTCTAAGTATAGCTCCTTCTACTTACTGGTTTAAAAACTTGTTCTCAGGAGTCCAGTAAACGAGCAAATGGAAGGAACCACCGCCACCACCTAATGAAATTCTTATAGGAACACTGCCTTCTAATTTAAAACTCGCTATCAAACATTTCAGTTTTAACATTAGTTTTCCAGTGTTAATAGAAACTCCCCCACAGGTCACATGAATTCATGTGTATTGAAAATTTTGTCATGCAGGCAAAGCAGTTCTAAGAAAGCCACAAAAAAGCACATGTAACACACAGCATAAAACCAATCTATTCTGCAGTGAATTTTATTGAATTCAAAGGGAAGCATTCCTTTATGAAAAATTTTTAAATACTCGGGGTACACAAGCATGCGATGTGAGACAAAGTGCTGATGCTTGCTCAACGCCTCAGCAGTGTTGAGCGGAGAGGAGACACCAATTCACACACAACAGCCCACATGAAGGTGTTTTTTATTCAACACAGACAGAAAGCAACAGAAGCAACAGGATGAGACCATAAAAGCACTGGAAAATTTTGTGTGCTCTGGACAGACTCTGACCAGTCTATCCTTTTCTTTTCAGCCAGGTAAACAGAAGCCATCCACTACTACACTCCAGTTAGAAATCACTCAGGTTGAGGACCTTTTCACCTCGCTAGCTGCTTGCCTATTTCAGCGCTGTCTAGCAGGTTTCAGCTTAGGAGGAGGCGTCATCTGGCCGGCTGCCCTGCTCATTGCTGATGGGATCGGGTTTAGGGTGTTTCGCACTCAGTCTGTTGGGCCTCCTGGCTGTACCTCGGGCCTGAGCACTCTGAGACTCAGCTATCTGGGGATAAAAGGGACCTACCAGCCAGTTGAGGGGCGTGTTGTTAACAAGATAATCCATCACATCATCTAAAGACTCCTTCATTTTCTGCAGCTGTCCCTTGCTGGAAGCAAGGAGGCCGTCAGACACTTCCGAGAAGGAGGCAGCGTTGCGAAACATTGAGTAGATGTCGCCAGCCATCACCCCCAAGTGGCTGGCCCGATCCTGGATGTTCTGTGGTAACCCCTGGATATTGGACAGGAGGGTGTGGCACGTGGTCTGGAGCTGCTGAGTCAGGTTCCGGGCAATGGCAAGAGTACGTGACTCTATGTGCTGGAAGAAAGACGAGGTTATGCATCAGCAGTAGATTCAACATGTGCGTTGACTTAGTTCACGTACATTCACTTTCTGCAATCCTCACAACATCCCTGAGCGGAGCAATAGTATCTCACATTTCACAGGCAGAACATAAGCTTAAGAGTTTAAGTAACATGCCCTCTGTGAACAGCTGGAAAATGGCTTTGAGTGGGGATTCAAACTAGTGCCTGAGTCTTCAAAGTTCATGGTCTTAAGCGTAAGAAACCTAATAGGGGGACACCAGACAGAAGGAAAATACTTCCCCCTTAGGAATAGGGCAACTCAGATGTTCTTTCTTCGAGTGAGATAATCAGTTATCGCTCAGTCCGACTCTTTGCGACCCACGGACTGCAGCACGCCAGGCCTGCTTAAACTCACGTCCATTGACTTGGTGATGCCATCCAACCATCTCGTCCTCTGTTGTCCCCTTCTCCTTCTGCCTTCTATTTTTCCCAACATTAGGCTCTTTTCCAGTGAGTCATATCTTTGCATCAGGTGGCCAAAGTAATGGAGCTTCAGTTTTAGCATCAGTCCTTCTAATGAATGTTGAGGGTTGATTTCCTTTAAGATTGACTGGTTTGATCTCCTTTGCCTAATGCTAATTTCAAGGGCAAATGCATACTATCTTTTGGAATGCAAAGAACCACTTTCTAGGACTACAGTATGCTATCCCTTCTGTCTGGAACATCTGTCCCTTTAGTGCCCTTTCACCTAGTTTATTCACCCCTTAGATCTCAGCTGATCATTTATCTCTTCCAGCAAGCCATCTGACTCACACATCTTCATTCCAAAGCTGAGTTAATACCCTTCCTACACAGCATTCTCAAAGCAACTATTATTTACACTATCAAAAGAAACACTATGGTAGTAAAGATGCCTGTATTCAGTTAAGTTTGTATCCTTTTAAGGGCAATGCCTGTGTTTCTCAGCTGAATCCTGAAAGGGCCAATACACCTATCTGTAAAATGTGAGATAAACTTACTGCACACGTTTGCTTTTCTGTCACATAACAAGCAACTTATCTATTCTGTACTGTTTCAAGGTTTCCTAGAGAAGAGTATTCCAAGAGTAGTAAGAAAACTGAGAGGCCTGTTAAGAACTTCTGCCAAATCTGCAGTAGATGACCCTGTCCCAGTGGGCTCACTTCAGCACAGTGGGATTCGTCTGTGTCATCATAGCCGATGCTTCTCTTCCACTCCAGCCAGGACAGATAGACCTTGTCCTGGGCGTCCTGAATTTTCTGGTTGGCATTATGGACATTCTTCCGGGCAAGTTCAATCTAGAACACATTGAAAGAAGATAAAGGAACAGACTATTAATAGTCAGACATTCATGTTAGCCTGTTCTCAGGTGCATGATGTAAATCAGTCATCATCAACTCTTACAGAAATTCTTGGTCTTTAAGGCAATCTATCCCTGATAGCACTGTTCTGTCCTGGGTTAGCTGCCCAGTCATGTCAGACTCTAGGATGCTATGGTCTGTAGCCTGCCAGGCTCCTCTGTCCATGGGATTCCCTAGGCAAGAACACTGGAGTGGGTTACCATTCCCTTCTCTGGGGGATCTTCCCCACCCAGGGATTGAATCCAGGTCTCCTGCACTGCAGAAACATTCTTTACCATCTGAGCAACCAGGGAAGCCCAATAGCATTGTCATTACTTGTTATCAACATGTGTAAGTCAGGGCTTCCCTGGTGGTCCAGTGGGTAAGGACACTGCCTTGCAGTGCAAGGGGCGCCGGTTCAATCCCTGGCCTGGGAAGATCCCACATGCCGCAGAGTGGCTAGACCGATGTATTCAACTATCGAGCCAGAGCTCTGGAGCACATGTGCCCAGAGCGGTGCTCTGCAGCGACAGAGGCCACTGCAATGGGAGGCCCTCACGGGCCAAAAGAACAAAGACGGATGAAAATAGATAAATGAAAGACCAATAGAAGTGGCCAAAAAAAGGGAAAAAAAACAAAACATGTGTAAGTCAGCCAAGTAGTCACAGTACTTACTTAATTATTAAACCACTATGCCCAATTTCCCTCCAGTTTAACACAGATAAGACAACCGAAATTTACTGTGGGCAAAATATAAAATTACAAAACAGAAAGGAAATTTAACTTCCTCTTCCCTGTTGTCAACCACCTGCTTCCCCTTCCAGTAGTAAGAAAACTGAGAGGCCTGTTAAGAATTTGCCAACTCTGCAGTAGATGACCCTGTCCCAGTGGGCTCACTTCAGCACAGTGGGATTCGTCTGTGTCATCATAGCCGATGCTTCTCTTCCACTCCAGCCAGGACAGATAGACCTTGTCCTGGGCGTCCTGAATTTTCTGGTTGGCATTATGGACATTCTTCCGGGCAAGTTCAATCTAGAACACATTGAAAGAAGATAAAGGAACAGACTATTAATAGTCAGACATTCATGTTAGCCTGTTCTCAGGTGCATGATGTAAATCAGTCATCATCAACTCTTACAGAAATTCTTGGTCTTTAAGGCAATCTATCCCTGATAGCACTGTTCTGTCCTGGGTTAGCTGCCCAGTCATGTCAGACTCTAGGATGCTATGGTCTGTAGCCTGCCAGGCTCCTCTGTCCATGGGATTCCCTAGGCAAGAACACTGGAGTGGGTTACCATTCCCTTCTCTGGGGGATCTTCCCCACCCAGGGATTGAATCCAGGTCTCCTGCACTGCAGAAACATTCTTTACCATCTGAGCAACCAGGAAGCCCAATAGCATTGTCATTACTTGTTATCAACATGTGTAAGTCAGGGCTTCCCTGGTGGTCCAGTGGGTAAGGACACTGCCTTGCAGTGCAAGGGGCGCCGGTTCAATCCCTGGCCTGGGAAGATCCCACATGCCGCAGAGTGGCTAGACCGATGTATTCAACTATCGAGCCAGAGCTCTGGAGCACATGTGCCCAGAGCGGTGCTCTGCAGCGACAGAGGCCACTGCAATGGGAGGCCCTCACGGGCCAAAAGAACAAAGACGGATGAAAATAGATAAATGAAAGACCAATAGAAGTGGCCAAAAAAAGGGAAAAAAAACAAAACATGTGTAAGTCAGCCAAGTAGTCACAGTACTTACTTAATTATTAAACCACTATGCCCAATTTCCCTCCAGTTTAACACAGATAAGACAACCGAAATTTACTGTGGGCAAAATATAAAATTACAAAACAGAAAGGAAATTTAACTTCCTCTTCCCTGTTGTCAACCACCTGCTTCCCCTTCCAAGAATAAATTGGTTTCTAATGGTCAAACAATACATACTGTTCCATAATTTGGCAATCCTTCATGGCCACACACTAGTCTTTTGTGATACAGCTATTAGCTGATGTGCACTGTTTATACTCTTTTGCAACTGTAAACAACTATACTCATCTGTAGGCTGCATTTCTAGAAGTAAAGCTCCTCCAGGCATAGGTATGCCTGTAACTTTCCTATTTCCCTTGAATCCTCCAGACGTGCACAAACACAAGTACACTTCCTCCTCTAGAGCACCGCCCACAGTGTCTAACTCTGCAGACACCACTGGATAAAGTGGCATTTCAAAGGAAATCAATAATCTGATCCCTCAGACAAAGACTACCACCACTTCATGTATTCAGTTATTTATACTTCCTTTTCTGTGAGTTTTCTGTATGCTCTTTGCCCACTTTTCTACTGTACTATTCGTAAAGTAAGATTAAAATGTTGGATCTTATGATTACATTGACTCCCAGCCCTTGAAATAAATGAACTCACTTCAGCTACCTTTAAATGAAGCTGTACTCACCAGGTTGACAGTGGAATGGAGTTGAGAGATGGTCTCTTGGCCTTTTTGCTTAGCTTCTTTAACCCTGCAGAGGGCCTGCTGGTAGGCCCGTGAGCGCAACTTGGTGGACAGGGATCCCAGTCTAACATAATAACTTGGCTTCTGAACTGTATCGAATCCTTCCACTTTTTTGGCTTCTTTTTCTGAAGTTATAAAGAAAGGGAGCAAAAAAAAAAGTCTGGGATCACAGCTCCAAGTGAAAAGGCCTAGATCTTGACTTTCTTGTGTCCATTGACACACCTGGTAATTATGAACCCCTTTTCCCAAAATGGCTCGTATCTGCTGCTGGGCTCGACAACCCAGAACATAACACTGTATCTGACATGTCATTTACAGAGGTGTCTTCCCACTAGAGCATCTTACCTGGCACAGAGAAAGCACTAGATATTTACTAATTCTATACAGTAGACCATAAGGGGCAATTCAATTATAGAAAGTATTTCTTTAATTTAACTTAATTTAATTTCTCTGGAAGTTTCAATACTTACTATGTACAAAGAATCTGCCTACAAGGCAGAGGTTTGATCCCTGGGTTGGGAAGATACCCTGGAGGAAGAAATGGCTACCGACTCCAGGATTCCTGTCTGGAGAATCTCGACAGAGAAGCCTAGTGTGCTATAGTCCATGGAACCACAAAGAGTCAGACACGACTCTCTGAGCAACTGAGCACACACACACACACAGACAGTGGGGGTTCGCAGTGGGGGGATGGAAACAAACTACCAACAGGCATGAAGGATCTTGACTTTTATCTTTGGGGTTGACAAAAATATTCTACAGCTGGATTGCGGTGATGGTCATGCAACCATAAACGTAGAAGGAAAACAGGCAAACTTCTTTTGGTATATAAAAGTACATCTCAATGAAGCTATTTCAAAAGATTGCTTGAAAATATAAAACAATTCCCCAATGGCCTAGTAGGATTCCAGAGTTCACTGCCACGGCCAGAGTTCAATTCTTGGTTGGAGGACTAAGATGCCATAAGCCATGTGGCTCGGCTAAAAAACAAATAAACCAAAGGATAGAACACATGATTTCAAAGCAAAAATCCAATTACCTAGTTCAAGCCCCGTTGGAATGGAGTTGAGAGATGGTCTCTTGGCCTTTTTGCTTAGCTTCTTTAACCCTGCAGAGGGCCTGCTGGTAGGCCCGTGGCAACAGTGGACAGGGATCCCAGTCTAACATAATAACTTGGCTTCTGAACTGTATCGAATCCTTCCACTTTTTTGGCTTCTTTTTCTGAAGTTATAAAGAAAGGGAGCAAAAAAAAAAGTCTGGGATCACAGCTCCAAGTGAAAAGGCCTAGATCTTGACTTTCTTGTGTCCATTGACACACCTGGTAATTATGAACCCCTTTTCCCAAAATGGCTCGTATCTGCTGCTGGGCTCGACAACCCAGAACATAACACTGTATCTGACATGTCATTTACAGAGGTGTCTTCCCACTAGAGCATCTTACCTGGCACAGAGAAAGCACTAGATATTTACTAATTCTATACAGTAGACCATAAGGGGCAATTCAATTATAGAAAGTATTTCTTTAATTTAACTTAATTTAATTTCTCTGGAAGTTTCAATACTTACTATGTACAAAGAATCTGCCTACAAGGCAGAGGTTTGATCCCTGGGTTGGGAAGATACCCTGGAGGAAGAAATGGCTACCGACTCCAGGATTCCTGTCTGGAGAATCTCGACAGAGAAGCCTAGTGTGCTATAGTCCATGGAACCACAAAGAGTCAGACACGACTCTCTGAGCAACTGAGCACACACACACACACAGACAGTGGGGGTTCGCAGTGGGGGGATGGAAACAAACTACCAACAGGCATGAAGGATCTTGACTTTTATCTTTGGGGTTGACAAAAATATTCTACAGCTGGATTGCGGTGATGGTCATGCAACCATAAAGCGTAGAAGGAAAACAGGCAAACTTCTTTTGGTATATAAAAGTACATCTCAATGAAGCTATTTCAAAAGATTGCTTGAAAATATAAAACAATTCCCCAATGGCCTAGTAGGATTCCAGAGTTCACTGCCACGGCCAGAGTTCAATTCTTGGTTGGAGGACTAAGATGCCATAAGCCATGTGGCTCGGCTAAAAAACAAATAAACCAAAGGATAGAACACATGATTTCAAAGCAAAAATCCAATTACCTAGTTCATCCTTGGTGAGAGGGAGATACTGGTCTACCAGGAGCTCTGATTTGGTGAGTGCATTGTCAACTCCACTGCTCACCAGCTGCATCATCCGACTTCCTAGGACCGTGTTAATGCTGTCATTAACCACGGACTTCGTCTTCTCCACACCACCCGTCACCGCTCCTTTGGTCTTGTCCACTACCCCAGTGATTGTGCTGGCCACGGAGTCCTTGGCCCCAGTCACAGTGGTTGTCACAGCATCTTTTGCCCCAGTCACAGCCCCTTTGGCACTGGCCACAACCTATAAGGAAAAAACGCAGGTCATCTGGCTGGTGAGAAACGTGGGCATCAATACCTGAGTAAGATTTTTCACTAAGGCAGCAGTGTAGAAGTTAAAGAATGAATCTGTGGGAGGCGTAAAGGAAGTAGCATGAAGGCCTTTACTATCATAAGTGAAAAAAATAGCTCTAGTCATTGCTCTGTGAGAAAAGGGGACCCTTCAGGGGTGCTGTGTGATGGTTGGGAGGAGTGGGAAGGGGGGATATACATGTGACTGATCTGGGAACATTCATGTCTGTAAACAACAAAACTCTGTAAAAGTTACAAGTCAAATAAAGGTTTAAAAAATAAATAAATAAAACTGAAGGAAGAGAAAATAAAAAAAAGAATGAATCGGCCCTTTTACTTTTCAGTCATGGGTCTTCACACACGTCACCGAGAGGTGACGGGCTTCAATTTCCTTATCATGTATACCTACCCTACCTGCTACCACTCAAGGACTGTTGCGAGACCCAATGAGGGAAACGGGCTACAAAAATCTGTCAAGGTCTTTCTCTGCTTTCTGTTTTAAACTGTAGTAAGGCACAAGAGGGACTCTAGACAAAAATGGCATTTTCCACGCTGACGTACTTCTGCTGAGATCCTCATGCATGCCTGTAAGCACAGCCCTCGGTGCCGGGCAGGCCTCGCCCATGCGCACAGCGCCAGGCCAACACACAGGCTGAGGGGCAGCTCCCCATCCTAATGCATGTGCTCTCAGACGCCAGGGAGAAAAGGCTCTCTTCACCACCTCTGCACCTATCCAGTGCCACACAGGACTCAGGGACTTAAGGAAGCAATTTTACCCGCAGAGATGAAGCCACAAAAATACAGAGGCCAGACTAAAGATAGTCTAGCCCAAAGGTGGACAGTTCATCTCCGTTTCTTAAGACAACCTAACAGTTCAGGAAGTAGAGTGGTCATGACTCTTTCAAAAATAGATCCAAGACTGAGGGAACAAGTAAGTATTGCCTGTTTGTGGCCTGCAATAGCCTGTGTTAAACAGATTAAAACTCGAAAGACGTGAGGTGGCAAGCCTCCGCCCTCCTGTCCCAAGCTCACCTGCTTTGTTGGCTGATTCAGGATAGGCAGTTTCTCCTCAATCCTGTCTAGCCCCTTACAGGCATAGGTATTGGCCACAGCAACTAGAATAATCGCAAATGGTGAAAATGTTAAAAGAGTCTGGTAAGAGTGAACATGTATCTTGAATCTTAATTCTTACTATGAAAAAACAGCCAAAAAAATGTTTCTTTTAGTACAGTACACAAACTGTGCCTTTCTCTAATTCAGAAAGAAGATCCTTGCCAGATTTCTGGCAACTTCCTTCTACTGAGAGGGAAACAAGGATGCGTGTCTGTCTGGTGGGGGTGGGGAGCAGCAAGCAGAGGCAGTAATAGGCCAAAAGGGAAGCTGGCCAGGAAGCCTCTTTCTCATCAACTGTCCCCTAAGGTTAATTCCAAGAGAGGCCTGGCTTCATCTGAACCTTCATTCATGGATGAGGTATTTGAAAACTCTCCAATTAGCATTCCAATGCTAGTTTAATCTCTACCTACACTTAATCCAGTAGATGGCAGTATATTTGGGGTTATCACTCCAGTGTGTTAACAGCACCCTGGATCTCCCTAGCAAGGCCCGAATTTTAGTTTGAGCTTCCCCACCAACTCTCAACACTTGAGGAGTAGCAGAGTTGGAAAGCTGATACTGCTACGTGAAAACTAGCCAGTCACAAAAGACCACGTGTCTTATAATTCCATTTAGATTACATGTCCAGGATATGCAAATCTATAGACAGAAAGTAGATTAGTAGTTACCTAAGGTTGGGTAAGGGGGGGGATGGGTAGTGACCGAAAATGAATGTAAGGTTCCTTTTTTGTTGTTTTTTTTAAATTTTTTTTTTTGGCCACTTCTACTGATCTTTCATTTTAGTTCTATCCTTGTTCTTTGGCTCCTGTGGGCCTCCCATCGCCTCCCTCGCCAGAGCACTGGCTCCAGGCGCATGCGCTCCAGAGCTCCGGCTCAGTAGTTGGACACATCCGTCCAGCTGCTCTGCGGCACATGGGATCTTCCCGGGCCAGGGATCGAACCGGCGCCCCTTGCACTGCAAGGCGGTATCCTTACCCACTGGACCACTAGGGAAGCCCAAGGTTTCTTTCTTTAAAAAAAAAAGAAGTGGTAAAATACACATTAACAACCTTTTTATACTACTCAGTGGCACTGACAAAACTGTTCATTCACAATATTACACAACCATTTCCACTCTCACTTCCAGGACTACTTCATCATCCTAGACAGAAAGTGGTATGAGTGGAGAAGGAAACGGGAACCCACTCCAGTATTCCTGCCTTGGAAATCCAATGCGCAGAGGAGCCTGGAAGGCCACGGTCCCTGGGGTCGAGAGAGTAGGACACGACTGAGCGACTGAACAGCAACCAAAGTACCAACTGTATGACCCTAACTAGCTAGCTGGAGATCATTTAGACACTGAGATCAAAGCCGCGAGAACCTGTGCGTTAGATTTCGCTCCATTTTTACTGAATCCCATGTATTACTTTTACTGAATCCCATGTATGTTTGCTAAAAATAAATAAAACGAAAGTCTTTGTATATAAAAAAAAAAGTGGTAAGAGGTTTTTTCCTGGAGTGATGACAATGTTCTAAAACTGATTATGGTGATGCCTACCCAACTCTGTGAATATACTAAAAGCCACCGAATCGTAGCCTTTTAGTGGGTCATTTGTATGTTGATGTTGTTATTTTTCAAGCCGTGCAGGTATACTGAGTAGTTTCAAGGAGGTCAGGTGTTTCAGTTTACTCACTGGTTCCCCCTATGATCTCACTTGCCAACACAGAACCATCTCTGGGGGGATTTTTTTTTCGGTGTTTAGGATATCTGCCATCGCTCTGACGCAGGGCCTTCTCTCACAGCCAGGGTCAACTGGCAGCTCTTTGGAAAGGCAACGTGGCTCAGGAAAGGCTGCGGAGTCCCTGAGTGATGCATGCTCAGGGCACAGGGCGAGCGAGTTCATTACGCAAACGGGTTTCTGGCTCACTCCCGGATGGATACATGGGACTAAATTTAGAGGGGGACATCAAAACTCACTTTGTGGCTCGAGTTTTTGGATGATTGGCAGCGCACTTGTGACGGCCACAGAAGTGATGGTCTTCACGCCCTTCTCTGCCATCTCACACACAGACTTCAAGTAGGGATACTGATCCTTCGTACTGATGTAAGCCGAGGAGACGAGATCATAGGTCGAGCTCACCAAGGGGAGGTTGGCCACCCTGGTCACGACGCTCTGCAACCAAGAAGAAAGGAAGGGTTAAATTCTATAAAACACGGGGTGGGGTGGGGCAAGGGGGATATGGAGAAACAGCTATTTATGAATCATACCAGTTGTGGTTCAACCGCAACAGATGCCATCTTTCTTCCTGGAGAAAGAACAAATTTGCAGAAGAGAAACTTATTTCAGGACACCGTGATAAGACTCCCAGATTCATTCGTCAACCCAAGCAAAGGTTCATTTCAAGCAGAGCATAAGTGTAGACAAGTCACTGGAGCCTGTACTTCCTCCCACCCCGACTCCCAGAGCTCTCCCTCTGGGCAAACACGTCCTGGAACAAGGTTTCGAAGCTCATGTACAACATACCAACTTCAAGTTTTCCTCACCAGGACATTAAAGATACCTTGTGAGGAGAAACAGCTATCCACAAAAAGGCTAATCAGATCAAATCCACTACAAGACTAAAGAGTCACTTCAAGTATTAGATCTCCTGAACTCAGGCAGATCAAGATGGAGCACTATGGGGTAGGAGGGAGCTGTTCTGAGTTGAGGAGACACTAAGCTAGGGGGAAGGAGGCGCTCTAAGCAACTTCCCAGGGCGCTTTTAAATGTCACCTTAGTGTCCCCAACGACCCACACCCACACAGAACCCCCTCACTGCTAAGCAGCAGAACTGGGAAAGAAAGAACCCGCCTCTTCGTAGCCGGTCACAGCTCACCCGGGAGGCCAAGGCTTCCAAGTTTACAAGAAAAGAGAACCGCGCAGAAAGCGGAAATCGGACGCGGGTATCAGTAGCGCGACTGTTATGGCGTACCCCACAAAATTCTACTGTAAGATGATCTTCTCAGGCGTTTCCTCTTAAATAACGTCCCTTCGGGACTACTGGAAACAGCCCCAACCCAGCCGAGAAGCTACAAACGCCAAGAAAGCAGCGGGCAGAAAAGCAAGCCTCGATCAAGGAACAAAAGCGAGGGCGGAAGCGCAGACCCCAAAAGACCGCCCCTTCCCAGCCGGGACCCCGAAATCGCTGCGAGCGTCCGGCCGGGAGCCCAAGGGCGGCCGAGCCACTGGGGACGGCGGACCCACCAGCCAGCAGAAGATCAGAAGAATCCCGAGAGGCCTGCGCAGCGTTGCGGGCACCTGGCTTCGAGCGCCGGGATATATACCCAGCCCGGCCCGCCCCCGGCGCCTCCGCCCCGCGCCACGTGACCCGCGGCCCCCGGCCGCCTGGAGGGCTGGGGGCCCGTCTCGCCATGAGCATGCGCACGGGCCGGGGCAGGGGCGTGCCTGGGTGAAGGGTCCTGGGGATCCTTGCGCCCACAGGCGGCGGGTGCCTAGGCTGGCTTTATAGTTTTGCAAATGGCAATGGACGAGTTGCGTGGAGGAAGTAACTAACCTGTTGATTTCCACCAGTTCTCGGAATAGAATTGTCTTTAAAAGTGGAAACAGTGGACTGTTATTTACAGCAAACAAATAACTTATGAAGTGTTGTGAAAAAAAAAAAAATACATATACATATAAAGTTTCGTGAACTTCTAAGGGAAGGCGGACCTGTAGGCAGGGCTGTTGCGCTGCTCTTTTGACTTTCAAATCACTTCTTCAAACATCTAATTTAAAGTTGAATTGGAACTTCCAAAAAAGGCCTGAGAATGTAGTCTTTCAGCCCCGACTAAAACCCGCAAATCACTCTGGGATGAGAGCTATGTTTACTATGCGAAATGGCTTTTTGTTTGTTTTAATTTATTTTTAATTGAAGGATGTGTGTTAGTCACTCAGCTGTGTCCGACTTTCATGATCCATGGACTGTAGCCCACAGGCTCCTCTGTCCATGGAATTCTCTAGGCAAGAATACTGGAGTGGGTTGCCATTTCCGTCTCCAACAGTTGAAAGAGAATTGCTTGACAGTATAGTTTTGGTTTCTGCCATACATTCAACATGAATTAGCCATAGGTAGACACACGTTCCCTATAAACTTCCCTCCCTAAAATGGATTTTTTTTTTTTTAACTGTGAGTTACATGGGATTTTTTGTTTTGTTTCACTGTTGTTTTTGTTTAGGGGTTGTTTGCTTTTGTTTAAGAGAGGAATCTGAGTCCCTGTGTTCTCTTGTGTAAAAGGCAGGGATTTGAATCAGAGGATATGAGCAAACAAGTTGTGCAACTGTCTCAAGCCGAGTAGGCATTCTGTGGACCTTTACTCCAGAGTGGGCTGGGATCTGATGACATTTCCCCGGAGCCTATGCCTCCAGCTCTCTCTCAGGAAAGGTAAAGGAGTAAGGACAGGTGGGAGGTGCGTGGGAGAGCTAGGGCCAGGTCCTAGGCCTCCAGAATCCGGAGCAAGAGGAGTTGGTTGGTGAGAACACTGGAGCTTGGAGGTGGGCCATGTTTGTCCATCTCCAGAGTTTGAAACACTGTGCGAAACACTGAAAGGCATTTACCTTGATTACTTAAGTGATGTTGCAGAAGATATGCAGTGACATTGTGCATATTTAAAACTCCAAACCGACCCGCTGAAAATGTATCCCTCATACATGACTATTTTCTCATCTAGAGCAAGAAAAACCAAATACTGGGTCTTCTTCCCCGCCCCCCGCCCCGCCCTCCCTCCCCCCAGGTCATTCAAAACAAAATACTGCCATAAAATAAATGTTAAAAAAGTCCAAAAATGTATGAGACCCCCCCAAACATGGACATCTTACATGTTCTAAGCACTCAAAGTATTTTTTTATCTTCTTTTCTGCTGTTCCATCTTAGACAAAGATGATCTAAGCAGAGGTTTATGATCCTATTGTTAATCAGTCCCCACCCTGAGATAAAACAGCAGGAATCTGTGTCATGATGGTAAGGTGCTTTTTTTCTGTTTGTTTTTTAACTTCTCACTAGTCTGACCCCTTATTTCGCAACAGAAGACTTTTGACCTTTCACCTACAAATGCCTTCATCTTTTTTTAAAATTTATTTATTTTTAATTAGGAAATAATTGCTTTATAATATTGTGTTGGTTTCTGCCATACATGAACAGGAATCGGCCATAGGTACACATATATCTTTTCCCTCTTGAACCTCCCTCCCACCTTCCACCTCTCACCTCCCACCGTGTTTGTTTTACACCAGGGAGTCACTTGCCCTCTTTAGGATAAGCCTTGAAGGTTCCTCCTCCAGAGGCAGGGCAACTGCCTCCTTCCCCAGCTTACTGTGTTCTCTTCCCTCCCCCAAAACACTGTGTGCTCCCACCTGTAGCCCGACCTCCACCCAGCGATCTCTGCCTCACAGACCTCTCTCTGGACAAACTCTTGTTCGCACTGCCTGGAGTGCCTGCCCATTTGGCAAGCTCTACTTCTCTCTACCCATCAGCTCTTCACTTCTGTGAGGCCCTCCTCCGCCCCAAGATTACTGACTACTGAGAGGAAGAACTGGGCCTCAAACTCTGACCATAGAGTCTACACTGTTTATCATTACTTGGTGTGTATGCTTAGACAGTAAATACACGTGCCCCTCAGTGCCTGTAAGATGAAGGGGTTAGATGCTATTGAGGGTTCTTTCCAGCTGTATTGTCTTAGTCCAGAAACTAACAATACTTTACCATATTTATAGCTTCACAATGTCCTTCTATAAACATTATCTCAGCTCAGACAGGTGCCTTTTCCTTTTCCCTTGTCACAAGACAACATCATGCAAACACAGGGGAAATACTACTGTGTTCATTTCTTCTTTTTACTTGAGCTTGACATTAGATAAAACTACCTCTCTCATAGTCCAGAGACAAAGATAGTGGGTCACACCTTATGAGTCATCAGGCCACATGAACAGTTCAAACTCAGTGCACACTGGTCACCAGCAGGAAGAGTTTCTTGGGTGACCCAGTTAGTCTACCTGTCTCACGCCTGATCTTGATACTCTGCCATTCTTTTTTCTTCTGCGAATACCTTGGAGAGGAAGATGCAATTACTTTCTCACATGGACTTCATCTTGACTTGGTTTCCAGACAGACAACCCTCCTCCTGCCCAACTGAACTTCACATCTTTCAGCCTGCCAGGGCCTCTTCCTTTTTCTGTCTGGAATAGGTAATTCAAGAGGAAGCAAGATCAATCAAGGAGACTTCCCTGGCAGTCCAGTGGTTAAGAGTTTGTCTTCCAATGCAGGGGATGCAGGTTTGATCCCTAGTTGGGGAAGCAAGATCCCATGTGCCTCACAGCCCAAAATAAAAAACCAGAACATAAAACAGAAGCAGTATTGTAAGAAATTAAATCATAAACTGTTAAAATAGTCCACATCAAAGAAGATCAATCAAATTTGAAGTCTATTTCTTGTCTGACCTATTTGTTTTCTCTTCCATCTGTACCTAATTATAGGTGTGAGAGTTTATAAATGGAAATTACCCTGGGATGTAGCAATTTCATGCATTCTGATTCTCTCTGAGTGAATACAGTTACTAGGTGAATTGAAAATAGAGTTTACTTTCTGTTATTTATTTATATCCAATATATCCCCCACCATACACAAAGGACTTAAATTGCCTTACAAAATGCATAAAATACTGGAAGATTATGTTTTAAATAGATAAAAAATAATATTAAGGCAAACAGAAATTAAGATGAAGCTTCTTGTTTTTATATTATCTTCATTACATCAGGTAAAGAATGTTTACATTAGGAGAAACTCAGTGATTCCACACAGATGAAGAAACAGTTTCTAAGATAGTAGTCTACTGTATGGTGATAAGGTACTATACTGGAGCTTACCAGTTACAGTAAGCTCTTTTGTAGCTTCTTATTTCTACTGATAAGTATGATACTGTGGGGGAAAACACTGGAGTCAGCATCCCAGTGTTTTTGTTTTCAACTTTATTGAGATACTATCTATAAACATATAACATTGTTTAAATTTAATGGGTACAACGTAGTGATTTTATATATGTATATATTGAACAGTTCAAACTCAGTGCACACTGGTCACCAGCAGGAAGAGTTTCTTGGGTGACCCAGTTAGTCTACCTGTCTCACGCCTGATCTTGATACTCTGCCATTCTTTTTTCTTCTGCGAATACCTTGGAGAGGAAGATGCAATTACTTTCTCACATGGACTTCATCTTGACTTGGTTTCCAGACAGACAACCCTCCTCCTGCCCAACTGAACTTCACATCTTTCAGCCTGCCAGGGCCTCTTCCTTTTTCTGTCTGGAATAGGTAATTCAAGAGGAAGCAAGATCAATCAAGGAGACTTCCCTGGCAGTCCAGTGGTTAAGAGTTTGTCTTCCAATGCAGGGGATGCAGGTTTGATCCCTAGTTGGGGAAGCAAGATCCCATGTGCCTCACAGCCCAAAATAAAAAACCAGAACATAAAACAGAAGCAGTATTGTAAGAAATTAAATCATAAACTGTTAAAATAGTCCACATCAAAGAAGATCAATCAAATTTGAAGTCTATTTCTTGTCTGACCTATTTGTTTTCTCTTCCATCTGTACCTAATTATAGGTGTGAGAGTTTATAAATGGAAATTACCCTGGGATGTAGCAATTTCATGCATTCTGATTCTCTCTGAGTGAATACAGTTACTAGGTGAATTGAAAATAGAGTTTACTTTCTGTTATTTATTTATATCCAATATATCCCCCACCATACACAAAGGACTTAAATTGCCTTACAAAATGCATAAAATACTGGAAGATTATGTTTTAAATAGATAAAAATAATATTAAGGCAAACAGAAATTAAGATGAAGCTTCTTGTTTTTATATTATCTTCATTACATCAGGTAAAGAATGTTTACATTAGGAGAAACTCAGTGATTCCACACAGATGAAGAAACAGTTTCTAAGATAGTAGTCTACTGTATGGTGATAAGGTACTATACTGGAGCTTACCAGTTACAGTAAGCTCTTTTGTAGCTTCTTATTTCTACTGATAAGTATGATACTGTGGGGGAAAACACTGGAGTCAGCATCCCAGTGTTTTTGTTTTCAACTTTATTGAGATACTATCTATAAACATATAACATTGTTTAAATTTAATGGGTACAACGTAGTGATTTTATATATGTATATATTGAAAAAGAATTACCACAATAAGGTTAGTTAAAATATCCATTGCCTCATACAGTTAGAATTTTTGCCTTGTATTCACTTTCCTCTCCACCCAGCTGGCTGACCAGCTACGGAACCCCTGCTCCCTGCAGTGGAAGTGCAGCGTCTTACCCACTGGACCCCCAGGGAGGTTCTATGACCTTTCAGAATCTACAGTAGAGGAGCACACTTTGCCACACCAAAACGTGTTTATTTGGCATGAGGACTAATTTAGGCTGATTATTTTTAAGAATCAGAAGACTCTGAAGACTTGCTCTTGTTTCACCTCTCCCTTAAAGAATCTGCATGATACACTGCAGTGCTGGAGAGCTGGGTGCAATCCCTAGGTTGGGAAGATTCCCTAGAGAAGGGAAGGGACACACACAATAGATACATACACACATATATGTGCATGTAAATATATCTCTGTGTGTGTGTGTGTGTATATATATGTATATGTATGAATCAATTTATACAACCTTGTAAATCAACTACACTGTGGTGCCCAAGGATGAAAGAACAAGGCAAACTAGGAGGGTCTTGGAATGCAAGACCCTTATTGGCCTCCCCTCCCCCAGGCTATAGTACACCGCCCAATCCTTAAGACCCCGGTGCCACTCCTTGGGCCCTACTGCATGCTGTAGTCATCACTCTACCCACCCAGTACACCGTCCAATCAGCAATGATCCTTAAGACCCCTATGCCACTCCTTAGACTCTAGCTATAAAAGGAATCAAAGACCCCTGCTTAAGTTCGGTTCTCTTTGAGCTGACCCGCTGTTCTAGCAGTGTCTTCCATGCTGATTCTCCCTTAAACCGGCCCACTGTTCTGGCAGTGACTCTCCCTTCCCCCACTCTAATAAACTTTACTTTCCTCTCACTCTGCCTCGTGTCTGGAAATTCTTTTCCAACCCGCGCCGGGACCTCGACATACACATCAATAAAATAGCATTTAATAAAAGAAAACAACATTCAAACCAGACTCTTGAAAGTCCAAGCAGTTTGAGTTACTTGTCTAAGACACCACAGCTGGCAGAATTGAAACCAGAATGTGAGGCGTCTGACTTCATGACATTTCCACAATGTACAACTCAACAATAAAATACAACTCAGCAATAAGCCTGTTTCATCAAATCACTATGGCATAAAGAACTACTGTTTATAACATTTATTTACTCGTTTGTTTTCTTTGGCCACTTTTTGCAGCTTGTGGAGCTTATGGGATCTTAGTTCCCTGACCAAGAATTGAACTGGTACACTCAAGCAGTGAAATTGGAGAGTTCTAATTACTGGACTGTCAGGGAGTTCCTGTATTTATTACTTTAAACTCTAAGTCAAGATCACTGGCCGGCCCCAACACTATATAAAAAAATCACAAAAGAAAAACAAGAAAAAAAAATCAGTTCCCAACTTCAAAGACTAATAGTCCCAAGAACATACAGTTTGGGGGTTGCAAGAGCATGGCAGTTTGCTTTGCAGGATGAGTGACCTCCGTCCTTGGTCACCTAAGAAGCTCTGCTTAGAGGCCATGATGCACTGTGTGTCCACGTCAAGAACAGTCAGGGCTCGACCCCAGGAAAATAAAAGCAGGTCAAGAATTTTCTGAGGGTCCCCCACCTACTTTTCCAGCCCCTTTCCTCCTCCTTAGAGAATCCTCCTTTCCCTAGGTGCTTGGAATCTCCCTTCTGCAGTATCTTCCCCAACACACGCCAATCCTAACAAGCCTGTGTTCTCAACTAAAAATCCAAATGCATTTTTATTAAAATTTAAAATTTTTTTTTTTAATTTTACTTATTATTTATTTATTTGGCTACTCTGGTTCCTGAGGGATCTTCAGTCTTCAATGGGACATGCAAGATCTTTGTTTGCAGCCTGTAAACTCTTCAGCTGTAGCACGTGGGATCTAGTGCCGGCCAGGGATCAAACCGAGGCCCCCTGCATTGGCAGCATGGAATCTTAGCCAGTATCACCAGGGAAGTTCCCTCAACTGCATTTTGTAAATGTATTCAAACCCAAATGCTAAAGATAAATTTATTAAGTGCCCTCTGCTAAGGGCATTTACAAGCTGGAAATAAGGGAAAAAAAAGCATTTAATAAAAAAAACAACATTCAAACCAGACTCTTGAAAGTCCAAGCAGTTTGAGTTACTTGTCTAAGACACCACAGCTGGCAGAATTGAAACCAGAATGTGAGGCGTCTGACTTCATGACATTTCCACAATGTACAACTCAACAATAAAATACAACTCAGCAATAAGCCTGTTTCATCAAATCACTATGGCATAAAGAACTACTGTTTATAACATTTATTTACTCGTTTGTTTTCTTTGGCCACTTTTTGCAGCTTGTGGAGCTTATGGGATCTTAGTTCCCTGACCAAGAATTGAACTGGTACACTCAAGCAGTGAAATTGGAGAGTTCTAATTACTGGACTGTCAGGGAGTTCCTGTATTTATTACTTTAAACTCTAAGTCAAGATCACTGGCCGGCCCCAACACTATATAAAAAAATCACAAAAGAAAAACAAGAAAAAAAAATCAGTTCCCAACTTCAAAGACTAATAGTCCCAAGAACATACAGTTTGGGGGTTGCAAGAGCATGGCAGTTTGCTTTGCAGGATGAGTGACCTCCGTCCTTGGTCACCTAAGAAGCTCTGCTTAGAGGCCATGATGCACTGTGTGTCCACGTCAAGAACAGTCAGGGCTCGACCCCAGGAAAATAAAAGCAGGTCAAGAATTTTCTGAGGGTCCCCCACCTACTTTTCCAGCCCCTTTCCTCCTCCTTAGAGAATCCTCCTTTCCCTAGGTGCTTGGAATCTCCCTTCTGCAGTATCTTCCCCAACACACGCCAATCCTAACAAGCCTGTGTTCTCAACTAAAAATCCAAATGCATTTTTATTAAAATTTAAAATTTTTTTTTTTAATTTTACTTATTATTTATTTATTTGGCTACTCTGGTTCCTGAGGGATCTTCAGTCTTCAATGGGACATGCAAGATCTTTGTTTGCAGCCTGTAAACTCTTCAGCTGTAGCACGTGGGATCTAGTGCCGGCCAGGGATCAAACCGAGGCCCCCTGCATTGGCAGCATGGAATCTTAGCCAGTATCACCAGGGAAGTTCCCTCAACTGCATTTTGTAAATGTATTCAAACCCAAATGCTAAAGATAAATTTATTAAGTGCCCTCTGCTAAGGGCATTTACAAGTTAATAATAAATCCATTTTTCAAAACAATTTACAAAATATGTTCTCATGTAAAGTAGGAAGTAGCTATTCTGTGCTCTGACTCAGAGTCACTTGTCCAAGGCTACTCAATTTGTAAGCAATATAGAGTCAAGTCACAGACCCTGTCTAAGCCTCGCATCTATGTCAGGCTGTCTCTGGAGGATGGAGGTGTAGAGGGCGCCAGTGAGTGTTGAATGAATATTAAAATAAAGAGGAAGAGGGACTAAGGTGGTAGAAGAGAAGAGAGAAAGGAAAAGAGTGATTAGGGGCATTTCCTTAGGGGACTAGAAAGGAATTATTCGTGGTACATGGGGAAGCAGGCTGTATGAAATCACAAAAGTCTGCCCCAATACACATACACACACTGTCTTTCATACACTGTCTGTCTATCCGTCTTCAGGTCTCATCAGTTTCCAATGAACATCAAGCCTGTGGATAAAATGTTTATTTCTTTTTTTGCTCTTTCTCAGGAATTAAGAATCATGTTAACTTTGAATTAAGAATCCATTTTAACTTTGGACCATCAAGTCTAGATGACAAACCTGGATTTCTATTTTATTCTTTAAAAAATTTTAAATGGGGCTTCCCTGGTGGTCCAGTGGGTAAGGACACCGCCTTGCACTGCAAGGGGCGCCGGTTCCATCCCTGGCCTGGGAAGATCCCACGTGCCGTGGAGCAGCTGGACCCATGTGTCCAATTACCGAGCCGGAGCTCTGGAGCGCATGCGCCCAGAGCCGGTGCTCTGTGACAACACAGGCCACCGCGATGGGAGGCCCACACGAGCCAAGGAACAAAGATGGATGAAAATGGACAAATGAAAGACCAATAGAAGTGACCCGCCTGCTCCCTCCCTCCCCACCCCACCCCCACCAAAATAAAAAATTTAAAAAATTTAAAATGACTTCAGAATTTTTTTTCATTGATTCATTTTTATTTTTCGGCCTCACTGCACAGCAGGTGGGATCTTAGTTCCCCAACCAGGGATTGAACCAGCAACCCCTGCAGTGGAAAGTCAAAGTCTTTACCACTGGACCACCAGGGAAGTCCCAACTGTAGAATTTTAGGGTAGGAAGAGATACTACTGATGGCCTAATCCAGTGGATCTTAAGTGTGTGGGGTGGGGTATAGGTCTTCAACCAAGTGCCTTCCTCTGGCCTGGCTCCTTCAGCAGTTTTGTTGAAGACAAAAGGTGTGGGTCCAGCTCCCTTGGAAAGTGGTTCTTTGGGGTTGTATTCATCTTGGTGAGGAGGCCTGATTCTTCTATTTCTCTGAGTTCTCTATTGGTTGAGAACAAAATGAGAAGTAACAGTGGGAGAGGAGTGGTTTTTGTGTTTTGTTTCAGTATGCTAATTTTGGAAAGATGACTAAACTCCAAGTTTGGGGAGTAACAGCTGTTATATTTACCTCCACAGTCCAGCTCTGGAATTAGATTTGGCAAAGATGCTTTTCTTAGGTTGACTTTTGACAGAGCCAATATTGGCACTTCTAAATGACTCAACAAACAACTGAGGAAATTGTGGGAAACATGGCTTTACCAGCCAGGGCCACGGCCGTTTCCAGAGTCCTGCCAGTCTCTGAGCTGCGGAACGAAACCTACAAGATCAGGATCCATTTTGTCAGCCAAGTATGAGCAGTTACTTTTATCTGAGCCAATTAATCAAAGCTCCACATTCCATTTAATTTTTCTTTAAATAAAAATCCAAAAAGCTGCACTAAGTAAAGACAGGGTTATATCATGATCCAAAGTTCAACCAACATGCACAACTACACTACTATGAATGTTATAAAATTCATCCAGGATTCAAAATTGATCCTCTAAAATTTAAGACCATATTGACAGGCGTAGTCTTGATATTATTTTAAAAGATCTGTAAATATATATATATCAATCTGTCTTTGATGGTCTTTACATGTTAGGACACTGAAATTTTTTAAAATATTAAAAATAGATGTATGACCTAAATTATGTTTATGAGAATAGCATCTGTGGTAACAACAACATTCTTCCAATGTTCTAGAAATGTTCATTTCTGGCTTTAGCAAACTGAAGTCACTCTAGCCTACCATCCAAGGAGAAGAAAAGGAAGGCCATTTTTCTGAAATTGAAATACAGATCACCTAGCTGCTACCACCCACTCCAACCCCTTACACTGATCTCTTAGATTTTCATTAGCTATAATAAGAATGTAATGGAATACAGACTCAAAACCAGTCTCCACTTAAGTTAAGGAGCTTCAGGTTGGTCATAAGATTTAATCTTGGAAATACAGATAAATAGTTAAATCCATACGCACCTAGGTAATATACAGCTAAATTAAACTGAACATCATTTGTATAAGACTTGTTGGCTTTTTATTCCTCTTCCCACTCAATTACTCTTACATAATTTCTGCTTCTTGAAACCATCTCTCATTGAGCAGAACTGTTTTTTTCTTCCCTCCTATAAGACAATGTTACTGCACAAGAGCACTGCAGTAGCTTTCATAATAAACTTGTGAACTAAGAACTGGAAAAATAAAAATAAAAAAACCTATTTCTCAGCATTGAGAGGCAACCACTTAGCAACTCAGCTTGATGAATGCTTTAGGTAAGAAGGTGAGATGCTGCGAGAGAGAAGGTAAATCGGAATAAGCGCCATCTTCTTCATTGAAGAGTCATTTTGGTTTTGATCAACGAAGACTATAATCTGGGGTTTTCCTGGTAATCCAATGGTTAAGAATCTGCTTTTCAATACAGGGGATGTGGGTTTGATTCCTGGTCAGGGAACTAAGATCCCACAGGCCTCAGAGCAATTAAACTCTCGTAACTACTGAGCCCTTGTCTCACAACTAGAGAATCCGTACATCACCTTGAAAGATCCCACGTGGACAACAAAGATCCCACATGCTGAAGCTAAGGCCCAGTCAAGTTAATTTATTTGAAAGAGATTACAATCTTACCATAAGATATTTTGTTTGACTATAAAAAAGACGGAAAGGGGCTTCCCTGATGGCTCAGTGGTGAAGAGTTCACCTGCCAAGGCAAGAGACACAAGTTCAAATTTTTGAGGACATTTTTTTTTGGACCTAAATTATGTTTATGAGAATAGCATCTGTGGTAACAACAACATTCTTCCAATGTTCTAGAAATGTTCATTTCTGGCTTTAGCAAACTGAAGTCACTCTAGCCTACCATCCAAGGAGAAGAAAAGGAAGGCCATTTTTCTGAAATTGAAATACAGATCACCTAGCTGCTACCACCCACTCCAACCCCTTACACTGATCTCTTAGATTTTCATTAGCTATAATAAGAATGTAATGGAATACAGACTCAAAACCAGTCTCCACTTAAGTTAAGGAGCTTCAGGTTGGTCATAAGATTTAATCTTGGAAATACAGATAAATAGTTAAATCCATACGCACCTAGGTAATATACAGCTAAATTAAACTGAACATCATTTGTATAAGACTTGTTGGCTTTTTATTCCTCTTCCCACTCAATTACTCTTACATAATTTCTGCTTCTTGAAACCATCTCTCATTGAGCAGAACTGTTTTTTTCTTCCCTCCTATAAGACAATGTTACTGCACAAGAGCACTGCAGTAGCTTTCATAATAAACTTGTGAACTAAGAACTGGAAAAATAAAAATAAAAAAACCTATTTCTCAGCATTGAGAGGCAACCACTTAGCAACTCAGCTTGATGAATGCTTTAGGTAAGAAGGTGAGATGCTGCGAGAGAGAAGGTAAATCGGAATAAGCGCCATCTTCTTCATTGAAGAGTCATTTTGGTTTTGATCAACGAAGACTATAATCTGGGGTTTTCCTGGTAATCCAATGGTTAAGAATCTGCTTTTCAATACAGGGGATGTGGGTTTGATTCCTGGTCAGGGAACTAAGATCCCACAGGCCTCAGAGCAATTAAACTCTCGTAACTACTGAGCCCTTGTCTCACAACTAGAGAATCCGTACATCACCTTGAAAGATCCCACGTGGACAACAAAGATCCCACATGCTGAAGCTAAGGCCCAGTCAAGTTAATTTATTTGAAAGAGATTACAATCTTACCATAAGATATTTTGTTTGACTATAAAAAAGACGGAAAGGGGCTTCCCTGATGGCTCAGTGGTGAAGAGTTCACCTGCCAAGGCAAGAGACACAAGTTCAATCCCTGATCTGGGAAGATCCCACATGCTGCGGAGAAGCTAAGCCCGTGAGCCACAACTATGGAGCCTGGGTTCTAGAGCCTTGGAGCTGCAGCTATAGAGCCCATGTGCCCTAGAGCCCGAGTTCCACAACGAGAAGTCACCACAGCAAGTAGCCTGCTCACCTCAATCAGAGAATAGCACCCACTCCCTGCAACTAGAGAAGAGCCTGAAGCAGCAGTGAAAATAGCCAAAATTAAGAAAAAAAAAAAAAAAAGGAAAATGTAACCTATGCTTATTGATGAAAAAATTTAAATACCAACATGAATGAAAGCATAATAATCAGCCATAACTCTGTTATCTAGAGATAACCACTACTGATATTCTGGATTATAGCAGTTTCATATTTTTTCTATGTAAGTGTATTTATCTTTTATTTTCATAAGAGTGGTTTATATTATCAATATTATTCTGTAGCTTAATTTGTTTTTACTAAATATATCATGAACATGAAATATTCTGCAACTAGGGACTTCCTTGATGCTCCAGTGGTTAAGATTCTGTGCTTCCACTGCAGAGAGTGCTGGTTCCATCCCTGGTGGGGGAACTAAGATCCCACACTCTGCACTGTCTAAAAAAATGATAAATAAATATTCTGCAATTACATGTGTGGAGTGGCTGTTTATCCAGTCACTCACATGACTCCAGTCTAAACAACATGACTCTTTATATATCTGTGAAGACAAAATACTTACAAACACTCAAAGAGGAAATACAGAAAACAGCTCAGTTTGAAATTTGGAGGATAGAAATGCCACAGTCCATTTGAGGATCATACTAAATGCTAATCAAGGTCCAGGGATGTTTGCTCTGTGGATCAGTATTCTTAAAAAACAAATTTCCTCAAAAAATGTAAGTAAAAAAAGAATGCCATTTGACAGAATGTCCACTTAAACAAGCAAAGCAAACGAGTTCATTATCTCCTCAATCTGTAGTTAACAGAAAGTATTTTCGTATTTTCATAAAGAAACCTCACAGGTATATGTGCATTTATACAGAAGGATTACAGATATCCAAAACCCTGAAGCTTGCAAAAACAGCTGAATAAAAGTAATTCATAGTCAAATATTTTTGAAAAACACAGATTAGATAAAGTATTTCTGTGAAGAAAAAAGAAAAACATTGTAGCTATGCTTAAGTTGAAATACAAGGAGAAAGGAAATTTTTCTCATACTACTATATAGTATCTTTTAATGAAAGTTTATTAAAGTAAGAGGATTTTAGAGGAAAATATGCCCGCCTGCCAATGCAGGCAACACAGGAGATTCAAGTTTTATCCCTTGGAGGAAGATTCTCTGGAGTAGGAAATGGCAACCCACTCCAGTAGGTTTGCTGGAGAATTCCACGGAGAGAGAAAACTGGCAGGCTACAGTCCATGGGGTCACAAAGACTCAGACACAACTGAGTGTCTGAACACACACACACACCAAAATGTTAATTATAGGTACCATTTATAGGAGGATTATAGCTCATTTTTTCTTAGTGTTTCTCTCTATTTTCTAAAATGAATATCTATTACTTGTGACAAAAAAAGTTTTTTAAATATATCTTTTATTAGGCTATACTTAACATTCAAAACCAAAACAATTAGCCAGAAGAATCAGTAATGATTATGAAGTTTTATGTAACAACTAGATTACAGGAAGCCAATAATTGAAGAGAGCTTACTTGTTCTAGAAAATCCAACTGTGAGCTTTTTTACTCATAGATGAGTCAGAAATTCCCACAGCTCCTTGGAGATGGCCAACTCGGGAGTTTTCAAGAAACATATTCTCTCAAATTCTAAGAGGAATCAAAACAGTCAGTTTGAATTTGGAGGATAGAAATGCCACAGTCCAAAAATTTGGGGAAATCAAAAAAAAAAACCTAAATTTTGCTAATCAAGGTCCAGGGATGTTTGCTCTGTGGATCAGTATTCTTAAAAAACAAATTTCCTCAAAAAATGTAAGTAAAAAAAGAATGCCATTTGACAGAATGTCCACTTAAACAAGCAAAGCAAACGAGTTCATTATCTCCTCAATCTGTAGTTAACAGAAAGTATTTTCGTATTTTCATAAAGAAACCTCACAGGTATATGTGCATTTATACAGAAGGATTACAGATATCCAAAACCCTGAAGCTTGCAAAAACAGCTGAATAAAAGTAATTCATAGTCAAATATTTTTGAAAAACACAGATTAGATAAAGTATTTCTGTGAAGAAAAAAGAAAAACATTGTAGCTATGCTTAAGTTGAAATACAAGGAGAAAGGAAATTTTTCTCATACTACTATATAGTATCTTTTAATGAAAGTTTATTAAAGTAAGAGGATTTTAGAGGAAAATATGCCCGCCTGCCAATGCAGGCAACACAGGAGATTCAAGTTTTATCCCTTGGAGGGGAAGATTCTCTGGAGTAGGAAATGGCAACCCACTCCAGTAGGTTTGCTGGAGAATTCCACGGAGAGAGAAAACTGGCAGGCTACAGTCCATGGGGTCACAAAGACTCAGACACAACTGAGTGTCTGAACACACACACACACCAAAATGTTAATTATAGGTACCATTTATAGGAGGATTATAGCTCATTTTTTCTTAGTGTTTCTCTCTATTTTCTAAAATGAATATCTATTACTTGTGACAAAAAAAGTTTTTTAAATATATCTTTTATTAGGCTATACTTAACATTCAAAACCAAAACAATTAGCCAGAAGAATCAGTAATGATTATGAAGTTTTATGTAACAACTAGATTACAGGAAGCCAATAATTGAAGAGAGCTTACTTGTTCTAGAAAATCCAACTGTGAGCTTTTTTACTCATAGATGAGTCAGAAATTCCCACAGCTCCTTGGAGATGGCCAACTCGGGAGTTTCAAGATTACAAATAATTCATAAATCAAGACATATTCTCTCAAATGTTCTGAAAAAAGGTAGGTATGGATGTGGGGACATAGACAAAGCAGAGATAGCCACAGGATCACAGGACCCATTCCTAGAGGATGCTTAGGGCTCCATACCTACATTTCTTGAGCAATATGTATCCCCAACCACCCAGCATTAGTTTCTGGAACCTTTTGGAGGATGGTGCATCCCTAAGCCCCATGGTTTCATGTCCATGAAGGCATCCAAGTTAAAGCTGCAGGTTCCCAAACAGCCATTTACAAAAGGACTTCTTCTCAGGCTATCACTCCAGGATGTCCTTGCCAGGCATCTAAGACACAACTCCTTCCTTCATGTGCTCATAAGAACTTCAGATATCCTTAGGTAGAAACCACACCTAGGCCATCATGTTCTTTTTTTATTTTAACTTTAATTTTACTTTTAACTTTTACAGAGTTTTGTTGCTTTCAGATATGTATGTTGCCAGATTAGTCATATGTATATCCCCCACTTCCCACCCCTCCAGACCATCACACAGCACCCCTGAAGGATCCCCTTTTCTCACAGAGAAATGACTAGAGCTGTTTTCTTCACTTATGATAGTACAGTCCTTCATGCTACTTCCTTTACGCCTCCCACCTTCTGTTCCTTCCCCACAACGTCCATATGTCCACTGTCCATGTGTGTCTTTCCATTGCTTCCCGTGTGCCATCATCACCATCCTACTAGATTCAAACACACAGCTACACCAAAATGTTTAACACACACACACAAAATGTTAATTATAGGTACCATTTATAGGAGGATTATAGCTCATTTTTTCTTAGTGTTTCTCTCTATTTTCTAAAATGAATATCTATTACTTGTGACAAAAAAAGTTTTTTAAATATATCTTTTATTAGGCTATACTTAACATTCAAAACCAAAACAATTAGCCAGAAGAATCAGTAATGATTATGAAGTTTTATGTAACAACTAGATTACAGGAAGCCAATAATTGAAGAGAGCTTACTTGTTCTAGAAAATCCAACTGTGAGCTTTTTTACTCATAGATGAGTCAGAAATTCCCACAGCTCCTTGGAGATGGCCAACTCGGGAGTTTCAAGATTACAAATAATTCATAAATCAAGACATATTCTCTCAAATGTTCTGAAAAAATGTAGGTATGGATGTGGGGACATAGACAAAGCAGAGATAGCCACAGGATCACAGGACCCATTCCTAGAGGATGCTTAGGGCTCCATACCTACATTTCTTGAGCAATATGTATCCCCAACCACCCAGCATTAGTTTCTGGAACCTTTTGGAGGATGGTGCATCCCTAAGCCCCATGGTTTCATGTCCATGAAGGCATCCAAGTTAAAGCTGCAGGTTCCCAAACAGCCATTTACAAAAGGACTTCTTCTCAGGCTATCACTCCAGGATGTCCTTGCCAGGCATCTAAGACACAACTCCTTCCTTCATGTGCTCATAAGAACTTCAGATATCCTTAGGTAGAAACCACACCTAGGCCATCATGTTCTTTTTTTATTTTAACTTTAATTTTACTTTTAACTTTTACAGAGTTTTGTTGCTTTCAGATATGTATGTTGCCAGATTAGTCATATGTATATCCCCCACTTCCCACCCCTCCAGACCATCACACAGCACCCCTGAAGGATCCCCTTTTCTCACAGAGAAATGACTAGAGCTGTTTTCTTCACTTATGATAGTACAGTCCTTCATGCTACTTCCTTTACGCCTCCCACCTTCTGTTCCTTCCCCACAACGTCCATATGTCCACTGTCCATGTGTGTCTTTCCATTGCTTCACTGCGTGTGCCATCATCACCATCCTACTAGATTCCATATATATGTGTTAATATACTGTATTTGTCCTTCTCTTTCTGACTGACTTCACTTTTTAGGATACGTTCTAGATCCAGCCACTTCATTAGGGCTGATTCTTCTGCACTTCTCTTTACAGCTGTGTAGTATTCCATTGTATGTATGTCCCAGAGCTTTTGGATCCATTCGTTCGTCGATGGGCATCTAGGTTGCTTCCATGTTCTATCTATTGTATAGAGAGCTGCAATGAACACTGGGGTACAGGTGCTTCTTTCAGATTTGATTTCATCAGGGTATAAGCCTAAGAGTGGGATTGTTTATGGTGCTTTTAGTTTTAGTTTTTTAAGAAATCTCCATACTGTCTTCCATAGCAGCTATATCAATGTACATTCCCACCAGCAGTGCAGGCGTGTTCCGTTTTCTCCACACCCTCTCCAGCATTTATTGTCTGTCCATTTGTGGATGACGGCCATTCTGACGGGTGTGAGGTGAGCCACCATGTTCTGGACAGCTCTCCAACAGGCAAGCACATGTGTGGCTCACAGCTCATAACTATTTCATTCATTCATTCATTGGGACAATTCGACTAGGGTACTCTGACTGAACTAAATTGTAACATATTCATGTTAAATAAATGACTGTTGTTCAGTTGCTCAGCCGTGTCTAGCTCTTCGTGGCCCCATGGACTGCAGCACATGAGACTTTCCAGTTCTTGGCCCTGTCCCAGGTGGGTTCTTTACCACTAGTGCCACCTGGGAAGCCCAATTCATAACACAGGTTACTGTAAAAGATAAAAATCAAGGACTAAAGAGCATTTCTCAGAAATTAAGCAGGGTCAGTTTCATCACATATATTCTGGTTGGCTGTCTCTCTCTTTTACGTACAAATATACACACAGCTTGGTTACAAATACCCCAAACTGTCAAGGAAGCTCAGTTTACAGTGGGTGCAATTTGGGGGTGGGGTTGGTCAGAGATATTGTGCATTAAGACACAATCTGTCAGAGAAAGATAAAGTCTGTATGATATCACTTATATGTGAAACCTAAAAAATGTGAAAAACTAGTGAATGTTAGAAAAAAGAAACAGATTAACAGAGAACAAAGTAGTAGTTACCAGAGGGAAGAGGAGAGAAGTGATAGAGAGGTAGGGAATTAAAAGGTGCAAACTATTATGTATAAGATAACCCATAAGGATATATTGTACAACACAGGGAGTATAGTCAATATTTTATAATAACTATCATGGTGCATGCTGTCATGTCTGACTCTGTAGCCACAGAGACTGTAGTCCTCCAGTCCATGGGATTCCCCAGGCAAGAATATTGGAGTAGGTTGTCATTTCCTTCTTCAGAAAATCTTCCTCACTCAGGGATCTAACCCAAGTCTCCTGCATTGGCAGGTAGATTTTTTTACCATTAGTGACACCTGGGAAGCCTGTAAGTGATACATAACCTTTAAAAACTGTAAATCAGGGCTTCCCCTGGTGGTCCAGTGGGTCAGGACACCACCTTGCAGGGCAAGGGGCGCCAGTTCAATCCCTGGCCTGGGAAGATCCCACGTGCCGCGGAGCGGCTGGACCCATGTGTCCAGTTACTGAGCCGGCGCTCTCCAACAGGCAAGCACATGTGTGGCTCACAGCTCATAACTATTTCATTCATTCATTCATTGGGACAATTCGACTAGGGTACTCTGACTGAACTAAATTGTAACATATTCATGTTAAATAAATGACTGTTGTTCAGTTGCTCAGCCGTGTCTAGCTCTTCGTGGCCCCATGGACTGCAGCACATGAGACTTTCCAGTTCTTGGCCCTGTCCCAGGTGGGTTCTTTACCACTAGTGCCACCTGGGAAGCCCAATTCATAACACAGGTTACTGTAAAAGATAAAAATCAAGGACTAAAGAGCATTTCTCAGAAATTAAGCAGGGTCAGTTTCATCACATATATTCTGGTTGGCTGTCTCTCTCTTTTACGTACAAATATACACACAGCTTGGTTACAAATACCCCAAACTGTCAAGGAAGCTCAGTTTACAGTGGGTGCAATTTGGGGGTGGGGTTGGTCAGAGATATTGTGCATTAAGACACAATCTGTCAGAGAAAGATAAAGTCTGTATGATATCACTTATATGTGAAACCTAAAAAATGTGAAAAACTAGTGAATGTTAGAAAAAAGAAACAGATTAACAGAGAACAAAGTAGTAGTTACCAGAGGGAAGAGGAGAGAAGTGATAGAGAGGTAGGGAATTAAAAGGTGCAAACTATTATGTATAAGATAACCCATAAGGATATATTGTACAACACAGGGAGTATAGTCAATATTTTATAATAACTATCATGGTGCATGCTGTCATGTCTGACTCTGTAGCCACAGAGACTGTAGTCCTCCAGTCCATGGGATTCCCCAGGCAAGAATATTGGAGTAGGTTGTCATTTCCTTCTTCAGAAAATCTTCCTCACTCAGGGATCTAACCCAAGTCTCCTGCATTGGCAGGTAGATTTTTTTACCATTAGTGACACCTGGGAAGCCTGTAAGTGATACATAACCTTTAAAAACTGTAAATCAGGGCTTCCCCTGGTGGTCCAGTGGGTCAGGACACCACCTTGCAGGGCAAGGGGCGCCAGTTCAATCCCTGGCCTGGGAAGATCCCACGTGCCGCGGAGCGGCTGGACCCATGTGTCCAGTTACTGAGCCGGAGCTCTGGAGCACGTGCGCCCAGAGCCGGCGCTCTGCAACGACAGACACCACCACGATGGGAGGCCCATAGGAGCCAAAGAACAAAGATGGATGAAAACAGAGAAATGAAAGACCAATAGAAGTGGCCCGCCCGCTCCTCTCCCTCCCCAATCTGTCCCCCACCCTAAATAAATAAATTAATTTTTTAAAAAAACTGTAAATCACTATATTGTATACCTTTAGCATCTAATATTGTACATCAATTATACTTCAATCAAAGCGAAAAATTATCAAATTAAAAAAAGAGAAGGGCTTCCCTGGTGGTCCAGTGGGTAAGGACACCGCCTTGCAGTGCAAGGGGTGCCGGTTGGATCCCTGGCCTGGGAAGGTCCCACGTGCTGCAGAGCGGCTGGACAGATGTGTCCAGCTACCTAGCAGGAGCTCTGGAGTGCATGCACCCAGAGCTGAGGCTCTGCAGCGAGAGAGGCCACTGTGATGGGAGGCTCACACAGGCCAAAGAAAGACGGATGAAAATAAATAAACGAAAGACCAACAGAAGTGGCCATAAAAAAAAAAAAAAAGCAGTGATATCTTACACACAAAAAAAGAACCATTGGGAATTCCCTGGTTGGTCCAGTGGCTAAGACTCTGTGGTCCCAATGCAGAGGGGCCAGGCTCGATCCCTGGTCAGGGAACTAGAGCCCACGTGCTATAACTAAATAAAAATATTAAAAAAAAAAAAAAAAGAACCGTTTCAAAAACTAGAACATAGAAAAAGAAAAAAAGAAAAAAGAAAAGAAATTAAAAAACACAATTTGCTTCAAAATCATAAAGTATGCTATCTTGAGCGATCTACCAAACAACTGCCCATGGCAATTTGGCATAGGCATACAGAGATTGTAAAAAAGTTCTATTTTCATAATACATATTTATTACAACATTTCCATCTTTGTAAGCAGAAAGCATAACAGAGACAATTTAAAAACAAAAAACATCCTATGTAGTGGGAGATACTAGAAGCTTTCCCACTAAGATCGGGTACAACACAAAGATAACCCCTTTCACTCATCTTTCTCAACATCACACTGAATGTTTTAACTAATCCATAAAACAAGAAAAGGAAAGAAAAGGTATACAGATTGGGAAGGAAGAAGTAAAACCATCTTTGTTCACAGACCACATGATGGTCTATGTAGAAAATAGGAAAAAAATAGATGAAAGAATTGCTGGAACAAATAAGTGACAAGAGTTAAGATTATTGCAGGATACAAGGTTAATATACAAAAAACCCAGCAATTGTATCCCTTACCAATGGGTCACATATCACCACCACCAGCTTCAGGCCAGTCTTTCTTGTGCCTGTTCCGCCCATCATTGAGAATCCCTAGTAGAATCTCCAAGCAGCTGAGGGGTTCCCTGAGAAGACTTGGCAGCTTCTTCCCCAATCATCTAATTAGGTAGGAAATTGTGCAGACGTAAATCCTGGTAAAAGTAGAAGCCCTCGGGCTTCCTTTTCCCATGAGTCCTTCTCTTGAGTCTGCAGGCACTGTCTTCACTCATCAGAATGGGCAGTGTCCCTGAAGGTCCTTGGCCTTCACGCCTCCTCCTCCACCTTTTGTTTACATTTGATTCCCAGGCTGCTCGGAAAACGGCTAATGGCCACGAGGGCTTCATTTAGTATGGACTCTTGGCAGCAATGAATGTTATGCTTAGTCAAAGACGTGTTAGAACTGGACTGTTAGGTAGAGCTCTCAAAATGTGTGGATGAAGAATTTTGCAAGTGAGGTGAGGAACTTTGGTGCTCTTGGATATGCCAATCGGTTAGCCCAGTGCATACTGCCAGGAAGCCAAGAACCCATTTTCCATGATGCCCAAAGTACAATACACTGTATTCAGGGAGGCCCTGCCACAGAACCGACACAACAGAGGGAAAATTCATGCCCCTTGCTCTTGATGAGAACTAAATAGAGTTAATGTGTGAGGATTCTGACGGTTGGAAAGGGACAAGGTTGTTCCTTCTCTCTCTCTCATTCTCTCTCATTCTGTACATCCACTCACACAGGTAGGGCACCAATTCCTGCTAATCACCAGTCTGGTTACAAACATACGCAGTTCCTTAACAACAGTCTTCATTTCTTCACAAAATCAAGTACTGCTCCTCGAGCTCTCTCTTTCTGGCCTTTCTGACTTTGGTGTCCTCCTTCTCCTCCTCTTCAGTCATACTTCCTGTCTCCAAAAGGGCACATGAGTAGGAGGTGAGCATTCCAGTGCTCCACTCTGCTGTCTCTGAGGGTGGCTTCCACCAGACTGAGGGTCTTTTTTTTTTTTTTTTTGAATATTTATTTATTTGGCTGTACAGGGTCTTAGTTGTGGCACATGGGGTCTAGTTCTCTGACCAGGGACCAAACCCAGGTCCCCTGCATTGGGGGCATGGGGTCTTAGCCCCTGGACCACCAGGAAAGTCCCCACACTGAGTTTTCTCTTTATTTTTTAAAGATTTGTTTATTTATTTATTTTGGGCGGAGGTCGGGTTGGGGAGGGAGGGGAGGGGGCGGGCCACTTCCATTGGTCTTTCATTTCTCCATTTTCATCCGTCTTTGTTCTTTGGCTCCTGTGGGCCTCCCATCGCGGTGGCGTCTGTCGTTGCAGAGCGCCGGCTCTGGGCGCATGTGCTCCAGAGCTCTGGCTCGGTAATTGGACACATCGGTCCAGCCGCTCCGGGGCACGTGGGATCTTCCCAGGCCAGGGATCGAACTGGCGCCCCTTGCCCTGCAAGGCGGTGTCCTGACCCACTGGACCACCAGGTGAAGCCCTGAGTTTTTTCTGAGCTGCTTCAGAACCTCTCCACCACCCTTACTCTGTATCTCTTCTCCCATCCACCCTGCCAGGGTCAACCACTCTCAGAAGATTGGCCTCTGAGGGGTTCCTTTTCTTTCCCAGTCAAGCACACAAAAAAGGAAAGCCTAATTGTTCTGACAAAACATTCTGTGTATTCAGAATAAACTCGTGGTGGAGTCCTGGAAACTTGTGCGAACAAGCCAGCCAGATGCTGCCAACCAATTCCAGGAAGAAGCAGGTCAGAGCTGGCAGCTCCTCTGCCTCCTCACCCCATCACCCACCTCCCCACGTCAAATGGCCTCCAGCGCATAGCTTACAATCCCCCTTGGTGCCCCAAACCCATAGCATCATTCCCTGCCAACATACGCAGTTCCTTAACAACAGTCTTCATTTCTTACAAAATCAAGTACTGCTCCTCGAGCTCTCTCTTTCTGGCCTTTCTGACTTTGGTGTCCTCCTTCTCCTCCTCTTCAGTCATACTTCCTGTCTCCAAAAGGGCACATGAGTAGGAGGTGAGCATTCCAGTGCTCCACTCTGCTGTCTCTGAGGGTGGCTTCCACCAGACTGAGGGTCTTTTTTTTTTTTTTTTTGAATATTTATTTATTTGGCTGTACAGGGTCTTAGTTGTGGCACATGGGGTCTAGTTCTCTGACCAGGGACCAAACCCAGGTCCCCTGCATTGGGGGCATGGGGTCTTAGCCCCTGGACCACCAGGAAAGTCCCCACACTGAGTTTTCTCTTTATTTTTTAAAGATTTGTTTATTTATTTATTTTGGGCGGAGGTCGGGTTGGGGAGGGAGGGGAGGGGGCGGGCCACTTCCATTGGTCTTTCATTTCTCCATTTTCATCCGTCTTTGTTCTTTGGCTCCTGTGGGCCTCCCATCGCGGTGGCGTCTGTCGTTGCAGAGCGCCGGCTCTGGGCGCATGTGCTCCAGAGCTCTGGCTCGGTAATTGGACACATCGGTCCAGCCGCTCCGGGGCACGTGGGATCTTCCCAGGCCAGGGATCGAACTGGCGCCCCTTGCCCTGCAAGGCGGTGTCCTGACCCACTGGACCACCAGGTGAAGCCCTGAGTTTTTTCTGAGCTGCTTCAGAACCTCTCCACCACCCTTACTCTGTATCTCTTCTCCCATCCACCCTGCCAGGGTCAACCACTCTCAGAAGATTGGCCTCTGAGGGGTTCCTTTTCTTTCCCAGTCAAGCACACAAAAAAGGAAAGCCTAATTGTTCTGACAAAACATTCTGTGTATTCAGAATAAACTCGTGGTGGAGTCCTGGAAACTTGTGCGAACAAGCCAGCCAGATGCTGCCAACCAATTCCAGGAAGAAGCAGGTCAGAGCTGGCAGCTCCTCTGCCTCCTCACCCCATCACCCACCTCCCCACGTCAAATGGCCTCCAGCGCATAGCTTACAATGTCCCCATTCTCCTGGTGACACCATTTCAACAGACTTAAACAGTTTCCTCCTCAGACTAGCATCTATGGGTTTATTAGATTCCCTGCCAAGCCATCAGGACAGCCAGCGAATTGTAGGCAATTCTTCTGGCCTGAGTAAATTCTGAGAATCTCTAGGCTAGCCAGCATAAAATAAAGCCTGAGAGCATTAAAATGGGCAATGAAATGTGGAGATGGAGAATAGTAGAAGACAAATTATTGCAAAGAGAGCAACAACTAAAGAAATCTCAAACTCCGCCATATAAACAATTGAAAGTTTTGTGAAATTTCACCTTATAAATTTACATAATTTAATAAAACACAAATATATTTTTAACAAGATAAAGTAAGTTTCACTTTCAGCCTATGTAATATGCCAGATAATCATACATACATCAATTTTTTAATAATAAAGTATGAAATATGACAGCAAGCTGAAAGGAAGAAGGATGTGCCCACCTAGTGAGTCAAGTTGAAATACATTTCAGGAAAAGAAAGACAACATAGAGCATTGATTAGAAGCATACCCTGGAATCACCCAAATCTATGTTTGACGTCAAAACAGTACTAAACTTGCAGGAAATGCCACATGGAGAAAATGGGAGGGTGTTATGGAGAGACTGGGAGAGCCACGAGCCTCCCAGGAGTGAAGAAGAAAGGGAAGAAAGGCTGAGCCAAAGCATGTTCGATTGCAGTGCACTCTAAGGGAAGTTCAGCAAGGCTGCTGAGTCCACCCAAGCCATCAGAGGAGTCCTGAAGAATAAGCCCGCCTTAATATCCTGCTGCACTCCTTATTGGCTGGGAGCAGCCCATGGATAGCATGGCTTCAACTCAAACATGTGGATAAATTTCAGAACCCAGAGGGGGCTCTCAGTCAATTACTCTTTTTTTTCACTTTAGAAATTTTATTTATTTTTTTATTTATGGCTGCACTGGGTCTTCATTGCTTTGCTCGGGCTTTCGCTAGTTGTGGCAGGCAGGGGCCACTTTTCATTGCAGTGAATTCTGTTATTGTGGAGCACAGGCTCGAGGTCCGTGGGCTTCAGTAGTTGTGGTACACGGGCTTAGGTCACTCCATGGCATGTGGGATCTTCCCGGCCCAGGGACTGAACCCACGGCCCCTGCATTGACAGGCAGATTCTTACCCACTGTGCCACCAGGGAAGTCCGTCAGCCAGTTACTTCTTGCACCTAGAAAGATATCTGAGGGGTGAATCTTATGGCTACCATACTTTGTTTCCTCTTCAGTTAAAATGAGGCAAAATCCATACCCACTCACCTCCTAGGGCAGTTGCATTGCTCAGATGAAGCAGTGTTCATAAACTCTTTGTAAAGTGTGGAACATGTTAGCAGCTATCTATGCAGGACTATGCCCCTGTCATCAGGTGTAATTCTTCATTCCTGAGGCGGTGGGGGTTCACCATTCCTCCGGTCTGCCTCAGAAGTCCTCAGTCTTCTGTTACCCAACCGAGTAACTTGCTGAGCTCAGCCCCATTTGGAAGGCAGGGAAACTTTGACTCATAGCTAAAAATGTCTTCAGAGCTAGCTGGCTGCTGTTGGATGAGTCCAGCCCCGCTTCATGAAGCTGGACATTAACTTTGCTAAGAGCTGCGCATAGCAAGTGGTGCAATTTTACCCTTATTATATGACTATGAAAAAAGGAACACTATTAGACCCTAGGAGCTTTGTATTTTAATTTATTTTTGAATAGGTAATACATTCAATCTGATATTCAAAACTTAAAGAGAATTTAGTGAAACTCATTCTTCAAAAGTCTGGGAGAGCCAGAGCCTCCCAAAAAAGGCTGAGCCAAAGCATGTGGCAGTGCACTCTAAGGGAAGTTCAGCAAGGCTGCAGAACCCAGAGGAGTCCTGAAGAATAAGCCGCCTTAATATCCTGCTGCACTCCTTATTGGCTGGGAGCAGCCCATGGATAGCATGGCTTCAACTCAAACATGTGGATAAATTTCAGAACCCAGAGGGGGCTCTCAGTCAATTACTCTTTTTTTTCACTTTAGAAATTTTATTTATTTTTTTATTTATGGCTGCACTGGGTCTTCATTGCTTTGCTCGGGCTTTCGCTAGTTGTGGCAGGCAGGGGCCACTTTTCATTGCAGTGAATTCTGTTATTGTGGAGCACAGGCTCGAGGTCCGTGGGCTTCAGTAGTTGTGGTACACGGGCTTAGGTCACTCCATGGCATGTGGGATCTTCCCGGCCCAGGGACTGAACCCACGGCCCCTGCATTGACAGGCAGATTCTTACCCACTGTGCCACCAGGGAAGTCCGTCAGCCAGTTACTTCTTGCACCTAGAAAGATATCTGAGGGGTGAATCTTATGGCTACCATACTTTGTTTCCTCTTCAGTTAAAATGAGGCAAAATCCATACCCACTCACCTCCTAGGGCAGTTGCATTGCTCAGATGAAGCAGTGTTCATAAACTCTTTGTAAAGTGTGGAACATGTTAGCAGCTATCTATGCAGGACTATGCCCCTGTCATCAGGTGTAATTCTTCATTCCTGAGGCGGTGGGGGTTCACCATTCCTCCGGTCTGCCTCAGAAGTCCTCAGTCTTCTGTTACCCAACCGAGTAACTTGCTGAGCTCAGCCCCATTTGGAAGGCAGGGAAACTTTGACTCATAGCTAAAAATGTCTTCAGAGCTAGCTGGCTGCTGTTGGATGAGTCCAGCCCCGCTTCATGAAGCTGGACATTAACTTTGCTAAGAGCTGCGCATAGCAAGTGGTGCAATTTTACCCTTATTATATGACTATGAAAAAAGGAACACTATTAGACCCTAGGAGCTTTGTATTTTTAATTTATTTTTGAATAGGTAATACGTACATTCAATCTGATATTCAAAACTTAAAAAAGAGAATTTAGTGAAACTCTCCCTTCTGTTCTTGTCCTCTAGCCACAGAGTTCCCCCTCCTTGGAGGAGATGCTATTGTTTCCTGGTATATCCTTCCAGAGATATTTTATGAACACTTAATGCTTATAAAATAATTTCTAACTCTGCTAAGAGAAACTCCCTTAGAGAAGGTGAGCTCAGATGAGGCTAATGTTACTTTGACATAACTACTCTGTTTTGACTGTTTCATTTCTACATTTTGGAAACTCTGAGAGGCAGGAAGCAAAAGGTTTTTCAACATTCTTTCTTTCTTTTTTTTTGGCTGTGTCATGGTGGCTTGTGGAGTCTCAGTTCTATGACCAGGTATGAATCTGGGTCATGATAGAGAAAGCCTGGAATCCTAACCACAAGTCCACCAGGGAAATTCCTTTTTCAATATTTTATTAGGAAGGTTTTCAAACTGACCAGGAAGTTGAAAGAATGGTTTAGTGAACACCCACCACCTAAATGCTATTGTTAATATTTGCTCTATTTGCTGTAGTTATTATCCCCATTTTCTTGCCAGGAAGCTGCGTCAGATGGTATAGGTAGTTTAGTCATTCAGTTGACACTGGGTATTGGTGCCTTTTCCAACTCGTCACACTACCTCACTAGGGGACAAAGGTATTAATAGCTTGTTGCAATAGCCCCATGTGCTATCTTTTTTTTTTTTTTAAACTTTTATTTATTTATTTTTGGCTGTGCTGGGTCTTTGTTGATGTGTGGGTTTAGCTGCTCTGCGGTATGTGGGATCTTCCCAGATCAGGGATCGAACCCGTGTCTCCTGCATTGGCAGACGGGTTCTTATCCACTGAGCCACAAGGGAAGCCCGCCCATGTGCTATCTTGCCCCTCATTTACTTCTTTTCTATTCCAACATTTCAAGCAAGATCCAAAGAGATTAAAGTTCCCTTTAAAAAAAAAAATTAAATCCAGTTTCTTATGTCAAAATATGGTCTGCAGAAAAGTCACAGAGAACCCACATTCTTTCTCACTTGTAATTTCCCTTCCCTTCGGCCCTGCCATCCAGTGCAGTGCTACTTTCCCTAACAGATTTTAACCTTCCTTAGCTGACCTTCTTCTCGAAAGTTCAGGACTTTGTAGATCTGTGAGGGAAGCAGACCAGGTAGCCCAGCAGACCCGTCCATCTTCTTTTATCTCAGTAGTCCATGTAGACAATCACCTTGCTACTCAGTGTGGTTCACGGGCCAGCCCCACCAGCGTCACCCTCAAGCAAGACCACAAGCAAGACCTTGAGCAAGACCACGAGCATCAACGTCCAGGCCTGCCCAGACCCACCGAATGGATCTGCATTTTACCAGATCACCAGGTGAGTCCTCCGCACATGCCAGATGACTACATTCTCACTTCAGCTATTGTTAAAAGGGAGGCTAACATGATGTGCAGGATAAATTCCAGGTGGAAAAAAAAAAAGAGCAATTAATGACATTTATCTTAAGAACTACCTTTTCCTGTTTTTTGTTTTTTTTAAACTTTTATTTATTTATTTTTGCCTGTGCTGGGTCTTTGTTGATGTGTGGGTTTAGCTGCAGTATGTGGGATCTTCCCAGATCAGGGATTGAACCTGTGTCTCCTGCATTGGCAGACGGGTTCTTATTCACTGAGCCACAGGGGAAGCCCTTGCTTGTTGGTTTTTAAATGTAGTTGATTGGGCCAGGTCTTCGTTGTGTTGTGTGGGATCTCAGTTGTGGCATGTGGGATCTAGTTCTCTCAGCAGGGATGGAACTGGGCCCCCATACACTGGGAGCATGGATGTACAGTCTTAACCACTAGCCTGCCAGGGAAGTCCTCCTGTTAGACTTTTCTTTTTTTCTGACTTATTTTTGGCTGTGCTTTGTCTCTGTTCTTATGCGGGCTTTTCTCTAGTTGTGGAGAGCAGGGCTACTCTCTAGTTTTGGTGCATGGGTTTCTTATTGTGGTGGCTTATCTTGTTGCAGAGCATAGGCTCTAGGGTGTGAGGGCTTCAGTAGTTACGGGACATGGGATCAGTAATTGTCATTCCTGGGCTCTAGAGCACAGGCTCAGTAGTTGAGGGAGGCACATGGGCTTAATTGCTCTGCAGCATGTGGGATCTTCCTGGACCAGGGATCGAACCCACGTCCCCTGCATCGGCAGGTGGATTCTTTACCACTGAGTCACCAGGGAAGCCCCTTTTTTTAAAATCTCCTTTGCCTCTTCACCCCCACTTCTCCATAACTTACACCGCATGTTGAGCCTCTCCTCTGTACCAGAGCCATTATTTCTTAACGTGAAAATGAGGCTCAGAGGGTTAGGAATCTACCCAGAGTAAAATAGCTGTACATTTGAAACATAAATGCATACCTTTCCAAGGCCTGCTGCCCTTGTCCCACTTCACAACGCTGTCTCTTAAAACCCTGGCAAATGCCTCGGCCCAGATCTTGCCCATCTGTGCCGGAGGTCTCATGTTTGCTTGTCACCCAGGCTTCTGGACTTGGTTCCTCCTCTTGATCCCTTCCCTTTGTGCAGATAAGACCTTACTCAGCTGTGTAAACAAAACAGATAAAAGCTAAACCACTCTGACTGGAGCAAGTGGGAGGAAGACACTCTGTTCTTCCCTCCCTCTCATCCCCTTCTTTCTCTCCAAGTAAACCCTGAAGGGGCTTCTGCATAAGAATCTGGGCTTAACGGGGATTGGCAAACAATAACCAAATCCTGCCTGTCTCTTGTTTTTGAAAATAAAGCCCTGCTGGGACACAGCCACGCCTGTTAAGTTCTGTGCTATCCGTGGCTGCTTCCATGCTGCCGTGACACAGCTGAGTCATGAGAACAGAGACTATCCGGAGCCTCACAGCAAAGGTTGGCCAACCCCTCATCTAGAGCCTTGGTGCTTCACCTGTGTTCCTTAGGCCGACAGCACAGGCCTGCACACATTGTCCCATATACACAGGGAGTTCGGGTGGGGAAGGCTGACTCAGAAGTCACTACTGTGGAGGGGTTATGTATGTTTGTGTGGCATGGCTAGGCGCTAATAGAGAGCATCCAGAAAGAAAAGAAAGGAGGATATGAGAAAACTTTGAAGAATATCTGGCCTTAGGAAGCTGACCAAGTCAGGAGAAATCACTGGGAAAAAGATCAGCTCTCATTGGTAGCAATAAAATCATGACACATTGAAAGATTTTCTAAAGTTTTTGATGAAAAGCCTGTAATATTCTACTCTCCTTCAAATGCCTTAAAAAATTCAAATGCCTTAAAGACATCTTAGGGATCCAGAATATATACTGTCTTGCTTTTCACTGAACAGAGTGTCCCTACAGAGACCCATCTCTACCTTCTTGCAAGCAGTGTTTTGAAGCCATTACCATTTTCTTTTTTTTTTTAATTTTTTTTTTTTTTTTTTTGGCCTATTGGTCTTTCATTTATTTTCATCTTTGTTCTTTGGCCCGTGTGGGCCTCCCATCGCAGTGGCCTCTGTTGCTGCACTGGCTCTGGGCGCACATGCTCCAGAGCCCCGGCTCGGTAACTGGACACAGCGGTCCAGCCGCTCCGCGGCACGTGGGATCTTCCCAGGCCAGGGATCGAACTGGCGCCCCTTGCACTGCAAGGCAGTGTCCTTACCCACTGGACCACCAGGGAAGCCCAGCCATTACTATTTATTCATAAAATGCAAACACTAAGAAGAAATGTATACAATGATGTGTTTACCAAATGTTTGGAAGCATGTCATCAATTCCTTCTCTCCCTGTAAGGCATACCCTATTTCAGGAAGGGCATGCTGCATGGCTTGGAAGGTCTCAGGATCTCAGATTCTAGACCAGGGATGGAACCTGGGTTCCCAGAAATGGACACAAGGAGTCCTAACCACTGGACCACCAGAGAAGTCCCCATTTCCTACTTATTAACTTGATATACATGACAGGAAAATTTCTATTCAACTCAGTGAATGAGCACCCTTTTAAAATCCCAGCTTTTATATGCCCATCTGTAGACAATCTCTTTTTTTCCTTTGGGGATTGTACACAACAGAAAGAAGGAACTGAGAACAAGCTGGAAGTTCAGAGTTGCCTGTGTTACTGGTTTGTAAGAAATAATTGGGTCCCAGCACACCTCTGGCATTGCTTTTTTGACTTATATTACCTCTTGATTGAGAGACTTCTAATTTTTTTGCAAGAGTCAAGATGATGAACTGAAACAAGTGCTGGTCTTTTGGTGGGCCCAGATTTCTAAGATTAAAAATAAATAAATAAATATGTATTTTACTCTGTATATCTTTTCTTTTTTAACTTTATATATCTCGGGAAAAGCCTAAAGAGACCTGCTTTTTTTAATAATTGTTAAAGCTTCTGTCTTCTTTCTCTGCTATCACTGAGTCACAGTCCAAATGTTAAACATTCAAAGGTAAAGAATTAACAAATATTCTTCAAGATAAAGTTATTGCCAGTGTCATCCTAGCATCTCACAAGAATAGCTTCATATATGTGTGTGTATATATATATATATATATATATAAAGTTAATTAATTAATTGGCTGTGACAGGTTTTACACAGGGGATTTTCCTTAACATCATGTGGATCTTTCATTGTGGCGCACTGAGTCTCTGGTTGTGGTGCATGGACTTAGCTGCCCCGTGGCATGTCGGGTCTTAGTTCCTTGACCAGGGATCAAACCCAGTATCCCCAGTATTGCAAGGCAGATTTGTAATCACTGGACCACCAGGGAAGTCCCAACAATAATTATTTCTTACTGTTATATAAATTGTCTGTGAACTCTACAAATTTGTGCCAATGATCTTTCTAGGTCAAAAATTTGTGTTTACCAAATGTTTGGAAGCATGTCATCAATTCCTTCTCTCCCTGTAAGGCATACCCTATTTCAGGAAGGGCATGCTGCATGGCTTGGAAGGTCTCAGGATCTCAGATTCTAGACCAGGGATGGAACCTGGGTTCCCAGAAATGGACACAAGGAGTCCTAACCACTGGACCACCAGAGAAGTCCCCATTTCCTACTTATTAACTTGATATACATGACAGGAAAATTTCTATTCAACTCAGTGAATGAGCACCCTTTTAAAATCCCAGCTTTTATATGCCCATCTGTAGACAATCTCTTTTTTTCCTTTGGGGATTGTACACAACAGAAAGAAGGAACTGAGAACAAGCTGGAAGTTCAGAGTTGCCTGTGTTACTGGTTTGTAAGAAATAATTGGGTCCCAGCACACCTCTGGCATTGCTTTTTTGACTTATATTACCTCTTGATTGAGAGACTTCTAATTTTTTTGCAAGAGTCAAGATGATGAACTGAAACAAGTGCTGGTCTTTTGGTGGGCCCAGATTTCTAAGATTAAAAATAAATAAATAAATATGTATTTTACTCTGTATATCTTTTCTTTTTTAACTTTATATATCTCGGGAAAAGCCTAAAGAGACCTGCTTTTTTTAATAATTGTTAAAGCTTCTGTCTTCTTTCTCTGCTATCACTGAGTCACAGTCCAAATGTTAAACATTCAAAGGTAAAGAATTAACAAATATTCTTCAAGATAAAGTTATTGCCAGTGTCATCCTAGCATCTCACAAGAATAGCTTCATATATGTGTGTGTATATATATATATATATATATAAAGTTAATTAATTAATTGGCTGTGACAGGTTTTACACAGGGGATTTTCCTTAACATCATGTGGATCTTTCATTGTGGCGCACTGAGTCTCTGGTTGTGGTGCATGGACTTAGCTGCCCCGTGGCATGTCGGGTCTTAGTTCCTTGACCAGGGATCAAACCCAGTATCCCCAGTATTGCAAGGCAGATTTGTAATCACTGGACCACCAGGGAAGTCCCAACAATAATTATTTCTTACTGTTATATAAATTGTCTGTGAACTCTACAAATTTGTGCCAATGATCTTTCTAGGTCAATGATAGAAATGTTCTTATATCAGTGCTAACCACACAGTGACTACTAACCACATGAGGCTATTGAACCCTTGAAATGTGGGCTGTGGGACTAAGGAATGGAAGCTTACATTTAACTTACCTTTAAATTAAATTTAAATAGCCAAATGTAGCTATGGTTACCATACTGCATGAGGCCATTCTAAAATCTTACCGCCACACCTGAATAATATCACTTCATTTAATATAATATTACTTTGACTAACCTTATAAGCCAATGGTTTAGCTTGCCGATGTGTTACAATGGCGTACACAGAGAAACTCAAGGTCTAGTGGAAGTCAACTCATCTGCCATCTTGGACCTACTTGGTTCTAATCAGTTTACATGTCCTCAGGTTCTGTCAATCTTTTGAAGGTTGTGCCCTGTCCAGCTTCCCTTCTGTTTCACCAAGACATGAACTGACTTTACTTGATACTCTTTTGGCCTCTACAAAAGGACTATAGGATTCCATTGAACTGTTTTCAATGGTTACGGAGCCATTGGTAACATCATTTCCCAATTAGAGAATCATGGCTTTCTGGTACATTGTTGTATGGTCAGGCCACTCAAGATGGCTGTTCTCTTGCTCTCTGTATATCCTCTGCCCAACCAGTGCCTGATATACCTCCCTCTACTCACAGGACTGGCCTTCCTAAGTATTTGACCCAGGCCCCAGCTAGTGATAGCACATCGGAAGGGCGGTGAGGGATGTGCCCCTCTGCTGGTCTCCCTGGTAAGTAATGCACCTAACTGATATCAGTTCTCTTACAACTGGTCATCTCTCCACCAACCCCAGCAAAGACTGTCACCACGTCCTGCCTGCCCTGCACTGGACATGGTAAGGCGTCTCTCCAGGACCTTGCTGCAGATATGTAAGCAACCCCACATCCATCAAGTCACTGATGTCTCCGCTGCAGATTCTGGACTCTTTCTTCAGTCTCAAAGTTGGGCTAGCACAGGCGTTCAGGCCTGAGGGTGCCTAACCTGGGGAAAACAAACCTGGCAAGAGAACCACCAGGGAAGTCCCAACAATAATTATTTCTTACTGTTATATAAATTGTCTGTGAACTCTACAAATTTGTGCCAATGATCTTTCTAGGTCAATGATAGAAATGTTCTTATATCAGTGCTAACCACACAGTGACTACTAACCACATGAGGCTATTGAACCCTTGAAATGTGGGCTGTGGGACTAAGGAATGGAAGCTTACATTTAACTTACCTTTAAATTAAATTTAAATAGCCAAATGTAGCTATGGTTACCATACTGCATGAGGCCATTCTAAAATCTTACCGCCACACCTGAATAATATCACTTCATTTAATATAATATTACTTTGACTAACCTTATAAGCCAATGGTTTAGCTTGCCGATGTGTTACAATGAGCGTACACAGAGAAACTCAAGGTCTAGTGGAAGTCAACTCATCTGCCATCTTGGACCTACTTGGTTCTAATCAGTTTACATGTCCTCAGGTTCTGTCAATCTTTTGAAGGTTGTGCCCTGTCCAGCTTCCCTTCTGTTTCACCAAGACATGAACTGACTTTACTTGATACTCTTTTGGCCTCTACAAAAGGACTATAGGATTCCATTGAACTGTTTTCAATGGTTACGGAGCCATTGGTAACATCATTTCCCAATTAGAGAATCATGGCTTTCTGGTACATTGTTGTATGGTCAGGCCACTCAAGATGGCTGTTCTCTTGCTCTCTGTATATCCTCTGCCCAACCAGTGCCTGATATACCTCCCTCTACTCACAGGACTGGCCTTCCTAAGTATTTGACCCAGGCCCCAGCTAGTGATAGCACATCGGAAGGGCGGTGAGGGATGTGCCCCTCTGCTGGTCTCCCTGGTAAGTAATGCACCTAACTGATATCAGTTCTCTTACAACTGGTCATCTCTCCACCAACCCCAGCAAAGACTGTCACCACGTCCTGCCTGCCCTGCACTGGACATGGTAAGGCGTCTCTCCAGGACCTTGCTGCAGATATGTAAGCAACCCCACATCCATCAAGTCACTGATGTCTCCGCTGCAGATTCTGGACTCTTTCTTCAGTCTCAAAGTTGGGCTAGCACAGGCGTTGCAGGCCTGAGGGGTGCAACCTAACAACTGGCAGAGCAACCAGGAGACCAAGGAAACTCCTGTGAGCACTAAGAGGTAGGGAAACACAGGAGGGGGATGGAAAGCTGCCGGGATGTCCACTAGCATATGGACCCTCAAAATTGCAGGGGTGATCCTGAGGTGGCTGTCCACTAAAATATGGAGTCCCAAAGTTGCGGAGGTAATCCTGAGGAGGCTGTCCACCAGTATGGGAAGCCTGAAAGTCGCGGGTGTAATCATGAATTTGTAAGGATATTTGCTGGGTGAACTGGTGAATATCGTTACAGTTTGCATGGGCTTTGTTTGGAATATGACTGTTTTTATCTGTATTTTCCAGAGAGAGGGAATATTGCTGGGTGAACTGGTGAATATCGTTACAGTTTGCATGGGCTTTGTTTGGAATATGACTGTTTTTATCTGTATTTTCCAGAGAGAGGGAAGCCATTCCCCTTAAGTTGGCTATGATTTATAACAATTTGGTAAATTACACCCTGTGGGTAGAAGTAAAACATTTGTCTTTTCTTGTTGCCTGGGCCTTCCAGAAATTGAGGTCTCTTAGGTTTTGAGCAGACGTATCAGGTGAATAGGAAAGACTGTCTCCTGGCCTGTGCCAGGATCTCAGTATCTGGGGAGCTGAGACATCCACTGGGGCAGAGTCTGATGGCAGGCCTTGGCCGTGACTTTCCTGACCCCGAGAAGCCTGTCAGGAACTCAGTGTGAGCCTCTTTCTGAAGGGTTCCTCCTTAGCCAGTTTGGAGGAGCCTATAGGACCAATTGATCAGATCTGTATTGCAGACAAATTAGTCTTGATTTGGCTGTGTCCGGGTCAAGTGAAACTGCCACAGCATATACTCATGGAGTGTGACTCTGCTTGCTTTAAGTCTCCTTAAAAACCCATGTACAGGGCTTCCCTGGTGGTCCAGTGGGTAAGGACACCGCCTTGCAGTGCAAGGGGTGCCAATCCCTGGCCTGGGAAGATACCACGTGCCGCGGAGCAGCTGGACCCATGTGTCCAATTACCGAGGCCGAGCTCTGGAGCGCATGCGCCCAGAGGCAGTGCTCTGCGACAACAGAGGCCACCGAGATGGGAGGCCCACATGGGCCACAGAACAAAGATGGATGAAACTAGACAAACGAAAGACCAGTAGAAGTGGCCCACCCTCCCCCCTCCCTCCCCACCCCAGCCAAAATAAATAAATAAAAATAAATTTTTTTTTAAAAAGTTAAAAAAAAAAACAACCCCATGTACAATGCTCGTGTGACAACTGATAAGTGATAAAATGTATAGCCTATAAAGTATTTTTCCACTGACATTATCTCTGAGCCTGTTCATGAAATCTAAGTAATCTACCCCCAGCGTGAATGACTAGGTGACTATAGAGAAGACCTAGCACAGAAAGGCATGCTCTCAACCTGGGGTAGGAGTCAGCACTCCAGAATGGATATTTTGATCATCAGTGGACAAGGAAATGGCAACCCACTCCAGTATCCTTGCCTGGGAAATCCCATGGACAGAGGAACCAGGTGGGGGTCTCAAGAGTCAGACACTACTTCACAACGAAAGCAGCAAAGGGTAGACAATAATACCCAGCATGTAGTCAGGGTTCAATAAGTATTATCATTATTACTGCGGGATGAAAAATATAGGCAAGTGCTGTTTTCTAAGGCTGAGATGGTTAAGAAAAGTTTTAACCTTAAATGTATGTGCTACAATGTATTTATGTGCTTTAAATGCATTTATGGCGTATTTAGAGATCTCAACTATCAATACATTAAAAAAGAATTACTAGACTCGCTGTGCTTTAGTAGTGATTTCAGGGAATCAGGTATCTAGGTGAAGGTTCACAGAGGAATATTGTTGTTGCAGTACAAACTAGGCCAAAGTTCAGAGACTAAGTTGCAAAGCTATTCATTCATCGTATCATACTACCAGTAAAACATTTAGCACCACAAAGTGGACATAAAGTCCAACAGAAAATGACTCAAATCTAGAACAAAGTTCATCCCATGAACAATGCACAAGGCCAAAAGGATGAGTGCCCAGTGTCACACATAGGATATGACGACATGCTGCTCAAGAGACTAGTCTGCAAAGATCCTCCTCTCACTTTAGAAAAGCTTTGCCACTTGCCCTAGTTTTCCTCTGGGTTATTCCCTAAAGCACGTTTACCTTAGACCAACGAACCAAGAAAAAATGTCTCAAGTGCTCTGTGTTATTCCCTTTTTCAAGACTCTGTCATTAGGGTCGAGCCTATTGTGTTTTCTCTTTGCCTGGCAAAGAAATAAAACCACACTTTCTTTCCCCTCCATAACTCTGTCTCCGTATTTCTGCTCAACATCAGTGCACAGAGAACCAAGATTTTGGCATCAGTTGGTCATAATTAGAACCTTAAAGCATTTAAGGAGTCCTAGTCGTGTGTTTCCTCAGAATGTTCTTCACATGGATCAACACAGATGAAAGACCAGCAGGAAGGAAAATGATGGCGGGGCCTCAGAAAAGAAAAAAAAAAAAAAAAAAAAAAAGCAGGTCTTCCAAGGACGGAGAGTGATAACAGGGAGAAAAATAATGGCAGCAGAGTAAATCATAGAGAAAAGGCGCGGGAGTCAGGCAATATGGGGGCTACAGGAAGGAAAAAGGCAGGCGGAATGGGAAACCACTTAAATGAAAGCTTAATGAGGTGATGTAGGTTGCCTACAATGGTGCCTGGCACAAACAGTGCATAGTATCCACATATATTCATTAACTAGAAATCAAGAGGAAAATTAATTCCCTGGCCATCTGTGCTACTACTGCAGCGGGCACAGGTTTGAGCGCTGGTGGTCAGCGAACTAAGATTCCGCAAGCCACCCAGGGTGGCCAAAAAAAAGGAAAATTCAAGGAAAGGCCAGGTTTTCAATAACTGCTTCCTTTTTTTTTTTTCCAATAACTGTTTCTTAAATAAATATTTAGCTGCTCTGGTACATATTTAAAAATTGCTCACAGGTATTCTGGGGTAAATTCACACTGCTTTTTTTTTTTCATAGTTCTATTTTTATTTTAGCCTGCTATTGTTCTGGGTCTGTGGTTGAGGCAGAAAGGAATTTCAGGATGTAATTGAGTTTTTCATTTTCTGGCAATGATCCTGTGAGAGGCACAGGAGAGCCTTTTACCGAAGGGCTTTCTTAATGTGCAAAAATGAGAACAAATGTTAAGTGGATTAAATAATCCACAGTGCCTAAAGAAAAACTGCAATGTGGAAATTCAGTCTTCATCTGGTGAAACCAAAGTTCACTATGAAACCAGAATTACACTCAAGAATCTATACTGAATTGTGGTGTTAGACCAGAATACTTACTTTGTGGGAAAGTCTCGGACTGTGCCTCAGTTTCCCTATGCAGATTGTGAAAAACAGAACCAATCAAAAAGTGGTTTCAGGGTTTCCCCGGTGGTCCAGTGGGTAGAGAGTCCACCTTGCAGTGCAAAGGGCACCGCTTCAATCCCTGGCCTGGGAGGATCCCACGTGCCGTGGAGCGGCTGCGCTGGTGTGTCCAATTATGAGCCAGCACTCTGGAGCGCATGCGCCCAGAGCCGGGGCTCTGCGGCTAGAGAGGCCACTACAATGGGAGGCCCACATAGGCCAAAAGAATAAAGATGGATGAAAAAAAATTTTTTTTTTTAAAAGTGGTTTCAAAATACTTCTTGGGAATTCCCTGGTTGTTCAGTGGTTAGGACTTGCTGCTTTTGCGGCCAGGGCCGGTTTCAATCCCTGGCAGGGAAATAAGACCCCAGGAAGCTTCACGGGGAAGCCAAACAAACAGAAAAAACACACAAAAAAATGAGAGCAATTCTTAAGAAAGATAGCAACTGGGCGTGATGAATGCCAGGACTTTTTCTTATTCCCAAGGAGAGACAGAAATATGACAGGGGATGCTGATAGAATGCTCAAGAAGTCACCTCCTGCGGGGGAGGGGAGAACAGCTCACAGGCCTCAGGCAGTGTAAGCGAGCCTTTGATCACCACCTGTCAGCTGTCCTACTCAGCACCACACCTCCTCCCTCAGGCCAGGTCACCCTTCTCCCCTCCCAAAGCACCCTGCCCACACTGCCACTGTTACTCCTCCTTACTCTACATCTTATCAGTTATTGACCTATGACCTACTAATCACTGATGGGGCAAGAACTTTTCTTCCCCTGGATATCTGGGTGTGTGTCCTGCTCTTTGCCTAGTAAAGCTTTCAGGGGGGCCTTCTGGGAAGCCCTTCTTTAGCTGCTGTACGTCAGTAAAACAGAAAACAGAATTGTTAGTGATGAACTTCAATCATTTCTGAAAGTGCTTTACATGTAAATGGCTAACTTCTCAGAGTTACTGAGCTCTTCTGCACCGTGAGGTCACAAAGATGTGAAGAAGTGATATGATGAAGGTGGGAGGAATGAAAATTGCCAGGAACACACAAATAAAATATATTTAAATAATTTCTGTTGGCCATTCTCTTAGTGAGAAGCAGATACAGCGGACAAATCGATAGTGTATTAAGGTCATATGAGGCCAGAAAGGTTTATATATTACTATGAGAAAATGAATCAACTAACATAAAGACTATATCAGGTCATAGCTAATTTGTCAATTAACATATACATATTAAAGGATTTGGGTAAAAACTATATGGATTTTTTTTTTTTTTTGATCAGGTCACACAGTTTGCAGGATCTGGTTCCCGACCAGGGGCTGGCCATGGGCCACACCAGTGAAAATCTGCAATCTTAAATGGTAGGCCACCAGGGAATTCTCCCAAACTGTATGTTTTTTTTTTTTTTTTCTTTTTTTAAACCTTTATTTTGCTTTTAACTTTTACAGAGTTTTGTTGTTTACAGATATGTAGGTTCCCAGATTAGTCATATGCATATCCCCCCCTTCCCACCCCTGCCAACCATCACACAGCACCCCTGAAGGATCTCCTTTTCTCACAGAGCAATGACTAGAGCTATTTTCTTCACTTATGATAGTACAGGCCTTCATGCTACTTCCTTTATGCCTCCTACCCTCTGTTCCTTCCCCACAATGTCCATATGTCCACTGTCCATGTGTGTCTTTCCGTAGCTTCACTGCGTGTGCCATCATCACCATCCTACTAGATTCCATATATATGTGTTAATATATTGTATTTGTCCTTCTCTTTCTGACTGACTTCACTTTTTAGGATACGTTCTAGATCCAGCCACCTCATTAGGGCTGATTTTTCTGCACTTCTCTTTACAGCTGTGTAGTATTCCATTGTATATATGTCCCAGAGCTTTTGGATCCATTCGTTCGTCGATGGGCATCTAGGTTGCTTCCATGTTCTAGCTATTGTATAGAAAGCTGCAATGAGCATTGGGGTACGGAGCTTCCCTGGTGGTCCAGTGGGTAAGGACACCGCCTTGCAGTGCAAGCGGCGCCGGTTCGATCCCTGGCCTGGGAAGATCCCACGTGCCATGGAGCGGCTGGACCGATGTGTCCAATTACCGAGCTGGAGCTCTGGAGCGCATGCGCCCAGAGCCGGTGCTCTGCGACAACAGAAGCCACCGCAATGGGAGGCCCACATGGGCCAAAGAATGAAGATAGAAGAAAATAGAGAATGAAAGACCAATAGAAGTGGCCGCCGCCCCTCCCTCCTGAACCAGCCCCCTCAAAATAAATAAATAATAAATATTTAAATTTCAGGTGCCCGGTTTGATTTATATATTCTATGAAAATCCTATTATTTTAGCTAATTTGTAAAACATATACATATTAAAGGATTTGGGTAAAAACTATATGGATTTTTTTTTTTGATCAGGTCACACAGTTTGCAGGATCTGGTTCCCGACCAGGCTGGCCATGGCCACACCAGTGAAAATCTGCAATCTTAAATGGTAGGCCACCAGGGAATTCTCCCAAACTGTATGTTTTTTTTTTTTCTTTTTAAACCTTTATTTTGCTTTTAACTTTTACAGAGTTTTGTTGTTTACAGATATGTAGGTTCCCAGATTAGTCATATGCATATCCCCCCCTTCCCACCCCTGCCAACCATCACACAGCACCCCTGAAGGATCTCCTTTTCTCACAGAGCAATGACTAGAGCTATTTTCTTCACTTATGATAGTACAGGCCTTCATGCTACTTCCTTTATGCCTCCTACCCTCTGTTCCTTCCCCACAATGTCCATATGTCCACTGTCCATGTGTGTCTTTCCGTAGCTTCACTGCGTGTGCCATCATCACCATCCTACTAGATTCCATATATATGTGTTAATATATTGTATTTGTCCTTCTCTTTCTGACTGACTTCACTTTTTAGGATACGTTCTAGATCCAGCCACCTCATTAGGGCTGATTTTTCTGCACTTCTCTTTACAGCTGTGTAGTATTCCATTGTATATATGTCCCAGAGCTTTTGGATCCATTCGTTCGTCGATGGGCATCTAGGTTGCTTCCATGTTCTAGCTATTGTATAGAAAGCTGCAATGAGCATTGGGGTACGGAGCTTCCCTGGTGGTCCAGTGGGTAAGGACACCGCCTTGCAGTGCAAGCGGCGCCGGTTCGATCCCTGGCCTGGGAAGATCCCACGTGCCATGGAGCGGCTGGACCGATGTGTCCAATTACCGAGCTGGAGCTCTGGAGCGCATGCGCCCAGAGCCGGTGCTCTGCGACAACAGAAGCCACCGCAATGGGAGGCCCACATGGGCCAAAGAATGAAGATAGAAGAAAATAGAGAATGAAAGACCAATAGAAGTGGCCCGCCCGCCCCCTCCCTCCTGAACCAGCCCCCCTCAAAATAAATAAATAATAAATATTTTTTTAAAAAATTGGGGTACAGGTGCTTCTTTCAGGTTTGATTTCATCAGGGTATAAGCCTAAGAGTGGGATTGCTGGGTCATATGGTGCTTCTAGTTTTAGTTTTTTAAGAAATCTCCAGACTGTCTTCCATAGAGGCTGTATCAATTTACATTCCCACCAGCAATGCAGGAGTGTTCCCTTTCCTCCGCACCCTCTCCAGCATTTATTGTCTGTTGATTTGTGGATGATGGCCATTCTGACGGGTGTGAGGTGATATCTCATTGTAGTTTTTTTTTTTTTTTTTAAACTTTTATTTATTTATTTTTGGCTGTGCTGGGTCTTTGTTGATGTGTGGGTTTAGCTGCTGTGCGGTACATGAGATCTTCCTGGTTCAGGGATCGAACCTGTGTCTCCTGCATTGGCAGACAGGTTCTTATCCACTGAGCCACAAGGGAAGTCCCTCATTGTAGTTTTGATTTGCATTTCTCTAATTATAAGTGAAGTCGAGCATCGTTTCATGTGCTTTTGGGCTATCTGTATGTCCTCTTGGGAGAGGTGTCTGTTTAGGTCCTTTTCCCTTTTTTTGATTGGATTGTTCGTTTTTCCGGTGTTGAGTTGTCTGAGTTGCTTGTAGATTTTGGAGATTAATTCTTTGTCTGTTGTTTCATATGCCATGATTTTCTCCCACTCTGTGGGGTGTCTGTTCAGCTTTTTTGTGATTTCTTTTGCTGTACAAAAGCTTTTAAGTTTCATTAGGTCCCACATGTTCATTTGTCTTTTTAGTTCCGCTATTCTTGGGTCAGAGAAGATCTTGCTTTGATTTATGCCCTTGACAGTTTTGCCTATATTCTCCTCTAAGAGTTTTAGGGTTTCTGGCCTTACATTTAGGTCTTTAATCCATTTTGAGTTGATCTTTGTGCAAGGTGTCAGGGAATGTTCCAACTTCATTTTTTTGCATGTAGCTGTCCAATTTTCTCAGCACCATTTGTTGAAGAGGCTGCCTTTGTCCCATTTTATATGTTCGTCTCCTTTGTCAAAAATAAGGTACCCATAGGTGTGTGGGTTTATCTCTGGGTTCTCTACCTTGTTCCATAGGTCGATATTTCTGTTTTTGTGCCAGTACCATACTGTCTTGAGGACTGTTGCTTTGTAGTAGAGTCTGAAGTTAGGGAGGCTGATCCCTCCAGCTCCATTCTTCTTTCTCAGGATTGCTTTGGCTATTCAGGGTATTTTGTGTTTCCATATGAACTGTGTTATTCTTTGGTCTAGTTCTGTGAAGAATGTCATTGGTGATTTGATAGGGATCGCATTGAATCTGTAGATGATATTTGGTAGTATGGTCATTTTCACAATATTGATTCTTCCGACCCAGGAACATGGAATATCTCTCCATCTGTTTAAGTCTTCTTTAATGTCTCTCGTGAGTGTCTTATAATTTTCTGTGCACAGTTCTTTGGTTTCTTTTGGTAGGTTTATACCTAGATATTTGATTCTTTTGGTTGTGATGGTGAAGGGGATTGCCTCTTTGATTTTGTTTTCTGATTTTTCATTGTTTGTGTATAGGAATGCCAGTGATTTCCGTATATTGATTTTGTATCCTGCGACTTTGCTGAATTCGCAGATTAACTCTAGTAGTTTTGTAATAGAGTCTTTGGGATTTTCTATGTATAATATCATGTCATCTGCAAATAGAGAGAGTTTGACTTCTTCCTTTCCAATCTGGATTCCTTTGATTTCTTTCTCTTCTCTTATTGCTGTTGCTAGAACTTCCAGGACTATGTTGAATAAGAGTGGTGAAAGTGGACACCTTTGTCTTGTTCCTGATCTTAGAGGAAATGCTTTGAGTTTTTCACCATTGAGGATAATGTTCGCTGTGGGCTTCTCATATATGGCTTTCACTATGTTAAGATAAGTTCCTTCTATGCCCATTTTTTGAAGAGTTTTTATCATAAATGGATGTTGTACTTTGTCAAAGGCTTCTTCTGCATCTATTGAGATGATCATGTGATTTTTGTCTCTCAATTTGTTGATATGGTGTATCACATTGATTGATTTGCAGATATTGAAGAATCCTTGCATGCCTGGGATGAACCCAACTTGATCGTGATGAATGAGCTTTTTGATGTGTTGTTGAATTCTGTTTGATGGATTTTGTTGAGGATTTTGGCATCTAGATTCATCAGTGAAATTGGCCTATAATTTTCTTTTTTGTGTTGTCTTTGCCTGGCTTTGGTGTCAGGGTGATGGAGGCCCCATAGAATGTTTTTGGAAGTTTTCCTTCCTGTGCAATTTTTTGGAAAAGTTTTAGAAGAACAGGCATTAGCTCTTCTTTAAATGTTTGGTAGAATTCGCCTGTGAAGCCATCTGGCCCTGGGCTTTTATTTTTGGGTAGATTTTTGATCACAAAGTCAATTTCTGAGCTTGTGATTGGGTTGTTCATAGTTTATATTTCTTCCTGGCTCAGTCTTGGGAGATTAATCTTCCCCAAGAAACTGTCCATTTCTTCCAGGTTGTCCAGTTTGTTGCCATAGAGTTGTTCATAATAGTCTCTTATAATCCTTTGGATTTCTGCATTATCTGTTGTAATCTCTTTTTCATTTTTGATTTTGTTGATCTTGTTCTTCTCTCTTTTTTTCTTGATCAGTTTGGCCAGTGGTTTGTCTATTTTATTAACCTTTTCAAAGAACCAGCTTTTTGTTTATCTTTACTATTGTTTCTTTCATTTCTTTTTCATTTATTTCTGCTCTGGTCATTATGATTTCCCTTCTTCTGCTGGCTTTGAGGTGTTTTTGTTCCTCTTTCTCCACTTGTTTTAAGCGTAAAGTTAGGTCGTCTGTTTGAGATTTTCCTAGTTTCTTGAGGTGGGATTGAATTGCTATAAACTTCCCTCTTAGAACTGCTTTTGTAGTATCTCACAGGTTTTGCACTGTCGTGTGTTCATTGTCATTTCCTTCTAGGAATTTTTAAATTTCTCCTTTGATTTGCTCGGTAATCAGTTGGTGTTTTAGGTATGTGTTGTTTAATCTCCATGTGTTTGTGTTTTTAGTGGTTTTTTCCTGTAGTTGGTCTCTAGTCTCACTGCATTGTGGTCCGAGAAGATGGTTGATATAATTTCAGTTTTCTTGAATTGAGGTTTGATTTGTGGCCCAAGATGTGGTCTATCCTGGAGAATGTTCCGTGAGCACTTGAGAAGAACGTGTATTCTTCTGCTTTTGGATGGAAAGTCCTAAAGATATCTATGAGGTCCATCTTTTCTAGTGTGACATTTAAGGCTTGTGTTTCTGTATTAATTTTCTGTTTGGATGATCTGTCCATCGGTGTGAGAGGAGTGTTAAAGTCTCCTACTATGATTGCATTAGTGTCGATACCTTCTTTTATGTCTGAAAGTGTTTGTCTTATGTATTGGGGTGCTCCTGTGTTGGGTGCGTAGATATTCATGACTGTTACGTCTTCCTCTTGGATAGATCCCTTAATCATTATGTAGTGTCCTGCCTTGTCTCTTCTAATATTCTTTATTTTGAGGTCTATTTTGTCTGATATGAGGATTGCTACTCCAGCTTTCTTTTGATTTCCATTTGCATGGAATATCTTTTCCCATCCTCTCACTTTCAGTCTATGAGTGTCTCTAGGTCTGAAGTGAGTTTCCTGGAGGCAGCACATGTATGGGTCGTGTTTTTGAATCCATTCAGCCACTCTGTGTCTTTTGGTTGGGGCATTTAGTCCATTGACATTCAAAGTAATTAGTGATACAAATGATCCTATTGTCATCTTCTTAGATGTTACAATGGCTTTGTTTTGTGGATCTTCTCCTTCTCTTATACTTGTTGTCTATATAGCTCCCTTTAACGCTTGTTGTAAGGCTGGTTTGGTGTGACTAAATTCTTTTAATTTTTGCTTATCTGTAAAGATTTTGATTTCTCCATCAATTTTTTTTGGTAGACATTTATTTATTTATTTTTTGGGAGGCGGGAGGCGGGGGCGGGTGGGCCGCTTCTATTGGTCTTTCATTTGTCTATTTTTCATCCATCTTTGTTCTTTGGCCCGTGTGGGCCTCCCATCGCAGCGGCCTCTGTTGTCGCAGAGCACAGGCTCTGGGCGCATGCACTCCACAGCTCCAGCTCGGTAATTGGACACATTGATCCAGCCACTCCGTGGCACGTGGGATCTTCCCAGGCCAGGGATAGAACTGGCGTCCCTTGCACTGCAAGGCGGTGTCCATATCCACTGGACCACCAGGGAAGCCCTCTCCATCAATTTTGAATGAGATCCTTGCAGGGTAGAGGATTCTTGGTTGCAGATTATTCTCTTTTAGCCCTTTAAATGTATCCTGCCATTCTCTTCTGGCCTGCAGAGTTTCTGTTGAAAGATCAGCTGTTAAACATATGGTTTTTCCCTTGTATGTCACAAGTTGCTTTTCCCTTGCTGCTTTTAGAATTCTGTCTTTGTGTTTAATTTGTGTTAGCTTCATTGATATGTGTCTTGGCATGTTTCTTCTCGGGTTGATTCTGTATGGAACTCTTTCCGCTTCTTGGACTTGATTGAGTATTTCTTTTCCCATGCTGAGGAAATTTTCAACTAGAATCTCTTCAAAAATTGTCTCATAGCCTTTCTTTTTTTCTTCTTCTTCTGGAACCCTTATAATTTGAATATTGGTACGTTTGATATTATCCCAGAGGTCTCTGAGGCTATCCTCTGCTCTGTTCATTCTTTGAGCTAGATTCTGTTGTTCAGCAGTTAATTCCACCATTCTATCTTCTAGCTCACTTATCCGGTCTTCTGTCTCAGATACTCTGCTCTTGATTCCTTCTACAGTGTTTTTCAGTTCAGCAATTGAGTTGTTTGTCTCTGTTACTTTTTATGTAAGTTCTTGTATTTCTGTATTCAGTATGTTAGTTGTGTCCTGCAATTTCTCTAACATTCTGTTTTCAGTGTCTTTGATCATCTTTACTATCATTCTTCTGAAATCACTTTCAGAAAGTTTGTCCAAATCCTCTTCATTGATTTGATCTTGTGTGTTTGTGGATTGTTCCTTCTCTTGTGTGGTATTTCTCTGCCGTTTCATTGTTATTATTAATTTTTTAACTGACTCTGTTTGTGATTTCCTTTTCCCAGACTTTGAGTTACATCTGTTGGTGTTTGTTGTTTGGATGGGGCTTCTTATTCTGGGTGATGCTGGTGGTTGGGTGATGTCAGGACTTGCGTACAAGTGATTACCTTTGTTGGTGTTCTCACTTGTATAGTGTCTTATTTTTTTCACGTGGGATCTTCCCAGGCCAGGGATAGAACTGGCGTCCCTTGCACTGCAAGGCGGTGTCCATATCCACTGGACCACCAGGGAAGCCCTCTCCATCAATTTTGAATGAGATCCTTGCAGGGTAGAGGATTCTTGGTTGCAGATTATTCTCTTTTAGCCCTTTAAATGTATCCTGCCATTCTCTTCTGGCCTGCAGAGTTTCTGTTGAAAGATCAGCTGTTAAACATATGGTTTTTCCCTTGTATGTCACAAGTTGCTTTTCCCTTGCTGCTTTTAGAATTCTGTCTTTGTGTTTAATTTGTGTTAGCTTCATTGATATGTGTCTTGGCATGTTTCTTCTCGGGTTGATTCTGTATGGAACTCTTTCCGCTTCTTGGACTTGATTGAGTATTTCTTTTCCCATGCTGAGGAAATTTTCAACTAGAATCTCTTCAAAAATTGTCTCATAGCCTTTCTTTTTTTCTTCTTCTTCTGGAACCCTTATAATTTGAATATTGGTACGTTTGATATTATCCCAGAGGTCTCTGAGGCTATCCTCTGCTCTGTTCATTCTTTGAGCTAGATTCTGTTGTTCAGCAGTTAATTCCACCATTCTATCTTCTAGCTCACTTATCCGGTCTTCTGTCTCAGATACTCTGCTCTTGATTCCTTCTACAGTGTTTTTCAGTTCAGCAATTGAGTTGTTTGTCTCTGTTACTTTTTATGTAAGTTCTTGTATTTCTGTATTCAGTATGTTAGTTGTGTCCTGCAATTTCTCTAACATTCTGTTTTCAGTGTCTTTGATCATCTTTACTATCATTCTTCTGAAATCACTTTCAGAAAGTTTGTCCAAATCCTCTTCATTGATTTGATCTTGTGTGTTTGTGGATTGTTCCTTCTCTTGTGTGGTATTTCTCTGCCGTTTCATTGTTATTATTAATTTTTTAACTGACTCTGTTTGTGATTTCCTTTTCCCAGACTTTGAGTTACATCTGTTGGTGTTTGTTGTTTGGATGGGGCTTCTTATTCTGGGTGATGCTGGTGGTTGGGTGATGTCAGGACTTGCGTACAAGTGATTACCTTTGTTGGTGTTCTCACTTGTATAGTGCTCCCAAACTGTATGTTTTGTTTTTGCTGAATCAACCAGTCTCATGTATCAGCTTTTAGAGAATTTTTCACCCCATAAAATATTGTGTCAACCGGGACACAATGCTCTCCTGAGATCTGTGTCATAAAACACAATGCTTGCTTGTGAGACTCTTTTAAAGTAACACTTGCTATTGTTTAAAAAGGGTTTAGAGAGTGGGTTGTGTGTTTTTTTTTTTTTTTTTTGAGAGTGGTTCTTAATGCCGGCTTCACACTAGAACCCCCTGGGAAGCTTTGAAAACAATGTCAGTGCCAGGGCCCTTCTCTCAGAGTTTCTCACCTCCTTGATGTAAAATGGGCACAGTATTTTTGGAGTTCTCTAGGCGATTTTAATATACAACCAAGGCTGAAGACCAGTTATGGAATGGGGAAAAAAACTTCTCCCTTTTGAAAAGGAGCAGGACCCTACAGTCCCTGCCCCCTCCAACCCCTCCCCGCCACTATGCCCTCTGCCTGCCTTTCACTGGTGGAAAAATTTAGTCAAAGAGTAAGTTTAATTGGATAAACAAGAATATACAAAAACAAGGGCAAACAAAGGAGACCAAATAATAATCATATAGTCATTAACATAAAAGGAACTTTCATTCTTTCTCAAGGGCTATAGATAATATTCTGAGCCACATCCTGTGAGCTGTCTTATAGATACTAAAGCAACAGGGAGAAAAAGTTACATGATGCCAGACTGTCCCTACGACATGTGTGTGTGTGTGTGTGTGTGTGTGTGTATTAGTCTCTCAGCTGTGTCCAACTCTTTGCGACCCTGTGGACTGTAGCCTGCCAGGCTTTTGTGTCCATAGAATTCTCCAGGCAAGAATCCTGAAGCAGTGTGCCATTCCCTTCTCCTGACCCACGACATACACTGCCACAAGTCTGAGAAACGGTCTCAAAGGAATGGAACCGTGGAAATGAAGATTAACTGCACCTAAAACAACCAAGACGACACTCATCAGACCACCAAAGATTTCCTTTTCCCAGCTTTTTGGATGGGGCTTCTTATTCTGGGTGATGCTGGTGGTTGGGTGATGTCAGGACTTGCGTACAAGTGATTACCTTTGTTGGTGTTCTCACTTGTATAGTGCTCCCAAACTGTATGTTTTGTTTTTGCTGAATCAACCAGTCTCATGTATCAGCTTTTAGAGAATTTTTCACCCCATAAAATATTGTGTCAACCGGGACACAATGCTCTCCTGAGATCTGTGTCATAAAACACAATGCTTGCTTGTGAGACTCTTTTAAAGTAACACTTGCTATTGTTTAAAAAGGGTTTAGAGAGTGGGTTGTGTGTTTTTTTTTTTTTTTTTTTGAGAGTGGTTCTTAATGCCGGCTTCACACTAGAACCCCCTGGGAAGCTTTGAAAACAATGTCAGTGCCAGGGCCCTTCTCTCAGAGTTTCTCACCTCCTTGATGTAAAATGGGCACAGTATTTTTGGAGTTCTCTAGGCGATTTTAATATACAACCAAGGCTGAAGACCAGTTATGGAATGGGGAAAAAAACTTCTCCCTTTTGAAAAGGAGCAGGACCCTACAGTCCCTGCCCCCTCCAACCCCTCCCCGCCACTATGCCCTCTGCCTGCCTTTCACTGGTGGAAAAATTTAGTCAAAGAGTAAGTTTAATTGGATAAACAAGAATATACAAAAACAAGGGCAAACAAAGGAGACCAAATAATAATCATATAGTCATTAACATAAAAGGAACTTTCATTCTTTCTCAAGGGCTATAGATAATATTCTGAGCCACATCCTGTGAGCTGTCTTATAGATACTAAAGCAACAGGGAGAAAAAGTTACATGATGCCAGACTGTCCCTACGACATGTGTGTGTGTGTGTGTGTGTGTGTGTGTATTAGTCTCTCAGCTGTGTCCAACTCTTTGCGACCCTGTGGACTGTAGCCTGCCAGGCTTTTGTGTCCATAGAATTCTCCAGGCAAGAATCCTGAAGCAGTGTGCCATTCCCTTCTCCTGACCCACGACATACACTGCCACAAGTCTGAGAAACGGTCTCAAAGGAATGGAACCGTGGAAATGAAGATTAACTGCACCTAAAACAACCAAGACGACACTCATCAGACCACCAAAGATAAATCTGAAGATGACTGTCAAAGCTGACTGTGGTTTTGCTGCAGGAAACTCCCTCCTTCTGCCATAAAAGCTCCTGGCCCACTGGTTGCCAGGGGAGGACGGGGGTTGGGGTTGGGGGTGTCTGCCTTTGGACAGAAGTCTGCCCTCTCCCCTCCGTCTATTTAAAATAAAGCAAACATCCCTTTCCACCAACCTGGCTTGTTTATTATTGGCTTTTGAGTGGCGAGCAGGCAGATCCCACAAACTCTTTCACACACACTTTCACCTTTTGATCTGCTGGCCCTCAATTCTCCTGTCAGACACAGCCACTGTTGCCAGGCTGTTATGCATCCATGTGGTGCATATACACATGCTACCTGTAAGAAGTATGGTACCTACATATACCCCAATGGCAATCCACTCCAGTGTTTTTGCCAGGAGAATCCCAAGCACAGAGGAGACTGCGAGCTACAATCCATGCAGCTGTTAAGTGTTGGACATGACTGACTGACTGAGCATGTGGGCCCATAAAAGTTGTGTAAGTGATTGAAAACAAGGGCCCTGAAATCCAGGCTACTGGGTTTACATGTCAAGTCTTCCAAGCACTAGCTTGGAAGACAAATGATTTAACTTCTGTCTGTTTGCTCATCTATAATGTGGTGAGAAGTGCCTACCTCTGAGGGTTTTTATGAAAACTAAATAAGAGACTCCATTTTAAAGGGCTCAGTAAACGTTAACTGTTATAAATTTCTTCACTTTATTGTACCTAGCAATTTTTTTTTTTGAAATATTTATTTATTTATTTGACTGTTGCAGCATGGAAGTGTGGCATGTCGGATCTAGTTCCATGACTAGGGATTGAACCTGGGCCCCCTGCTTTGAGATTGTGCAGTCTTAACCACTGGACTGCCAGTGAAGCCCAGCAATTTTCTAATAATATATCTTGCAGATAATTTTGTATCAGTTCCTATAAATATACTCTTTTAACAGCTGCTTGGTCATTCACTATAAGATGTGAACATTTAACCAGTGTCTGTTGATGGGCCTTTAGGTCACTTCTAGTCTTTTGCTACCACAAACAATTATGCAATGAATATCTTCTTACACAGATATTTGTATATGTGTGCCAGTACTATGCCTCTATAGGGAAAACGTCTAGGAGAAGAATTGCTGTGTCTAAAACTTTGACAGGTGGCCAAATTGTCTTTCCAGAAAGTATAAACAAATGTACACTTCTGCTAAGAATGTGTGAGAACGCCTGTTACCCTAAACCAAGTATATTGTCAAATTTGTGGAAAATGGCTTCCTTTGTCATTCTGGCATGCATTTCTTTTATTAAGGAGATTCGGAATCTTTTCTAGAGTTTGGGGTGACATTTGTAGACAAACACAGTACAAAAGGATCCGGGACAGAGATTTGCCTCCAGTGCTACAGGTTAAAGAAGAGGGTCAAATAAGGCTCCATGGAGGACGTGGCATTTGAATGAAGCCTTGAAGGGTAAGGTGGGAATTCTGCCGTTAGAATGTTATGATCCTGGTACATCATAAACGAAAGGCTCAACTATTATATGTTGACTTAATTGGCAAAATTAGGACATTTGCAGAACACATGTTTTGGATGGCTGAGGAGATTACTGGCTACGTACAGCAAGATAACTGATGTACAAACACCAGTGCATGACTAAGCAAACCACAGATTCAGACAGTGAGCCGCGGCAGGCCTGTAACAGGAGTTTTACAGTGCATGGCTGGTTTCTTACACTTCCTGTATTCTGAGCGACATCTAATGGCCAAGTAAGAAAAAGTCTATTTTCAATCATTTCTTTTCAAGGAAAAATCCCTTGTAGTAACATAAGCATAACGAGAAAATCAACAAAACATTTTACTTCCAGACTTATGGAAAGACACAGTCTTATTTTTTTCCCTATAAACAAAGTGGGGGAAGATGAACAAAAATTAATTTGTTTGACCTGGTGCATTGAATGATATAGGGTGCAGAGGGGAAGATATTAGAATTAGGAGAAATCTTAAGACAGAATTCAGGGTTTTCATTTTTATCAAGGAGGAAATTTACTTTCAGAGAGAAATAATTTGTACAACGCTATGTAGCTAGTGAGTTATTGGTGCTCTGATACAGTTATGATTTGGGTACAACAAAGAGAAAGCACAGATGAAAAAGAAACACTTTTAATTACACTAACATCTACTAATTCACGATGTGGCCATGTGTGGAATTTAGTACTATCTGTAATACTTGAGATAGTGAAGTAGTCGGTTATTGGTCATTGGGGGAGGTGTTTGATTTTTCCTACTATTTTTTTAGATCAAAATAGGCAGGTTTCTATGGATGCCAGACTATATTTCAAAAATTCTTAGTAAACATTTGACCTCTAGGGACTTCCCTGGAAGTCCAGTGGTTAGAATTCCCCACTTCCAATGTGGCGGGGGTAGGGGGGTGAAGGTCTGATCCTTGGTTGGGGAAATAGGATCCCACATGCTTCGGGATATGGTCAAAAGCAAAAAAGGAAAAAGAAAAAACCCACTATGAAAACAGACAAGTTGACTGAGGAAATAAGGATCAATCCATAACATAAAATCAGCCAATCCCTAAACACATATGGACCCCCTGTGGGCATGCACCATCACAGAGATTCTGAGGAACACAGCCCTCTACAGAGCAAAGAACAAGTCACAGAAAACTCACTTCTCCAACCTGTCGATCCAAAGTAAAAGATGGGGGCTTCCCTGGTGGCTGAGTGGGTAAAGACACCACCTTGCAGTACAAGGGGTGCCGGTTCGATCCCTGGCACGGGAAGATCCCATAAGCTGAGGAGCAGCTGGACTGGTGTGTCCAATTAGGAGCCAGTGCTCTGGAGTGCATGCGCCCAGAGCTGGGGCTCTGCTACAGGAGAGGCCACCGCGATGGGAGGCCCACACAGGCCAAAGAGTTAAGATGGATGAAACTAAATAAATGAAGGACCAATAAAAGACGCCAAAATTAAAAAAAAAAAAAAAAAAAAAAGGTACAGATGGAAGAATTTACAACAATACAACCACAACCCTGGGGAACTGACGTAGTATTCATTAAATGAGTATATTTTTTGAGCATCCATTATGTACTAGTGCTAGGGAGACTGAAGGAATCAAGACCCAAACTCTGGTGGAGGTATAACATGGTGCAGGTGCATGCTAAGTCGCTTCAGTCATATTCGATTCTCTGCGACCCCATGGACTGTAGCCTGTCAGGCAAGAATATTTCCCAGCCCAGGGATCCAACCAACATCTCCTGCACTGCAGGCAGATTCTTTTACTGCTGAGCCACTGTGGAAGCCCGTGCAACATGGAGCCCTTCTTTTAGCCAAAGGCTGGACAACACTGACAAAGCCCTGGGTGTACTGCTGCATTGGTCATTGGGGAGGTGTTTGATTTTTCCTACTATTTTTAGATCAAAATAGGCAGGTTTCTATGGATGCCAGACTATATTTCAAAAATTCTTAGTAAACATTTGACCTCTAGGGACTTCCCTGGAAGTCCAGTGGTTAGAATTCCCCACTTCCAATGTGGCGGGGGTAGGGGGGTGAAGGTCTGATCCTTGGTTGGGGAAATAGGATCCCACATGCTTCGGGATATGGTCAAAAGCAAAAAAGGAAAAAGAAAAAACCCACTATGAAAACAGACAAGTTGACTGAGGAAATAAGGATCAATCCATAACATAAAATCAGCCAATCCCTAAACACATATGGACCCCCTGTGGGCATGCACCATCACAGAGATTCTGAGGAACACAGCCCTCTACAGAGCAAAGAACAAGTCACAGAAAACTCACTTCTCCAACCTGTCGATCCAAAGTAAAAGATGGGGGCTTCCCTGGTGGCTGAGTGGGTAAAGACACCACCTTGCAGTACAAGGGGTGCCGGTTCGATCCCTGGCACGGGAAGATCCCATAAGCTGAGGAGCAGCTGGACTGGTGTGTCCAATTAGGAGCCAGTGCTCTGGAGTGCATGCGCCCAGAGCTGGGGCTCTGCTACAGGAGAGGCCACCGCGATGGGAGGCCCACACAGGCCAAAGAGTTAAGATGGATGAAACTAAATAAATGAAGGACCAATAAAAGACGCCAAAATTAAAAAAAAAAAAAAAAAAAAAAGGTACAGATGGAAGAATTTACAACAAAACAACCACAACCCCGGGGAACTGACGTAGTATTCATTAAATGAGTATATTTTTTGAGCATCCATTATGTACTAGTGCTAGGGAGACTGAAGGAATCAAGACCCAAACTCTGGTGGAGGTATAACATGGTGCAGGTGCATGCTAAGTCGCTTCAGTCATATTCGATTCTCTGCGACCCCATGGACTGTAGCCTGTCAGGCAAGAATATTTCCCAGCCCAGGGATCCAACCAACATCTCCTGCACTGCAGGCAGATTCTTTTACTGCTGAGCCACTGTGGAAGCCCGTGCAACATGGAGCCCTTCTTTAGCCAAAGGCTGGACAACACTGACAAAGCCCTGGGTGTACTGCTGCATTGGCCGCCTAGATGAGCCTGACTTCTTTTTCTCCTGTTTGGCCACATTGGGAGTCTGGCTTCTCACATTCCCATCACGAGCCAGAGAACTGTGGACAGAGAATGTAAGCCAAGAATGTTGCCTCCCGTCCAGTTATACAAGGATCAAGCCATTGGCCACTGCAGCCACCCACCAAGGACAGTGCAACCTGAGGGGAATTCAAGATTAGACAAAAACAGGAAGTATTCCGTGCTTTGGACACTAGCCCTAGATAGTTAAGATGCATCCCTCAGAAATAATTTCAACAAATCCAGATCCTTGTGTCTTGTCATACATACGTACATAAAAAGCACTAAAATCATTAACTTGAGATGTCTGTTCTTTGTGATTAGCAGTAATCTTTTGAGGTTCAATCATATGTGTGTTTTTCCTTTCTTCCCCAGCTGCGCCCCCGCAAAAAAATTTAAGTCCTAAATAACCTGGCTCCTCCCTTACCTGTTGGGAGCAGTTCCTTAGCTATCTGAGATGCTATCTCCCAGACTACAGTCCTTGGTAAGATCCAGGAATAAAACTTAAACTGCAACTTGTAGATTATGAGGTTTTTCTTCTGTCAACAGAACCATTCCCACAGCAGCACAATCGAAAGAGAACACGGCCATTTCCAGCTCTTCTTTCCTCTCTTTCCTTCTATAATAACCCTGCAATGTTGTCAGAAATGGCATTTTGTCAGGGACAGAGGAAAAGGTAAAATTAACCCTGGGAACTGACGTAGTATTCATTAAATGAGTATATTTTTTGAGCATCCATTATGTACTAGTGCTAGGGAGACTGAAGGAATCAAGACCCAAACTCTGGTGGAGGTATAACATGGTGCAGGTGCATGCTAAGTCGCTTCAGTCATATTCGATTCTCTGCGACCCCATGGACTGTAGCCTGTCAGGCAAGAATATTTCCCAGCCCAGGGATCCAACCAACATCTCCTGCACTGCAGGCAGATTCTTTTACTGCTGAGCCACTGTGGAAGCCCGTGCAACATGGAGCCCTTCTTTTAGCCAAAGGCTGGACAACACTGACAAAGCCCTGGGTGTACTGCTGCATTGGCCGCCTAGATGAGCCTGACTTCTTTTTCTCCTGTTTGGCCACATTGGGAGTCTGGCTTCTCACATTCCCATCACGAGCCAGAGAACTGTGGACAGAGAATGTAAGCCAAGAATGTTGCCTCCCGTCCAGTTATACAAGGATCAAGCCATTGGCCACTGCAGCCACCCACCAAGGACAGTGCAACCTGAGGGGAATTCAAGATTAGACAAAAACAGGAAGTATTCCGTGCTTTGGACACTAGCCCTAGATAGTTAAGATGCATCCCTCAGAAATAATTTCAACAAATCCAGATCCTTGTGTCTTGTCATACATACGTACATAAAAAGCACTAAAATCATTAACTTGAGATGTCTGTTCTTTGTGATTAGCAGTAATCTTTTGAGGTTCAATCATATGTGTGTTTTTCCTTTCTTCCCCAGCTGCGCCCCCGCAAAAAAATTTAAGTCCTAAATAACCTGGCTCCTCCCTTACCTGTTGGGAGCAGTTCCTTAGCTATCTGAGATGCTATCTCCCAGACTACAGTCCTTGGTAAGATCCAGGAATAAAACTTAAACTGCAACTTGTAGATTATGAGGTTTTTCTTCTGTCAACAGAACCATTCCCACAGCAGCACAATCGAAAGAGAACACGGCCATTTCCAGCTCTTCTTTCCTCTCTTTCCTTCTATAATAACCCTGCAATGTTGTCAGAAATGGCATTTTGTCAGGGACAGAGGGAAAAAGAGACGTAAGAACAGGGCTGGTACCGCCCTCTTCCCCAGGATTGTCTCCTTTGATGCTACCAATGAAGGCTTGTGAATTCTGATTTAGCTGAGTTATTTTCATTCATAAACATGAGTTGTAGGAGAAACAGGCAGCCTCCAGCACTGCTGGTGGGAATGTAAACTGGTACAGCCACTTTGGGAACGATATAAAGGTGCCTTAAAAAACTGAACAAACTACATGACTCAGCAATCCCACTCTTGGGCAAATAAATATCTGGAGAAAGCCATAATGAAAAAAGACACAGATACCCTCATGTTTTAATGCAGCATGTAGTCAGGACATGGAAGCAACCTAAATGTCCATCAGCAGATGAATGGATAAAGATGTGGTGCACCTGTATATATGTGGTACATATATACAATGGCTTATTACTCAAACATAACAAGGAATGCAACTGGGTTATATGCAGTGATGCAGATGGACCTAGAGTCTGTCAGAGAGTGAAGTAAGTCAGAAAGAGAAAAACAAACACCGTAGATTAATGCACATGTATGGAATCTAGAAAGACGGTTCAGAAGAGCCTTTTTGCAGGGCAGGAATAGTGACGCAGCTGTAGAGAACGGTCATGTGGACATGGGAGGGAAGCGGAAGATGAGATGAACCGGGAGAGTAGGATTGATATATAAACACTACCATGGATAGAACACAGCTCTCGGGAAGCTGCAGTATAGCACAGGAAGCAAAGCTTGGTGCTTTGTAATGAACTAGAGAAGTGGGATGGGGAGGGGTGGGAGGGACGTTGGAGAGGGAGGGATACGTGTACACACAGAGTTCATTCACTCCATACAGCAGAAACTAACATAACATTGTAAAGCAATTATACTCCAATAAAAATAAAAACCGAGTTGTGTGTGTTGTAATGCTTGTTAAAAATCACACATTACTGGATCCTTCTCCAGCAATAACGATTCTTTAACTTTCATGATTTTAATGTAAGTGGCCCTCAGACTACAGTCTGGGAAACAATGGCTTAAACCTGGCCAAAGTGCAAGAAGTTGTGAGGACATGTGATTTCTTTTGAAATCTAGAGGTTGGCGACTGAATATTGACAGCCTTGTTTTCCCAATTAGTGAAAATTATCCCTGCTGGAAGGAACTGATTCATTTTGTAAAGAGCGTGTGTTCCGTAATCTTTGAAGCATAGAAACATTTTTTCCATTCTTTGTGTGCAAACAGATTTTTGGCCCTCTTCAGGGATGCAGGCCCAGACAACATCTCAGCAGGCCCTTTTGGATCGCATTTTTTCACAGATGAAACTAGGTCAAGGAGAAAATTCAGAGCCATTTGAGGCAGAAAAAAAAAAAAAGTCCAGAAATGCAACATAAAGCTGAGGAGTGGGGCTGTAGTGGGGAGACGTCCACCTGCTTTGTTTGCCCTGGAGAAGGCTGATGACTTGTCACATGAATCTCAGGCCTTCCTGTTCTCTGCAGCTGCCTTCTGAGTCACTGCGGGTGGCCAGGGAGAATCCCTAACTGTCAGGAAACATAAGACCAATCGATTGACTGGTGAGGCCATTGTGCTAGGCCAGTTTCAAAATTAAAGAGCAACTGCATCGTTATTTATTCTCATTTAGTAAGTTCTTTAGCCTGGTTTTGCCTATGACTGCAAATCAGCAGAAGGCACAGAAAACAAGCTAGTAAGTGGAATTTGCATCTGCTAAGTGAGAACTGGTTCCAGTTCTCTTAGTCACTAAGATCATTCAAGGGTGGAGCGCACTAGCAGGATAAACATTAAACCAGAAGCAACACTTCCTTGTAACACTTGGTGTTTCCTAGGAAGTCTGTAAAACGAAAACTCAGATGCCTAAGTAGGCAAATACTATAGTTAGAAAAGCCAGCCTTTACATTTCTCTTTCCTCTGGCCTCAGCTCTCACAGGATAGTGTAGAATATATTATGCGTGCTCAGTCACTCATTTGTGTCCAACTCTTTGCGAACCCGTAGACTGGAGCCTGCCAGCTTCCCCTGTCCATGAGATGTTTCTAGGAAAGTTCCTCCTCCAGGGGATCTTTCCAACCCAGGGATCGAACCTGCATCTCCTGCAGCTTCTCCACTGGTGGGTGGATTCTTTACCATTTGAGCCACCTGGGAAGTCTTGGGTATATTATACTCATGAATCAAGATTTCTCTAATCACATTTACATTGCATGGAAGTTAACACTGTATGAAAGCAGACTAACTGAGGAATAATGCATTTGACCATGGAATCCTGTCTCTATCCCTCAGCCCAATGCCTGGATACAAGAGGTGCTTAATAAAGATTTGACGGTGTGATCAACTTATTAGTTGCAGAATAGAGTTAAAATAATTGATTCACTTCTCTGAACCTCCATTTTCATTTCTGTGAATAGGAAGGGAATCTTCTGTCTACCCTAAACAATTTTTTGGTGAGGATCAAATAGTAAGTATTCAAGATTTACTTTCTTTATCGCAGAAAAAATGCATTAAATATCTCTGTACGGCTAGATAAGAAACTGAAACTAGTGGTTATCTCTGGATGGCAGAACCCAGAGAACAGGGGTCAAGGCTAGGCAAAAGATTTCATTGTATATACAGTACTTTCCATTACCTAAAAACAATGCATATGTAAGAATGATTAGTATGAAATTTAGACTTTAATAAAATCTTCATGAAAATCCAGAAGTATATTATTTGATTTACATGCAGATCTGTTGTGTTACTGCAATGCCTTGTAACAGAGTCTGAACTAGGTCTGTTTCATATGAGAATTAAAAATCACACAGTAGAAAGCCGCATATCTTTAGAGTTACATTTCTTCTCTCCTTTTTAATTGAACCACAGCTGATTTACAGTATTATGTTAGTTTCAGGCATATAGCAAACTGATTAAGTTATACATACCCATATATTTTTTTCAGATTCTTTTCCATTAGAGGTTATTATAAGATATTGAACACAGTTCCCTGAGCTATACAATAAATTCTTGTTATTTATTTTATATATACTGGTATGTATCTGTTAATCCCATACTCCTAATTTATACCCTTCTTTCCTCTTTAGTAACCAGTTTAGTAACCAGTTAGTTTGTTTTCTGTATTTGTAGGTCTGCCTTTGTTTTATAAATTCATTTGTATTATTTTTTTAGAATATACTTTTTTTTTTTTTGGCCACTTCTATTGATCTTTCATTTATTTCTTTTTGTTCTTTGGCCTGTGTGGGCCTCCCATCGCAGTGGCCTCTCTCGCTGCAGAGCACTGGCTCTGGGCGCATGCGCTCCAGAGCTCCAGCTTGATAGTTGGACACATCGGTCCAGCCATTCTGCGGCACGCAGAATCCCCCCAGGCCAGGGATTGAACCGGCGCCCCTTGCACTGCCAGGCGGTTTCCTTACTCACTGGACCACCAGGGAAACCCAAGTCTATATTTTAATAATATCATGTAATTATCTTTTTCTTGCAGAATAGAGTTAAAATAATTGATTCATTCTTGAACCTCCATTTTCATTTCTGTGAATAGGAAGGGAATCTTCTGTCTACCCTAAACAATTTTTTGGTGAGGATCAAATAGTAAGTATTCAAGATTTACTTTCTTTATCGCAGAAAAAATGCATTAAATATCTCTGTACGGCTAGATAAGAAACTGAAACTAGTGGTTATCTCTGGATGGCAGAACCCAGAGAACAGGGGTCAAGGCTAGGCAAAAGATTTCATTGTATATACAGTACTTTCCATTACCTAAAAACAATGCATATGTAAGAATGATTAGTATGAAATTTAGACTTTAATAAAATCTTCATGAAAATCCAGAAGTATATTATTTGATTTACATGCAGATCTGTTGTGTTACTGCAATGCCTTGTAACAGAGTCTGAACTAGGTCTGTTTCATATGAGAATTAAAAATCACACAGTAGAAAGCCGCATATCTTTAGAGTTACATTTCTTCTCTCCTTTTTAATTGAACCACAGCTGATTTACAGTATTATGTTAGTTTCAGGCATATAGCAAACTGATTAAGTTATACATACCCATATATTTTTTTCAGATTCTTTTCCATTAGAGGTTATTATAAGATATTGAACACAGTTCCCTGAGCTATACAATAAATTCTTGTTATTTATTTTATATATACTGGTATGTATCTGTTAATCCCATACTCCTAATTTATACCCTTCTTTCCTCTTTAGTAACCAGTTTAGTAACCAGTTAGTTTGTTTTCTGTATTTGTAGGTCTGCCTTTGTTTTATAAATTCATTTGTATTATTTTTTTAGAATATACTTTTTTTTTTTTTGGCCACTTCTATTGATCTTTCATTTATTTCTTTTTGTTCTTTGGCCTGTGTGGGCCTCCCATCGCAGTGGCCTCTCTCGCTGCAGAGCACTGGCTCTGGGCGCATGCGCTCCAGAGCTCCAGCTTGATAGTTGGACACATCGGTCCAGCCATTCTGCGGCACGCAGAATCCCCCCAGGCCAGGGATTGAACCGGCGCCCCTTGCACTGCCAGGCGGTTTCCTTACTCACTGGACCACCAGGGAAACCCAAGTCTATATTTTAATAATATCATGTAATTATCTTTTTCTGTCTGACTTATTTCATTAAGCATAATATTCTCTAGGGCTATGTTCCTGTAAATGGCAATATTTCACTCTTTTATGGCTGAGTAATATTCCACCAGGATATATATATTAATGTATATAACCACATCTTCTTAAGCCAATAAGCTGTTGATAGGCACTTGGGTCAACGGGCACTTGACCATTGTAAATAGAGTTGCTATGCACATTGGGTGGAGCTACATTTCTTTTTTTTTTTTGATAGGTAAGAAATGGATTTATTCAGATTTAGAGAAAGCACACTCCACAGACAGAGTGTGGGCCATGGTACAGCGAATTCAGTGGCCGGAGCTACATTTCTTATCTGATGAAAATCAATGTCCTTTTAAGTTTTTTACACAGTGGAACATTTTAGTTCAAAGACACTTGAAAAGGAAAAACTGAAAGATCAACATGCAGTTTGTATACTGGAATCTGATACAGTCAGTGCACGGAAATCTAAGCACTTTTCATCCTGAGAAAGACTGAACTGAAGGGAAAACTAGACTATTGTAATAACTTAGTCCAATAGAAAACATATGATAAGTTTATTGTGTACCAACAAATTTTGCTTATTTAATGCTTTGATATACTTAGAGCCTGTTTTTTGATTAGACCTGTGAAATTGGGGTCAGATCTCTGAAAATTGGAACTGTATCAGAAAACTGCATCTGAAAAAAATCTTCACCTGGATGTTTCAATAGTTTGACAATAACTACTCTGCAACCTTTTAAAAAATAAATTTAAAAGAAGTGATGGTCAGTACACACTACTGTATATAAAATAGGTAACTAATAAGGACCAACCGTATAGTACAGGGAGCTCCACTCAGTAGTCTATAACGGCCTATTTGAGAAAAGAATCTAAAAAAGAGTGGGTATATGTTTATGTAGAACAGATTCACTTTGCCGTACACCTGAAACTAACGCAGCATTGTAAATCAACTATACTCTAATAAAAAAAAGTTTTTAAAAAAGAAATGATAGTAAAATCTCTGAAGTTGCTCTTTTTTGGTAAACTTCAATTCAGCACTTTGCATCTTTAGTCACCCAGAAAGGGATTGAGTAATAAATGTGCTAATCATAGAGTAGATAGTCATCAGCACTGTTCAGAAGAATATGCATTCCTTAAACAACTCAAGAGGAAAATAAGGAAGAATGCAGGATTTGTTTCCCCATAAGGAAGACATAAGAACATTCATAACCATTGTTGAGCCTTTAATGTTTGAGTTATCTCCTTCCCATTAACCTCAAGAGATTATCATGTCTCTTCCTTACTGTCAGGAAACCTAGAGATCTGTCCTGATAAAGTCACAAGTTGATCTTATCCTCAAAACTTTAAAACCCATGTCTTTATTTTGAAATAATAACATGGGAACACAGTGTGATCATTTCAAAATCATAGAATCTTGAGCTGAAAGAAGCTTAAAGATGATCTCATTATTTATTTATTTCGCAGAACTGTTACTCAAACAAAAACGTAAGATGAAAGCTAAACAGTTTTGACGGAAGGAGGGTGAGCATTGAGCGCCTGCCTGCCGGTCTCCCATTCTCTTCCATGCAGTCCTTCCGAGAGACACTAGGATTCCATAGTACAACAAGAACACTGACTTAATCCAACCTCATTTCACACATGCGGAAAACTCAAGAACTTCTTGAGTTCACCCTGGTGGGTCAGTGGTAAAGAATCTGCCTGCCAATGTAGGAGACATGGGTTTGATCCCTGATCCTGGAGGATCCCATAAATAATATTAAAACTCAACAGATTCAGGACCCCTTGACATTGTTTTTGGGGATTTTTAAAATATTTATTTATTTATTTATTTATTTTTGGCTATTCTGGATTTTCACTGCTGCCACAGGCTCTTCTCTAGTCACAGGGCGTCAGGGCTACTCTCTAGTTGAGGTGAGCAGGCTTCTTGTTGCAATGACTTCTCTTGTTGTGGAACTTGGGCTCTAGGGCACATGGGCTTCAACAGTTGCTGCCCACGGGCTCAATAGTTGCGACTCCAAGGCTATAGAGCACAGGCTTCATAGTTGTGGCTCATGGGCTTAGCTGCTCCACAGCATGTGGGATCCTCCCGGATCAGGGCTCGAACTCACGTCTCCTGCATTGGCAGGCGAACTCTTTACCTCTAAGGTAACAGGGAAGTCCTGATCATTGCTATATCATAGACATAACATTTATTGACTGATATTTTTGAGCAAAGCACTGCTTTACATTCTTCACTTGCATTATTTCATTTCTTCCTTACAATAATCCTCTGAGATACTGTTAATATTTATTTATTTATTTTAATTGAAGTATAATCAATTTACCATTTTTCAGGTATATGTATCTTTTTCAGATTCTCTTCGATTATAGATTATCATAAGATATTAACATAATTTGCTATGGTATACAGTAAATCCTTGTCATTTATTTTACGATTTAGCCTCGCCCCCTTCCCCTCCAATAACTTGTTTGTTTTCTATGTCTGTGAGTCTATTTCTGTTTTGTAAAGAAGCTGTTCTCATTATTTATTTATTTCAGAACTGTTACTCAAACAAAAACGTAAGATGAAAGCTAAACAGTTTTGACGGAAGGAGGGTGAGCATTGAGCGCCTGCCTGCCGGTCTCCCATTCTCTTCCATGCAGTCCTTCCGAGAGACACTAGGATTCCATAGTACAACAAGAACACTGACTTAATCCAACCTCATTTCACACATGCGGAAAACTCAAGAACTTCTTGAGTTCACCCTGGTGGGTCAGTGGTAAAGAATCTGCCTGCCAATGTAGGAGACATGGGTTTGATCCCTGATCCTGGAGGATCCCATAAATAATATTAAAACTCAACAGATTCAGGACCCCTTGACATTGTTTTTGGGGATTTTTAAAATATTTATTTATTTATTTATTTATTTTTGGCTATTCTGGATTTTCACTGCTGCCACAGGCTCTTCTCTAGTCACAGGGCGTCAGGGCTACTCTCTAGTTGAGGTGAGCAGGCTTCTTGTTGCAATGACTTCTCTTGTTGTGGAACTTGGGCTCTAGGGCACATGGGCTTCAACAGTTGCTGCCCACGGGCTCAATAGTTGCGACTCCAAGGCTATAGAGCACAGGCTTCATAGTTGTGGCTCATGGGCTTAGCTGCTCCACAGCATGTGGGATCCTCCCGGATCAGGGCTCGAACTCACGTCTCCTGCATTGGCAGGCGAACTCTTTACCTCTAAGGTAACAGGGAAGTCCTGATCATTGCTATATCATAGACATAACATTTATTGACTGATATTTTTGAGCAAAGCACTGCTTTACATTCTTCACTTGCATTATTTCATTTCTTCCTTACAATAATCCTCTGAGATACTGTTAATATTTATTTATTTATTTTAATTGAAGTATAATCAATTTACCATTTTTCAGGTATATGTATCTTTTTCAGATTCTCTTCGATTATAGATTATCATAAGATATTAACATAATTTGCTATGGTATACAGTAAATCCTTGTCATTTATTTTACGATTTAGCCTCGCCCCCTTCCCCTCCAATAACTTGTTTGTTTTCTATGTCTGTGAGTCTATTTCTGTTTTGTAAATAAGTTCATTTGTATTGCCTTTTTAGATTCCATATATTACATATGGAATAACAATATTATGTTGATATTAATAATAATAATCTCTAGGTTTACCCATGTTGCTGTAAATGATGTTATTTCAGTCTTTCTATGGCTGAGTAATAGTTCATCATGTGTTCACATCTTCTTTTCTTTTTAACATTCTATTTATTTATTTGGTTGTGCTGGGTCTGAGTTATGGCATGCAGGGTTTTAGCTGCAGCATGTGGGATTTAGTTCCTTGACCAAGAATTGAACCCTAGCCCCTTGCATTGGGAACTCAGAGTCTTAGCCACTGGACTGGCGGGGAAGTCCCTGCATTCACATCTTCTTTATCCATTCATTTGTTCATGGATATTTACGTTGCTTCCATGTCTTGGCTACTGTAAAGAGTGCTGCTAAGAACAGCATCATGTACCTTTACAAATCAGAGTTTTCATCTTTTCCAGATATATACCCAGTAGAGGGTTTGTTGGATCATATGGCAACTCTATTTTCAGTTTTTTAAGCAACCTTATGCTGTTTTCCATAGTAGCTGCACTAATATATATTTCCACCAAGAGTGTAGGAGGGTTCCCATTTCTTCATACCCTAAGATGGATTTAATAGATAAGAAAAGTTAAGCAAGAGAAAATAAGTAAATTGCCCGAGGTCTCATAGTGACTACGTTGTCTTCCTGGACTTCAGTTGCTTCATCTGTAAGGAGCGGGATAATCTCTGAAACACAGGCTTGTGTGTACCTCTAACATTCCATAGTCTTAGGATCCCAAGTTGTGAGACAGGTTCTTCCACCACACAGTGTTCCTTTAGAGGCAATTACATTCCTCTGAGACAAATGTTAGACGTGTACAGAGGGACCTTTAAGAAATTTATTTGGTTTTGGTTGTGCTGGGTCTTCTTAGCTATATGTTGGCTTTCTTATTTATTTTTTTAGTTTATTTTATTTTTATTATTTATCTGGCTGCTCCAGTTCTTAGCAATTTTTTTCTTTTTTCTGGTCACTTCTATTGGTCTTTCATTTATTTATTTTCATCCATCTTTTTGTTCTTTGGCCCATGTGGGCCTCCCATCGCAGTGGCCTCTCTCTTCGCAGAGCACCAGCTCTGGGCGAATATGTTCCAGAGCTCCAGCTCGGCAGTTGGACACATTGGTCAAGCCGCTCTGCGGCACATGGGATCCTCCCAGGCCAGGGTTTGAACTGGCGCCCCTTGCACTGCAAGGCGGTGTCTTTACCCACTGGACCACCAGGGAGCCCTGTTCAGTTCTTAACTGCAATAAGTGGGATCAAATTCTCTGACCAAGTATTGAACCTGGGCCCTCTGTATTGGGAGTGAAGAATCTTAGCCCCTGGACCACCAGGGAAGTCCTGCCTTTATTTGCGGCAAGCGGAGGCTACTTCCTAGTTGCGGTGTGAGGGCTTCTTGTTGCGGTGGCTTCTCCTGTTTCAGGTGTGGGCTCTAGCAGGGCTCAGGAGTGGTGTGGCACATGGGCTTAGCGGCCCTGAGGCAAGTGGAATCTTCTTCAGCAACAGAACCTGTGTCCGCTGCATGGGCAGGAAGATTCTTAACCACAGGACCACCAGGAAAAGTCCAGCAGAGGGAACATTTTCAGAGATGCGCTTGTTTCAATTCATCCATCTAATAACCTTCCTCCTGTGATCAAGCACTGCCATTGACCAACTGTCTGCTGAGGAAATGGATGGTTTGGTGGTAGGCGGGTCCTTTGTAGTTAGAGAACAATGAGGTGGGGGGAAGAGGTGAAACAACCAACTTTCTTTGAGAAGTTGAGTAGCAACAAGCTGTACCTGTTAAACTCCTATGAGTTTAAAAACAGGCAAGTGGGGCTTTCCTGGTAGCTTAGTGGTGAAGAGTTCGCCTGCTAACGCAGCAGACATGAGCTAGACCCCTGATCCAGGAAGATCTCACATGCTGTGAAGCAACTAAGCCCATGAGCCACAACTATGGAGCCTGGGCTCTAGCGCCTCAGAGCCAAAACTATTGAGCCCATGGGCTGCAACTGTTGAAGCCCATGTGCCCTAGAGCCCAAGTTTCACAAGAGAAGTCACTGCAACAAGAAACCTGCTCATCTCAACTAGAGAGTAGCCCCCCAAAAACCCTTTTTGTTCTTTGGCCCATGTGGGCCTCCCATCGCAGTGGCCTCTCTCTTCGCAGAGCACCAGCTCTGGGCGAATATGTTCCAGAGCTCCAGCTCGGCAGTTGGACACATTGGTCAAGCCGCTCTGCGGCACATGGGATCCTCCCAGGCCAGGGTTTGAACTGGCGCCCCTTGCACTGCAAGGCGGTGTCTTTACCCACTGGACCACCAGGGAGCCCTGTTCAGTTCTTAACTGCAATAAGTGGGATCAAATTCTCTGACCAAGTATTGAACCTGGGCCCTCTGTATTGGGAGTGAAGAATCTTAGCCCCTGGACCACCAGGGAAGTCCTGCCTTTATTTGCGGCAAGCGGAGGCTACTTCCTAGTTGCGGTGTGAGGGCTTCTTGTTGCGGTGGCTTCTCCTGTTTCAGGTGTGGGCTCTAGCAGGGCTCAGGAGTGGTGTGGCACATGGGCTTAGCGGCCCTGAGGCAAGTGGAATCTTCTTCAGCAACAGAACCTGTGTCCGCTGCATGGGCAGGAAGATTCTTAACCACAGGACCACCAGGAAAAGTCCAGCAGAGGGAACATTTTCAGAGATGCGCTTGTTTCAATTCATCCATCTAATAACCTTCCTCCTGTGATCAAGCACTGCCATTGACCAACTGTCTGCTGAGGAAATGGATGGTTTGGTGGTAGGCGGGTCCTTTGTAGTTAGAGAACAATGAGGTGGGGGGAAGAGGTGAAACAACCAACTTTCTTTGAGAAGTTGAGTAGCAACAAGCTGTACCTGTTAAACTCCTATGAGTTTAAAAACAGGCAAGTGGGGCTTTCCTGGTAGCTTAGTGGTGAAGAGTTCGCCTGCTAACGCAGCAGACATGAGCTAGACCCCTGATCCAGGAAGATCTCACATGCTGTGAAGCAACTAAGCCCATGAGCCACAACTATGGAGCCTGGGCTCTAGCGCCTCAGAGCCAAAACTATTGAGCCCATGGGCTGCAACTGTTGAAGCCCATGTGCCCTAGAGCCCAAGTTTCACAAGAGAAGTCACTGCAACAAGAAACCTGCTCATCTCAACTAGAGAGTAGCCCCCACTCCCTGCAACAAGAGAAGACCCTGTGGCAGCAGTGAAAACTCAGAATAGCCAAAAATAAACAAATAAAAAATTTTAAAAAGAAAATAAAAAACAGGCAAGTGGCAGCAACAGCATCATCTGAGTCAATATGATAATGACAAATCTGCAGCAGTTTTGCTTATGCAAATGGCATAAATCTATTAACAATATGCAAGTTTTTATTTTATAATTAACTTGGTTAAAAGCATAATATTTTGCATCAGAAACAAAACATTAATCAAATAATGCTGGAACCACTGAGAAGACCTTGTAAACAGAAGAGCAGTGTTTTTATAAAGATAACCAGTTCCTGAACTTTGACCAATGTATCATACATAGAGAGGATAACATCTGACATCAAAGTACCATGACTCATCAATCTTCCTTTATTTTATTATTTCAAGTAACATTTAAACTCAAGGATAGTTTACTACTTACCTTGGTTTGAATTTCCTACACACAGGATTAGGTGTCTTACTTCTCTGTGTATACATGCCAATCCAAAGAACATGTTTTTGGTCAGAGAGTAAAAATATTGTGATTTTTAAAAACATGAATTAGAATTTTGTTCTGCCTCTGAACTTATCCTCCTTTCCAGTCTCATCTTCAACCCCATTCACAGTGTATCCTTTGCTCCAATAATTCCCAATTTCTCATAGTTCTCCAATAGTAAGCCTGTCACATCTCTGTACCTTGGTACACGCTGTTTCCTGTAACTAAAAGACTTCTCCTTCTATTCTTTGCCCAAAGGGCCTGGTTATTTCTGTATTTATCTTTTAACATCCAGTTTACATATCTCTTCCTCTTCGTCTGGAATCCTTTAACATTCCTCTTCCTCTGGAATCCTTTAACATTATAAAACTGTAATGAATATCAGTGTTTATTTTCTTTTTCTTTTAATTTTATTTATTTATCTTTTGGGGGGTGGGGTGGGAGGGAGGGGATGGGCGGGGCCACTTCTATTGGTCTTCCATTTCTCCATTTTCATCCGTCTTTGTTCTTTGGCTCCTGTGGGCCTCCCATCGTGGTGGCCTCTGTCGTTGCAGAGCGCAGGCTCTGGGCGCACGCGCTCCAGAGCTCCGGCTTGGTAATTGGACACATCGGTCCAGCCGCTCCGCGGCACGTGGGATCTTCCCAGGCCAGGGATGGAACCGGCGCCCCTTGCACTGCAAGGCGGTGTCCTTACCCACTGGACCACCAGGAAAAGCCCTATTTTCTTTTTCTTGTACGTATCTTTGCATATATTTGTAATTCTGCTTAGTGGAAATTATTAGAAGTAGAATTACTGTGACAGAGACTATTCACTTGAGAGCTGCTGGTATGCCTAGTGGTTAGGGTTCCAGGCTTTCACTGCTGTGGCCCAGGTTCAATTCCTGATCAGGGAACTGAGATCCCACAAACCAAGTGGTTCCAAAGCTCTTTCTCTTAAAATAGTCAGATATGATGAAATGTTTATGAAGTCAATCAGTTCCTGACTTGCAAATGACAACACAAACAACTGGCCCTTCTACCTCACCCTTTTTGCCCCTGAGTTCTCCCTGATGCTGATACTGCTTTCTTTTCATAACTCTGTGTATACATGCCAATCCAAAGAACATGTTTTTGGTCAGAGAGTAAAAATATTGTGATTTTAAAACATGAATTAGAATTTTGTTCTGCCTCTGAACTTATCCTCCTTTCCAGTCTCATCTTCAACCCCATTCACAGTGTATCCTTTGCTCCAATAATTCCCAATTTCTCATAGTTCTCCAATAGTAAGCCTGTCACATCTCTGTACCTTGGTACACGCTGTTTCCTGTAACTAAAAGACTTCTCCTTCTATTCTTTGCCCAAAGGGCCTGGTTATTTCTGTATTTATCTTTTAACATCCAGTTTACATATCTCTTCCTCTTCGTCTGGAATCCTTTAACATTCCTCTTCCTCTGGAATCCTTTAACATTATAAAACTGTAATGAATATCAGTGTTTATTTTCTTTTTCTTTTAATTTTATTTATTTATCTTTTGGGGGGCGGGTTGGGGAGGGAGGGGGATGGGCGGGCCACTTCTATTGGTCTTCCATTTCTCCATTTTCATCCGTCTTTGTTCTTTGGCTCCTGTGGGCCTCCCATCGTGGTGGCCTCTGTCGTTGCAGAGCGCAGGCTCTGGGCGCACGCGCTCCAGAGCTCCGGCTTGGTAATTGGACACATCGGTCCAGCCGCTCCGCGGCACGTGGGATCTTCCCAGGCCAGGGATGGAACCGGCGCCCCTTGCACTGCAAGGCGGTGTCCTTACCCACTGGACCACCAGGAAAAGCCCTATTTTCTTTTTCTTGTACGTATCTTTGCATATATTTGTAATTCTGCTTAGTGGAAATTATTAGAAGTAGAATTACTGTGACAGAGACTATTCACTTGAGAGCTGCTGGTATGCCTAGTGGTTAGGGTTCCAGGCTTTCACTGCTGTGGCCCAGGTTCAATTCCTGATCAGGGAACTGAGATCCCACAAACCAAGTGGTTCCAAAGCTCTTTCTCTTAAAATAGTCAGATATGATGAAATGTTTATGAAGTCAATCAGTTCCTGACTTGCAAATGACAACACAAACAACTGGCCCTTCTACCTCACCCTTTTTGCCCCTGAGTTCTCCCTGATGCTGATACTGCTTTCTTTTCATAAATGGCCCTGTTCTCGTTTCCAGGGGAGCCTGTAAACATCTGGTCCAGCTTCTTTCCTTGTGCTGGACACCTCCCCTTCTACCCCTCTGGTGCTCTGCAACTGTCTACTTGCCTTACCATCTCCTACCACTCACACCGGGTGGAGGCTCCAGGCTGCAGAATACCAGTTTAAGTGGAGCCAACTGGTCAGATTTCAGGGACGCCCTGGAGCTATGGAGCTATGATTTACATCAGTGGCTTTCAAGGTAATGTCCGAGGAGTTTTCAGCGATGCTCTGAGGGCCTCTAAAGGGAGAGGGGGAAGGGAAAAAGGGCAAAACCAAAGCTCCAGTTATCCTGTCCTGCACATTGACCAGGGTCCAGCTTTTCTGTTTTATAGGCACTGTGTTCAGAGAAGTTTTCATTTAAAGAAAAAACAAACAAACCGAGAAATTCCAATGCTTAAAAACAGTTTTAACATGATTTATGAGTTTACCAAAATTTGGTGAATGGCCCTAGTAACCTCACCTCATCATCAAGGTTCAACTCTGGTCTCTTAAAAAATACATTCATTCATCAGTGGGTGGGAGGCATAGAGGGAGTAACATGGAAATCTATACTATCATATGTGAAAAAGATAGCTATTCTCATTGCTCTGTGGGAATAGGGGATCCTGCAGGGTGTGACAGCCTGGATTGGGGCGGTGGGGGGGGGGGCGGCAGCCAGGGATAGACATATCACTAATCTGGGATTGTACATACCTGTAAACAACAAAAGTCTGTAAACGTAAAAAGTAAAAAAAAAAAAAATTCATTCAGTTTATAAAAAATACATACATTCAGGGTAACACATTTGTCCTGGTTTGCCTGAGACTTTCAAGGTTTTAGCACTGAAATTTCTGTCTCGGGAACCCCACTGATTTTAGGCAATGCTACCTTATTCCACTCATTCTTTCTACCACTTACTAAAAAAAAATTGCTGAGTAGTTACCATGTGCTGGGCACTGTACTAAGCACTGTTACAGCCCTCTTAGCTCAGGTGTGAGATACAGGAGTTGAAAAAACCCACAGAAAATTCCATTCCCAGTCACCATATGACAGATCTCAAATGAGAACCACCCAGGGTATTTAGTCTTCCCCCTAAACTTTGGAAGGCAACAGTGAAGAGTTGCTGTAAGTTACCAAGTTTTAAGGTGGTTGGTAACACAACCATAAATGATTGGAACGATATTTGCTCTACAGATGAAAAACTGAGAATGGTTAAGTAACTTGTCGAAATCAAAAAGAGGTAAAAAGAGGTAGGGGCTTCCCTGGTGGTCTAGTGGATATGAATTCGCCTGCCAGTGCAGCAAGCACGGGCTCTATCCTTGGTCAAGGAAAATCCCACATGTTGCAGAGCAACTAAAGCTCATGTGTTGCAACTACTTCGCCAGTGCTTTGGAGCCTGCAAGCCACAACGACTGAAGCCCAGGTGCCCGAGAATCTATGTTCCACAATGAGAGAAGCCACCTCAATGAAAAGTCTGAGCATTGCAACAGAGTAGTTCCCCATCGCCGCAACTAGAGAAAGTTGGCATGCAGCAACAAAGACCCAGAACAGTCAAGAATAAACAAATAAACCTTAAAAAAAGAGAGAAAATCTAGCAAAGTAGCAGAATCAGGATTTAAGCCCAAGCAGTATAGCTCCAGAATCTGTGTTAACCACTTAACTGCTCTGCCTTTGCATTTAAAAACTTACACACATACACACATATGTGCACACTAAGTCACTTCAATCATGCACGCGTGCACACACATACACACAGATATATTTTTAAATTTCTAATTTTTCTCTTTCTGTATGTATCAGGGATCATACTGCTCATTCCCCAAGCACTGTTATAATTAAAGGAGTAAGCTAGTTAAGTCAGTGTGGACCATCAGGGGCAACACCCTATAGTAGGACATTTAAACTGGATACTGAAGGATGCCAGACATCATAGGCACAATAACAATAAAGAAAAGAAAAAGGCACAGTAACACAGTTTCTGTTTGCTGATGCCCTGATCTTGGATACAGAAAATCCTAAGAAATCCACTGCAAAAACTATTAAGATTAGAACAAATAAGTTCATCACAGCTGTAGAGAGTCGAGATCAATTTCAAAAATCATACTTCTATAAACTAGCAGAGACTAATCCAAAAATGAAATTTAAAAAGAATTGCATTTGCAACAGCATCAAAAATGAAATACTTAGGAACACATTTAACAAAAGAAATGCAAATCATGTACTCTGAAAACAACATTGTTGAAAGAAATGTTAAAAGACCCAAATAAATGGAAAGACATTCCATGTTCAGAGAATGGAAGACTTAATATGGTCAAGGCGGCAATACTCCCTAAAATAATCTACACATTCAACACAACTCCTAGCAAAACCCCAAGCATATTCTCTGCAGAAATCAAAAAGATGATTATAAAAATAACATGGAAATGCAAGGGATCCAGAATAGCCAAAACCACCTGGAAAAAGAAGAACAAAGTTGGATGACTCATACATCCTGATTTCAAAACTTAGTACAAAACTACACTAATCCAGACAATGGGATACTGGCATAAGGATAGACACATAAATCAATGGACTAAAACTGAGTCTAGAAACCCTGAATCAAGTTGCAACAATTGATTTTTAATTCAATGGAGAAAGAAGATTCAACAAGGGATTTGGGAACAAATGGATGTAAAAACACACACAAGAATAAAGTTTACCTTTACCTCAGAGTATATATAATAATTAACTGAAAATGGATCATAGACCTAATCATAAGAGCTGAATAAAACTTTTTGAACAGCTTCCCGGGTGGTCCAGTGGGTAAGGAGTCCTCCTTGCAGTGCAAGAGGCACCAGTTCAATCCCTGGCCTGGGAAGATCCCACGTGCCATGGAGCAGCTGGACCGGTGTGTCCAATTATGAGCCAGCACTCTGCAATGGGAGAGGCCACTGCATTGGGAGGCCCACAAAGGCCAAAGAATCAAGATAGACAAAAATAAATAAATGGGGGCAATAAAAGAGGCCAAAATTTAAAAAAAAAAAAAAGCATTTTGAACATGCTTATTAATAAGTGATTCCGGGCTTCCCTTGTGGCTCAGTGGATAAGAACCTGTCTGCCAATGCAGAAGACACAGGTTCGAGTCCTGATCTGGGAGGATCCCACATACTGCAGAGCAGCTAAACCCACACATCAACAAAGACCCAGCAAAGCCAAAAATAAATAAATAAAAGCTTAAAAAAAACCAAAAAAATAAGTGATTCCCCCTGTTCCTCCCCCTGTATTTTTTTTTTTTTTTTTGGCCACTTCTGTTGATCTCTCATTTGTCTATTTTCATCCGTCTTTGTTCTTTGGCCTGCATGGGCCTCCCATGGTAGTGGCCTCTGTCATTGCAGAGCACTGGCTCTGGGCACACGTGCTCCAGAGCTCTGGCTCCATACTTGGACACATCAGTCCAGCCACTCTGCAGCACGTAGGATCTTCCCAGGCCAGGGATCAAACTGGTGCCTCTTGCACTGCAAGGCGGTGTCCTTACCCACTGGACCATCAGGGAAGTCCTTTCCCCTGTATTATACTTACGCTGCTGGCTTGCCCTGCAAAGGGCCTACTGAGACCCTACTTACCTCCGAAAAAAAAAAAAGAACTTTTTGAAGAAAACACAGGTGTAAATTTTTTGGGCCTTGGATTAGGCTATGGTTTTCTTTAGATATAACACCAAAAGCACAAACAACTTAAGAAAAAATAGATATATTTGATATTATGAAATGCATAACTTTTTTTGCTTAAAAAGACACCTTCAAGAAAGTGAAAAGACACAGATAAGCAACAAGGATTATACTGTATAGCACAGGTAAATATAGCCATTATCTTGTAATAACCTATAATGTAATCTGCAAAAACAATGAATCACTGTTGTACATCTAAAACTAATATAATAATGTAAATCAACTATACTTCAACTTTAAAAAGGAAGAAAGAAAGTGAAAAGACAAACCATAGAAAGAGAAAGTACTTGTGAATCTTATCATCTAATAAGGGCATTCTTTATATATTCTAGATACAAGGCAAGAATGGAGAAAAATTGGAACTCTTGTACACTGCCATGGGGGATGTCAAATCATGCACCCACTGCAGAAAACACTCTGATAGCTCCTCTAAAAGTTAAACACAGACTTATCATATGACCTAGCAATTCCACTCCTAGGTATATACCCAAAGAACTGAAAACTAGTACTCACACAAATTACTTATATTCCATCGTTCATAGCAGGAGTATTCACATTAGCCAAAAGGTGGAAACAATTAAAATGTCCATCAACAGATGAAGACATTAAAAAAAATTGATACAGCCATACAACAGAGTACCATTGAGCCACCAAAAGGAATGAAACACTGATCAATGGTACAACATGGATGAACCTTGAAAGCATGCTAAGTGAAAGAAGCCAGACACAAAAGGCCGCATATTCAACTTATATGAAATACCCAAAATAGGCAATCCACAGAGACAGAAAGTAGATTAGTAGCTTCCAAGGACTGGGGGAAAGGGAAGTCACTGCTAATGAATACAGCATTTATTTTGGGGGTGATGAAAATGCTCTGAAATTAGACAGCAATGCTTGCACAACTCTATAAATACACACAAAGTCATGAGTGGTATACTTTGAATTGGTGAATTACGTGGTGCTTTAATCAGGATTCTCCAGAGAAACAGACCTAATAGGATACATTTATAGATGTACATAAGACAAACCTTATTAAAGGAATTGTCTCACATAGTTACAAGGGCTGAGAAGTCCCATGATCCGCCATCTAAAAGCTGAAGAACCAGGAAAGCCAGTGGTATAATTCAGTCTGAGTCTTAAGGCCTAAGAATCAGGAGAGTCAGTGGTATAGGTCCTACACTGGACATCCCAGCTCCAGAGAAAGGGAATTCATCCTTACCTCCTTTGTTTGTTGATTTATATATATATTTATTTTTGGTTGCCCTGGGTCTTCATTGCTGTACTCAAACTTTCCCTAGTTGAGGCAACTGGGGGGTATACCCTAGTTGTGATGCACAGGCTTCTCACTGCAGTGGCTTCTCTTGTTGCTAAGCATGGGCTTTAGGGTGTGCCGGCTCAGCTCTTGTGGCACATAGGCTTAGATGCCCCATAGCATGTGCAGTTTTCCTTGGCCAGAGACTGAACCCATGTCCCCTGCATTGGCAGGTGGGATCTTTACCAGTGGACCACGAGGGTAAGTCCCTTCCTCCTCTTTGTGCTCTGTTCTGGACCTCAACAGTTTTGGTGATGTTCATGCACCTTGGTAAGGATGAATCTTCTTTCTCAATCTACTGAATCAAATGCTAATCTCTTATAGAAACACCTTCCCAGACACACCCATAAATGTTTTGCCAGCCTATCTAGGCATCCTTCAGCCCAGCCAAATTGATGCATAAAGCTAACCATATGGTGAGTGAATTAAAAAAGCTGTTAAAATTGGGCTTCCTTGGTGGTTCAGTGGTAAAGAATTTACCTGCCAACACAGAAGACACAGGTTCGATTTCTGACCTGGGAAGATCCCACATGCCACAAACAACTAAGTCTGGGAACCACAGCTAGAGAGCTTACATGTTACAACTATTGAAGTTTGCTCAGCCTAGAACCCATGTTCTACAACAAGAGAAGCCATTGCAATGAGAAGCCCACACACTGCAACTAGAGAGTAGCCCCTGCTTACTTCAACTAGAGAAAAGTCTGAGCAGCAATGAAGATTCAGCACAGCTGTTAAATTTGACAAGATTTGAGTGAACATCCGTCAATGGCTTCCCATGGGGTGCTAGTGGTAAAAAACCCACCTGCCAATGCAGGAGATGCCAAGAGATGTGGGTTCAGTCTTTGGGTCAGGAAGATCTCCTGGAGAAAGGAATGGCACCCACTCCAGTATTCTTGATCCGCCATCTAAAAGCTGAAGAACCAGGAAAGCCAGTGGTATAATTCAGTCTGAGTCTTAAGGCCTAAGAATGGGGTCAGTGGTATAGGTCCTACACTGGACATCCCAGCTCCAGAGAAAGGGAATTCATCCTTACCTCCTTTGTTTGTTGATTTATATATATATTTATTTTTGGTTGCCCTGGGTCTTCATTGCTGTACTCAAACTTTCCCTAGTTGAGGCAACTGGGGGGTATACCCTAGTTGTGATGCACAGGCTTCTCACTGCAGTGGCTTCTCTTGTTGCTAAGCATGGGCTTTAGGGTGTGCCGGCTCAGCTCTTGTGGCACATAGGCTTAGATGCCCCATAGCATGTGCAGTTTTCCTTGGCCAGAGACTGAACCCATGTCCCCTGCATTGGCAGGTGGGATCTTTACCAGTGGACCACGAGGGTAAGTCCCTTCCTCCTCTTTGTGCTCTGTTCTGGACCTCAACAGTTTTGGTGATGTTCATGCACCTTGGTAAGGATGAATCTTCTTTTCTCAATCTACTGAATCAAATGCTAATCTCTTATAGAAACACCTTCCCAGACACACCCATAAATGTTTTGCCAGCCTATCTAGGCATCCTTCAGCCCAGCCAAATTGATGCATAAAGCTAACCATATGGTGAGTGAATTAAAAAAGCTGTTAAAATTGGGCTTCCTTGGTGGTTCAGTGGTAAAGAATTTACCTGCCAACACAGAAGACACAGGTTCGATTTCTGACCTGGGAAGATCCCACATGCCACAAACAACTAAGTCTGGGAACCACAGCTAGAGAGCTTACATGTTACAACTATTGAAGTTTGCTCAGCCTAGAACCCATGTTCTACAACAAGAGAAGCCATTGCAATGAGAAGCCCACACACTGCAACTAGAGAGTAGCCCCTGCTTACTTCAACTAGAGAAAAGTCTGAGCAGCAATGAAGATTCAGCACAGCTGTTAAATTTGACAAGATTTGAGTGAACATCCGTCAATGGCTTCCCATGGGGTGCTAGTGGTAAAAAACCCACCTGCCAATGCAGGAGATGCCAAGAGATGTGGGTTCAGTCTTTGGGTCAGGAAGATCTCCTGGAGAAAGGAATGGCAACCCACTCCAGTATTCTTGCCTGGAGAATTCCATGGATAGAGGAGCCTGGTGGTCTATAGTCCATGGGGTCTCAGAGCCAGACGCAACTGAGAGACTGGGGACAGACTATAATAGACAGACAGTCAGTGGCTACATATAATTTCCAGGGTAAGGGTTAGAAAAGTATTATGAAAATATAACAAAGATTGGATGTGATGATGGAAGCTCTATCTTTCTAGATGTAAAATTTGTATTTTCATAGCATGAGCTGATGACTAACATAAAATTCCACTATTAAGGAGTATTTAATATTATATTTAAATGTTCTAACTGAAACAGAAGGGAAGAGGGCAGGGCACAATATTCAAAAAATGGCAGAACTCAAGGACACAACATAGAACCAAGTAGGTCCAAGATAGCAGATGAGTCGGCTTCCTCTAGACCTTGAGCCTCTTCATATATGCTCATTGTAACACATAAGCAATCTTAACAATACAGCCACAGGCACCATAACGGTTCTAAGATTAACCATGAAGGTCAAAAAGTGGGTGCTGGCCCAAATGCTGGAAGCCCCCACCCTTTCCCCCAAATAGCTAGAATATTCCTCCCACTCATCAATCTATGAAATCACCCACCCTATAAAAACAGAGGACTCCATACCCTAGAGCAGTTCTCACCTTCTGAGATGGCTCATGGTCTGTCTGTGGCGTGTATTTCAAAATAAATCCACTTCATACCTATCACTTTGTCTTTCACTGAACTCTTTCTATGATGAAACATCAAGAAACTAAACTTCTCTAAGTTCTGAGACCAGGTGTGATCTCAGTTAAAAGACTGTGAGTGCAAGTCCCAATCTGAGTTTTGGCTGGGTTTGAGTCCCAATCTGAGTTGCATGGTTTTATAAGTGTCAGACTTCCTTTCTTTAGCTTTTCCACAGATGTAGAATTTTAGCTGTGGACTCACACTCTACAATTAAGTGAAAACAAAAATATAACTATGAACTAAGATTAATTTGAAGGCAACATGGAGGAATAAGATGGTTTAAAACTTTCTGTGGAGGTAAAACTCATTCTTCAAATAAGATATAAATTGGAAGCCTAGCATGTGGAACAGATGAAGGTATTATAAGTAGAGCTCCTTTGATTGAGGTATGGAGAGAAGAAAGTCTTTGCCTACACTTCTCCAAATAAAAGCAACTCAGCACAGCCATATCTCAGTTTCAACATAGTTTAAGTGGTGGGAGGGCAGACTCGGCATCCTAGTCTTTGGCAAGGTACAGAAATTTCATGGACTTCTGTTTTCTGTCAGATGAAGGGATTGAAGTGAAACCTGAAAGCCCCTTAACTATTCTCAAAGTTTACAATTATGTGACCCTAAAACAACTAACACCAAGTCTAGTAGCTCTTGGTTTTTAAATTGTTTACCAGTCACCCAAGAGCTTAAGGAATTCCAAAGGAAATCAAAACTGGGCTTGTGCTTTTCCCAGACCTATAAAATAAACAGCAAACTTTGGATGAAAATAGCAGAGGAAAAGCTTATATCCAAGTCAATGAACAAGTCTGAACAAAGGGCAGCTGGTTTCCATTGATCTTTCTTATCTCGTAGATAAAGGTAGTTAATGGGCATAAATACAAACAAAGGATCTGCGTCTCCCAAGAAGGAGCAAGGTGGTACAGCCCTCCCTTCCAGGTGGCGGCACCTCTAGAAAAAGCAGAACAAAGGGGTTTCTACTAAGACAAGGAACTGACCGCTACTAGTTGCTAGTCAGGACAGCTGTGGGACTGGCAAATATTTGAAGTCCCTAGAATAAGAAACCAGTTGAGGAGCCAGGGTGGGGTGGGAGGAGTGCTAGAGGTGAAGCAAAGATTGTATTGGCTAAGGCGCTGCCAAGGTAGGGAAAGACTGTTGAGTGATGAACATGGCAGCCCTCAAACAGAAAGACCCGGGGGAGACTTCGCCAGGTCTAGTCCTTGAAATGTGATCTAACTCCTTGGTACTCAAAGCGGGGGTTTCCCTGGTGGCCCAGTGGTTAAAGAAATAATAAAAGAAACATCTGCCAATGCAGGAGATTTGGGTTTGATCCCTGGGTCTGCATGGTCTCCTTTATATAACTATGAACTAAGATTAATTTGAAGGCAACATGGAGGAATAAGATGGTTTAAAACTTTCTGTGGAGGTAAAACTCATTCTTCAAATAAGATATAAATTGGAAGCCTAGCATGTGGAACAGATGAAGGTATTATAAGTAGAGCTCCTTTGATTGAGGTATGGAGAGAAGAAAGTCTTTGCCTACACTTCTCCAAATAAAAGCAACTCAGCACAGCCATATCTCAGTTTCAACATAGTTTAAGTGGTGGGAGGGCAGACTCGGCATCCTAGTCTTTGGCAAGGTACAGAAATTTCATGGACTTCTGTTTTCTGTCAGATGAAGGGATTGAAGTGAAACCTGAAAGCCCCTTAACTATTCTCAAAGTTTACAATTATGTGACCCTAAAACAACTAACACCAAGTCTAGTAGCTCTTGGTTTTTAAATTGTTTACCAGTCACCCAAGAGCTTAAGGAATTCCAAAGGAAATCAAAACTGGGCTTGTGCTTTTCCCAGACCTATAAAATAAACAGCAAACTTTGGATGAAAATAGCAGAGGAAAAGCTTATATCCAAGTCAATGAACAAGTCTGAACAAAGGGCAGCTGGTTTCCATTGATCTTTCTTATCTCGTAGATAAAGGTAGTTAATGGGCATAAATACAAACAAAGGATCTGCGTCTCCCAAGAAGGAGCAAGGTGGTACAGCCCTCCCTTCCAGGTGGCGGCACCTCTAGAAAAAGCAGAACAAAGGGGTTTCTACTAAGACAAGGAACTGACCGCTACTAGTTGCTAGTCAGGACAGCTGTGGGACTGGCAAATATTTGAAGTCCCTAGAATAAGAAACCAGTTGAGGAGCCAGGGTGGGGTGGGAGGAGTGCTAGAGGTGAAGCAAAGATTGTATTGGCTAAGGCGCTGCCAAGGTAGGGAAAGACTGTTGAGTGATGAACATGGCAGCCCTCAAACAGAAAGACCCGGGGGAGACTTCGCCAGGTCTAGTCCTTGAAATGTGATCTAACTCCTTGGTACTCAAAGCGGGGGTTTCCCTGGTGGCCCAGTGGTTAAAGAAATAATAAAAGAAACATCTGCCAATGCAGGAGATTTGGGTTTGATCCCTGGGTCTGGATGGTCTCCTAGAGAAGGAATTGACAGAAAAAAAACAACAAAAAAAGGAAAGGACAACCCACCCAGTAGTCTGGCCTCAGAAATCCCATGAGCAGAGAAGCCTGACAATCCATGGGGTCTCAAAAGAGTCAGACACGACTGAGCAACTAAGTACACACATGCAAACTCTTAGTTGCAGCATGTAGGATCTAGTTCCCTGACCAGGGATCAAACCCAGGCCCCTGCACTGAGTCCAGTTTTAGCCACTGGGCCACCAGGGAAGCTCCTCCATTAAGCATAGGTTAATCTGAATTAATCCTGGTATGTGATAGGTAAAATAATAGAAGATTAACCAACACTAAGAGTTTGCATCACAAGGAAATAATTCTTTCTTCTTTAATCGCATCGATATGAGATAATCAGTTCAGTCACTCAGTTGTGTGCAACTCTTTGCAACCCCATGGAATTGCAGCACTCTAAGCTTCTCTGTCCTTCACCATCTCCCAGAGATTGCTCAAACTCACGTCCCATGAGTTAATGGGCATAAATACAAACAAAGGATCTGCATCTACCAACCACTACCTACTAACTAAACTTACTGTGGTTATCATGTCACTATATATGTAAGTCAAATCATTATGCTGTACATCTTAAACTTATGCAGTGATGTATGTCAATATCTTAATAAAACTGGGAGAAAAAAGATTAATCAGTGTAGATAAAGAAGTGAAATTCTAGCAGTCTTACTATCTAGTAAATCTTACTTGTAAGACTTGAGGGTTGGATCTATATTTGTTTCACTTATCTAACACACTGCCTTGCAGCACTAGCACTAAATAAATAGCTGAATAAGTAAATGAAGACACAACTAACACAACCCTTTAGTATTTTAAAAGATAAATTTTATGAAATGTGAATTATACCTCAAAAAAGCCTCACCAAGATCAGGTCTCCTTTGAGCCGACCGGCTGTCCTAGCAGTGTCCTCCACTTTAACAACACTAACTCTCCCTTAAGCTGTTCTGCTGTACTGGCAGTGACTCTCCCTTCCCCGACTCTGATAAACTCTTTTTTTTTTTTTTTTAAAGAAATGCATTTTATTTATTTATTTATTTATTTATTTTTGGCAATTCTGGGTTTTCACTGCTGCTGCAGGCTCTTCTCTAGTTTCAGAGAGTGGGGGCTACTCTCTAGTTAAGGTGAGCAGGCTACTAATAAACTCTTGTGTCTGGAAATTCTTTTCCAACCTGCACACGGGCCTCAACAGAAAGAACAAAGGAATTCCAGAAAAACATCTACTTCTGCTTCATTGACTGTGCCAAAGCCTTTGACTGTGTGGATCACAACAAACTGTGGAACATTCTGAAAGAGATGGGAATACCAGACCACCTGACCTGCCTCTTGAGAAACCTGTATGCAGGATAAGAAGCAACAGTCACAACTGGACATTGAAGAACGGACTGGTTCCAAATTGGGAAAGGAGTATGTCAAGGGGTATACTGTCACCCTGCTTATTTAAAGTATATTCAGAGTACATCATGCAAAATGCTGGTCTGGATAAAGCACAAGCTGAAATCAAGATTACCAGGAGAAATATCAATAACCTCAGGTATGCAGATGACACCATTCTTATGGCAGGAAACAAAGAACTCAAGAGCCTCTTGATGAAGGTGCAAAAGGAGAGTGAAACAGCTGGAATAAAACTTAACATTCAAGAACAAAGATAGGGCTTCCTTGGTGGTCCAGTGGGTAAAAGTCCACCTTGCAGTGCAAAGGGCACCGTTCAATCCCTGGCCCAGGAAGATCCCATGTGCCACAGAGCAGCTGGAATGGTATGCCCAATTACGAGCCAGCACTTTTGAGCGCATGTGCCCAGAGCTGGTGCTCTGCAGTGAGAGAGGCCACTGCAATGGAGGGCCCACACAGGCCAAAGAACAAAGATGGATGAAAATAAATAAATAAAAAACCAATAAAAGGGGAAAATTTTACTTCCTTTGGGATCATATATCAATTTCTGAAAGAAACTGGCTTCTAGCTACCCGGCAATAACGCAAAAGGCCTGAGAAATACATATTCAACTAGGTGCTATCTGCTGAGAATAGTTTTAAACTTCTACCATCCTTGGGTGTATAAACATTTTTATAGCATTTTTTCCCAATAATAAAAGTGTATGTATTCAATATAAAATTCTTGGAAATCAGGCTTCCCTGGTGGTCCAGTGGGTAAGGACACCTCCTTGCAGTGCAGGGGGCGCCGGTTCCATCCCTGGCCTGGGAAGATTCCACATGCTGCGGAGCCGCTGGACCCATGTGTCCAATTACGGAGCCAGAGCTCTGGAGCGCATGCGCCCAGAGCCTGCACTCTGCGACAACAGAGGCCACCGCGATGGGAGGCCCACAAGAGCCAACGAACAAAGATGGATGAAAATCGACAAACGAAAGACCAATAGAAGTGGCCTGCCCACTCCCCTCCCTCCCCAATCCGCCCTCCCCAAGATAAATAAATAAATGCTTAAAAAGATAAAAAATAAAAAAATAAAATAAAATTCTTGGAAATAGAGAAACGCATAAGGAAATAAAAATAACCAATAGTAATTCTACTGCCTCCAGATAATAGTTAACGTTTTAAAAATATATAGGCATTGGGCTTCCTTGGTGGTCCAGTGGGTAAGGACACCACCTTGTAGTGCAAGGGGGCCGGTTCCATCCCTGGCCTGGGAAGATTCCACATGCTGCGGAGCCGCTGGACCCATGTGTCCAATTACGGAGCCAGAGCTCTGGAGCGCATGCGCCCAGAGCCTGCACTCTGCGACAACAGAGGCCACCGCGATGGGAGGCCCACAAGAGCCAACGAACAAAGATGGATGAAAATCGACAAACGAAAGACCAATAGAAGTGGCCCACCCACCCCCTCCCTCCCCAATCCGCCCTCCCCAAGATAAATAAATAAATGCTTAAAAAGATAAAAAATAAAAAAATAAAATAAAATTCTTGGAAATAGAGAAACGCATAAGGAAATAAAAATAACCAATAGTAATTCTACTGCCTCCAGATAATAGTTAACGTTTTAAAAATATATAGGCATTGGGCTTCCTTGGTGGTCCAGTGGGTAAGGACACCACCTTGTAGTGCAAGGGGTGCCGGTTCGATCCCTGGCCTGGGAAGATCCCACGTGTTGCAGAGAAGTTTGACCTTTGTGTCCAGCTACTGATCCAGCGCTCTGGAGCGTATGCGCCCAGACGCAGTGCTCTGCAACGAGGGAGGCCACTGCGATGGGAGGTCCACACAGGCCAAAGAACAAAGATGGATGAAAATGAATAAATGGGGGACCTATAGAGGTGGCAAAAAAAAAAAAAAATATATATATATATAGGCATGCACGCACACACATACTTTATTAGGTACCTTGAGTTCCTTTCAAAGACTTAAAAAATGAGTACCTAAGTGGCAGTCTGGTGGGAAACTTAGAAGTCTTAAGGTTTTCTCAAATTGTACCAAAGCAAATGTCTGCATTTTAAAAATGATAGCATTATAGTGATATTCTCAGATATTCAGTTATTAAGTAACCAAAATAGCTCTAGGCTCATGATGTGGGTGTTAATAATTTAATATCATAATTCAAATTGGCATCAAGTTAGTAAGGTAAGAGTGTTCAGCCGAATTCATGCCAAGTAACCATGTACTTGATACCTCATGTATTTACACGTTCACAGATACAAATTTATCTGGACTGATAGCAGAAGACTTTCAACAATGAAATGACACCAGAATAGAACAAGGTACAAGGTAACCTTAGCCTCTTTTAATAAAATGTGTACCTGACCAGCAGTGTAGGCAAGTATGTCTACTGAGAGAGTAAATGAGGAGATGAGTGTTGAATGAAAGACAGACTGGATTCAAGTGTGTATTGTAAACGTCTATTTCTAATTGAGCAATGGCAGCTGGTCTAGCAGGTTCTTCTTGTGCCCTTAGGGGAAAAGCCTGTACAAACAGATAATTTTTGCACAATGTTTTTTGGATGAATAAATTTTGATTTTTATGTGAGGACCCTCCTAAGAAGAGATCATATCTAGAGACTAAGAAAGATGCTTTTCTAGCGAAGTTAACATTTCCCCGTGGTTTTAGTCTGTTTAAGAGGTGTGTGGGCGGAGCTTATGGAGGGTGTCAAGTTCAGGCATTTGAATTAAAAGATACCAGCTCAGGAAGGAACAAAAGTGAAAAAATAAGACAAAGGCAGGATCCAAAATATGAGGAGCCAAAATAAACTAAAATCAGAAAGCCGAAGTTTAAGGTTCATAAATCACAGTGCCAAGGCTAAAACAAACAGACTATGCGCCCAGACGCAGTGCTCTGCAACGAGGGAGGCCACTGCGATGGGAGGTCCACACAGGCCAAAGAACAAAGATGGATGAAAATGAATAAATGGGGGACCTATAGAGGTGGCAAAAAAAAAAAAAATATATATATATATATAGGCATGCACGCACACACATACTTTATTAGGTACCTTGAGTTCCTTTCAAAGACTTAAAAAATGAGTACCTAAGTGGCAGTCTGGTGGGAAACTTAGAAGTCTTAAGGTTTTCTCAAATTGTACCAAAGCAAATGTCTGCATTTTAAAAATGATAGCATTATAGTGATATTCTCAGATATTCAGTTATTAAGTAACCAAAATAGCTCTAGGCTCATGATGTGGGTGTTAATAATTTAATATCATAATTCAAATTGGCATCAAGTTAGTAAGGTAAGAGTGTTCAGCCGAATTCATGCCAAGTAACCATGTACTTGATACCTCATGTATTTACACGTTCACAGATACAAATTTATCTGGACTGATAGCAGAAGACTTTCAACAATGAAATGACACCAGAATAGAACAAGGTACAAGGTAACCTTAGCCTCTTTTAATAAAATGTGTACCTGACCAGCAGTGTAGGCAAGTATGTCTACTGAGAGAGTAAATGAGGAGATGAGTGTTGAATGAAAGACAGACTGGATTCAAGTGTGTATTGTAAACGTCTATTTCTAATTGAGCAATGGCAGCTGGTCTAGCAGGTTCTTCTTGTGCCCTTAGGGGAAAAGCCTGTACAAACAGATAATTTTTGCACAATGTTTTTTGGATGAATAAATTTTGATTTTTATGTGAGGACCCTCCTAAGAAGAGATCATATCTAGAGACTAAGAAAGATGCTTTTCTAGCGAAGTTAACATTTCCCCTGTGGTTTTAGTCTGTTTAAGAGGTGTGTGGGCGGAGCTTATGGAGGGTGTCAAGTTCAGGCATTTGAATTAAAAGATACCAGCTCAGGAAGGAACAAAAGTGAAAAAATAAGACAAAGGCAGGATCCAAAATATGAGGAGCCAAAATAAACTAAAATCAGAAAGCCGAAGTTTAAGGTTCATAAATCACAGTGCCAAGGCTAAAAACACCAACAGTAAGAGTCAGACTACAAAAGAAGCACAGGAAGGCTGGTGTCAAATACTAAGCTTCTGTATATTTTTCTAAAGAGGGTTAAAAATGTAAACAGTTGCCCATGTGAGTGGATCTGGCAAGCTTAGAGGGAGATGAGGTCACCTCATCGCTCATGAAGCCAAAGGTTCGTATCTAACAGTCAACCTTGATATCCGACTATGTTATGGATTTACCCAGCCAGTATAGGTATTCAGTGAATAATGTTAAGTAAATAAATTAGTAGAGCTTATGTCTGTGTACATTATTATATTAAGGAGGAAGTCTCAAGATTAATTTTCAGTTGTGATGTCTATAGATAGAGAAGACTGCGTGACTCACTTGAAAGAGGTAATCACTCATAGATTTTATGGAGAATTACCATTTGTATGTTATAGGAAGCTATTGCCTAAAATCTAAAAACAACAGTCCAGCCTTTGAAAAGCCACTTGCCCATTAATTGTGTATGTGGTGAACAGTTTCGCTGGGTTTGATGCTCCTACTGTAGTTTTAGGTTTCAAATTCAGCATTCTGGTCACAATTTGTTCCTTTGCTTCATGGCTATAAATTAATGTTTTGTGTTACGTTGATTAGGTTTACGTAATCCAAAAACTGGACTTCAGGAGCAGGGATTGTTAACCAAGAGGTGTGTTAAGTCAGTTTTACATCTCTCTTTTCTCTAATATGAAAATATTTAATACATAGAGGGCTACAGTTAAACACAGATTATGTTTACGTAATACCCCGATACCCTTTTACTGAAAGCATACACATAAGGTAAATATAATACTCATCCCACATTTCAAAATATACAACATATTGGCTATATTCCCAGATCGACTGGGAAGGCTTCTTTCTAACTGACCCTGAACATGAGTTTTACAAAAGGTCACCTCGGACCAGAATGGTTCCCATACTTCAGGACAAACTGGTGTTGGGGGAGCTTATGGAGGGTGTCAAGTTCAGGCATTTGAATTAAAAGATACCAGCTCAGGAAGGAACAAAAGTGAAAAAATAAGACAAAGGCAGGATCCAAAATATGAGGAGCCAAAATAAACTAAAATCAGAAAGCCGAAGTTTAAGGTTCATAAATCACAGTGCCAAGGCTAAAAACACCAACAGTAAGAGTCAGACTACAAAAGAAGCACAGGAAGGCTGGTGTCAAATACTAAGCTTCTGTATATTTTTCTAAAGAGGGTTAAAAATGTAAACAGTTGCCCATGTGAGTGGATCTGGCAAGCTTAGAGGGAGATGAGGTCACCTCATCGCTCATGAAGCCAAAGGTTCGTATCTAACAGTCAACCTTGATATCCGACTATGTTATGGATTTACCCAGCCAGTATAGGTATTCAGTGAATAATGTTAAGTAAATAAATTAGTAGAGCTTATGTCTGTGTACATTATTATATTAAGGAGGAAGTCTCAAGATTAATTTTCAGTTGTGATGTCTATAGATAGAGAAGACTGCGTGACTCACTTGAAAGAGGTAATCACTCATAGATTTTATGGAGAATTACCATTTGTATGTTATAGGAAGCTATTGCCTAAAATCTAAAAACAACAGTCCAGCCTTTGAAAAGCCACTTGCCCATTAATTGTGTATGTGGTGAACAGTTTCGCTGGGTTTGATGCTCCTACTGTAGTTTTAGGTTTCAAATTCAGCATTCTGGTCACAATTTGTTCCTTTGCTTCATGGCTATAAATTAATGTTTTGTGTTACGTTGATTAGGTTTACGTAATCCAAAAACTGGACTTCAGGAGCAGGGATTGTTAACCAAGAGGTGTGTTAAGTCAGTTTTACATCTCTCTTTTCTCTAATATGAAAATATTTAATACATAGAGGGCTACAGTTAAACACAGATTATGTTTACGTAATACCCCGATACCCTTTTACTGAAAGCATACACATAAGGTAAATATAATACTCATCCCACATTTCAAAATATACAACATATTGGCTATATTCCCAGATCGACTGGGAAGGCTTCTTTCTAACTGACCCTGAACATGAGTTTTACAAAAGGTCACCTCGGACCAGAATGGTTCCCATACTTCAGGCCAAACTGGTCTCAAAATTCCTCTGGTAACAAGAACTCTGTGAGGTTTTCCTCCAGCTTAATGAAGTCCATACTATTCTCTTGCTACACAAAATCGCTTCAAGAGTGAATTGAGGTTCAGTTTTTCTTAGTACCCTTACCCTCCAGAGCAGTCAAAGGTCCTTAACAGTTTCTTCCTACTTCTTTGTTCTCTTTTTACTTGATTTGAGAATAAAGAATAAAAGAGACAGTGTCTCAAAAATACCACCTTAGGGCTTCCCTGGTGGTCCAGTGGGTAAACAGAACGCCTTGCAGTGCAAGGGGCACTGATTTGATCCCTGGCCTGGGAAGATCCCAAGTGCTGCGGAGCAGCTGGACTTGTGTGTCCAATTACCAAGCCAGCGCTCTGGAGCACATGCACCCAGAGCTGATGCTTTGCAACGGGACAGGCCACTGCGACGGGAGGCCCACACATGCCAAAGAATAAAGATGGATGAAAATAAATAAATAAACAATAAAAGAGTCCCCCTCCGCTCCAAATATCACTTTATATGGCAGGGAGTCATTTGCTGTTCTCTTAAAAAGAGAGCAAAACAAAAAAAAACTTCCTTACCAATGGCAACCCAGCTGTTTTCTGTTTTTGCTTTTGTTTCCTTCACAGTCTAAATCCGATAGACTGTTTTATTTTTTAACATATGCTTCATTTAAACATTTTATAGCTTTTGTCAGATGATTGTAATATCTATTCACAGAAAATACAGTTAAGCAAATTGAAGAAAATAAATTCTCCATGACCTCGCTGATCTCAGTGGCAGTGTTTTTCTACACACATTTGTATGTATATGGATATTCACACTAATTTAAACAGTAATTATCTGTCCATTCTATTTTTTTGGCCTGAACTTTTCCACATAAAAATATATTTTCAACATCATTCTTAATGTGATGCATAGGAGTCCATCTCATAGACGCTCTATAGTTCAGCTGTTGAATATTTACTATTTTAAATTATTTCTAAGCAATTGGCTTTAAACAATCTTGTAATTACCTTAACTAAAAGTAAGATGTACCCTTATTTTTTTCCTGAAAATTTCTGCAAATAGACGCACTGGATAAAGTCACACATAGTTTGAAGCCATTTAATAAACACTGCCAAACTGCCCTACTTAAAAACATTATGAATGGACACTTCTCTTTTAGTATATAGAAGTGCCTCTCTCCCCCAATGCTACCACTTTCTCTTTTTGTTTCTCTTACCCCCTTCTCTTTGCTGATACGCTGGATGAAAAGCAATACTTCACTATTTTGTTGTTGTTGGATGATTTCTTGTTTGTTTTTATTTTTTACAGTTTTGTTGTTTACTGCCACATATCGACCCAAATCCTCCACACGTATACACACGTTTCCCCCCTAAGTCTCCCCCACCATCTTCCTCTCCATCCCACCCCTCCAGGCCGCCACAAAGCCCCTGTTTGAGATCCCTTTGTCCCATAGCATATTCCTCTCCCTTACCCCAATGTCCATAAGACTGTTCTCCATGTCCACCTCTCCACTGTTGCTCTGTATATTCATTTATCAGTACCAACTTTTCAGATTCCATTTATGTCAGTATACAATATTTATCTTTCTCTGACATACTTCACTCTGTATAATAGGTTCTAGATTCATCCACCTCATTAGAACTGATTCAAATGCATTTCTTTTTATGGTTGAGTAATATTCCGTTGTACATATGTACCACAGCTTCTTTATCCATTCACCTGTTGATGGACATCTAGGTTGCTTCCATGTTCTAGCTATTGTAAATAGTGCTGAAATGAACGATGGGGTGCATGTATCTCTTCCAATTTTGATTTCCTCAGAGTATATTCCTAGTAGTGGGATTGCTAGGTAATATGATGGTTCTATTCCTAATTTTTTGAGGAATCTCCATACTGTCTTCAGTAGTGGCTGTATCAGTTTACATTCCCACCAACAGTGCAAGAGGGTTCCCTTTTATCCACACTCTCCAGCATTTATTGTTTGTAGACTTTTTCAATTTTAGTCTCTTTTATTGGTTTTTTATTTATTTCTTTTCATCCATCTTTATTCTTTGGCCTGTGTGGGCCTCCCATTGCAGTGGTCTCTCTTGTTGCAGAGCACTGGCTCTGGGTGCAGATGCTCCAGAGCGCTGGCTCAGTAATTGGACACACTGGTCCAGTCGCTCCACAGCACATGGGATCTTCCCGGGCCAGGGATCGAACCAGTGCCCCTTGCACTGCAAGGCAGACTCTTTAACTACCGGACCACCAGGGAAGCCCTGTTTGTAGACTTTTTGATGATGGCCATTCTGACTTGTGTGAGGTGATATCTCATTGTAGTTTTGATTTGCATTTCTCTAATGATGAGCAATGTTGAGCATCTTTTCATGTGTTTGTTGGCCATCTGTATGTCTTCTTTGAAGAGAGGTCTGTTTAGAATACCTCACTGTTCTTTTTTAAGTTTATTTATTTATTTTTGCATAAATATTCTGGGTTTTCCCTGCTGCTGCAGGCTCTTCTCTAGTTGCAGAGAGTGGGGGCTGCTCTCTAGTTGAGGTGAGCAGGTTTCTTGTTGCGGTAACTTCTTGTTGTGGAACTCAGGCTCTAGAGCACACGGGCTTCAGTAGTTGTGACACATGGGCTCAACAGTTACAGCTCTGAAGCTCTAGAGAACAGGCTTGATAGTTGTGACTCACGGGCTTAGTTGCTCTGCAGCATGCAGGATCCCTCCAGATTAGGGATCAAACCTGTGTCTCCTGCATTAGCAGGCGAACTCTTAACCACTGAGCTACTACGGAAGCCCTACTTCACTGTTTTAATCTGTGTTTTTGTCTACTACTAGTAAATACAAACATTTATATATATTTATTTGCCATTTCTATTTCATATGAATTGTTCTGCATTGCTTTTGTTCATATTTCTCATATATATTTTTAATTTCTTATGTACATTTGCTGCTTATATTTTTGTTATTGACTTGGAAAGCTGATTATATTAATAACAGTATACTTTCACGTATTTATTACAATTTTCTCAGTAAGAAAGTTTCCTAGCCTAGAAAAATCCAAAATATACATCAGTAAGTGACTGATTAAATATATTATCATTCATTCATATAACAGAATATACTTTAAAAACAGTAAAGTACCTCTGCATGTTCTGATGAGGAAAGATGTCCATGATACAGTGCTCAGGGAAAAAGACTAAAGGCAAAATATCACTAAGAATGACTCTTGTTTTGAAAAACTTATGTATATACACTATTGTATATATATATATGTAAGTTTGGAAATACGTAATACATATTAAAACTAGTTATTTCTGAAATCAGGAATTAAAGAAAACACTATTTCATACAACTCTATTGTTTGATGTTTTTATCGTTTTTTGATGAATTCACAATGAATATATACTACTCTCACAGTTAATAAGAAAAATGAAACACATTTTAATTCTTGTGTAACCATATCTCTTCCTGTATGTTTTTCACTTTTGGCATAAGGTCTGGAAAAATCTTTCTTGTGCCAGGATTTAAAATTACTTTTTTATTTTATTTGGGGGGGGGGGGTTGGGGGGGGTAGGCCACTTCTATTGGTCTTTCATTTATCTATTTTCGTCCATCTTTGTTTCTTGGCCCGTGTGGGCCTCCGGTCACAGTGGCCTCTGTTGTTGCAGAGCACCGGCTCTGAGCACATGCGCTCCAGAGCTCCAGCTCAGTAACTGGACACATGGGTCCAGCCGCTCCACGGCACGTGGGATCTTCCCAGGCCAGGGATGGAACCGGCACCCCTTGCACTGCTAGGCGGTGTCCTTACCCACTGGACCACCAGGGAAGCCCTATTTTATTTTTTACTTTAGTATTTTTATGGCTTTACTTTTTGACATTTATATCTTTAATCCAGAACAATTTATTTTGCTGTGGTATCAGTCACAAAGCAACACAAATAAAAATCCCTTATTTTTCAATTTTATTTTTTAAATTTTATTTTATGTATTTATGTATTTATTTTTGGCTGTGCCGGGTCTTCATTGCTGTGTGGGCTTTAATAGCTTTTCTCTAGTTGCGGTGTGCAGACTTTTCATTGCAGTGGCTTCTTTTGTTGTGGAGCGCTGGCTCTAGGCTTGCGGGCTTCAGTAGTTGTGGCTCCCGGGCTCTCAAGTAGAGGCTCAGTAGTTGTGGTGCATGGGTTTCATTGGCCTGTGGCATGTGGGATCTTCCCGGATCAGGAACTGAACCCCTGCCTCTTGCATTGGCAGGTGAATTCTTTACCACTGAGCCACCAGCGAAGCCTTTCCAATTTTATCTTATCTTATTATATTCTTAAGTCTGTCTCTTGAATAAAACATTCTGTTTCACTGATCCCTTGTCCTAGTTGAGCCACACTTGTTTTAATCTTCAAAACTTTAAACAGATTTTAATGTCTGATAGATAAAGAAAGGATAATCTATGGTCTGAAGTGAAAATATTTACAACACATACAATGAAAACGTGGTAAAAATCCTTAACGTGTCAAGGATTCCTTTAAGATGCCTTTGCTGTATCAGAAACTTATCTCACAAGGCTTTAAAGAAGGAATTTTACTGACTCACACAAATGCAACTCCAGAGGTAGACAGGGACTAAGGTTCAGTTGAGTCACATGCTGGCTCCACTTCCCTGGGACTCTGCTGTCTCCATGTAAGCTGGCTTTGTCTTCAGAGGTCCACTTCCCTTATGATCACAAGATGCCTTCCAGTGCACACTAGGGCATGCTTCCTTCCAAAGCCTTCCCTTCAGTCCGCTTGTGCCTTGGGCCCAAAATTGTGTCCAGGGTTAATGCTTTGTGATAATGATGATGATGTGGCCCTTCAATCCACACCCCTCATTACTTCTCTATAGAATTCTCATCTCTTGGACACTTAAGACACAGCTCCTCTTTCATGCAGTACTTTTGTGAAAATCTTCTTCTCTGTGGAAATAATCTCTTTGTGGCTGACTCGATTTGGAACTCTACAGAAAAGGCAGAGCACGGGCTCAGTTTCATGATAGAGCTGCTTTATTTTATTGTGGTGATTTTGTAACACTTGTGTTTCGATGGCTCAATTACACTAATGTGATCTACTGTCATCAAGAAAACAGATATATTTATTGACGATTTCCTTTTGTATACCAGAGTCAATGTCTAAAAACATACCTTTACTTAAAGGCCCAACTTGAGAGAACATCAATTAATATGGGCCAACATACTATAATTTTGAGCCATGAGTGATTATTAAATGAAATCTATTTAGCCTATTACTTGAAATTTAATTGGGAGTAAAAGGAAAGAAAAAAACACTTCTTAGACTAACTGACACTAACAGTTAAAATTTTAACTACACAATATTTCATACAATTTTAGAATTTTTGTCTATATTCAATAACCTGGAACTAACAAACCACTATTTAATCATTACCTGCAAGAGAAAAGATAAGTATCTTTATATACTAAGATACTAAGTGACACATAAATCCAAATGAAATAAATTAGAATAGAGTTATCAGAAGTTCTTTGAGCATAATACTCTTAGAAAATATTGTAAGGCAAAAGCTCTGTTACAATAAAGTTGAATTTTAGGGTTTTTCTTTTCTTTTTTTTTAAGAAGCAGGGTGAGCACAAGCACATCACCCCGACTTTTTTTTTTTTTTTTGGTCACTTCTATTGGTCTTTCATTTATTTCCATCTTTGTTCTTTGGTCTGGGTGGGCCTCCCATCACAGTGACCCCACTCGCTGCAGAGCACGGGCTCTGGGCGCATGTGCTCCAGAGCTCTGGCTTGGTAGTTGGACACATCGGTCCAGCCGCTCCGCGGCAAGTGGGATCTTTTCAGGCCAGGGATCGAACTGGCACCCCTTGCACTGCAAGGCGGTGTCTTTACCCACTGGACCACCAGGGAAGCCCTAGGGTTTTTTTGATAGTAGTTTGCATGTACTATTCAAAGAGGCTTCAAACGAACGATCTTCTGAGATCAGAAGGCCATACTGATAATTCTCTTGTGAACAAAAACAATCGTATGGCATTAATGAATATTTGTCTGTTACAGAAATCACAACTAATATTTTTAATTTAAGTAAGGAGTACAAACTTTGAAATAGATGGGAGCCACTTGAAATCATCTGTTCAAGACCCTTGCTTTCACACAAAATATACCACACTTTCCCCAAATCTCTTGTCAGTTTCTCCTGTCAATGTTTAGCCACCTTGTGTGAGGATGTTCTTCCCTAGGAAAGCAATACTGACAATGTGCCAGGCAGTCAGAGAGACTCCGTAATTAATGACTTGCATTGATTAAAAAGAAGAATCATACCACTTTAGAGTTTCTCAGCTAAGGGCCTAATTCCAGTTGCCTAGGTAGGTAGTGGCATATTTGGTCCTCAAAACCCAAAACTTGTGACTCATTTCTTTCCAGGACAAGGTGCTATACCTCAAATGGAAAGAAACTCTAGGGTAGATTCAATGATCAGTTTATCTGCAATAGCAAATGCTATGGAAATTTTGCTTTTATATGGCTTCCATTTCTAGAACTCATCAGAACTTAATAGTTTTTAAAAAATACATCAGGCTGGGCTTCCCTGGTGGTCCAGTGGGTAAGGACACCGGATTGCAGTGCAAGGGGCGCCAGTTGGATCCCTGGCCTGGGAAGATCCAACGTGCCACAGAGCAGCTGGACCGATGTATCCAACTACTGGGCCAGAGCTCTGGAGTGCATGCGCCCAGAGCCGGTGCTCTGAAGCAAGAGAGGCCACTGCGACGGGAGGCCCACACAGGCCCAAAGAACAAAGATGAATGAATGAAAAGATCACTAGAAGGGAGAGGCCAAAAAAAAAAAAAAAAAATCGAGTTCAAATGTAAGCAAAAATAGTTCTAACACTTTCCCCACCTCTTTTCACTTTGAGTAAATTAAAAGCAACTGGTAAGGGGAGAAGTGGTGAAGAAGGAGATGAAGAAGACAGGGAAGGCAGGGGATGAAATAATGTCCTCGCTGCACGTAAAGTCTTAAGTCATCAAATAACTGGGCAAGCTACCACCAGTCCCAATTCCTGTCTCTTGGGACCTTCTTTAAGTTTCTAGCTAAGTGTCTTGTAATCCTCAAAGTATTTTAAGGAATAATTAGGGTGTTCAAAGCTGACAGACTCCCTATTAAGAATTATAAAACCCTGTTCCCAACAGGCCCCTTTTCCATTTTCAGCATAATTTTTCTTCTTACATTTACAGTTTCTACCATATTATGCCTTTTCCTATTTACCTTGTTTTTTGTCTACCACCTCTTTAGCAGGATACAAGTTTCTCATTTGCAGGAATTTGTATAAGTTTTGACTTGCCATATCCTCAGTGCCCAGAACAGCACAGGCACCTGAATATTCAATACATTCTTACTGAATGAGCAATTACTGGCCCTTTGTCTTTCTTTTACATACTACGAATGGTAAGTTAGACAGGTATTCTGGCTGAATTATACACATAATTGTGAGTCTCTAAACGTGAAATCTTTTTCTAACATTTCAGCACATCATTACTAATAGTGCTGTGATTTTTAGGTGTCTTCTAAGTAAGCAAGTCTGTAAGTCCAGTTTTAAAATAAATTTCTTATGTTTAAAAAATTTAAGAACTGAAGAATATCAGGATCAAAGTGAAAAAGAAAATAAGCAGTCATTGAACTTAATCTAAACAGATAAAGTTATAAATGCTTCTGAGTTTTGTCTCCAAATACGATGGAATTTCAGAAGTTATTCTAAGACATTGACTCTATCAATATTAAACTAGTTGCAACTGTGCTTAAAAATTCTGGAGATGTCACAACAAAATGTAGTTTAAAAAAAAGGCTTATACAAAGAACAAAGATGAATGAAACTAGACAAAGGAAAGACCAGTGGAAGTGGCCCGCCCGCCCCCTCCCTCCCCAACCCGACCCCCGCCAAAATAAATAAATAAATAAATGTTTTAAAAAAAAAAAGGCTTATAAACACTGAATGATAAAAAACAGTGAAGATGAGAGTATATGAGTGAGAACTCCCATGAAACAGCACTGTAGGTTGCTCCTTGTTTATTTTTTATACTTTCCAGAAATCTCAATCCTTTACATGACTTACAGAAATTTTAAAAAATATTTTGAAAGTGTTATCTTAAGAAAGAAAAAAAGCAAGAGTATATCCAAAAACAAGATTAAGAACTTCTGACAGTATGGTTTCACTTTCTTTTTCCTTTCAAACCACAGAAACATTTCACATTACCTTTCTATAATCTGGCATTCTGATTGCTATCATTCCAATAGGCTAAAGAATGAAAACAGCTTGACTGATCAACACTGCTGACTGCCTACAGGAGGGACAGCCGCTGGAAGGCCTGCTCACAACCAGCCTACAGACCCTCATCTTCATCAGACCCTTGACTCTCCTAGCACCTGAGCCTCTACTCGAGCTAAAGCACACGTACAGCCAGAATCTTTTTGAAATCATGAAGTCAGAGGATTCCACGATGCTTACCATTCCTGTCATCCTCTTCAATCCCTGTTCAAACACGCGGTCCTTTTGGCCATGGCTTTTTGTGCTGCCCAGGTGTTTGCTTCCTTTCCCCACTCCCAGCCTTCCAGTGGTGGAGAACGCCTTTGGGGAGTTAGGGGGCAGCTTTCCATCTCCCAGGCCCTCCTTCAGCGACACCCATTCTTTGGTGTGGATAAGTGATAGTTATTTCAACCAGCGATACTCTGAAGTTCCTTCTGTCATAAACATTCTAGAACCACCACTCCTCCTGCTCTTGCTTTATAAATCTTTCCACTCTGCCTCCTGAGATTTTTCCACGATAAATAGATTTCTATTCACTGAGTATGGTCTACCTGGCTCTCCGCTGAGGCTTTTAATTCTTCCCTGGGCCCATTGCTTGCTACTTTCTGTGTTGGAGGCGGCTCACTCTTTGGTAGGCACTGTATCTAGAAGTCACAAATTAGACTCTCTTTTTTTTTTGGTAAAAATCTTTGTACTTTTCGAAACTAGTCATTCGTAATCCACTCTCTGGCCCTGCTTGTCTGCTTTATTTTTCTGGCTTCCTGTTGGGATAAAAGGTATACTGGGGACCCCCTTGGTGGTCTAGTGGTTAAGACTCTATGCTTCCACTGCAGGGAGCATGGGTTCAATCCCAGGTTGTGGAACTAAGATCCCATATGCTGCACGGCATGACCAACAGAAAAAAACCAGGACATCAAACTAACGTTAGTCATATGGCCTCTGTCATAACTCTTCAATTCTGCCATGATAGTGCAAAAGCAGCCTCAGACATAAGGAAACAAATCGACGTGGCTATGCTTCAACAGGCATCAGGCTGGATTTGGCCCAATGGCTGTAGTATGCCAACCCCTGTGCAAGTATATGTCAGTCACCATGACGGAGGTTTTGCATACATTATCTCATGATAAACCACAATGACAATTCCCCTAGAGGGTTGGGGAGTAGACAATGGAATCAATAGTGACTGGCCTATAGGAGATGACCGATAAATAGTTGTTGAAATCATGAAGTCAGAGGATTCCACGATGCTTACCATTCCTGTCATCCTCTTCAATCCCTGTTCAAACACGCGGTCCTTTTGGCCATGGCTTTTTGTGCTGCCCAGGTGTTTGCTTCCTTTCCCCACTCCCAGCCTTCCAGTGGTGGAGAACGCCTTTGGGGAGTTAGGGGGCAGCTTTCCATCTCCCAGGCCCTCCTTCAGCGACACCCATTCTTTGGTGTGGATAAGTGATAGTTATTTCAACCAGCGATACTCTGAAGTTCCTTCTGTCATAAACATTCTAGAACCACCACTCCTCCTGCTCTTGCTTTATAAATCTTTCCACTCTGCCTCCTGAGATTTTTCCACGATAAATAGATTTCTATTCACTGAGTATGGTCTACCTGGCTCTCCGCTGAGGCTTTTAATTCTTCCCTGGGCCCATTGCTTGCTACTTTCTGTGTTGGAGGCGGCTCACTCTTTGGTAGGCACTGTATCTAGAAGTCACAAATTAGACTCTCTTTTTTTGGTAAAAATCTTTGTACTTTTCGAAACTAGTCATTCGTAATCCACTCTCTGGCCCTGCTTGTCTGCTTTATTTTTCTGGCTTCCTGTTGGGATAAAAGGTATACTGGGGACCCCCTTGGTGGTCTAGTGGTTAAGACTCTATGCTTCCACTGCAGGGAGCATGGGTTCAATCCCAGGTTGTGGAACTAAGATCCCATATGCTGCACGGCATGACCAACAGAAAAAAACCAGGACATCAAACTAACGTTAGTCATATGGCCTCTGTCATAACTCTTCAATTCTGCCATGATAGTGCAAAAGCAGCCTCAGACATAAGGAAACAAATCGACGTGGCTATGCTTCAACAGGCATCAGGCTGGATTTGGCCCAATGGCTGTAGTATGCCAACCCCTGTGCAAGTATATGTCAGTCACCATGACGGAGGTTTTGCATACATTATCTCATGATAAACCACAATGACAATTCCCCTAGAGGGTTGGGGAGTAGACAATGAAAGGAAAGTGCTTAGCATAGTGACTGGCCTATAGGAGATGACCGATAAATAGTTGTTGTAAATGATAATTAATCTTATATGACTCTGCAAGATGGATATTTCATGCATAAGGAAAAAGGGACATTAAATAACTCGCCCAGGGGCTTCCCCGGTAGCTCAGTGGTGAAGAGTTCACCTGTCAATGCAGGAGACATGGGCTCGATCCCTGATCCAGGAAGATCCCACATGCTACAGAGCAACTAAGCCCGTGAGCCACAACTGTGGAGCCTGGGCTCTGGAGCCGCAACTACTGAGCCCATGTGCCACAACTACTGAAGCCGTGTGTCCTAGATCCCGAGTTCCATAACGAGAGAAGTCACTGCAACAAGAAGCGTGCTCACTTCAACTAGAGAGAAGCCCCCACTTCCTGCAATTAGAGAAGAGCCTGTGGCAGCAGTGAAAACTCAGAATAGCCAAAAGTAAATCAATCAATAAAAAAAAAAACTTCCCAGGGAGTAAATAAAAATATTAGGAACTTATTTACAAAACAGAAATAGACTCAAAGAGGGCCCAGAGGCTTGTGTAAATTCTTAGTTCTGCCCACCGAGAGGCTCTGGCAGCTTCTGGGCAGAGAACAGAGTGTGCTTCTGGGTAGAGACGGAAGTGGTTCCACATCAGTAGAGGGGACCTGGGCCCACCTGGACAGTTTTGGGGTGACCCAGCTTACCACCAAAGCCCAGCCCATTCTCTTTCGCCAGCACCCCCATTTCTGCTTTCCCCTTCAGGCAAAAAGGCTTTGGCTCTGCCTTCCTCCTCCCCCTACAAAGGATGTGCCTCCCTGAACTGGGCCTCAGGGGGCCAGGGCAGACAGAGCGGCAGAAGTTCTGGACAGGGTAATTGGCCTGGAAGAGTGGCCATGGGCAGGCAAGGAATCTCAAATGCCAGCTCCGCCTTTGCCACGAGGCCAGCCCCAGTGGGAGGGGGGTCCAGGCTGTTGTCAGTGGTCAGTGAGGACATCTCAGCCTGGCCCTTTCCTTCCCTCGTCCCTCCTGGCTGCTGGCTGGCAGTCGGTTCTGTCCACCCACCTGCGTTGCCGTTACTCAGGATACTCCATGTCTGCCCTTGGTCACATGTACCTTCCTCGAGGACGTTTTGGTGCTGTGCCCACTGTACCTGGGTCCCTCTCGTCTCATCTCCGTGCAGCTGTCCATGTAACTGGCTGTCTTCCTTTCATAGTTTCTGATGTCTGTAACTAGACCCAGCCATGTCAGTAAACGGACTCAATCTTCCTGAAAAAAAGAGAGAGAAAGAAAATAGACTTTATGGTTACCCAAGGCAAAGGGTAGGGAGTGAGGTAGAATCTGGGATTAACTGATACATATCATTACATACAAAATATATAGACAACAAGGACCGACTGTGTAGCACAGGAAACTATATTCAATATTTTGTAATAACCTATAATGAAAAAGAATCTGAAAAAGAATATATATATGTGTGTATATATAACTGATTCACTTTCTCGCTCACCTGAAAAACTTTAAATAAACTACACTTCAAGAAAACAAAGAAACCTGTGGCAGCAGTGAAAACTCAGAATAGCCAAAAGTAAATCAATAAAAAAAAAACTTCCCAGGGAGTAAATAAAAATATTAGGAACTTATTTACAAAACAGAAATAGACTCAAAGAGGGCCCAGAGGCTTGTGTAAATTCTTAGTTCTGCCCACCGAGAGGCTCTGGCAGCTTCTGGGCAGAGAACAGAGTGTGCTTCTGGGTAGAGACGGAAGTGGTTCCACATCAGTAGAGGGGACCTGGGCCCACCTGGACAGTTTTGGGGTGACCCAGCTTACCACCAAAGCCCAGCCCATTCTCTTTCGCCAGCACCCCCATTTCTGCTTTCCCCTTCAGGCAAAAAGGCTTTGGCTCTGCCTTCCTCCTCCCCCTACAAAGGATGTGCCTCCCTGAACTGGGCCTCAGGGGGCCAGGGCAGACAGAGCGGCAGAAGTTCTGGACAGGGTAATTGGCCTGGAAGAGTGGCCATGGGCAGGCAAGGAATCTCAAATGCCAGCTCCGCCTTTGCCACGAGGCCAGCCCCAGTGGGAGGGGGGTCCAGGCTGTTGTCAGTGGTCAGTGAGGACATCTCAGCCTGGCCCTTTCCTTCCCTCGTCCCTCCTGGCTGCTGGCTGGCAGTCGGTTCTGTCCACCCACCTGCGTTGCCGTTACTCAGGATACTCCATGTCTGCCCTTGGTCACATGTACCTTCCTCGAGGACGTTTTGGTGCTGTGCCCACTGTACCTGGGTCCCTCTCGTCTCATCTCCGTGCAGCTGTCCATGTAACTGGCTGTCTTCCTTTCATAGTTTCTGATGTCTGTAACTAGACCCAGCCATGTCAGTAAACGGACTCAATCTTCCTGAAAAAAAAAAAGAGAGAGAAAGAAAATAGACTTTATGGTTACCCAAGGCAAAGGGTAGGGAGTGAGGTAGAATCTGGGATTAACTGATACATATCATTACATACAAAATATATAGACAACAAGGACCGACTGTGTAGCACAGGAAACTATATTCAATATTTTGTAATAACCTATAATGAAAAAGAATCTGAAAAAGAATATATATATGTGTGTATATATAACTGATTCACTTTCTCGCTCACCTGAAAAACTTTAAATAAACTACACTTCAAGAAAACAAACAAACCAGGACTCAAAAGCCTTAATGAATGGAGTTTTGACTGAGTCTGATTTGACTGTGAAATCTATGTGGGAGTATTCGTAGATCCTAGGAAATATGGATCTGGAGTTGAGGAAGTAGTGGGAATAGATATAAATTCCCTGCAGACTCTTGCCTTCTCCTTTCAGTTTCTTAAGTAATGATCCTTGTTAGGAGCTATTAGCACATCAACGGAGTATTAAAATCGCAAGTAAACTTATGAATAAACACAAATATAATTTTCCTTTTGACATGCTCAAAATGCTCTAATTATTACTAAGGCACTGGGATTTTAGTTCCCTGACCAGGGACTGAACCTGGAACCACGGCAATGGAAGAGCAGAATCCTAACCACTAAGATCACCAGGGAATTCGTTCTAATAATTCTTGAAGGCAGCAGTTATCAGTAAATAAGCCATTTAGTTGTGAATTAACACGTTAGTCAACTTAGGACAGAATTTGCTAATGTGCTCTTCACTTTTACGCATCAGTCAGTTAATGGTTATTGCTATCACAGAATTGTTTACAATCATATTGAATGCTCTGGACCCAACTCAAAGAACCTGCTTACATAGGAAAGAAATATGGATAGGTTAAGAGTCCTCGAGATTTCAGACATGCTCCGTTATGTTTGCAGGACTGGAGAGGTGAGGCCAGCTGGGGTTTACCTGGGTTAGGGCTTCAGCAAATTCAAAGGAAAGAAAGACAACCACAGACACAAAGGCTAAACACTGGCTGGGCAGAACAGATGAAAAGGGCTGCTTAATTATTTGCATGATTCAGTATCAAATATTTAGAGTATTACTACTGCTCTAGGTATCAAGATAATAAAATAAAAGTTTAATGAAATAAAGTTCCTATTCTTAGGAGCTTACATACTGATAGGGAAGAGAGTAAACACATAGATAGACAGTAAATGTCAACCAGAGTACGGGAAACTTTAAAACAGAGAAAGAAAAGGAGCTGCTAGTAGTGTAATATAATGATCTGAAAAAAATATATATGTGTGTATATATAACTGATTCACTTTCTCGCTCACCTGAAAACTTTAAATAAACTACACTTCAAGAAAACAAACAAACCAGGACTCAAAAGCCTTAATGAATGGAGTTTTGACTGAGTCTGATTTGACTGTGAAATCTATGTGGAGTATTCGTAGATCCTAGGAAATATGGATCTGGAGTTGAGGAAGTAGTGGGAATAGATATAAATTCCCTGCAGACTCTTGCCTTCTCCTTTCAGTTTCTTAAGTAATGATCCTTGTTAGAGCTATTAGCACATCAACGGAGTATTAAAATCGCAAGTAAACTTATGAATAAACACAAATAAAATTTTTCCCTTTTTGACATGCTCAAAATGCTCTAATTATTACTAAGGCACTGGGATTTTAGTTCCTGACCAGGGACTGAACCTGGAACCACGGCAATGGAAGAGCAGAATCCTAACCACTAAGATCACCAGGGAATTCGTTCTAATAATTCTTGAAGGCAGCAGTTATCAGTAAATAAGCCATTTAGTTGTGAATTAACACGTTAGTCAACTTAGGACAGAATTTGCTAATGTGCTCTTCACTTTTACGCATCAGTCAGTTAATGGTTATTGCTATCACAGAATTGTTTACAATCATATTGAATGCTCTGGACCCAACTCAAAGAACCTGCTTACATAGGAAAGAAATATGGATAGGTTAAGAGTCCTCGAGATTTCAGACATGCTCCGTTATGTTTGCAGGACTGGAGAGGTGAGGCCAGCTGGGGTTTACCTGGGTTAGGGCTTCAGCAAATTCAAAGGAAAGAAAGACAACCACAGACACAAAGGCTAAACACTGGCTGGGCAGAACAGATGAAAAGGGCTGCTTAATTATTTGCATGATTCAGTATCAAATATTTAGAGTATTACTACTGCTCTAGGTATCAAGATAATAAAATAAAAGTTTAATGAAATAAAGTTCCTATTCTTAGGGAGCTTACATACTGATAGGGAAGAGAGTAAACACATAGATAGACAGTAAATGTCACTGACCAGAGTACGGGGAAACTTTAAAACAGAGAAAGATAGGGCTTCCCTGGTGGTCCAGTGGGTAAGGACACCGCCTTGCAGTGCAAGGGGCACCGATCAATCCCTGGCCTGGGAAGATCTCACGTGCTGCAGAGCGGCTGGACCGATGTGTCCACCCGATGTGTCCAATTACCCAGCCGGAGCACTGGAGCGCATGCGCCCAGAGCCGGTGCTCAGCAGCAACAGAGGCCACCACGATGGGAGGCCCACACGGGCCAAGGAACAAAGATGGATGAAAATAGAGAAATGAAAGATCAATAGAAGTGGCTCACCCGCCCCCTCCCTCCCCACCCCACCCCCAAAATAAATAAATAAATAAATCTTTAAAAAAAAAAAACAACAGAGCACGATAGTATAATGTGAGTGCTATTTTAAGTAGGGTAGGCAGAGAATAGTGAATTAGCAAACATTACACTACTATTCCTAGTGGAAATAATGGTTAGGTTTCTGAGAGCTTCTGTTCACAACATTTGTGTCAATCAACACATCACCTTGTGCTATAAGTGTTTTTGCTTAAACACACTGGATGTAATACTGTTGATTCATTAACATTGAACTCATGCTGGAACACAGCTTATCTGACAAATGTTTTCTCTGTAAGGTGGTGGTTTTATCTTTGCCCAGTCCCTCCCAAGGGTTAGGGCTAAAGTTTTTCCTTCTGTACTAGCTCTGCATCTATGGGTGTCAAGTCACCCGGGCCTGTACTGTGATAAATTAAAATGGGTAGTTGTTGACATGGACAGCGTGGTTAGGGGTTCAAGTCTCAGGACACAGACTTGGACTCCCTCTGTCAAGAACCACAGGGTGGGTAATGCAGGCTTTCCACAGACACAAAGGCTAAACACTGGCTGGGCAGAACAGATGAAAAGGGGTGCTTAATTATTTGCATGATTCAGTATCAAATATTTAGAGTATTACTACTGCTCTAGGTATCAAGATAATAAAATAAAAGTTTAATGAAATAAAGTTCCTATTCTTAGGAGCTTACATACTGATAGGGAAGAGAGTAAACACATAGATAGACAGTAAATGTCACTGACCAGAGTACGGGGAAACTTTAAAACAGAGAAAGATAGGGCTTCCCTGGTGGTCCAGTGGGTAAGGACACCGCCTTGCAGTGCAAGGGGCACCGATCAATCCCTGGCCTGGGAAGATCTCACGTGCTGCAGAGCGGCTGGACCGATGTGTCCACCCGATGTGTCCAATTACCCAGCCGGAGCACTGGAGCGCATGCGCCCAGAGCCGGTGCTCAGCAGCAACAGAGGCCACCACGATGGGAGGCCCACACGGGCCAAGGAACAAAGATGGATGAAAATAGAGAAATGAAAGATCAATAGAAGTGGCTCACCCGCCCCCTCCCTCCCCACCCCACCCCCAAAATAAATAAATAAATAAATATTTAAGAAAAAAACAACAGAGCACGATAGTATAATGTGAGTGCTATTTTAAGTAGGGTAGGCAGAGAATAGTGAATTAGCAAACATTACACTACTATTCCTAGTGGAAATAATGGTTAGGTTTCTGAGAGCTTCTGTTCACAACATTTGTGTCAATCAACACATCACCTTGTGCTATAAGTGTTTTTGCTTAAACACACTGGATGTAATACTGTTGATTCATTAACATTGAACTCATGCTGGAACACAGCTTATCTGACAAATGTTTTCTCTGTAAGGTGGTGGTTTTATCTTTGCCCAGTCCCTCCCAAGGGTTAGGGCTAAAGTTTTTCCTTCTGTACTAGCTCTGCATCTATGGGTGTCAAGTCACCCGGGCCTGTACTGTGATAAATTAAAAATGGGTAGTTGTTGACATGGACAGCGTGGTTAGGGGTTCAAGTCTCAGGACACAGACTTGGACTCCCTCTGTCAAGAACCACAGTTGTATGCAGGCTGCTGTCAATGGAAGGACCACAGCCTTCAACCACTAGCCACCCAGCTCAGGTGACAACTTTACACGATTGCATGTTATGTCGACACTGGCCCTTGTGTGGCTCCCTGGCTATGACCCCCCAAAAGCTGGACAGTTCTCATAGCGCTGACCCCTTTTCTGACTCCCATTTCTTCTCTAGCTGGAAAACAATGGCCTCCTTAACATCCGGTTCAGCTGATCTACCTTTGAATCTGGTGATTAAGAGGGATATCATTTGGTAAGACAGGAGATGGTGGTGTCATGTAACAAAATGAGATAGCTTAAAAAGGTACAGTTTTGGGCTTTCCTGGTGGTCCACTGGGTAAGGACACTGCCTTGCAGTGCAAGGGGCGCTGGTTCGATCCCTGGCCTGGGAAGATCCCATGTGTCACGGAGCAGCTGGATCGATGTGTCCAACTACCGAGCCGGAGCCTTGGAGTGCATGCGCCCAGAACCGTTGCTCTGCAATGAGAGAGGCCACTGCGATAGGAGGGCCACACAGGCCAAAGAACAAAGATGGGAGAAAATGAATAAATGAACGACCAATAGAAGTGGCCAGAAAAACCCAAAAATGAAAAAAAGGTACAGTTTCAAGGGGAGGGGAGACACAAGACAGGGAAGGAACTAAGAACTGTATCTTGAACATGGAAAGTGTGAGATGCCATTTACATATTGGAGGTGGTCTGATGGTTGTATCTGTAGTTTAGGGAAAACTGGAGCAATCAACAACACACAGATGCTACTGACGCCAGAGCTGAATGAGATCACTTAAGGATGAAGAAGAGCTTAAATCTGGAACAACAGAAAGGGGTTGGAAATAATTGCTTTCTATTGATCCCTTTAAGAGGAAGCTTCTAGAATTGACTTTACTTTCTCCTTTTCTGTGTGAAAGGAACTATAAAACTAGGGGGAAATCTGCATTGGTATTAAAGCATATCAGCATCAGACCTATTCTTTATTTGGTAGGGCATGTCAAGCCTTACTTTGCCTATTGCACTCAGATTCATGGACAGCGTGGTTAGGGGTTCAAGTCTCAGGACACAGACTTGGACTCCCTCTGTCAAGAACCACAGTTGTATGCAGGCTGCTGTCAATGGAAGGACCACAGCCTTCAACCACTAGCCACCCAGCTCAGGTGACAACTTTACACGATTGCATGTTATGTCGACACTGGCCCTTGTGTGGCTCCCTGGCTATGACCCCCCAAAAGCTGGACAGTTCTCATAGCGCTGACCCCTTTTCTGACTCCCATTTCTTCTCTAGCTGGAAAACAATGGCCTCCTTAACATCCGGTTCAGCTGATCTACCTTTGAATCTGGTGATTAAGAGGGATATCATTTGGTAAGACAGGAGATGGTGGTGTCATGTAACAAAATGAGATAGCTTAAAAAGGTACAGTTTTGGGCTTTCCTGGTGGTCCACTGGGTAAGGACACTGCCTTGCAGTGCAAGGGGCGCTGGTTCGATCCCTGGCCTGGGAAGATCCCATGTGTCACGGAGCAGCTGGATCGATGTGTCCAACTACCGAGCCGGAGCCTTGGAGTGCATGCGCCCAGAACCGTTGCTCTGCAATGAGAGAGGCCACTGCGATAGGAGGGCCACACAGGCCAAAGAACAAAGATGGGAGAAAATGAATAAATGAACGACCAATAGAAGTGGCCAGAAAAACCCAAAAATGAAAAAAAGGTACAGTTTCAAGGGGAGGGGAGACACAAGACAGGGAAGGAACTAAGAACTGTATCTTGAACATGGAAAGTGTGAGATGCCATTTACATATTGGAGGTGGTCTGATGGTTGTATCTGTAGTTTAGGGAAAACTGGAGCAATCAACAACACACAGATGCTACTGACGCCAGAGCTGAATGAGATCACTTAAGGATGAAGAAGAGCTTAAATCTGGAACAACAGAAAGGGGTTGGAAATAATTGCTTTCTATTGATCCCTTTAAGAGGAAGCTTCTAGAATTGACTTTACTTTCTCCTTTTCTGTGTGAAAGGAACTATAAAACTAGGGGGAAATCTGCATTGGTATTAAAGCATATCAGCATCAGACCCCTATTCTTTTTATTTGGTAGGGCATGTCAAGCCTTACTTTGCCTATTGCACTCAGATTCAATGTAAATTGGTGACTCAGATGGTAAAGAATCTGCCTACAATGAGGGAGACCTGGGTTCAGTCCCTGGGTTGAGAAGATCCCCTGGAGAAGGAAATGGCAGCCCTCTCCATTATTATTATTATTTTTTTAAATCTTGGCCTCTTTTATTGGTTCTTTATCCACGTACTTTTATCCATCTTTATTCTTTGGCCTGTGTAGGCCTCCCATTGCAGTGGCCTCTCTCATTGCGGAGCACTGGCTCTGGGCACACGCGCTCCAGAGTGCTAGCTCGTAATTGGACCCACCAGTCCAGCCACTCCGTGGCACATGGGATCTTCCCAGGCCAGGGATTGAACCGGCGTGCCTTGCACTGCAAGGCGGTGTCCTTCCCCACTGGACTACCAGGGAAGGCCCCCCTCCATTATTCTTGCCTGGAAAAGTTCACAGAGGAGCTTGGCGGGCTACAGTCCACAGGTTTGTGAAGAATTGAATACGACTGAGCAACTAACACTTTCTAAATGTAAATTGAAGACGATCGCTTTTCTGATTTTTAGACAGTCTCTGATTCTTAGGTATTGTAGAGTTTCTGAAACCTGAAAGCAAAGGATCCCTATCCTATATTCTTTGAAGCACAGAGGAAACTAGAAAAAAGCTGAGACTGGGTAGTAACATTCTAGTTCACCAATCAAACAGGAGTATGGCAAACTCAAACCCTCTGTGCAGGAGTTATACCTCAGGAAACAATCCACGAGGAGTAGGAAGCGGTGAGAGAAGATGCAACATCAATATTGCTAGGTTCTTGGTCATTAAAAACATGAACAAAACTTTACTAAAATAAAATGTTGATAAAAAAAATATTCTCTAGGACTTCCCTGGCGACCCAGTGGTAAAGAATATGCCTCCCAAATGCAGGAGACATGGGTTTGATCCCTGGTTGGGAAACTAAGATTCCACATGACACAGGGCAACTAAACCCAGGCAATGCAACTGCTAAGGCCAGGCTCTATGTGCTGTGCAACAAGGGAGGCCACCACAATGAGGAGGCCGTGCACCACAGCTAGAGAGTAGCCCCTGCTTCCCAATGAAAACCCAGCATAGTCAAAAAAGAAAAAGTTAAAGAAAAAGATTTTTTAATGGCAAAAATGGCCTTGTCAGTTTGGTTTTTAAAAAGTTCTTATCTTTTAGAGGTACATGCTCACATACAGGTGAAATGTTGAGTGTTTGTTTCAAACTGCTCAGAAGTAAGCAGTCAGAAGGGCATACAGAATACAAGATTAACTATGAATTGAACTTGGCTGATGGATACAGAAGGCTTCATTACACTGCTACTTTTGTTTGTATTTTTATTGTTTTCATTGTTTTCTATAATAAAATGTTTTTTAAACATGGATCTTTGAAATACAGAATATATCTATTTTTTTGATCAGTGGTCAGGACAATTTGCTATGATGCTAGGAATACAAGAACCAATCCCCAGAACAAAGGGGTTTGGAGGAAGCAGGTAAGTGTTGGGCTCAGGGCAGGCAACAGTCCTGCGGCCTTTGGGACACTAGGATTATGTCTAGATGGATGGATATGGATCAGTGATAGTTAGGGTAGATGGCTCGCTGTATCTGTAGTTGGTAGGCGCTGAAGTGATATTCAGGGCTTCCCAGGTGGTGCTCGTGGTAAAGAACCTGCCTGCCGTGTAGGAGATATAGGGATGTGGCTTTGATCCCTGGGTTGGGAAGATCTAGAGCAGAGATCATGGTTGCATGGTAACCCACTCCAGTATTCTTGCCTGGAGAATCCTACAGACTGAAGAGCCAGGTGGGCTATAGCTCATAAGTTTGCAAAGAATCGGACATGATTGAAGCGACTTAGCACACATGCACACAAAGTGATATCCAAGTTGGCCCAGGCTCTGGTTTCTAACAGTGGGTAAAGACTGAGTAAGGGTGGACGACTTCACCTGAAATACTATGTCGTTGTTGTTTAGCTGCTAAATCCTGTGTGACTCTTTGCAACCCCAGGGACTGTTGCCTGCCAGGCTCCTCTGCCTGGGGATTTCCCAGGCAAGAATAAAGGAATGGGTTGCCATTTCCTTCCCTGGGGGATCTTCCCCATCCAGGGATTGAACCCACATCTCCTGCAAGGGCAGGCAATTCGTGGTTTACTGCTAAACCACCAGGGATGCCCCTGAAATGCTGTACGGAGCTCAGAAAAGCCAGTCCTGGGTAGCAGATTTTGTGACTCAGGTCTTCATATAAACAGGAGATATCCTGTTCAGCCTCTCTGTCCATTATCGTTCTTTGTTTCTCTCCCTCTGTTAATCCCAACTCTTCTTTATGAACAATGCCCTAGGACATTGTTCTCGGGAGCAGTTATTCTCCTCTGACCAAGAACCTTGTGTCAGTCCTTCCCACTCCTACTCTAGTCATATTTGGGGAGAGTTGGATAAAGAATGTGCTGAGTAATTCCAAAAGACTCTAGATGAGCCTGTTCTGATAAAGTTGAGACAGAGTCTCCAGCCAGATAAGATAGTGGAGTGGAGAAGAAAAAGAGTATGCTGAGGTGCCCTGTGGAGATGGAACACACTGAGTCATTTACATATCCTGTGAATAAAGCAGATCTACTGTTTGTTGATGTCATTCTTACTAAAAACTCTTTCTAAACAGTAACTGAGTGCCTACAGGTATGAAGCACCAGGCCTTCAAATGCTACGTTTTTGAAAATTAATGATAAGGGGCTGGAACAAAATAACTTGTTAATCTACAAGGTATGGATTATAGGAAATCTGGAGCAAGTTATTCTGTTTGGGAAAATAAAGAGCCGTGAATTTAGTACCATTGACCCCTGAACAATACGTGGGTTAGGGGTCTAAGTCCCCTTGTGCAGTCCAAAATCTGCATGTAACTTTACAGTCAGCCCTCCATATCGGCAACTCCACAACCGAGGATTCAACCAACTGCAGATCTTGTAGTACTGTAGCAGGTACTTATTGAAAAAAATCCCCAGATCAGGAAATCTGCACAGTTCTAACCCACATTAATAGTCAACGGCAGGGGTGTCCCTGGTAGCTCAGTGGTAAAGAGTTTGCCTGCCAATGCAGGAGACACGGGTTCGATCACTGATCCAGGAAGATCCCACATGCTGCGGAACAAGGAAGCCTGTGAGCTACAACTATCGAGCCTGTGCTCTAGAACCTCGGAGCCGCAACTACTGAGCCGATGTGCCTCAACTATTGAAGCCCATGAGCCCTAGAACCTGAGTTCCATAACAAGAAAAGTCACTGCAACAAGAAGCCTGCTCACCTCAACTAGAGAGTAGCCTCCACTCCCTGCAACTAGAGAAAAGCCTGTGGCAGGAGTGAAAATTCAGAATAGCCAAAAAAAAAAAGTCAACTACAGTTTCTACCAAACTATGAAATGAGCAAAACTGAGCCTGGGACTTCTGTTTAATAGGTAAGTTAATAAACCTTGCTGAACCTTACTTTCCCAATCTGTTAAATGAAGGAGTTAGACTAGATCATCTCTAGAGAATCCCTTCAGCTCTAAACTTACAGTTCCATGAAATAGTTAAAACAACTTTTTTAATATACACAATTTCAAAGAGACATAAAATGTAGAGAACATAAGGAACCCTCAAGTACCAATCATCCCACTTCAACATGTGTCCAGTTTTATTATAACTGAACCTCTACTTACCTTCCTGCTCCCACTGTAATATTATGAAGCAAATTCTAGACATCATATGAAACACCTTCTTTTACTGCAATTATAAACACTGTCATTTAACCCAGCATTATAAAATGCTAAATATCACATGCTGAACCCAGATACACATAGTACAGGAGGGATTACTTTTTCCCTGCTCTGCAGGTGAGGCCTGTGGGATACTAGTTCCCCCATCGGGGATTGAATCCAGGCCCTTGGCAGTGAAAGCACAGTTTTCCTAACCACTGGACCACCAGGGAAGACCCTAGTATGGAAGGACAAGAAGTCCACAAACTAAATTTTGAAGTATTAGTTCCTTTTTAAATTTCTGATCAGAGTCACTGTCAAAGACTGCTTTCCACTAGGCTCAAGAGGATTCCAAACTACTATTAAATAAGACATTTTTATTGCTGTGCATTTCTATTGATTAGATTCTTACTGTTAACATGGTCAGGGAAATGGTTTCTGCACCATACATTCAATAGATTTTGTAAGTAAACTATTAACAGGGCCCTCATGACTGAGGTTTAATTTCATACTTTTCAGCTAAATAAAAAAGAAAGTAATTCTCAGGATATTGATCATTGTGTGTGCTTATTAGATATGCACAGATCTTCCCAATTCTAATTCTGACCTGTCACAGAATCTACGAAGTCACTAATTTTTTTCTTTTTTTTGGCCAGGAGGTAAAGAAGTTTTCCTAATTTGCTTTAAACCACTTGCTTCTTCCTGAATAACTAGTTGTTACTTTTTCACGTATATATAATTTCATGTATACAATTATTTCAAGACATAGTCAACAATATCTCATAAAATTTGCATTAAGGGAACCAACCGTGCTTGCAGTCGTGTTGATAAGGAGACTACACTTACTCAAGAGGCAGGAGAGGGCTGATTATTTAAACGAGAGATTTCCAAGTTCAGAATGCCCATCCCAAATCTCGGCCGAGGTCTCGACACCGAGCGCGGTCAAGGCGTCTCAAGGGGCGCTGCAGCCAGTCGGCGAGATTCCCTCCTGTCTGGGAACCCCCGACTCATATGCGGGAATCCCAACTGCTATCCCCAGAAGGAAATTTCTACTTACCTTCCTGCTCCCACTGAAATATTATGAAGCTTAGTTCCCTTCTTTACTGCAATTATAAACACTGTCATTTAACCCAGCATTATAAAATGCTAAATATCACATGCTGAACCCAGATACACATAGTACAGGAGGGATTACTTTTTCCCTGCTCTGCAGGTGAGGCCTGTGGGATACTAGTTCCCCCATCGGGGATTGAATCCAGGCCCTTGGCAGTGAAAGCACAGTTTTCCTAACCACTGGACCACCAGGGAAGACCCTAGTATGGAAGGACAAGAAGTCCACAAACTAAATTTTGAAGTATTAGTTCCTTTTTAAATTTCTGATCAGAGTCACTGTCAAAGACTGCTTTCCACTAGGCTCAAGAGGATTCCAAACTACTATTAAATAAGACATTTTTATTGCTGTGCATTTCTATTGATTAGATTCTTACTGTTAACATGGTCAGGGAAATGGTTTCTGCACCATACATTCAATAGATTTTGTAAGTAAACTATTAACAGGGCCCTCATGACTGAGGTTTAATTTCATACTTTTCAGCTAAAAAAAAAAAAAAGAAAGTAATTCTCAGGATATTGATCATTGTGTGTGCTTATTAGATATGCACAGATCTTCCCAATTCTAATTCTGACCTGTCACAGAATCTACGAAGTCACTAATTTTTTTCTTTTTTTTGGCCAGGAGGTAAAGAAGTTTTCCTAATTTGCTTTAAACCACTTGCTTCTTCCTGAATAACTAGTTGTTACTTTTTCACGTATATATAATTTCATGTATACAATTATTTCAAGACATAGTCAACAATATCTCATAAAATTTGCATTAAGGGAACCAACCGTGCTTGCAGTCGTGTTGATAAGGAGACTACACTTACTCAAGAGGCAGGAGAGGGCTGATTATTTAAACGAGAGATTTCCAAGTTCAGAATGCCCATCCCAAATCTCGGCCGAGGTCTCGACACCGAGCGCGGTCAAGGCGTCTCAAGGGGCGCTGCAGCCAGTCGGCGAGATTCCCTCCTGTCTGGGAACCCCCGACTCATATGCGGGAATCCCAACTGCTATCCCCAGAAGGAAATTTCTGTCCAGATACCTGCATCCTACACGGTCCTAGTGACTTGGAGCGACTGGGCGTCACTTTCCCCGCCTTTGAAAAACCGGAGAGCGGCCGCCACCTGCCCGAGGCCGAGGCAATAAAGCCACATCACACGGCGGCGAGCCTGAGCCCCGCAGGAAGGGTGCAAAGAAGTGCCTCAAGCCCTTTCTCCCCGGGTCGTTTCTGCACGGGATTCGCCCGACGGACGCGGAGGTGGGGCTGCCCTGGGGTCCTGGGCCCCGCGGGGGTCTCGGATGGGTGCGGGGGAGGAAAGCCGTGGCCCCGCGGCCTCCGCCCGCCCGGGGGCGGGGCTCGAGCGCCGCCCCGCCCCCGCGGCCTCCTTTCCCCACCCCTCCCCCACGCCCTTTCCACCGCCCCCGCAATAGGAAAGGGAGCGGGACGGGGGAAGGAAAGTGCTGTTCTATGGAAAGGGGCGGAAGGAGGGGGAGGAAAAAAGAAAAGGGGAACAGAAACATGGCCGTCAGCTGCCGGGGCGGCAGTGCAGCACGCAGCTCCTAGGCAACCCGCCGCCTGCACGGCCGGCCTCTGCTGATCCCAGGCGCCGGCGTGAGCTCGCGCTCCCGGCCGTTACCCGTCGTTGCAAGCGGCGCCCCTCGAGACCGAGTCCGGGCGGCGGCGCAAGCGCAGACCGGGCGGCGGCGGCGCCGGCCCCCGGAGCAAGTCCCCCGCCCCGCCCGGCCGAGAACGACCAGGCCCGAAGCCGGCGTTTTCATGTCCCAGGAAGGGGCTGTGCCCGGGTGGCGCTGAAGGAGGATCGGGCAGCAGGTGAGTCTGCGGCGGGGGACCCTAGGCGGAGGAACTCTGAGCCGCGCGTCCGCGGGTTCGCGCTCCCGGGCCTGGAGGACGCTGGGCAGGTAGCAGCTCGCAGGGCTGAGTTCCAAGGGCCGGCCTGCGGGGGTCGCCGGGGAGGCGGAGAGGGGCGCGGGCTGGCTTTCCCGGCATAGTTTCCCTGCAGTTTCCGGGGGCGGGGAGTCCCCGGAGCCTGCGGGGTGTGATGGGGGAGAGGCCGCGGCGGGAAGGGCCTCCCGCGCCGCCGCCCGCAGTCCGGAGAGCCCGTGCAGTGGAAGGAAGCGCGTGGGGTCTGGGCCCTGGGGACCGCCGCGAGGACTGCCGCCCGGCGGGCGCCGGGGGCGAGGGGCGGGGAGGAGGGTTCTCTCGGGCTTTGGGGCAGGGTGGGTGAAGAGCTCAGAACTCGGGGTCTCGAGAGGCGTCTGGGGCCAGGGCGGGCGGAGAACTGCGGGCTGGGCAGGTGTCGCAGGTGAATTGAGGACATACCCTCCTCCGCTTTACCGTGGTGGATCCTCAGGGCTTCCTTTTAGGAAGGTGACTAAACACAAATAAAAGCTACGAAAGAGCCCCTAATGCTGACTCCTGTAAAGAGCTGTAACTTTCCTGCAGTGAAGATGCTGTCCTCTATCAGCCTCCCCACTCCCGTTTTCTGCTTCATAGACCTTTTCCTTCTCGAAATGATGCCTCATCAGGATCAATAAGAAATGACCCACTTTTTAAACAGTGCATCCCCCTCCCGCTTCCCATTACCTGTTTTGTTTCACCCGGGAAAATCAGGCCGTTGACAGCACGCAGCTCCTAGGCAACCCGCCGCCTGCACGGCCGGCCTCTGCTGATCCCAGGCGCCGGCGTGAGCTCGCGCTCCCGGCCGTTACCCGTCGTTGCAAGCGGCGCCCCTCGAGACCGAGTCCGGGCGGCGGCGCAAGCGCAGACCGGGCGGCGGCGGCGCCGGCCCCCGGAGCAAGTCCCCCGCCCCGCCCGGCCGAGAACGACCAGGCCCGAAGCCGGCGTTTTCATGTCCCAGGAAGGGGCTGTGCCCGGGTGGCGCTGAAGGAGGATCGGGCAGCAGGTGAGTCTGCGGCGGGGGACCCTAGGCGGAGGAACTCTGAGCCGCGCGTCCGCGGGTTCGCGCTCCCGGGCCTGGAGGACGCTGGGCAGGTAGCAGCTCGCAGGGCTGAGTTCCAAGGGCCGGCCTGCGGGGGTCGCCGGGGAGGCGGAGAGGGGCGCGGGCTGGCTTTCCCGGCATAGTTTCCCTGCAGTTTCCGGGGGCGGGGAGTCCCCGGAGCCTGCGGGGTGTGATGGGGGAGAGGCCGCGGCGGGAAGGGCCTCCCGCGCCGCCGCCCGCAGTCCGGAGAGCCCGTGCAGTGGAAGGAAGCGCGTGGGGTCTGGGCCCTGGGGACCGCCGCGAGGACTGCCGCCCGGCGGGCGCCGGGGGCGAGGGGCGGGGAGGAGGGTTCTCTCGGGCTTTGGGGCAGGGTGGGTGAAGAGCTCAGAACTCGGGGTCTCGAGAGGCGTCTGGGGCCAGGGCGGGCGGAGAACTGCGGGCTGGGCAGGTGTCGCAGGTGAATTGAGGACATACCCTCCTCCGCTTTACCGTGGTGGATCCTCAGGGCTTCCTTTTAGGAAGGTGACTAAACACAAATAAAAGCTACGAAAGAGCCCCTAATGCTGACTCCTGTAAAGAGCTGTAACTTTCCTGCAGTGAAGATGCTGTCCTCTATCAGCCTCCCCACTCCCGTTTTCTGCTTCATAGACCTTTTCCTTCTCGAAATGATGCCTCATCAGGATCAATAAGAAATGACCCACTTTTTAAACAGTGCATCCCCCTCCCGCTTCCCATTACCTGTTTTGTTTCACCCGGGAAAATTTAGGTCAGTTACCGAAGCTACTTGTGCAAATGTGAGGGAAAGAATCATCGCCGGGAATGAGCCCTCAGCTGTCAGTGTGTTTTTGCTTCTGAGAAATCGTCAAGCATTGTAGCCTGGGTAATTGATTTACCGAACCTGCTTAATTGCGTGCGAACAAGAGTTACGAATTTCTCTCCAGACCGTAATTTACCGTAGGAGTAGGTTTTCCTTTCCCGTCTCTGGGTTTAGAAGATGAAAGGTGTGGTTAAGGAGAGAATGTTAGTGCTAAGGCGCTCAATTGAGGTGCTCGTGTATATTAAACTATCCAAAATGCAGAGAATTGTGTACACGTGATAACACGCAAAATTGAAGCAAGGAAAAGTTCATCTCTTGAGTATTCAAGAATACCTATTCTTTATCAGTATTACCATGACATTACTCTTTTTTTTTTTTTTTTTGGCCTTGTTTTTTGTATGACTTGAAAATTTGATAAACTACTTTCTTGGTATGAGACTGGAACTCAGAAATGAACTTACATTTGTATTCATGAGGTTAATCTGCTTCTCATTTAGACTTGCTTTGGCTCATTTTTCTAGTAATGGCAAACAGTCCGCGCTTTTCCCTCATTAGTATCTCCTGTGGCCATTTTGTCAAATAGTTGATTGGGGTTACATTATTTACTGTTAATGTGGCCGTTGACTTTGGCCATAATACCTCAATTATTGTACTACTGTTTAGACTTGTTAATTTGCATAATGGAAAAGCTATGATGTTAGAAGTTTTGAAGTTGTAAGGTTGGAGTCATTTACTCTTGTGTAATTTGCAAATGAGTGCATTCTGTTGAGAGTAAATATAGTATTCGGTATGATAAACTTGAGCTTTCAACTGGGGGAAAGCAGTAGAGTTTTTGTGTCGCTACTGCTCTTAAAAAACGCAAATGTATTAAATTACAGGGGATTGCAGTGGTGTGTGTAAGGTCTGACAATTCATGATGCCAGATTTGGAAGGTTATTTGGTTGAGGTGCTCTCTGTAAAGAAACAGGTTAAGTATCTGCAATAAAAGCGAAGTTTGCAGCGATAGACTAGGGATTTTGCATGGTAAATAATAACCCAGGGACACACCTTTCCTCTGCCAGATGAGACCAAAGCATTTCATATTTTCATTGGTGTTTCTGCCAAGACAGATGCTAATTTTGCATTGATTTTGAGTCTCAGTTTGAAAGTTAGGTTTCATTTTTATCCTTGCAACTTAAGTACAGGTTGTAAGGTCAAAAAGAAAGCTGCTGAGTCAGAGGCAGGTTGTCTCATTTCGTCTTTTTGATTTGCAGATGGAATTTGTTTTAATTTGTATTTCCAATATAATGTATCTTCTGAAACTTAAGATAGTAAGGGTAAATAAGGTTTCATAGTACATGAATTAAAATCTTACCTTCTGCTGGTACCACAAGTTGTACCTCCTCTTTCAGATTGTCAGGCAGACTTGAAGTAATAGGACATCTTGTCGGAACTGGAGATTCCTTTAAAAGAGTTAAAACTTGGGGAGGGAGTTTGTATTAGTAGTGTGAAATGGTAAATTTTTTAGCATCAGACTGTTGGAAATTCCAAAGTAAGATAGCTTCATATTTGAAATCTAAAACGTAAATTTTAATTAATTAATTAATTTAGTGTTACTATGTGAGGAGAAGTTAGGTAGTTTTTAAACTTAAAATTTTCCTAAATTTGTGTTCATATGTAATAATGTAAGTAAATGTAATAGAATTCTCTTCGTGTGGTATTCGAAAAGTTTTTATTGGAAAAGAATATAATGTTATTAATAACAGAAATTCAAGTGAAACTAATTCTCCTTTCTCTTACATTTAAAATTTTCTTTATTATACTTTTTTCTTTTTAATTTTGGCCTCTTTTATTGGTTTTTTATTTATTTATTTTCATCCATCTTTATTCTTTAGCCTGTATGGGCCTCCTATTGCAGTGGCCTCTCCCATTGCAGAGCACTGGCTCTGGGCGCATGTGCTCCAGGCCGCTGGCTCCAAATTGGGCACATGGGTCCAGCCACTCCACAACATGTGGCATCTTCCCAGAACAGGAATCAAACCGGCACCCCTTGCTTTGCAAGGTGGACTCTACCCACTGGACCACCAGGGAAACCCTGTATTATACTTTTATATATAAATCACTATACATACTATACTAATTCTATCTATACTTGTATGTGATTCTGTAATGTTCATGTAATTGTCCTTTTAAACATAACCTTGTGCTGCATATTGCTATATTTTACGGTTTGTATATGATAGTAGTCCAAAATTTACTGTCAGTTTATTTAACCAATAGTCTATATTTTTCATATTTTAATTCCACTTTTTAAATTTTAAAATAATGCTGTAATCTTTTTGCTAGTAGGATGGTCCAACCCACGTAAACTTTTGAAGGTGTAAACATTCTTTGTACCACTTGGTTTGCAGTGGATCTGAGGTCTCTTATAGTATGGTATTTGACTGAGAAGTGAAAGCAAAGTGGAAACTATAGAAGTACATCTGTCACCTGAATTCAATGAATCGAGGTCAGACTATAGATTCATAATTCTGTTACTGATGTGCTACAAGTTTATGTAAAACTCTATTTTAATTTTCAATATAATAAATCAAATTGTTATACATTTTTAGTTCTCATAGTAATGTTAGTGTAAAATAGTAGTACTGAGGGGCATAAATAGTGGTTTTGTGAGGCATAGATATTTCTAAATAGACCTTATTTCAGCCAAATTTAATATTTACAAATCTAGATATAATCATTGACTCACACAATAGTCATTTTGTGGATTTTTTTTTAATTTTTGAAATATTTTAAAAGCTTCTTTGAATCTCATTGGTCATTGTGTATGCGTGATTCCTTTCTCTTTAGAATTTAGGGATGCTTAGATCCTGAAAGTTTAAGTTAGGAGTTTCTGTTTTTTAATTACAGAAAAAAGTCTCTATTAAATACGTACTGTGCTGTCTGCTAGAGGAAAAAAGGTGAATCACATACAGCCTGTGTATTCAAGTCTAGCAGGATACATGTCCTAGTATTGTAGACAAGCATCACAGCTACCACATCATGACACATCTAGAGTAGAGCCAACAGTGCTGTTAAAGCAAAGAGAAATACTTAGGTGTTTTTGGTTTTGGTATGGATTAGAGATGGTTTCCATAGGAGACATTTGACTTAAAACTCAAGGATGTGAAAAGGCACAAAGTAATGAAAGAAGGTGATGAGTTTTATTAAAATACAAGTAATTTAGTGTGGGGACCCAGTTTTGGAGGCAAATGGGGAGTAAACTGGAGGGGGAAGTAGGGGCTGTGTCGTGAAGGATCTAAAAGTCAGATAGGAAATTAAGACCATACATTGTAGGGAACAGGTTTAATGATTTTAAGCTGATCAGTATCTTTGGCTCATCTGTTAAGGATGGATTTGGGAGAGCAGCTTGAGTGAGGCTGCAGGTTCATCAGCTAGATAATCTTGTAGGCATCTGGATGGGAATTGAGAGCAGCGGTGGTAGGGATGGAAGACAGGGAACAGAACTGAGAACTGTGCAGACAGTTTGCTCTGGTTGAAAAGCCTCATCTCTGTAGCCTTATCTTCTCCTTGCCTACGGGGCACCTGTCACATCAGCCAACTTTTAAGATGCCTTCCCACTTACCTGTTACTTTTCTGAGAGTTCTTTCCCATTTCTTTTCTTTTCCTTTTTTTTGGCTGCGCAGCATGGCTTGTGGGATCTAAGTTCTCTGACCAGGAATCAAATCCAGGCCCATGGCAGTGGAAGTGCTCAGTCTTAACCATTGGACTGCCAGGGCATTCTCCTGAGAGGCCTATTTTGATCACACAGTCTAGAGATCAGTTATTATCTTAACACATTTTCATTTTACTCTTTAGAGTTTAATTTTTCTTCCTTCCCTCCCTCCCTTCCTTCCTTCCCTTCCTCCTTCCCTTCCTTCCTTCATATTAGTCCCTCTTACTAGTTTTGGAGGTTATGTGTAGTCTGATTACTTTCTGTTTTATTAACAGTGGGTCTGCTTCTGGTCTCTTTCTGTTCCTTTGGTCTAAATGTCTATCCTTAGGCCAATACTGTATTGTTGTCATTGCTGTTTCTTTATAGCAAACCTGTATTTGTCTTTTCCCATTGTGTCTTTATCAACACTGTTGGTTATTTTATATCTTTAGCCTTTTCTTATAAATTGTAAGCTTGTCAGTTTCTGCAGAAAGTCTGATGGGGAGAATTGACATCTCAATACTAGTCTTTGAATACTTTAACATGATGTATATCTTTAGTGTTTTTTTTTTTTTTTTGCAGTGTTTTATATAATTTTCATTTTATAGGTCATGCTCATATTTTGACAATTTATCCCCAATTATTTTATGTGCTTTTTGATGCTGTTGATACTGTATTTTAAATTTTCTTGATAGTATATCAAAATGCAATACAAAATTGACTTTGTAGTCTGTCTTACTAAATTAACTGAAAAAACTTCTCTTAAATTTATTTTCAGTTGTGCTGGGTCACTGTTGCGTTGTGGAGGCCTGTCTCTCGTTGCTGTTAGTTGGGCTCCTCTTCATTGTGTTGTGTGGGCTTCTCACTGTGGAGGCTTCTTTTGTTGCGGAGCACAGGCTCTGGGCACTCGGCTTCAGGAATGGCAGCTCCTTGGCTCTAGAGGGCACAGGCTTCAGTCGTTGTGGCTCACGGGCTTAGTTGCTCCCAGGTATTTTCCTGGACCAAGGATTGAACCCATGTCCCCTGCACTGGCAGGCAAATTCTCATCCACTGTGCTAAGGGAAGTCCCTAAATTAACTTCTTAGTTGTAGTAGCTTTTGTGTATATTTCTTAAGATTTTCCTTTTTAATAAATTTGTTTATTTTATTTTCGGCTGGGCTGGGTCTTGGTTGTTGCACGGGCTTTTCTCTAGTTGCAGAGAGCTGTGGCCACTCCTTGTTGCAGTGTGTGGGCGTCTCAGTGTGGTGGCTTCTCTTGTTGTGAAGCAATGGCTCTAGGGCACGTGGGCTTCAGTAGTTGCGGTTCCCGGGCTCTAGAGCGCAGGTTCAGTAGCTATGGCACACGCGCTGAGTTGCCCCATGGCATGTGGGGACTTCCTGGATCAGAGATCAGACATGCGTCTCCTGCGGTGGCAGGCGCATTCTTTACCGAGTCACCAGGACAGTCCCCTTAGGATTTTCTTAATACATAATCAGATCAGAATGTCTGCAGAGAAAGCCAGTTTTGCTTCTTCATTTCCAATTCGTATTCCTTTATTCTTGTCTTATTGCCTAATTACTAGATTAGTGATGCTCATTAGAAATAATGTAAGCCATGATTGTAATTTTAAGTTTTCAAGTAGTTGAGAACTAATAAAAATTGTCATTTATTTAACAACATTTTTTTATAAATTCCATTGTGTCCAAAATACTAACATATGTACTAGTTTCCCTAGGGGAGGCATAACAAATGACTACAAACCATGTGATTTAATTAACAGAAATTTGTTTTCTCACAGTTCTGGAAACTCTTAAGTCTGAAGTCAAGGTGTTGACAGGGACATGCTCCTTCTCAAGACTTAGGAAAGAATCCTTTCTTGTTACTACTTTTGGTGGTTGTTGGCAAGTCATAGATATAGGACTCTTTGGATTTTCTGTTTCTTCCTATATCAGTTTTGGTAATTTGTGTCTTTAAAATTGTTCTTTTCATCTGTGCTATTGAATTTATTGGAATAAAAGTGTTTATAATATTCTCTTGTTATTTTTTAAATATCTAGAGAATTTATAATGATGTATTTCTTTCGTTGTTCATTGATAATTTTTATCTCCTGTTTTCTTTCTTGATTTAAAGGCTTTGATAACTTCACTTGTCCATTTTCAATCTTATTGATTTCTCCTCTTTTTATCTTTAAGTCCTCTACTTATTGTTGGTTTAATTTTATTTTCTTTTTCTAGCATCCTCAGGTGGATACTTAGATTACTGATAAAAAAACTTTCCTCTTTTCTAATATAATCAGTGAAATAATAAAATTTAGAAGAATTTCCTTTTGTTTTTAATTTTTAAACTTTTATTTATTTATGGCTTTACTGGGTGTTTGTTGATGCACTTGGGCTTTCTCCAGCTGTGGCAGGTGGGGCGTGTTCCCTGGTTGTGGTGTCCAGGTGTCCATTGTGGTGGCTTCTCTTGTGGAGCACGGGTTCTGGGGTGAGGGAGCTTCAGCAGTGTTGGCTCTAGGGCACAGGCTTTGTGGTTTTGGCACATGGACTTAGTTGCCCTGCGTGTGATGTGTGGGATTGTTCAGTTATGGCATACGAGCTCTTAGTTGTGGCATGAGGGATTTGGTTCCCTGACCAGGGATTGAACCTGAGCCCCCTGCATTGGGAGCGTGGAATCTCAGCCACTGGACCACCAGGGGAGCCCCATGACTTGTGATTCTGATGTTGGTCATGATTATCTGACTGATGTAGGGTTTGTCATGTTCTCCACTGTGATGTTGCTCTCCTCCCCATTTCTGTTCTGTACTGTCTAGAAGAGTCATTGAGCTCATCCCACACTTAGGAAGTAGGTAGGGGATTACACAGTCTTTGAGGACAGAGCATTTGCTAGAGTTATTTAGAAATCTTTTGCATTGGGAGAGTGATCTCCCTTCCTTCATTTATTTATTCCTATTATTAATTTGTGTTGCATGGACCTGTAGATACTTCTTTTATATTTGGGGTTATAATCCAGTACTGCCTTGCTTGCTCGCATTGTTCCGGCCTCGGCGGTCGGGAGCTGTCCGAGTTGACGTTGGTTGACTCCTGTGCTCCTGTGGCGTACACTCTCTAAGTGTGGGTTTGTTGTTGCTCTTGTTTGCGTGTTTCTTAATTTGGCACTAAAAAAATGCTCCAGGCTCATTTTTTTTTTCACTTTGTTTTTTAAATTTTTTTCTCAAGAAATTTTAATGAAATATAATTATAGTGTATTAGTTTCTAGCATACAACAAAGTGATTCAGTTTGTGTGTGTGTGTGTATATATATATATATATACATTCTTTTCCAGATTACTTTCTCTTATAGGCTTTTACAAAAGATTAGATTTCCTTGTGCTATACAGTAGGTCCTTGTTGATTATCTATATACATTGTTTTTTAGTGACTAAGTCGTATCTGGCTGTTTTGAGATCCCATTGATTGAACTCAGTCTCCTGCATTTCAGGCAAATTTGTTACCACTGAGCCACCAGGGAAGTCCTCTATTTTATATTTAGTAGTGTGTATATATTGGGGCTTCCCTGGTGGCTGGTAAAGAATCTGCCTGCAGTGTGAGACTGCGTTTGATCCCTAGGTCAGAAACAGCCCCTGGAGAAGAGAACGGCTCCCCACTCCAGTATTCTTGCCTAAAGAATTCCATGGACAGAGGAGCCTGGTGAGCTACAGTCCATGGCGCCACAAAGAATCAGACACAACTGAGTGACTAAGACTTCTTTTCACTTCACTTCAGTGTGTATATGTTAATCACAAATGCCTAATTTATCCCGGCTGCCCCCCACTTTGGTTATCATAAGTTTGTTTTGGGTGTTTGTGCAGGCTCATTTTATGTAAAGGTCTCCCCTGCTGTATGAAAGTAGAGTGTTCCTATGAAACCTTTGATAAACCAAAATGGTGTAAAGCAAAGAAACAGTTGCCTTAGGACACATCTTGCTAACGGTTTTGCAAAATAAATTGAGATGACACAAATGCTTACAGAGTTCAAAGCTATGTCAGCTTGATGCTGAGACGCTGATTGTCCATTGAGTTTTCATTTGTGTTGCATGGACCTGTAGATACTTCTTTTATATTTGGGGTTATAATCCAGTACTGCCTTGCTTGCTCGCATTGTTCCGGCCTCGGCGGTCGGGAGCTGTCCGAGTTGACGTTGGTTGACTCCTGTGCTCCTGTGGCGTACACTCTCTAAGTGTGGGTTTGTTGTTGCTCTTGTTTGCGTGTTTCTTAATTTGGCACTAAAAAAATGCTCCAGGCTCATTTTTTTTTTCACTTTGTTTTTTAAATTTTTTTCTCAAGAAATTTTAATGAAATATAATTATAGTGTATTAGTTTCTAGCATACAACAAAGTGATTCAGTTTGTGTGTGTGTGTGTATATATATATATATATACATTCTTTTCCAGATTACTTTCTCTTATAGGCTTTTACAAAAGATTAGATTTCCTTGTGCTATACAGTAGGTCCTTGTTGATTATCTATATACATTGTTTTTTAGTGACTAAGTCGTATCTGGCTGTTTTGAGATCCCATTGATTGAACTCAGTCTCCTGCATTTCAGGCAAATTTGTTACCACTGAGCCACCAGGGAAGTCCTCTATTTTATATTTAGTAGTGTGTATATATTGGGGCTTCCCTGGTGGCTGGTAAAGAATCTGCCTGCAGTGTGAGACTGCGTTTGATCCCTAGGTCAGAAACAGCCCCTGGAGAAGAGAACGGCTCCCCACTCCAGTATTCTTGCCTAAAGAATTCCATGGACAGAGGAGCCTGGTGAGCTACAGTCCATGGCGCCACAAAGAATCAGACACAACTGAGTGACTAAGACTTCTTTTCACTTCACTTCAGTGTGTATATGTTAATCACAAATGCCTAATTTATCCCGGCTGCCCCCCACTTTGGTTATCATAAGTTTGTTTTGGGTGTTTGTGCAGGCTCATTTTATGTAAAGGTCTCCCCTGCTGTATGAAAGTAGAGTGTTCCTATGAAACCTTTGATAAACCAAAATGGTGTAAAGCAAAGAAACAGTTGCCTTAGGACACATCTTGCTAACGGTTTTGCAAAATAAATTGAGATGACACAAATGCTTACAGAGTTCAAAGCTATGTCAGCTTGATGCTGAGACGCTGAGTGTACCTCCTGAGGAAGGGGCTTGCTTATGCTGTTCTCTCCACTTGGGATACTTACTGCCTGTATAACTGCTTGCTGCAAAACAAGTGCTGAATGCTATTTTCACTTTTCAACTCTTTCCATAAGAGTGTATTTTTTTTTTTTTTCAAATTTCTTTTTGGATTAGCAAAAACAGGTTGCTTATATAGGTCTTTTGTAAAAGTGAAACTGGGGGGACTTCCCTGGTAGCTCAGTGGTAAAGAGTTCGCCTGGCAGTGCAGGACACACGAGTTCTATCCTTGGTCTGGGAAGATCCCACATGCTGTGGAGCACCTAAGCCCATGAGCCGCAGCTATTGACTTCTGTGCTCTAGAGCCTCGGGGCCACAGCTGTTGAGCCCATGTGCCACAACTACTGAAGCCCGTGTGCCCTAGAGCCCAGGTTCCACACCAAGAAAAGTCACCACAACGAGAAACCTGCTCACCTCAACGAGAGAGTAGCTCCCACTCCCTGCAACTAGAGAAGAGCCTGGTTTCCAACAGTGGAAACTGAGAAAAGCCAAAAATAAATAAATTTAAAACAAAACAGTGAAGTGGCATAAAGCAAACTTTTGAAAAGCAAGGGATATCTGTATTTTCTGTTCCAATCCTATAATAAGTCATTTCTTCAAGAAGCCTTGGTTCCTTGTATTGGGAAATAGTATTACAAACCAAGATCTAGGTGCTACGTGTGCTGATTGCTATTGGGGTGTCATTATACTTCTCGGTCGTCTTAGTTGATTGAGCAAGGAAATATACTTGTTATATTAACCTATTATAAGTATGTCTGTAACTCTTTCTGTCACCATCTGTATTTATATTAAGCTAAATACAAGTGTGTAGTGAGCTCCAACTTTACTCCATTAGTATATGGATACTCCTCCCCTTGCCTTTCGGTAAATTCCTACTGAGCCAGTGAAGAACTTGGCTCCCACCATGAAACCTTTATAACTGGTGTAAAGCAAAGAAACAGTTGCCTTAGGACACATCTTGCTAACGGTTTTGCAAAATAAATTGAGATGACACAAATGCTTACAGAGTTCAAAGCTATGTCAGCTTGATGCTGAGACGCTGAGTGTACCTCCTGAGGAAGGGGCTTGCTTATGCTGTTCTCTCCACTTGGGATACTTACTGCCTGTATAACTGCTTGCTGCAAAACAAGTGCTGAATGCTATTTTCACTTTTCAACTCTTTCCATAAGAGTGTATTTTTTTTTTTTTTCAAATTTCTTTTTGGATTAGCAAAAACAGGTTGCTTATATAGGTCTTTTGTAAAAGTGAAACTGGGGGGACTTCCCTGGTAGCTCAGTGGTAAAGAGTTCGCCTGGCAGTGCAGGACACACGAGTTCTATCCTTGGTCTGGGAAGATCCCACATGCTGTGGAGCACCTAAGCCCATGAGCCGCAGCTATTGACTTCTGTGCTCTAGAGCCTCGGAGCCACAGCTGTTGAGCCCATGTGCCACAACTACTGAAGCCCGTGTGCCCTAGAGCCCAGGTTCCACACCAAGAAAAGTCACCACAACGAGAAACCTGCTCACCTCAACGAGAGAGTAGCTCCCACTCCCTGCAACTAGAGAAGAGCCTGGTTTCCAACAGTGGAAACTGAGAAAAGCCAAAAATAAATAAATTTAAAACAAAACAGTGAAGTGGCATAAAGCAAACTTTTGAAAAGCAAGGGATATCTGTATTTTCTGTTCCAATCCTATAATAAGTCATTTCTTCAAGAAGCCTTGGTTCCTTGTATTGGGAAATAGTATTACAAACCAAGATCTAGGTGCTACGTGTGCTGATTGCTATTGAGGTGTCATTATACTTCTCGGTCGTCTTAGTTGATTGAGCAAGGAAATATACTTGTTATATTAACCTATTATAAGTATGTCTGTAACTCTTTCTGTCACCATCTGTATTTATATTAAGCTAAATACAAGTGTGTAGTGAGCTCCAACTTTACTCCATTAGTATATGGATACTCCTCCCCTTGCCTTTCGGTAAATTCCTACTGAGCCAGTGAAGAACTTGGCTCCCACCATCTACCATCCGTTTATCAGTACCAGTACATGTGTATAACAGTATCAAGAGCTGTTAACTCATACCCCTTTGTGAAGCCATTTTATCAGCTAGAGTGCGTGTTTGCAGTTCCTGTTGATCTCAGTTTTAAAGACTATACTCATTTCTAAAGTTCCTTTGGCTAGCATCTTGCCCTCCCCCACAAGCCCTTCAGTGAGATTGTTTCATACATTTGTAATGTTCTCATGACCCACATTCCTTCAGGGGATCCCATGACCTCCTCAATGGATTTAATAATTTTGCATACATTAGAATTCATTCTCTGTGCTATAAAGTTCTGTGAATTTTGACAAATGCCTAATGTCAGTATCTACCATTGCAGTATCGTATTGAATAGTTTTACATCTGTTAAGAATCCTTACACATCACCTCTTCAACCCTCTTCTGCCAAAACCCCAAAGCCCTGGAAACCACTGATGTCTTTATATTCTGTGTGTGTGCTTAGTTGCTCAGTCATGTCTGACTCTCTGCGGCCCCATGGACTGTAGCCCACCAGGCTTCTCTGTCCATGGGATTCTCCAGGCAAGAATACTGGAGTGTGTTGCCACGTCCTCCTCCAGGGGATCTTCCCAGCCCAGAGATTGAACCCAGGTTTCCCGCGTTGCAAGCAGATTCTTTACGGTCTGAGCCACCAGGGAAGTTGTGCCTTTTCTAGAATGTCATGTAAAAAGGATTGTATAACATACAGCCTTTTCAGATTGGCTTCTTTTCCTTTGCAATACTGATTTAAGATTCCTCCAAGTCTTTGTGGCTTGATAGCTCGTTTATCACTCAATGTATTAGGTTTTTGTTTGTTTTTAAATCCATTCACCTATTGAAGGACATTTTCTTTGCTTCAGGTCATTGTTGATTATGACTAAAGCTGCTGTAAAACTTGTATGTAGGTTTTGTATGGATATAAGTTTTCAGATCAGTTGGGTAGGTGCCTAGGAGTGTGTGATTGCTGGATCATACAGTAAGCTTATGTTTAGCTTTGTAAGAAATAGTTAAACTGTCTTTCAGAGTGGCTGTTCCATTTTTCATTCCCATGAGCAATGAATGGAAGTTTATGTTGCACATCCTCTTCAGCATTTGGTATTGTCAGTTTAAAAAATTTGTTAGCTAGAGAAGGAAATGGCAACCCACTCCAGTATTCTTGCCTGGAAAAGTCCATGGACAGAGGAGCCTGGTGGGCTACAGTCTGTGGAGTCACAAAGAGTCAGACAGGACCTCCAAAGTTCCTTTGGCCAATGGCCCTTCAGTGAGATTGTTTCATACATTTGTAATGTTCTCGTGACCCACATTCCTTCAGGGGATCCCATGACCTCCTCAATGGATTTAATAATTTTGCATACATTAGAATTCATTCTCTGTGCTATAAAGTTCTGTGAATTTTGACAAATGCCTAATGTCAGTATCTACCATTGCAGTATCGTATTGAATAGTTTTACATCTGTTAAGAATCCTCACACATCACCTCTTCAACCCTCTTCTGCCAAAACCCCAAAGCCCTGGAAACCACTGATGTCTTTATATTCTGTGTGTGTGCTTAGTTGCTCAGTCATGTCTGACTCTCTGCGGCCCCGTGGACTGCAGCCCACCAGGCTTCTCTGTCCATGGGATTCTCCAGGCAAGAATACTGGAGTGTGTTGCCATGTCCTCCTCCAGGGGATCTTCCCAGCCCAGAGATTGAACCCAGGTTTCCCGCGTTGCAAGCAAACTCTTTACGGTCTGAGCCACCAGGGAAGTTGTACCTTTTCTAGAATGTCATGTAAAAAGGATTATATAACATACAGCCTTTTCAGATTGGCTTCTTTTCCTTTGCAATACTGATTTAAGATTCCTCCAAGTCTTTGTGGCTTGATAGCTCGTTTATCACTCAATGTATTAGGTTTTTGTTTGTTTTTAAATCCATTCACCTATTGAAGGACATTTTCTTTGCTTCAGGTCATTGTTGATTATGACTAAAGCTGCTGTAAAACTTGTATGTAGGTTTTGTATGGATATAAGTTTTCAGATCAGTTGGGTAGGTGCCTAGGAGTGTGTGATTGCTGGATCATACAGTAAGCTTATGTTTAGCTTTGTAAGAAATAGTTAAACTGTCTTTCAAAGTGGCTGTTCCGTTTTTCATTCCCATGAGCAATGAATGGAAGTTTATGTTGCACATCCTCTTCAGCATTTGGTATTGTCAGTTTAAAAAATTTGTTGGCTAGAGAAGGAAATGGCAACCCACTCCAGTATTCTTGCCTGGAAAAGTCCATGGACAGAGGAGCCTGGTGGGCTACAGTCTGTGGAGTCACAAAGAGTCAGACAGGACTTAGCAACTAAACAACTGTGTGTGTGTGTGTGTATTCTGTTGTTTCTGTTTCATTGAAAAATACTGACGCAAATTTTTACCATTATTATATTGTTTATAGATACCTATCTTCAGCTGAACAATGTCATTTAAAATATTATATTTGTTTGAATGTATATGGCATTGATTTTATGGTTTATATTTAATAAAAATCAAAGGTATTTTAACTTAAAATTGTTAGCCATTTTAATAGATCTGTATTTCCATCTCATTATTTCAGTTTGCATTTCTGTAATGACTAAATATATTGAGCATTTTTTCACATACATACTTGCCATATATGTATATTCTTTGATGAAGTATATGTTCAGATCTTTCACCCATTTACTTGATTTATCTGTTTTCTTACTGTTCTGTGTGTTTTTGCTGTATTTTGGATACCAGCTCTTTATCAGATATGTCTTTTGCAAATATTATATCACACTCTATTGCTTGTGTTTTTATTCTCTTGTGTCTTGAGCGGAGCACATGTCTTTTTAAATTAAAGTCTACCTCATTTGTTTTGTTTTTTTCATGGATTGTGCTTCTGGTGTTATATCTAAAAATTTATTGTCAAACCCAAGATTCCACAGAGATTTTCTCCTAGAGGTTTTATAGTATTGCGTTTAATATTTAAGCCTGTGATTCATTTTGAATTATTCTTATAGAAAGTGTTAAGACCTTGGTCTCTCTTTTTGCATATGGACATCTGATTTTTCTACTCCTGTTTATTGAGACTGCTTTCTCCATTGAATTGTCTTTGATCCTTTTTTCAAGTCAGTAACATTTTTTTTTTAATTGTACTTTTAACTTATTTGTGTCTTTAAAGCATATTTCCTGTGGATGGCTTAGAGTTGAGTCTTTTTTGTATACAGTCCAATAATTTGTATTTATTTAGGAGTATATAGGCCACTTGATAATTTGCCTTTTTTTTTTTTTAATTTTGGCCTCTTATTGTTTTTTTTATTGATTTATTTTCATCCATCTTTTTCCTTTGGCCTGTGTGGGCCTCCCATTGCAGTGGCCTCTCTTGCTGCAGAGCACTAGCTCAGGCGCGTGCGCTTGAGAGCATTGCTTGTAATTGGACACACCTGTCCAGCCGCTCAATGGCACGTGGGACTCTCCCCGGCCAGGGATTGAAACGGTGCCCCTTGCACTGCAAGGCGGACTCTCTACTCACTGGACCACCAGGGAAGTCCCCACAATACTTTTTTTTTTTGGCCACTTCTATTGGTCTTTCATTTATTTCCATCTTTGTTCTTTGGTCTGGGTGGGCCTCGCATCACAGTGGGCCTCCCATCACAGTTGCAGTGCACTGGTTCTGGGCACAAGTGCTCCAGAGTGCTGGCTTGGTAGTTGGACACATCGGTCCAACCACAGCACGGCATGTGGGATCTTCCCAGGCCAGGGATCGAACCGGCGTCCCTTACACTGCAAGGCAGTGTCCTTACCCACTGGACCACCTAGGAAGCCCCACAATACATTTTTAAAACCAAGACATCAACATTGTTACATTATTGTTAACTAAAAATTTTATTTTAATTTCTCTAATTTTACATTAATGAAAACTTGTTGTTCTGTGATCCAATTCAAGGTACACATGGCTTCAGTGCATATATATGCTTTAATTGTGAGTTCATACTGATACCTCTAATTCCATTCTCAGAGATTCTTACTTGTCTTATCCCATCCTTTATTTATATCTCCCTTTTCTCAGAGCAAAACTGGCTTCCAGCAATTAGGCAGTCATAGAGTGCGTATTGAATAATTGCAGAATTGCTGCAAACATACCAGTATTAAAAAAACACAAGCCTTCTAAGTAAAAGTTAAGATTTATTTTCAGTTCTTCATGTTAAAGTAAACTGTACAAAATTTACTTGGATTGTTTTTCTTTTCTTATTCTCTTTGTATGATTACATTATTGGTTTTATATACAGTTAGGTTCATTGACATATACATTTTATGGTGAAGTTGGGTATTTTAGCCAGGTCAGTATTTTAAAATGAAATTTAGAGATTGTTCTTATCTAGACATTTAATATTTAGAGTGAATATAGCCTGTTTATGTGTTTTGTTTGAACTTACTAGTATGTAAGGATTTTGAATTAATTGTTAATATATCCCCACTTGGTGATTTACATAAAAATCTGTATTATTCCAGTGCTCGACTCTGTGCAGTCAGGGTAAAGTTGGAAAGGAACTATTTGGACTCTCCGAAGCCATGGCAGTCACACTTGACGCTAGCAGTAGATGACACATGTTTTGGTTACAAGAGCTCTGCCCTAGAATATTGGGGGGGAAATCTGGATTATTTCTGCTTTCTCTTGAAAAGACAAAAAGGAAGTTCTGGTCTTGCCAAGTCCGTTTGGCAATAGTTGGATGGTTTGAATCATAGTGGCTGCCTGTGTTCTCTCTCTGGTCTGACAACTCTTAGATCTTGTATGACCCTTGAAGACGTGTGTGTTTTCAGCCCTTTCTTTATAACCCTTCGTTTTTTACAAAACCGTCAGTTGCAGGTGCATCAGTGGGGATTACACTACTTTGTTTTATTAAAAAGAAGCAGACTTTGTCTGAAATAAGTTACTGTTTTGGTTTTGTAGTTCCGTGATTCAGCCAGCATAACTGATGTTGATAATGCTTTTTTTTTTTCTTCTTTTCAATCTATATGCCTTTTATTTGCTTTCCCTGGCAAATTGCTCACACTGGAAATTAACATGCTGAATAGAAGTGGTGAACATAAGTGGTAAAAACAGAAATCCTTATCTTTTGTTTGCAGAGGGGATAATGCTTTTTAAATGGAATCACTAAGGCCTTATTTTAAATGGTTTAAATGTAACAAATAACTTTGATAATACTCTAGTTTCATTGTGGTTTAAACAACATTCATTGCTCATTCTGTAGGTTTGGAACACCCGGTAACACAGATATTTTTGAACTTTTAAAAAACCTTTTTGTTACAGTAAGAGGAATTTTGTAAACTACATTTATCCTTGTAAATTGAAGTTAATAATATTTCGTTGATATTAACAGTATTTATTAAAATGTATGACATTCTAAGCATAAGGTGAAATGAAATTGCTTCTGTAAAGTTATTTTGGCTACAGTTGAAAAATTAAGTCTAATTATTTAAGTTCTATATATAAGTTTTCATAAATATTTTAATATTTTTCAAAAGCTTTTGTTAGGGTCTTCCCTGGTGGCTTTTCAGTGCAGTTAAGGGTCTTCCCGAGATTGTTCTTATCTAGACATTTAATATTTAGAGTGAATATAGCCTGTTTATGTGTTTTGTTTGAACTTACTAGTATGTAAGGATTTTGAATTAATTGTTAATATATCCCCACTTGGTGATTTACATAAAAATCTGTATTATTCCAGTGCTCGACTCTGTGCAGTCAGGGTAAAGTTGGAAAGGAACTATTTGGACTCTCCGAAGCCATGGCAGTCACACTTGACGCTAGCAGTAGATGACACATGTTTTGGTTACAAGAGCTCTGCCCTAGAATATTGGGGGGGAAAATCTGGATTATTTCTGCTTTCTCTTGAAAAGACAAAAAGGAAGTTCTGGTCTTGCCAAGTCCGTTTGGCAATAGTTGGATGGTTTGAATCATAGTGGCTGCCTGTGTTCTCTCTCTGGTCTGACAACTCTTAGATCTTGTATGACCCTTGGAGACGTGTGTGTTTTCAGCCCTTTCTTTATAACCCTTCGTTTTTTACAAAACCGTCAGTTGCAGGTGCATCAGTGGGGATTACACTACTTTGTTTTATTAAAAAGAAGCAGACTTTGTCTGAAATAAGTTACTGTTTTGGTTTTGTAGTTCCGTGATTCAGCCAGCATAACTGATGTTGATAATGCTTTTTTTTTTTCTTCTTTTCAATCTATATGCCTTTTATTTGCTTTCCCTGGCAAATTGCTCACATTGGAAATTAACATGCTGAATAGAAGTGGTGAACATAAGTGGTAAAAACAGAAATCCTTATCTTTTGTTTGCAGAGGGGATAATGCTTTTTAAATGGAATCACTAAGGCCTTATTTTAAATGGTTTAAATGTAACAAATAACTTTGATAATACTCTAGTTTCATTGTGGTTTAAACAACATTCATTGCTCATTCTGTAGGTTTGGAACACCCGGTAACACAGATATTTTTGAACTTTTAAAAACCTTTTGTTACAGTAAGAGGAATTTTGTAAACTACATTTATCCTTGTAAATTGAAGTTAATAATATTTCGTTGATATTAACAGTATTTATTAAAATGTATGACATTCTAAGCATAAGGTGAAATGAAATTGCTTCTGTAAAGTTATTTTGGCTACAGTTGAAAAATTAAGTCTAATTATTTAAGTTCTATATATAAGTTTTCATAAATATTTTAATATTTTTCAAAAGCTTTTGTTAGGGTCTTCCCTGGTGGTTCAGTGGGTAAAGAGTCCACCTTGCAGTGCAGAGGGCACCAGTTCAATCCCTCGCCGGGAAAGATCCCATGTGCCGCAGAGCAGCTGGGCTGGTGTGTCCAACTACCAAGCCAGCACTCTGGAGCACAGTGAGAGAGGCCACTGCTATTGGAGGTCCATACATGCCAAAGAATAAAAAGATAGATGAAAACAAATGACTTAGAGGCGAAAAAAAAAAAAAAAAACATAACTTTGGTTAATACAGGCTAATTTTAACCAGAGATAAAGAAGGTCGTTTCATAATGATCAAGGGGTCAGTTCATCAAAAGGACATAGTAATTCTAGATAGTTATGCCCTTAATACCAGAGCTTCAAAATACATGAAGCAAAAAGTGATGGAACTAAAAGGAGACATCAACAGATGTCTAGTCAGATTTTTCAATAACATTCTGTTAATAATTGAACAAGAGGACAGACAATTAGCAAGGGTATATAGATTTTAATGACATTAATAACCTTCTTAGCCTCTCTATAACAATAATAGAACACACATTCTACTAAAATGCACATTGTACAGTTATCAAATAAACTATATTCTGGGTCATAAAACTAATTTCAGTAAATGTAGAAGACTTCAAGTCATACATAGTATATCCTCTGAGCACAGTGTAATTAAGTTAGAAGTCAGTAACCAAAGCATTCTTGGAAAATTTCCAGATACAAAATTTGGAAACTGAAAAACATACTGTATGTGAAAGTGTTAGTGCTCAATCATGTCTGACTCTTTGCAACCCCATGAACTGTAGCCCATCAGGCTCCTGTGTCCATGGGATTCTCCAGGCAAGAACACTGAAGTGGGTTGACATTTCCTTCTCCAGGGAATCGTCCCGACCCAAGGATGAAACCCAGGTCTCTTGGATTGGCAGGTGGATTCTTTACCATCTGAGCCACCAGGGAAGCCTTCTGCTCTATGCTGTATGTAACCCATTGGTCAAAGAAAATACTTTAAGAAAGAGAAATTTTAAAATATTTTGAACTGAATTAGAAGAAAACATACTTCGGTTTGTGGGTTGCCACTAAGACATTATTGGAGGGGTATGTTTTAGCTCTGAATTCCTACAGTAGAAAAAAAAAAGATATCAGTGACCTCAGCTTCCACCTTAAGAAACTAGAAACAGAGCGAATTAAAGTCTACACAAACAGAGGAAGTCATAAAATTCAAAGTAGAAATTGATGAAATAGACAAGCAATAGAAAAACCAATGAAACTGAAATCTGGTTCTTAGAGAAGATCAGTAAAATTGAGTTTTCTAGCAAGACTGATAAAAAGAGAGAAGACACAGACTTACTGATATTGTGAATGAGAGATGTGACATCACTACATACTCTTCAGATACTAAAAGGACTAGGGAATATTATGAACAACTTTATATAAGGAAATTATACAACTTAGGTGAGACGGACAAATTTCTTGCCTTAGACTGAATGTGTATGGCCTCTTCTAATTCTTCGTTTGTTCATTTATTTATTTTATTTTTTGGCTGCAACGGCTCTTACTTGCAACCTGAGGACTTAGTTGCCATATTATCCCATGACTTTTAAGATTTTAGTCCCTTGACAAGGGATCAAATCAATGTCCCCTGCATTGGAAGGCAAGTTGTTAATCACTGGACCACCAGGGAAATCTCCCCAGTTCTTACGTTAAAATGTAACCCCCAGTGTGATGGCCTTTGGAAGTAGTGCTTTGGGAGATGTTTTAGTCATGTGGATACAGCACTTATCAGTGGTTTTGGTGTCTCTCTAAAAGAGACTCCAGGAAGACACTTTGCTCTTCTCCACTCTGTGAGGCTCTAGTGAAAAGACAGCTTTCTGTGACCTAGAAGGCCAGCCATTACTAGACACTGACTCTGCCAGTGCCTTGATCTTGGATTTCCCAGCCTCAGGAAGTAAATTTTTTGTTGTTTATAAGCCATCCAACTTATGGTATTATGGTGTAGCAGTCTGAATAGAGTAAGACTCATACAAACGATAAAAGCTTACTCAAAATGAAATAGGTAACGTAGATTGCCCTATCTGTTAAATGGATCTAGCAAAAAAGCAAAATTTTAAAAAAAACAAAGAAATGGCTCTGTAGTATAAAATATTATCTCAGAGACCAAGATGAATTGTATCTAACAATTAAGGGAAAAATGAACAACCATTCTATAAAAACTTCTTGAAAACTGAAGGAGAAAGTTTTCCCAACTCATTGTGTGAGACTATCATTACCTTGATAGCAAAACCAGATAAAGACATTATAAGGAAGAAAGCGTAAAGGCTAGTATCCCTCATTAAAATAAATAAAATTTCAAACAAAGTTTTAGTAAGCAGAATCCAAGAAAATATGAAAAGGATAAAATATGGATGGAAAATAAGGACATGAAAAAGTACTCAACATTACTAGTTATTAGAAAGATGCAAATTAAATCTATAGCTAAATATCAGTATAGGCATAGTAGAATGTAGTCTAAATTAGAAAGACTGACTTTATAAAGTGTTGGATGTGGGACAACTGGGACTCTTATGTACTGATGATAGGAATGTAAAATGCTGTATTCTAGAAAACGATTTGACACTTTTTTTTAGAATTGCATCTACCTACTATGTGATCCATCTTAGAATTTACTTAAGATAAATGAAGCCATATATGCAAAGGCTTGTACATGGATATTCATGTTAGCTTTATTTATATAAATAATAGCTCCAAGCTGAAAATAGCCCATATGTTTATTAATGCAGATGAATGGATAAACATTTTGTGATATGTTCAAAAAAAGTATTGTTGTTAATTGTCTTAGTCGCTAAGTCATGTCTGACTCTTTCAACCCTATAAACTGGGCGGGATTCCCCCTGCCAGGGGAATATTACTCAGCAATAAAAAGTAATGAAATATTACTATAAACAGTAACATGGATAAATCTCAGAATAATTACATAATAATGAAGGAAGTCAAACAAAAAAGAATACCCTGGGCTTCCCTGCTGGTCCAATGGGTAAGTGCAAGGGGCGCCGGTTCAATCCCTGGCCTGGGAAGATCCCACGTGCCGCGGAGCAGCTGGACCGATGTATCCAGCTACTGAGCCGGAGCTCTGGAGCGCATGTGCCCAGAGTCGGTGCTCTGCGACAACAGAGGCCACTGTGATGGGAGGCCCACATGGGCCAACGAACAAAGACGGATGAAAAATAGACAAATGAAAGACCAGTAGAAGTGGCCCACTCGCCCCTCTCCCTCCCTACACCCCCCACCCTCTCCCCCCAAAAAAGAATACCCTGTGTGGTTTCATATATGTCAATTCTAGAAACTAATCAATAGTGACAGGAAGCAGGTCACTCATTGTCTGGGGTGGGAGTGATGACAAAGGGGTACAAGAGCATTTTGGATGTTGATGAATGTGTTCTCTATCTTGATTGTGACCTGATTTCATGGGCATATGCATTTGTGAAAACTTACCAAATTATACACTTTAAATATGTACGTTTTACTGTATGTAAATTATACCTTAATAAAGTTCTTTTTAAAGCACACAAAATATATAGAAATATTTAAAATTTCGGAAGCTTAATTTTAGTTTCAGAGTTGCTGAGTTTAAAGATAATAGAAATCTCAATTTAGCATTCATGTTCTCTAGATTTCTACCATGTATTACTGAAGTGTCTTTTCTTTTTTTTTTTTTAAAGATTTATTTATTTATTTATTTTTGGGCGGGGGTTGGGGAGGGAGGGGAGCGGGTGGGCCACTTCTATTGGTCTTTCATTTCTCTATTTTCATCCGTCTTTGCTCCTTGGCCCCTGTGGGCCTCCCATTGCGGTGGCGTCTGTCGTTGCAGAGTGCTGGCTTTGGGCGCATGCGCTCCAGAGCTCCGGCTCAGTGATTGGACACATCAGTCCAGCCGCTCCGCGGCACATGGGATCTTCCCAGGCCAGGGATGGAACCGGCGCCCCTTGCACTGCAAGGCGGTGTCCTTACCCACTGGGCCACCAGGGGAAGCCCTGAAGTGTCTTTTAATATGTATTTTGTGTAGTTTTGTCTTATTTGGTTGTCATTTTTTTATGCTGTATCTGGTATTTATATATCAAATAGTCAATGACCCCTTAACATACTTAGTTTTGACCTCTAGACATACTTAGTTTACACGATGTTTTGCATAAGGTTTTTTGACTGTGGAGACATTGGATTAAGAGACTGCTAAGTATTTTTATTGCTTTTTGTTGTTTAGTAGCTACCTTGTGTCCAGATCTTTGCGACTCCATGGACTGTAGCCTGCCAGGCTCCTCTGTCCATGTGATTTTCCAGGCAAAAACACTGGAGTGGGTTGCCATTTCCTTCTCCAGGTGATCTTCCCAACCCAGGAATTGAATCTAGGTCTCCTGCATTGCAGGCACATTCTTTACTACTGAGCCACCAGGGAAGCCCAATTATGTGTATTACTTGTATCTTTATTTTTCTCTGTTAGGCTTTGAGTAATTCAGTATGAACTCAACTCATTTGTTTAAATGTGAAGCTTAGGGCTTCCCTGGTGGTCCAATGGGTAAGGACACCGCCTTGCAGTGCAAGGGGTGCCAGTTTGATCCCTGGCCTAGGAAGATTCCACGTGCCGCGGAGCGGCTGGACCGATGTGTCCAGTTACCAAGCTGAAGCTCTGAAGCGCATGCTCCCAGAGCCGATGCTCTGCGACAACAGAGGCCACTGCGATGGGAGGCCCACGCAGGCCAAAGAACAAAGATGGATGAAAATAGATAAATGAATGACCAATGGAAGTAGCCCGCCCACCCTCCTCCGTCCCCACCACATCCCCCCAAAATAAATAAATAAATAAATAAATATTTTAAATGTGAAGCTTAGCTCTAGGAATTATGTAACTTGAAAGAGAAAGATTTTTTTAAAAATAGTATGAATTTTGTTCACTGTGTGTATTTTGCTGATAGGAAAGGACCATGGCCCACTTCTGATAGCTTGATTATCCTTAACAGGGCTTAGGCACACAATAGAATCATAGTTGTCTTCCAAATGAATTCATGCTATGAACTTCTACTTTGAAGGAGGTAAAAACTGACAGGATGATATCAAAGCAGGCCTCTTCTACAGAGTGACAACAGTTTGACTCTAAATCCAGCCGGGAAGTGTGCTTGTTGATTATTGTTAACCCAGCAGTATTTTAAGTTGGTGAGTTAGGATAGGGCATTTCATTTAATTGATGTCTTTTTCTTTCTTTCTCGTTCTTCCAGGAAATACAGAAGCAGCCATGATAGAGGACAAAGGGCCAAGAGTGGCCGACTACTTTGTTGTGGCAGGTCTCACTGATACCTCTTCTCTTTTGGATCAAGAAATAAATCGTGCAGATGCTAAGTCAACTGGACCTAAAGCTCCAATTATAGACGTTGCAGTTATTAACAAGTCAGCTGGGGAAACAGTACCTGAAGGTTACACTTGTGTTGAAGCCACTCCATCAGGTCTCCAGGCAAATTTGAACTATGGGAGTCTGAAAAGCCCAGAACTGTTCCTCTGTTACAAGCGAGGGAGAGAGAAACCACCTCTTACTGACATTGGGTATGGTGACTTTCTTTTGCTCTAGAGAAGGGAATACAATTTATTTAAGGTGCAAGGGAGTAGAAATTTCAAAATCCTTGATGGTTCTATTATTATTTATTAGTTCAAAATCAAGTATAGGGCTTCCCTGGTGGTCCAGTGGGTAAGGAATCCGCCTTGCAGTGCAAGGAGCACCGGTTCGATCCCTGGCCTGGGAAGATCCCACGTGCTGTGGAGAGGCTGGACTAATGTGTCCAATTGCCTAGCCGGAGCTCTGGAGTGCATGCGCCCAGAGCCGGTGCTCTGCAATGAGAGGCCACTGCGATTCGGGAGGCCCACATGGGCCAAAGAACAAAGATGGATGAAAATAGATAAATGAAAGACCAATAGAAGTGGCCTGCTCCCCCCAATCCCCCCCCAAAAATCAAGTATAGTGAGATATTATGTACCTCTGTCCATCCTTACTAAATTTCTCTGCTTTGTATTGAGTCATTAAATTATTCCCTTATGAAAGAATATTGAAATGAAGGCGTTGGAGCCTGAAATGTGATTTCGTTTCTGGTTGTACTTATCAGATAAGTTTATTAATTAAATATAAAAGAATCAAAGCTATAATGAAGGTATATTTTTAAGGAGCTGATTAGGTTATGTGATGACGGTCTATGAAGCCCTGAACTCATTTAAAAAAAGCAGGCGGCAGCAGCTAGCATTTGGATAATGATTGTGTTGACCCTGTAGATCTGCGTGACTGCTAACCAATATTAAGTCATCTTATCCATGATCATGAGGTGACTTTATTTACTGCTGTTGTTAGTTTAATCGCTAAGACCTGTCTGACTCTTTTGTGACTCTGGGTTGTAGCCTGCCAGGCTTCTCCATGGGAATTCCCAGGCCAGAGTACTGGAGTAGGTTGCCATTTCCTACTCCGGGGTCTTCCCCACCCAGGGGCTGAACCCATGTCTTTTGCATTACAGGTGGATTCCTTTCTACTGAGCCATCAGGGAAGCCCTTTTTATTTATTAGCTCACCTTTTAATTTCGTTAAACAGTTCAGTTGATGAATTTTTATTTTTTCATTTTTTTAATGATATCTATATAACAGTTTTTTTTTCTAAAGTGTACAGATAAAAGCTCTGTATATGTTTTATCAAAAATTTCGATGTCATAAAAAGTATTTGAATGTATGATTTTTTTCCCGTAATGTTGCATTCTACAAAGCAGTCTTAGTGTTGAATAGCATGAGCAAAGTATTTGTATTTTATTTTATTTTGTTTGGCCACTTCTATTGGTCTTTCATTTATTTCCATCTTTGTTCTTTGGCCTGTCTGGGCCTCCCATCGCAGTGGCCTCTCTTGTCACAGAGCACCGGCTCTGGGCGCATGTGCTCCAGAGCTCGGGCTCGGTGATTGGACACATCGGTCCAGCCGCTCCGCGGCACGTGGGATCCTCCCAGGCCAGGGATGGAACCGGCGCCCCTTGCACTGCAAGGCGGTGTCCTTACCCACTGGACCACCAGGGAAGCCCCAAAGTATTCGTATTTGACAGTATAAATCAAGACGTGGTTGACCTGAAAAAGATTTAAATGTATTGTTACTTGGTATAGTCATTTGGAAAAATGAGCACATTTTATTTAAGAAATTTAATAATTAATTTTGAGGAATTTTTTTGACTAGACTGATAAATAAAACATTTACATGAAATCTTTGTCAGAGGACCTTTTGTCATACTCTCTTCCTACTGAGCGGCCCTTCTGCGTCCCTTCTTTACATCTAAATTCAGTTTGTAGGAATTTTGAGGGGAATTATGAAGGTAAGTTTTATGAAAACAGAATATTAGATAAAACTTCTGAGAATTGACCTGAGGATAGTGGTAGTATTAACTCTCTTTTGTTTCATATGTTGTAATAAGCAATAAAAATATCAAGTTGTTTGATCCTATTTACATTTCTCAAATTGTGTTCTAACTGTTGAAAATAGTAGTTAAGAGATTCATAATTCCCAAGTAATAATTTTAGTTTTGGTTTGTAATTAAGTTTTGGGAAACAACAAGAGAGAACCCCCCCACAAAATGTATTTTGTTCTAGAGGAGAAAACTAGGTGTTAACTTGACATGAGTTTACTTATCTGTTTTTTTCTTCCCTCCCTGCCATGCAGAGTTTTATATGATGGGAAAGAAAGGCTTATTCCAGGATGTGAAGTGATCCAGGCCACACCCTATGGTCGCTGTGCTAACGTCAACAATAGTTCAACTACTTCACAGAGAATCTTTATCACTTTTCGAAGGGCTCCTTTAATCCGGCCCCAGAATTCATTGGCTGTAACTGATATCTGTGTTATTGTAACCAGTAAGGGAGAAACCCCTCCCCATACTTTTTGCAAAGTTGACAAAAACTTAAATTGTGGAATGGTAAGAATAAAGTTTCATTTCATTTTATATGCAATAGCATATAAATTTCATATGAAAATGAAAATTTTGGTTTTTGCATTCCTCTTCATGATTTGGCTTATTTACTCTCAGTTTATAGTTTCATGACTTTTTAAAATTCTTAGCTTTATACTTTTCATGGTTCATTTTAACTGAAAAAGTCCTTCACTATTTGTTTTAGAATAATTTCGTGTAGAAAGTGACTTTTTTTTCTTGGTATGTGCTAATACGTTACACTGGTATTCAGATTTTGTTAGTTTTGGGGTTCAGTAGTGTCTTCAAAGATCACTGCAGGGAGACTGGGTCAAGACACCGCTTATATTTATTTATTTAGATATTGTAGTTTTCATAATTATTTTAAAAGGATTATACTGGAAAAGAAAAATGCAACATATGGATTGGAGTTATTTATGACACTAAAGTTTACTGTTGGGTGATGTTTATTTTGAAAAATATTTTAAAGCCAACTAATAGAAGTTTAAATGATACAGTCAGAGATGACCCATGCACCCAAGGCTGTTAGTCAAGACCGCGCCTGGAGATGATGACTCCATAGTCTCTCCTGACCCCAGTCTGCCCTGCTTTGGGCTCAGCACCCACTCCATTTTGTACTGAATAGAGGCAGCCTCTGCATGATAACAGGGTTTTAAGCTTTTTGAAACACATCACTTTAGTTTTTGTGGCAGTTTTTTTAAACTCCTTTTAATGTTTTCAGTTTCATGCTTTGGTAAATTGTATACACAGTACTGTATATACAGACTATATATACAGTGTGTTTTATAAACATGTTTTAAATAGACTTCCCTGAAGAAATAATTAACATCTTTAGAAGACATTCAACCAAATCAATTTATTTTCACTTTTTTGTTTGTTTAAAACCTAATTTCTATTTTACAGTGGGGTTCCAGTGTGTTTCTGTGTTATAAGAAGTCTGTGCCTGCTTCTAATGCAATAGCATATAAAGCTGGTAAGTAAATTAAAAAAAAAAAACAGGGTTACTATTACTATAGGAATTGTTGCACACTAACATTTGGTTAGAAGAGACAGTGTTTGCTCCCTTATGCAGTTTGTGGGATTAATCTATTCACATATTGAATTATTTGTAACTTGAGCATGTAAAGGCATAAGTTGTCTTAAATACATACGAGAAGGTACATTAACATTACCCCTTACCAGCAAAAATACACTGTTAAACAGAAAATTTTACTCCAAAAAAGCGTTTGTGGAATAAACATTTAGACTTTTAGTCTACACTAATGGTTTTAATCGTTGAGTAGAAAATGCTTACTCTCTGACTTTTTATATTTTGACAGTCAGAAAGGTGTCAAACTGCATCTTTACTTCTTATATATTTCCTTCTCTTATCTCTGTGTGTCTGATTTGAAACCACATGTTACTTGCCATGAGAGGTGGACTTGCTTCCTTTTTCCCTTGTTGCAAAGAAGCAGCTATATGGACGAGAGGAGGGCCTGAGAACCTTTTCTGCCACGAAGTGTTTGAGAAATCTTTCGTCACATTCTTACCGCACAGTAAAGTGTCAAGGGCTGTAAAGATTTAAGTGTGGCCTCTTCATCCCACCGGTATGGTGGGATAAAAAATGAAAATACAGGTATGCTCCAGTTGAAAATAGAAGAGATACTGGAATACTTCTTGGTGAAAAGAAGCCGTGTCAGTTACTTTTATCATGCACAGTGTTTGGCATAAGGTTTTACCTCAGAGTCAGTCAAATCCATATGTGAGAAATCTTCATTGTCCTCATAAAGACATTCATACAGTGTCTAATGAATCAAGCCATTTAATTTACAGTATAAAAATAAAGGCAGCAACAGTTATAAATTTCAGTATCACTTTAAATGTGATACTCTTAATACTGCTGTAATGTGTTGATTCTATGTGATTTCCTTTAAATAGACTTTCCTGAAGAAATAATTAACATCTTTAGAAGACATTCAACCAAATCAATTTATTTTCACTTTTTTGTTTGTTTAAAACCTAATTTCTATTTTACAGTGGGGTTCCAGTGTGTTTCTGTGTTATAAGAAGTCTGTGCCTGCTTCTAATGCAATAGCATATAAAGCTGGTAAGTAAATTAAAAAAAAAAAACAGGGTTACTATTACTATAGGAATTGTTGCACACTAACATTTGGTTAGAAGAGACAGTGTTTGCTCCCTTATGCAGTTTGTGGGATTAATCTATTCACATATTGAATTATTTGTAACTTGAGCATGTAAAGGCATAAGTTGTCTTAAATACATACGAGAAGGTACATTAACATTACCCCTTACCAGCAAAAATACACTGTTAAACAGAAAATTTTACTCCAAAAAAGCGTTTGTGGAATAAACATTTAGACTTTTAGTCTACACTAATGGTTTTAATCGTTGAGTAGAAAATGCTTACTCTCTGACTTTTTATATTTTGACAGTCAGAAAGGTGTCAAACTGCATCTTTACTTCTTATATATTTCCTTCTCTTATCTCTGTGTGTCTGATTTGAAACCACATGTTACTTGCCATGAGAGGTGGACTTGCTTCCTTTTTCCCTTGTTGCAAAGAAGCAGCTATATGGACGAGAGGAGGGCCTGAGAACCTTTTCTGCCACGAAGTGTTTGAGAAATCTTTCGTCACATTCTTACCGCACAGTAAAGTGTCAAGGGCTGTAAAGATTTAAGTGTGGCCTCTTCATCCCACCGGTATGGTGGGATAAAAACTGAAAATACAGGTATGCTCCAGTTGAAAATAGAAGAGATACTGGAATACTTCTTGGTGAAAAGAAGCCGTGTCAGTTACTTTTTATCATGCACAGTGTTTGGCATAAGGTTTTACCTCAGGGGAGTCAGTCAAATCCATATGTGAGAAATCTTCATTGTCCTCATAAAGACATTCATACAGTGTCTAATGAATCAAGCCATTTAATTTACAGTATAAAAATAAAGGCAGCAACAGTTATAAATTTCAGTATCACTTTAAAATGTGATACTCTTAATACTGCTGTAATGTGTTGATTCTATGTGATTTCCTTTAAAACAATTTTTTTGAGGAGAAAGTGTCACTTAAAAAACTTACAGAAATAAACTTGTAGAAATAAGATTTGTGAGAGTGTTCAGGTATTTGATATGACATACTTTACCAGAATAAGAAGTTTTGGAGACTGAATTTGGACTTAAAATTCAGCTTCTCATTTTCAGATGTTTAATCTAGAGGTAGTCTGCTAGAGATGTTAGAGACTAAATGAATGGACGCCATGTAGCTGCTTTGTTCTGAAGGGGCTTACTTAGCTTCTCAGAGTGCCCCCTGCTCCTGTGTCCTTGATCTCACTTACTTGGAACTTAGTTACAAGTTTCTGTCCCACTTACTTTTCATCTTGCATTCATTTTACACTGCTGCTTTCCCAAGATAAGTTTAAGGACTGTGATAATTTCTGCTGCCTTGGCATTATTTCTTAACACTTGTCCCTTCCCTGAGTGTGTTGATTTGATTTATTTGTTTTTATAGGAGGCTAGCTGAAATAGTTGGTAAATTTCCCTGAATGTTTCTTGCCTTCTCTAAGATATTGGGAGTATATAGGAAAAAATAAATTCACATTAATGATCCTGTTTTAGCTAGTATATGTAGTACATTTTAGTGTTAGACTGAACTCTTAAGTCCATGGGTAAGAACAAATGGTAAACTTGTTAATTTAGTCTCATTTCTGATATGGCAAGACAAAAGTTGATCTTGAAATTCACACATAAATATTTCTATAAAATTTGCTATTAAAATATCCTGTTTAATAGGTGTCACATATTAATAACTGTTTAAAAGTTAACTGTTTAAAAAAATTACCGAGAATTTGTTGGCTGTCCAGTAGTTAGGATACTTCTATTGCTGTGACCCTAGGTTCAATCCCTCATCTGGTAACTAAGATCCCACAAGCTTTGCAGTGCAGCCAAAGAATAAAAAATACAAATAATAAATAAAATAATGACTAAATAGATAAATAAATTATTATTATCTCCTTTCTCCAAAAGGTTTAACTTTTAGATATCCAGAAGAGGACTATGAGTCATTTCCTCTCTCGGAATGTGTCCCACTCTTCTGCCTTCCAATGGGAGCTACTATTGAATGTTGGGATCCCCAAAGCAAATACCCACTTCCAGTTTTTTCAACTTTTGTTCTCACAGGCTCTTCTGCTGAAAAGGTATATTTTTATCCTTTTATTAAACTTATTTTGCCCGTGTTTTTTTTTTTTCTTTTTTTTTTTTTTAGATTTTATTTATTTATTTACTTTTGGGCGGGGGTTGGGGGGGGGGGGGGAGGGGGCGGGTCACTTCTATTGGTCTTTAATTTCTCTATTTTCATTCATCTTCGTTCTTTGGCTCCTGTGGGCCTCCCATCGCGGTGGCGTCTGTCGTTGCAGAGCACCGGCTCTGGGCATGTGTGCTCCAGAGCTCCGGCTCGGTGATTGGACACATCCGTCCAGCCGCTCCGCGGCACGTGGGATCTTCCCAGGCCAGGGCTCGAAGCGGCGCCCCTTGCACTGCAAGGCGGTGTCCTTACCCACTGGACCACCAGGGGAAGCCCTTGCCCGTGTTTTTAATCCATAAACTGTTCAGTATGAGGTGTTTTGTTTGAATGTTAGGATTATTTGGGCATCATGCATTTTTGTTTAAATTTTGTACTGTTACACACAAAGTGAGATGTCAACATGAAAATTGGGACCAGGATACTGATAACTGCTAGAGTGTTCATAGGAGCGAATATAAAGTGTCTGGAGAGATACCCAAAACCTGGGCCTCAAGAGGAGATTCTAGTAGAAGTTAGAAGACATGGGCACCATAGGAAGAATCAATAAGATACAGAGCTGGATTAGACCCTTAAGATATTGAAATGATAGAATGATAATATCACAGGTATTATAAGTTGAGTGTATATTTTAAATGATTTAAGACCTAACAGAGGGACTCAAAACATCAAGGAAAGAAAAGGATATTTTGAAAAATGAATAGACAGGTTGGAAAAAGAATCAGATGCCTAAAAATGAAAAGAAATGATTCTTAAAATTAAAAATAGAACAACAGGTAAGTCATACATGAAGGAAGAATTAAAGAAATGGAAAATAAGTTACCCCAAATGTGGCACAGGAAAACCTTAAACATAAAAAGAGTTTTTAAAAGCAGACAATAGAATCAAAGGACCAACAAATATATATATATATATATATATACTTTTTTTTTTTTTCATATTTATTTATTTGGCTGCATTGGGTCTTAGTTGAGGCATGTGAACTTCATCACCTTATGGTATGTGGGATCTCAGTTCCCTGACCAGGGATCGAACCTGTGTCCCCTGCATTGGTAGGCAGATTCTTAACCACTGGACCACCAGGGACATCCCATACATTTTTTAATTTTTATTTTACTTTTTACTTTTACAGAGTTTTGGACCAACAAATATTTAATGAACCCCATAAATAGGGATTAGAAAACGGAGAGACAGCATTTTAAGAGCTGTTGGTTGGTTGAAAGTTTTCCAAGTTGATGAAAAATTGAGTTCTCAGGTTTCTGAATCTTCAGGAGAAAAAAAAATATATATATATATTTCTTTTCATGTTACAATAAAGCCATGGAATACCAAAGACAAAAAATAACCAGAAAGAAAAGACATATCTACTTTGAAAGGAACAACAGCAGTGAGGATCAGAAGACAAATAATACATTAAAATCGAGGGAGTAGTGACGGTGGTTTAAACAGGATGCAGAAATAGCTATAAAAGGAAAGATGAATTATAGGACCTCATTGGAGTTAAGGACATCTGTTTGTTGAGAAGTATCATGAAGAAGGTGAAAAAGCAGGCCCCAGGCTGGGATAAAGTAATCTGATACCATGGGTGCTCTGCAATGGTCTAGTATTCAGAATTTTTACAGAACTTCTATGTTGTCAGCAGGATAGGAGATAACTCTGTGGCTCAACAGTTATACACCTGAGTACGCCCCAAGAGAAATGAAGTAGATGTTTTCCAAAACACATGTGTATTTGTATACTTTACTGATAATAGCCAAAACTTCAAAACATGTAAACAGTAATAACACAAAGAATGACCATTTAAAATAAGAAGGAAGTGGCAGGGCTTCCCTGGTGGTCCAGTGGGTGGAGGGTCCGCCTTGGGTGTGGGGATACTGGTTCCATCCCTGGCCTGGGAGGATCCCACCTGCCATGGAGCTGCCGGACCTGCTGGACTGGTTTGTCTGGTTACTTAGTGCTCTAGACCCAGACCCAGTGCTCTGCGGAGGGAGGAGCTGCTGTGGTGGGAGGCCCATACATGCCAAAAGAATAAGAAAGATGGATGAAGATAAACGAATGATGACTTAGAAGCAAAAAAAGAAAAAAAGAGAAATGGCAAAAAAAAGTAGGAAATAAAAAATAAAGCCACAGTTATAGCAGAAAGTTGGACATTGAAAACTTCCTTAGGATATTTGGTAGAATACTCAATTTTACTAAAAAGTGTAACTAATCAAGGCTGACTTTTGTGAAACAAGCAAAAATACATCTGTGACCTCATTCTCTAGTCTTCATGTTTACAACCACTGTACTAAAGATGGTAACTAAGGTTAAGTGTCCAGCAGAGTGTCTGGAACCTAATAAACTATTCACTGAATGAACGCCAATACTGTAATGACTGGATTGGTTGCAAGTAAGTTAACTCTTTAGCTTAATACACATATATCTTCACTGAAAGCAGTAAATGTAAATAAATTTTTTAAGATCTCAAACACTTACCAAATATGCTTTGAGCAGTAGAGAACAGAGCCTTGTCGAAATGCTTTTTGTCATATTGCTTGTTATAAATCTCTCAAAATGACTTTAAAATAATTATATCTGAGAGTGTTGTTTGTATCTATAAATATAGGATTAATGTGATATAAACACATACATAACGTATACACAGGCGTGTACATACACATTGTGTTACAAGACTTATAAAAGTATCGCTTCTCTAGTTTCACTTGAAAGACTTACAGAAGTATCACTTATCCGTTTTCAGAACTTTTTCATCACTCGAAACAGAAGCTTCTTCCAATCCGTATGTCCCTCTTTTCTACTATCTGTCTCTTCAGTTTGTCTATTCTAGGTAGCATATATAAATGGAATCCTGTAATATTTGTCCTTTTGTGTCTGGCTTATTTCACTTGGCATATGTTGTGAGGGTTCATCCGTGTTGGAATATTTATCAGAATTTGATTCCTTGATGAATGATGTTCCTTTGAGTATATGCACAGTCAGCCCACCATATCCATGGAGGCTGAACAGGTGGATCTGGAAGGCCGACTGTCCTATTTATACATTTTTAGAAGGAACTTGAGCATTCATGGATCTCGGTACCCACTGAGGGTTCTGGAACCAACCCTCTCGAATACTGAGGGGTAACTGTACCACATTGTGTTTATCTGTTCATCTGTTAGTGGAATGATGACTTAGAAGCAAAAGAAAAAGAGAAATGGCAAAAAAAAGTAGGAAATAAAAAATAAAGCCACAGTTATAGCAGAAAGTTGGACATTGAAAACTTCCTTAGGATATTTGGTAGAATACTCAATTTTACTAAAAAGTGTAACTAATCAAGGCTGACTTTTGTGAAACAAGCAAAAATACATCTGTGACCTCATTCTCTAGTCTTCATGTTTACAACCACTGTACTAAAGATGGTAACTAAGGTTAAGTGTCCAGCAGAGTGTCTGGAACCTAATAAACTATTCACTGAATGAACGCCAATACTGTAATGATTGGATTGGTTGCAAGTAAGTTAACTCTTTAGCTTAATACACATATATCTTCACTGAAAGCAGTAAATGTAAATAAATTTTTTAAGATCTCAAACACTTACCAAATATGCTTTGAGCAGTAGAGAACAGAGCCTTGTCGAAATGCTTTTTGTCATATTGCTTGTTATAAATCTCTCAAAATGACTTTAAAATAATTATATCTGAGAGTGTTGTTTGTATCTATAAATATAGGATTAATGTGATATAAACACATACATAACGTATACACAGGCGTGTACATACACATTGTGTTACAAGACTTATAAAAGTATCGCTTCTCTAGTTTCACTTGAAAGACTTATAGAAGTATCACTTATCCGTTTTCAGAACTTTTTCATCACTCGAAACAGAAGCTTCTTCCAATCCGTATGTCCCTCTTTTCTACTATCTGTCTCTTCAGTTTGTCTATTCTAGGTAGCATATATAAATGGAATCCTGTAATATTTGTCCTTTTGTGTCTGGCTTATTTCACTTGGCATATGTTGTGAGGGTTCATCCGTGTTGGAATATTTATCAGAATTTGATTCCTTGATGAATGATGTTCCTTTGAGTATATGCACAGTCAGCCCACCATATCCATGGAGGCTGAACAGGTGGATCTGGAAGGCCGACTGTCCTATTTATACATTTTTAGAAGGAACTTGAGCATTCATGGATCTCGGTACCCACTGAGGGTTCTGGAACCAACCCCCTCGAATACTGAGGGGTAACTGTACCACATTGTGTTTATCTGTTCATCTGTTAGTGGACATTTGGGTTTGTCTCCATTTGTTGGTTATTGTGAGTAATGCACTTTAGTCACATTATTATGAGTATGAACATTGGTGTACAAATACTTGTTTGAGTCCCTCCTTTCAGTTGTTTTGGGTATATGCCTAGGAAAATCATATGGTCATTGTTAAACTTTTGGATGAGCTCCCAAACTGTTTTCCACCGTAACTATGCCATTTTAATATTCCCATCAGCAGTGCTTGAGATTTTTTTTTTTTTCATTTATCTGTCATATGCGCTCTAAGCAAATATTTCTTTTGGAAGAGAGAGAAAGAGAAAATAACTTGTAAAAACACTCATTTTATTTTGGAACTCTTTTACTCTGTAGGTATATGGAGCTGCCATCCAGTTTTATGAACCTTACTCTCGAGAACTTCTAACAGAAAAACAGCTTATGCAGCTGGGCCTGGTGACACCCGTGGAGAGAAAAATGGTCTCTAAATCCATCAATACGAACAAATGCATTTGTTTACTCTCGCACTGGCCTTTTTTTGAAGCTTTTAGAAAATTCCTCATGTTTATCTACAAACTTTCTGTGTCTGGACCACATCCTCTTCCCATTGAAAAGTATGTATAATGATTTGAAAGATGTCTGATGTGACATTTGGATGTACATTTCATTGTTTACCTGACTTTTAAGCATCACAGTTGAAAGGGAAGGAGAATCACAGTCACCCTACTTGTTACTTTCTCCCTTCATCATCTGAGTTCATGACTTCCAATTTAAAACTGAGGAGTGGTGGTAAGGATGACCACATAAAAATGTGAGAATGTTTTTGAGAATTCAGCTAAGAAAGAAACATGTTGCATTGTGTGTGTTCTTCCTACTCATTCTCAGATAGCCAAGAGAAAAAGAGCTCTAGATGCACACATACCCCAGCCAATCCAAATGACCATTCCATGTTAAAACATCTCTAAACTAATGCAGAAATTAATAAGGGTGAGTTAATTGATATTAAATTAAGACTTTGGTTTTAGCGTTAATAGACGTCTACATGTTCTCCTTTTGATTTGTAATTCTCTTTGTCATGGAAATGTTCTGTGAGTAAGAAAAACAGATGTAGAATCAATGTCTTTTAAATCATCTTTTCTGACTTCTATTGACACATGGACTTCTGTTTTTCTGGTAAATAATTTACGTATTCTGCTAACAAAGCAAGTCAAGAGCTTTGAGGAGATGAGTTACACTGTTCATAAACATAGATTTTTCTTAAACTTTGCAAAATTTCACATTGTATCAAAAAGATTATCAGTAAAGCATACTAGTTTAGTGGATAAGAGCAGGGCAGTTACTAGGTTTTAAAGTAATCCTGCTCAAAAATCAACTATAAAAAAATAGTAAAGTACTATGCATAAATACACAGAAATTTGATATAGCAATATGATTTCAGCTTTCACATTGTATTTCTGGAATGACTAATGGTTCATAATTCTAGATTTTACTTTAAGCTGTCAGTAATTTTTTTAAAAGTTGCTTAAAGTTTAATTGATGTAAATGATAAGTTACCAGCCTTTTGAAAAACCTGTTCTGTGAATCTTCGGGGGGGAAAAAAAAAGTCAGTGTATATGATCAATTCTTTTTTTTCGGATGAAGTAATACTTTGCATTTAGCGGCTCCTAAGAGCTCAAACCTTTAAAAAAGACTTAAGTATTATTTATAGATGGAGAAATAGGACAAATGATTTGTCCTGAGTTATAGTATAAGAACTGTATTCACTTAATTAATATTCAGTTAATTAGTTAGGATTATATTTTATATTTGTTTTGATTCATTCTATCATACTTAATAGTTCCCCATACAGGTATTGCTTACCAGGGCAATAAATATTAACTTCTTTCATGAAAACTATGTTCCTATTACTCTTACTTTCCTAGTGATGATAGGGTATATTAATCAGAAAATGCATTTGGCACTTACATAAGTTGCATTCCAGTCTTAGTTGAATATATACATTCTTTACACTAAATTTATTTGTGTAGCCTAAGTTTTAGGTAAGTGGCTTTGTCAGGTCCAGGATGATAAATAATGATATTTAAGATCTGTTAAAAATCTACGAAGCATTTTAGAAAAGTAATTATCTTTTATTTCAAAATTTTTTTCTAGGCACATTTCACATTTTATGCAAAACATCCCTTTTCCTTCACCTCAAAGACCGAGAATCCTGGTACAGGTAATCAAGAAGGCGTATGTTTGAGGGGAGCACTGCACACTTGTTGCCGTCAGTGCAGTGTGGATTCTGTGGCCCTGTGGGTTTGAGATGGAGCAAGGTGCATCCATGAAGGCCTTGAATTTCCTGTATTTTGTATCTTTAGCCAATATTCTTTTTTTTTTTTAAACAACTTTTTATTTATTTATTTTTGGCTGTGCTGGGTCTTTGTTGATGTGTGGGTTTAGGTGCTCTGCGGTATGTGGGGTCTTCCCGGATCAGGGCTCGAACCTGTGTCTCCTGCATTGGCGGACGGGTTCTTATCCACTGATCGACAAGGGAAGCCCTAGCCAATATTCTCTTGCACTGATTTTTTTGAATTTGGAGTACAGGTCTATAAGACACGAGCCCAAAGACATGATAGCGTAATTGGATATGGCAGTGTCAGATTGCCATAGAAGTTTCTAAATCACTTTCTTTTTTTTATACTATTTCTTCCTGGACCAATGACAGTTTGTGAAGTTGCAATTTGAATAGCATTGATCTATAGAGGCAAGCTATTTAAACATTTTTTCTAAGATGGTTATAAGCCTTACACAAGATGGTCGGACATTGTTAATCTTGAATGTATTTCAGCTGAGCAGGTATTAACATCTATTAAGCAGTTGCCAAATATAGAAGTTTCAAAATTCATTTGTTTAATTTATCATTTTTTTTCTTTTTTTAAGCTGTCAGTCCATGATGCATTAATATTATCACAACCAGTTTCTACACCTTTACCGCTAAGGTAATTAATAGTATATAGTATATAATGGTATATAATTAATGGTATACATTTTATTCACTTGGAGCAGAATGCTTTAAAATATATTAAGCTGTGTTCTTTTTACAAATTAAGAATAGTCTTAATGTTTCTAACTTAGTTAGCTAGTTGGATGGTAGAGGCCATTCACCACTTTAAAAATGGAATACTTAACAGAGAGTTGCAATATTGGATGTAAGGAATACTCCCCTTTTCCTCTCACCTCCCATCCCCGTATCCAGTTCATTACTGACTGTTCCAGGTGAACTGATTTACCTTCTAAAATGTCTTGAATCTTATTGGCTTCTCGTCATCTGCATTTCTAGTCCAGGCTTAGCATGATCTTTTACCTGGTCTATTCCATTATGAACGCCTTAATTGGCACCCTTTTGCTTTTTCAGTTTTTTGTCCACACTGCAGCCAGCATGTCCTTTTGAGAATGCAAGGATAAAATTGTTGGAGAATGCAAATATTTTTATTTGGGGCTTAATCTTATGTATTCACCCCTTCCTTTACTGTACTTTAGTTACAATAAGTTTATTTCAATTCTTTGAGCATGACAGTTGGTTTTTCTTGCTTCAGAAACTTTGCAGATGTTGTCTCCCCACCAACCTCTACCTTTTTTCTTTTGAGCTTTTAGCTCAAATGGTTATTCTTCAGGAAAATCTTTCCAGATAAATGCCCCCTTTGTCATCAAAGAATGAGTTCGAATTGTTGTTACACCATCTCATTAACTTTGCTAGTTTTCAGTGATGACTAAATCAGGACTTGAAATTAATATTACATTTTCAGTTTATTGATATCCAGGAAATAATTTTATAAGCAAATCTTAATGCCTTTTGGTGAACTAGTTCATAATCAACTCTTCTCCTCTCCTTTTCTAGTGGAGCCAACTTTAGCACCTTGTTAATGAATCTCGGTCCTGAAAATTGTGCAACACTGCTGCTCTTTGTTTTACTTGAGAGTAAGATTTTGCTGCATTCTCTTAGGCCAGCTGTGTTGACAGGAGTAGCTGAAGCTGTTGTAGCTGTAAGTATAGAGTTTTCTTTTTAGTACACAATTCTTGGCAGAATTTTTACTCTAAAGGGAAATTTCCTTCAGTGAAAGCCACTTTGGAATTACCACTAAATGTTTAAAATAAATCTAATAGTGTGGCAAGGAGAGACACTGAATATTAAAAAAAAAAAAAAAATGATTTCTATTGAGAGAAAATGTAAGTTTCTGATTTTTCATATTTTAGAGTTCTTCAGAGATTGTTTATGATTACTTAAAAATTGAACTTGTGAATGAAGCTTTCTGTATTAAATGAGAAGTTCTAGTCAATTTCAGTTGCGCTAAAATTGTGAACATGACTAATTTCTCCCAATTTGAACTTGTAATCACTATGGGCCAGTAACATATAGGAAGATCTAGGTGATTGTGAATTGAATAATGTACAAATGTTTCAAATGTTATTGTGAAAAGCATAAATATAAGTAAAATCAAGTCCTTCACTGTTTTAAAGCCTCTTGATGACTTCCCGTTGCAATTAGAAAGAGGTCTGATCATGTAGGGGTTTTTTTGTTTTTTTCATTTTCTTAATGTATTTTATTTGGTTGCACTGGGTCCTAGCTATGGCATGTGGGATCTAGTTCCCCGACCAGGGACCAAACCCAGGTCCCCAGCATTGGGAGCACAGAGTCTTAGCCACTGGACCACGGGAAAACCCCATGTAGGGTTTTAGCTGATTTAAGCTCAAATGGTTATTCTTCAGGAAAATCTTTCCAGATAAATGCCCCCTTTGTCATCAAAGAATGAGTTCGAATTGTTGTTACACCATCTCATTAACTTTGCTAGTTTTCAGTGATGACTAAATCAGGACTTGAAATTAATATTACATTTTCAGTTTATTGATATCCAGGAAATAATTTTATAAGCAAATCTTAATGCCTTTTGGTGAACTAGTTCATAATCAACTCTTCTCCTCTCCTTTTCTAGTGGAGCCAACTTTAGCACCTTGTTAATGAATCTCGGTCCTGAAAATTGTGCAACACTGCTGCTCTTTGTTTTACTTGAGAGTAAGATTTTGCTGCATTCTCTTAGGCCAGCTGTGTTGACAGGAGTAGCTGAAGCTGTTGTAGCTGTAAGTATAGAGTTTTCTTTTTAGTACACAATTCTTGGCAGAATTTTTACTCTAAAGGGAAATTTCCTTCAGTGAAAGCCACTTTGGAATTACCACTAAATGTTTAAAATAAATCTAATAGTGTGGCAAGGAGAGACACTGAATATTAAAAAAAAAAAAAAATGATTTCTATTGAGAGAAAATGTAAGTTTCTGATTTTTCATATTTTAGAGTTCTTCAGAGATTGTTTATGATTACTTAAAAATTGAACTTGTGAATGAAGCTTTCTGTATTAAATGAGAAGTTCTAGTCAATTTCAGTTGCGCTAAAATTGTGAACATGACTAATTTCTCCCAATTTGAACTTGTAATCACTATGGGCCAGTAACATATAGGAAGATCTAGGTGATTGTGAATTGAATAATGTACAAATGTTTCAAATGTTATTGTGAAAAGCATAAATATAAGTAAAATCAAGTCCTTCACTGTTTTAAAGCCTCTTGATGACTTCCCGTTGCAATTAGAAAGAGGTCTGATCATGTAGGGGTTTTTTTGTTTTTTTCATTTTCTTAATGTATTTTATTTGGTTGCACTGGGTCCTAGCTATGGCATGTGGGATCTAGTTCCCCGACCAGGGACCAAACCCAGGTCCCCAGCATTGGGAGCACAGAGTCTTAGCCACTGGACCACGAGGGAAATCCCCCATGTAGGGTTTTTAGGTCATTGTATAGAATTTTGGATGTTTCATTTCTCTATTTGCCATTATTTGTTTAACTTAAAGAAGCTGACTCTCCTCTCTTCTCTTCCCCGTTTTACTCTCATGGAAGTTAGGATCTAAGTCTCTTTCACTCCTGTCCTCAGCACTTATTACAGTTAAATAGCATGGAGTAAACACTCAGTAAATACTTGTTGAGTCAACAAAGAATGTGTCTCCAAGATCTTAATCTGGTCAGAGAAATGCTGCTAGGTCTGAAAATAGTAATATGTATTTGAGATTGTTTATGGGGGCAGGATCCTAATCATATACTATTTATTCCAAACCTCTACAATTTCATATGAAAGCAAAAGTTGTTATAACATGAAAATGTTTGTTAATGAATTGACTAGCTTTAGAAAGTTCCCACTCAAATGCTCCTTCCTATAAATCTTTAGCGATTATCTGTACCCCTCTGAATTTTTGTAGTTCAGTCTCTTGCAGTGTGAAATTGAAGTCTTATTAAACGCAGGATGCCGTGAAATTTATGTAGCTGACGTTGCTAGCAAAACTGTTGATAAAGGAGGATTTGCTAGTAAGGCAACTTACCATTTAAAAAGAAGAAAGTTAAAAAGAATGGAGACAGGGAAATTTCCTCAAAAGCAGAATGATTTTAATATTAAAGAATATTGGAGAATTAATGGAGCCCCATAGCAAAAAAAAATGAGAAGTTCTAGTCAATTTCAGTTGCGCTAAAATTGTGAACATGACTAATTTCTCCCAATTTGAACTTGTAATCACTATGGGCCAGTAACATATAGGAAGATCTAGGTGATTGTGAATTGAATAATGTACAAATGTTTCAAATGTTATTGTGAAAAGCATAAATATAAGTAAAATCAAGTCCTTCACTGTTTTAAAGCCTCTTGATGACTTCCCGTTGCAATTAGAAAGAGGTCTGATCATGTAGGGGTTTTTTTGTTTTTTTCATTTTCTTAATGTATTTTATTTGGTTGCACTGGGTCCTAGCTATGGCATGTGGGATCTAGTTCCCCGACCAGGGACCAAACCCAGGTCCCCAGCATTGGGAGCACAGAGTCTTAGCCACTGGACCACGAGGGAAATCCCCCATGTAGGGTTTTTAGGTCATTGTATAGAATTTTGGATGTTTCATTTCTCTATTTGCCATTATTTGTTTAACTTAAAGAAGCTGACTCTCCTCTCTTCTCTTCCCCGTTTTACTCTCATGGAAGTTAGGATCTAAGTCTCTTTCACTCCTGTCCTCAGCACTTATTACAGTTAAATAGCATGGAGTAAACACTCAGTAAATACTTGTTGAGTCAACAAAGAATGTGTCTCCAAGATCTTAATCTGGTCAGAGAAATGCTGCTAGGTCTGAAAATAGTAATATGTATTTGAGATTGTTTATGGGGGCAGGATCCTAATCATATACTATTTATTCCAAACCTCTACAATTTCATATGAAAGCAAAAGTTGTTATAACATGAAAATGTTTGTTAATGAATTGACTAGCTTTAGAAAGTTCCCACTCAAATACTCCTTCCTATAAATCTTTAGCGATTATCTGTACCCCTCTGAATTTTTGTAGTTCAGTCTCTTGCAGTGTGAAATTGAAGTCTTATTAAAACGCAGGATGCCGTGAAATTTATGTAGCTGACGTTGCTAGCAAAACTGTTGATAAAGGAGGATTTGCTAGTAAGGCAACTTACCATTTAAAAAGAAGAAAGTTAAAAAGAATGGAGACAGGGAAATTTCCTCAAAAGCAGAATGATTTTAATATTAAAGAATATTGGAGAATTAATGGAGCCCCATAGCAAAAAAAAATGATGGAACCAGTGAGTATTTCTGTGAACTTTACCGTTTTTTGGCTTGTGCTGTGGAAGTCAAAGATGAAGACAAAGGTGTATTTTGTTGTTCAGTGGTTTTATTCTGAAATTTCTTGTGTAATTGGAGGTGTAACGTACCTTTTGTTGAATGGAATGTAGTTTTCGCTGGAGGGAATCTGGGGTCCTTGCAAGGCCCTTCGCAAGCAGTTCTGTCCCTCTGCTCTCGGAGCTCATTTTCAGCTTCTCTCCTCTTGCTCACTCTGAGGAAGCCGCACTGGCCTGTGCTACCCCTGGAGCCTCTCAGGCAGCTTTCAGGGAGTTTTCAAATCCATGAAGGCCTTTGCCCTAGCTTGCCTCTTCTTTGAAGCACTCTTCTCCTAAATATCTCCTTGATTAAATCCCTCACCTCCTCAAGTTTCAGCTCAATGTCACTTTCTTAATGAGGCCTACCTGGTTTGGCCTGTTTAATTTTACAGGCTACTTTCCCTCTTTCCTTTCTCCTGTTCTAAACTTGAATCCCCTTTCCTTGGTTTTCCTTTTTTCTTTTTCTTTTTTTCTTAGCATTGTCTGTCTCACATGGCATATATTCTATTTATTAGGTCTTCTTTTTGTTTCCTCTCTTCCTATTAAATCAGGTGTTGGCAAACTATGCCCTTTGAGTCAAACCCTGGTTGCCTTTTTTTTTTTTTTGGCCACTTCTGTTGGTCTTTCCTTTATCTGATTTCATCCATCTTCATTCTTTGGCTCCTGTGGGCCTCCCATCGCAGTGGCCTCTGTTGTCACAGAGCACCAGCTCCAGGCGCATGCGCTCCAGAGCTCCGGCTTGGTAGTTGGACACATCGGTCCAGCCGCTCGGCGGCACGTGGGATCTTCCCAGGCCAGGGATCGAACCGGCGCCCCTTGCATTGCAAGGTGGTGTCCTTACCCACTGGACCACCACGGAAGCCCCCATTTTTTAAAAATGATATTTTTCTTATATTTATTTGGCTGCACTGGGTCTTAGCTGTGGCATGTGGGATCTAGTTCCCTGACCAGGGATCAAACCTGGGCCCCCAGTAGTGGGAGTGCAGAGTCTTAGCCACAGGACTACCAGGGAAGTCCCTGTCACTTGTTTTTGTAGGCCATTTATTTATATATTTCCTATTCTCTCGTACATGAAGACAGTTATTTGTGCCAGAGGCATTATGGTTTGCAAGGCATAAAGTACTGTATTTTTTATAGAAAACATTTGCGCTTATGCTGTACGATAAACTTCATGAGGGCAGAGATCTTGGTTTTATACACTGCTACAGCCCCGTCGTCTAGAGCAGTTATTGTTACATATTAAGCACTCAGTTGCCAGAAAGTAAATACATGATTCAGTAAAGAATCCATTTCTGTACAACCATTTAGAATAACTGGCAGAGGTAGTAAATGCCATAGGTAATAATTATTTGGGATGAAAAATGATGGGTAAGGTAAGAATTAAACTAGACCTTGAAAGATAGCAAGGATTTTTATAGTCAAGGAAAGATTTTGTTGTCAGTGATTAAACTTTTAACGTTAGTTGAAGTGGATCATTTTATGTTTATTTGGACAGCTAGGAAATTTTTTTTTATTGAAATTTTTAGTTGACTATTACTATTTCCCAACTTTTTTTAAGTTCTTGATGTACTTAAGTTGAATTTTTTTTATATAATATTTATTTATTTATTTTATTTTTGGCTATTCTGGGTTTTCACTGCTGCCACAGGCTCTTCTCTAATTGCATGGAGTGGGGCTTGCTCTGTAGTTGAGGTGAGCAGGCTTCTTGGTGCGGTGACTTCTCTTGTTGTTAGGCTTCAGTAGTTGCAACACATGGGGTCAAGAGTTGCTACTCCATGGCTCTAGAGAACAGGCTCAGTCGTGGCTCATGGGCTTAGTTGCTCCGCAGCATGTGGGATTCTTCTTTGATCGAACCCGTGTCTCCTGCATTGGCAGGTGAACTCTACCACTGAGCTACCAGGGAAGCCCCCAAGTTGAATTTTAATTGAAGGTTATCTTTAAATTTAAAAGATGGATGAAATGCATCAGAGTTAAAGATCATGAGTTTGTTTGATAAAATTTTAGTCAGTTTTTTTCTTATAAACATTAGAAGACTTGGGCACTTCCCTGGTGGGCTAATGGTTAAGAATCCTCCTGCCCTGGTTAATAATCCTTCAATCCCTGGCTAGGGAACTAAGATCCCACATATCTAGAGGCCAAAAATAAATGATAAGTTAAAAAAGAATACTTGACATGCGAAGAGCTGTTGGCATTTTAATTGTGCTTATGGTCATTGTCATGCTTAGAGATTTTAATCACATTGGTTCATAGTATTGACCATTAGTGTATTATAGTCACTTAGTTTTGGAATGAAGTTTAAAGTAAAATAAACCAGACTTAACTGCTTTTTAATGGCTTCTTTTAGTAATATTAGTTAACCGCCTAATTCTCATTGCCAAGTTAAAAGTTGGCTAATTTTTTAAACCTTTTTTCCCAGATGATCTTTCCCTTTCAGTGGCAGTGCCCGTATATTCCCCTTTGTCCTCTCTCTCTGGCGGCGGTGCTCAGTGCTCCTCTCCCATTTATAGTTGGTGTCGACTCAAGGTATTTTGATCTTCATGACCCACCGCAAGATGTTGTTTGCATTGACTTGGACACAAACATGTTATATGTGTAAGTTGATTCTTTTTATATTGTCTCCATTTTTGTTTTTCTCCACATGCAGTTATAGCTCATTGAAAGTTATCATACGAATATGCTGCTTTTAAACTGTTAATAAGTCTTCATCTTCAATGATTTTCAATCAGTACAGGTACCAGAATCCTGAAATGTTGTATGGTTTGAAAAAGAATGTGTTCAACATTGTAATAGTTTATACTGGATAATAATGTTAACAGTTGTTTTTCAATCACTCAGTCGTGGTCTACTCTTTGTGACCCCATGACCTGCAGCCCCTGCCAGGCTCCTCTGTCCATGGGATTTCCCAGGCAAGAATCCTGGAGTGGGTTGCCACTTCCTTCTGCAAATGTCAAAAGCAGGCTGAAGATATTTATGTTTTATCAGAAGTGAATATGGATTCTTTTTAAAAAAAAGAAGAAAGGGGCTTCCCCTGGTGGTCCAGTGGATAAGAACACCGCCTTGCAGTGCAAGGGGCGCCGGTTCGAGCCCTGGCCTGGGAAGATCCCACGTGCCGCAGAGCGGCTGGACTGATGTGTCCAGTTGCTGAGCCGGAGCTCTGGAGCGCATGCGCCCAGAGCCGGCGCTCTGCGACGACAGACGCCGATGGGAGGCCCACAGGAGCCAAAGAACGAAGACGATGAAAATAGAGAAATGAAAGACCAATAGAAGTGGCCGCCTGCTCCCCTCCCTCCCCAACCCGACCCCGCCCAAAATAAATAAATAAAAAAATAAATCTTTAAAAAAAAGAAGAAAAAGTTAATCCCTCCTCTCAGAGCTCAAGAAATACGCTACCTAGGTTTAATTCAAAATCCATGTGTGACTCACAATATAGTGACTTTAGTCACAATGTAGGGTAATATTGTTCTGTTTCCTTTGCTCAAGATTTGAATTTTACAAGTACTGTGGAGAACTTGGTATTTGAGATCAGTCACAGTTTGTGTTTACTGGAGGTGATAAGTATGTACAGCAGTGGTGTAACTAAGGGTCCAGAGGGTACCACACTAATACAAGAAGCGTCTTCCACCCAGTTCTAGATGGAGGTTGAGGTGCTCCCTCCACCCCCACCCACCAGCAACAACAACAAAAAGTGGGAGAGAGCAGTAAGTATGGAAGATTCCCTAGTATTAGTGTCAAATTCCAGATCGTGGAGTGCTTTTATTCTTCACTGTTTGATATTGGTAGAAAACTGATATTGATAGAAAATGACTAGAGGAAGAATTTGGCCTGAGACTTCAGTGGTTACAACGGTAGAATTGGTAAGGATTTCCTTAAGGCTATAGGGAAAACAGCCTTGAGTGAACCAGAAATATGACATAAGGAAGGAAGGAAACATCAATGTACCTTAATAAATAATACTGGAATGATTCTACCATTGTATTTTGAAAACTGCAATTGTGGTAACTCCTTACTGTGTTTGTTTGCTTATTTATGTAGGTTTTCAATACTTTTTAAAAATTGAAGTATAGTTGAGTTACAATATTATACTGTTTTCAGGTGTACTGGCATAGTGATTCAGTATTTTACAGATTATATTCCAGTAAAAGTTATTAAAGCTGATGGTTATAAGTCCTGTGCTGTTACACAGGAGCAGTCTCCAACCTTTGTGGCACCAGAGACCTGTTTCTTGGAGGAAAATTTGTGCATGGATTGGAGGTCGAGGTCTTAACTGTTTGCATTTTTTTTAAATTTGTTTTTCATTTTTCTTTTTTTCTTTTACCTCTTGTTAGTCTCCACAGTTCTCCAACCAGCCGAGGGTGCTTGTCCTCCTCTGTGTAGGACTCCAGAACTGGGGTGCCCTGTGTTTGGCTCTCACCACTCACTGCCCTGGGTGGATGTCCATCTTGTAAACCCCTTTTTCCTCTGAGTTCCCTCCACGGACACAGGTCTCAACTCAGTCACTTTTCTTTCCTCCCATATGTGTCTCAACCACTGTGGAGGTACAGTAGTTTGTCTGCCAGTTTTCAGTTTTTCATGAGAACTGCTCCATGTGTGGATATATTTTTGATGTGTTCTTGGGAGAAAGTAAGCTCCAAGTCCTCTTAGGCCACCATCTTGACTGATCTCTACTATACACATTTAGATTTACTTATAGCCTGGAAGTAATGAACTATTTGCAAACTCTATTTCTTGTAGTACACATTTTGTTATTTTTTATTAACTGTCCTTGTAAAACAGTTATTTCAAGGTTGTATTTATTGTGGTGTTTGGAAATTATTTTGAAGTTGTAACTCAAAGGTTTATCTCACTTTATTTACTGTTCTCAATAAAATAATAGAAAGATTTTTAATTTTGCCCAGGCTTAAATAACATATATAGTTTCTTTAGATCAAAATACTGTTTTATAAAATAATTTTGAATGTTTAACTATACTTATATGATTATGAAATGTTCTAGATACTAAAGAATTATAGAGAATAATGTAAATAATTTGCATGAATCTTCCACTCAGAGTCCAGATTCCACCAATACATATATGTGTATATTAGTATAAATGGTAGTTTGCTTTGTATGCTTTAAAGGTGTTTACATTTGTATAGTTAGATGATTTGCTTTTCACTCAGCATTCTCTGTGAATGACTCCTGTATTGAAAGCTGCAATTGTGGTAACTCCTTACTGTGTTTGTTTGCTTATTTATGTAGGTTTTCAATACTTTTTAAAAATTGAAGTATAGTTGAGTTACAATATTATACTGTTTTCAGGTGTACTGGCATAGTGATTCAGTATTTTACAGATTATATTCCAGTAAAAGTTATTAAAGCTGATGGTTATAAGTCCTGTGCTGTTACACAGGAGCAGTCTCCAACCTTTGTGGCACCAGAGACCTGTTTCTTGGAGGAAAATTTGTGCATGGATTGGAGGTCGAGGTCTTAACTGTTTGCATTTTTTTTTAATTTGTTTTTCATTTTTCTTTTTTTCTTTTACCTCTTGTTAGTCTCCACAGTTCTCCAACCAGCCGAGGGTGCTTGTCCTCCTCTGTGTAGGACTCCAGAACTGGGGTGCCCCGTGTTTGGCTCTCACCACTCACTGCCCTGGGTGGATGTCCATCTTCTAAACCCCTTTTTCCTCTGAGTTCCCTCCACGGACACAGGTCTCAACTCAGTCACTTTTCTTTCCTCCCATATGTGTCTCAACCACTGTGGAGGTACAGTAGTTTGTCTGCCAGTTTTCAGTTTTTCATGAGAACTGCTCCATGTGTGGATATATTTTTGATGTGTTCTTGGGAGAAAGTAAGCTCCAAGTCCTCTTAGGCCACCATCTTGACTGATCTCTACTATACACATTTAGATTTACTTATAGCCTGGAAGTAATGAACTATTTGCAAACTCTATTTCTTGTAGTACACATTTTGTTATTTTTTATTAACTGTCCTTGTAAAACAGTTATTTCAAGGTTGTATTTATTGTGGTGTTTGGAAATTATTTTGAAGTTGTAACTCAAAGGTTTATCTCACTTTATTTACTGTTCTCAATAAAATAATAGATTTTTAATTTTGCCCAGGCTTAAATAACATATATAGTTTCTTTAGATCAAAATACTGTTTTATAAAATAATTTTGAATGTTTAACTATACTTATATGATTATGAAATGTTCTAGATACTAAAGAATTATAGAGAATAATGTAAATAATTTGCATGAATCTTCCACTCAGAGTCCAGATTCCACCAATACATATATGTGTATATTAGTATAAATGGTAGTTTGCTTTGTATGCTTTAAAGGTGTTTACATTTGTATAGTTAGATGATTTGCTTTTTCACTCAGCATTCTCTGTGAGGTTCACTTTCATTGATACATGTAGTTGTACTTTGTTTTCAGTGTTTTTTCAGTGTTGATAACTATTTAGATTATAATTAGATTTTACAAGGATTGGCAAAGCCTCTCTGATCATTACTATTCATATTTCTTTGAATATATGGTTAATATACTCAAAGATTTCTCTGAAATATGTAACTAAGAGTTTAAGATGCTAGCATTGATGTTTGTAAGTGATTTTGGCCTGATATGTAACATTAGCTCCGGCTCGTGGTTGGCACACAGTGCTTTCATCTTTATAGTTTTAAATGTTTCTGATTCCTTAAAAATATTTTATTTGACTCAAGTATTCTTTTGAACTTTCAGAGTAATTTCTTTTTCTTAAATGGTGACGTTTGAATTGTGGTGAGAGCATGGTCTGCATGTTACTGATTCTGCTATTGGAATGTGCTTGTAATAGGTAGTTTGAAGTCTCAAGTCAGTTAAGTTTAACACTTAAAGTATTATAATTCTAAAATATATCCTTGAAACAAGACTTGTGTTCATGACTCCAGTTAATGAAAATCTGTGTTGGAGGGTTAGAATGAGGTGACCAGATTTGACTGAGGTTGATGAAAATGAAGAGAACTTCTTGGGAATCACCTGTTCAAATTCTTAAATTGTAATGTCAATAAAAATACCCTTTCCATTTTCTTTTTTGGTTGGACATAAGAATTGTAAGTAAAAACAGATTATAACAGGCTTTATTATTTATGTTGTTATTTAATAGATCAGATGAAAAGAAGAGTATGAACTGGAAGCAGCTTCCCAAAAAGCCATGCAAAAATCTGATTAGCACCTTGAAGAAGTTGTATCCGCAGCTGTTCTCGGGTAAATGTTAGGAAGAAAGAAGGATATTTCTGTTTAACTTCTTTTTTTTTTTTTTTTTTTTTTTATTATTTATTTTGGGCGGGGGTCGGGTTGGGAAGGGAGGGGAGCGGGCGGGCCACCCCCATTGGTCTTCCATTTCTCCGTTTTTCATACGTCTTTGTTCTTTGGCTCCTGCGGGCCTCCCAGCGCGGTGGCCTCTGTTGTCGCAGAGCGCTAGCTCTGGGCGCATGCACTCCAGAGTCCGGCTCGGTGATTGGACACATCAGTCCAGCCGCTCCGCGGCACGTGGGATCTTCCCAGGCCAGGGCTCGAAGCGGCGCCCCTTGCACTGCAAGACGGTGTCCTTACCCACTGGACCACCAGGGGAAGCCCTAACTTCTTATTTTTAATTGGAGTATAGCTGATTATCAATGTTGTGATAGTTTCTGGTGAATAGCGAAGGGACTCAGCCATACATATACATGATATGACTCATTCTCCCCTAAACTCCCCTCCTATCCAGGCTGCCCCGTAACACTGAGCAGAGTTCCCTGTGCTATGCAGTAGGTGCTTATTGGTTATCCATTTTTAAATATAACAGTTTGTACATCTTACTCCCAGACTCCCAAACTGTAAGAAGAGATATTTTTGGGGGGGGCGGGTGGGGAGGCAGGTTGGGGCAGCGAGGGTCAGGCAGGCCACTTCTATTGGTCTTTCATTTATCTATTTTCATCCGTCTTTGTTCTTTGGCCTGCGTGGGCCTCCCATCGCTGTGGCCTCTGTTGTTGCAGAGCTCTGGCTCGGTAATTGGACACATCGGTCCAGCCGCTCCGCGGCACGTGGGATCTTCCCAGGCCAGGGATCGAACCAGCGCCCCTTGCACCACAAGGCAGTGTCCTTACCCACTGGACCACCAGGAAAGCCCAAGAAGAGATATTTTTAATGAAAGAAGGTATACAAGAAAATTCTTGTTTAGTTTAAAGATAATTTTGTTGTTTAACAGGAATCTCATTACAAAATAAAATTCCAGTAGTAAGAAATTACTATTGTGGGACTTCCCTGGTGGTCCGGTGGGCAGGGAGTCCTCCTTGCAATGCAAGAGGGGCAGCAGTTTGATCCCTGGCCTGGGAGGATCCCATGTGCCACAGAGCGGCTGGACTGGTGTGTCCAGTTACGAGGCAGTGCTCTGGAATGCATGCGCCCAGAGCCAGTGCTCTGCAATGAGAGAGGCCACTGCAATGGGAGGCCCACACAGGCCGAAGAATAAAGATGGATGAACAATAGAGAAAAAATAAATTACTATTGTGGGTCATGAGTTTTTGAGCATGTTTTTTGTGCCTCCCTGTTAGCCTCTGCCAATGATTCCTTCACATTAATAAAAATGGGCTTTATTTGGACAATTCCCTTAATTGTTGAAGCATTTTATATATGTGTGTGTGTATATATATATAAACAGACATACACACATACATACATACATACCATTATTTAGTAATGTCATTTTTTCTTTCTTCTTTCGTCAGTTCACCGAAAAACTCAAGAAGGATCAGCAATTGAGATGACTCCAATTGAAGCAGATTTCTCTTGGCAAAAGAAGATGACACAACTAGAGATGGAAATTCAAGAGGCATTTTTGCGCTTTATGGCATCGATTTTAAAAGGATATAGAACATATCTCAGACCAATCACAGAGGCTCCTTCAAATAAGGCCACAGCTGTTGATTCATTGTTTGACCGACAGGGTGAGTAGCATGGGAAATGTAAATACTTTTTATTGAGATGAAAAAGTTTTCTATTTGATTGTGCTGTCAAGAAATATTTGCTGTGTAAGTTCTAAGAGATTTATATTAAAATATGGTGATCTTCTATGTATTTGTAATCTAGTTCTTCGAGTAGAATTTCTTTCAGCTTTTACACCCTATTTTTTTCCTGAGAAATTTGAAATTGGAGGTGTTTAATTATGAAAGGCAGGGATGTTACTTTTATTTATAGTATTCTATGATCAGTTATCTTAGTAGACTGAAGCTGGTGGTTTTCTTTTAGGAGTTTTCTCTCAACTTTGCATAATTCTTGACCGTATACATTCTTTCTTTGCAGTTTTTGGAATAAAGCCACCAGTTTTTAAAATTTTTTGGCAAATACAACCTTGTTCTAGGGGAAAATGATCTATTCATTCTCTTTAGTATTTGTAACTTTAAGGAATTGTGAAGATTTTTGTTGGTATTCAGAATCTCTTTTATATACAATGACAACCTTACAGACACATCACTATTCTTATGATAATTGTTTTACATATCTATAGTTTAACCTTGCAGTAATTATTTTTTTAATCTGTATTTTTTTTCAAGTAATTCTTTTGTCTGTTCTCATTTCCAGCCTAGGACTTACCTCTTAAATATTTAGTTACCACTTATTAAGTTCACCTAGTTACAATGTAGGGATATAGAGAAGTCTAAAGTTGAGCTCCTTGGGAGACCCAATGAAAAATAATTTAATGGACTTTAAAAAGTAGAACAAATACTTGGGGAAAAGATTTTACATAATCATTTGGTGAGAGGGCATAAACATTCAGAAAAAAGAAATATTCTTCAAAATGAGTATTTTGGAAGATTTCATGGAAGGAGAGCATGACTTTTGAGAATGGGTGTAATTTATAAATCGAGATGAGCTAGAAAGATTTTCTAAAAGTTAGTAGGCCTTAGAAGTTAAATCTGAATCCACATTTCTACTTTGTTATTTATGAAGCCTTTTAATGGGGTTCTGTTTTGTCATTAATCAAATGAGGATGAATTCATACATAATTGTGAAAATTAAATGAAAAAATGTATGTGAATTAAACCAGTAAAAGTGCTTAACAGTTCTCATGATAACAGTATTGTTGCTGGTGGTAATAATGAAATGGAAGGAAGCTGAAGAACAGAAGCATGAGGCACTTGTCTTAGTCTGCTGGGACTCCCCTAACATAATGCTGTAAATTGGGTACCTTAAACAACAGAATTTTGTTTTTCCTCACTTCTAAAGGCTGGAAATCTAGGGATAAGTATCTAGCCTGGATTGATGTCCTCTGCCTCTCTCCTCAACTTGTAGATGGCTGTCTTCGCACTGTGTCTTCATGTAGACCTCCTTCTGTGTGAATTGGTGTCTAAGTCGTCTTGTCTTGAAGGCGCCAGTCTTACTAGATTAGAGAACACCGTATTTTAATTACTTAAATTTGACTTAATTACTTCTCTATCTACAAATACAGTCACATTTTGAAATCCTAGCAGTTAGTTACAACTTCAGGATAAAGGGAGAACCAACCAGGGATTTTCTTTTTAGTATTTGTAACTTTAAGGAATTGTGAAGATTTTTGTTGGTATTCAGAATCTCTTTTATATACAATGACAACCTTACAGACACATCACTATTCTTATGATAATTGTTTTACATATCTATAGTTTAACCTTGCAGTAATTATTTTTTTAATCTGTATTTTTTCAAGTAATTCTTTTGTCTGTTCTCATTTCCAGCCTAGGACTTACCTCTTAAATATTTAGTTACCACTTATTAAGTTCACCTAGTTACAATGTAGGGATATAGAGAAGTCTAAAGTTGAGCTCCTTGGGAGACCCAATGAAAAATAATTTAATGGACTTTAAAAAGTAGAACAAATACTTGGGGAAAAGATTTTACATAATCATTTGGTGAGAGGGCATAAACATTCAGAAAAAAGAAATATTCTTCAAAATGAGTATTTTGGAAGATTTCATGGAAGGAGAGCATGACTTTTGAGAATGGGTGTAATTTATAAATCGAGATGAGCTAGAAAGATTTTCTAAAAGTTAGTAGGCCTTAGAAGTTAAATCTGAATCCACATTTCTACTTTGTTATTTATGAAGCCTTTTAATGGGGTTCTGTTTTGTCATTAATCAAATGAGGATGAATTCATACATAATTGTGAAAATTAAATGAAAAAATGTATGTGAATTAAACCAGTAAAAGTGCTTAACAGTTCTCATGATAACAGTATTGTTGCTGGTGGTAATAATGAAATGGAAGGAAGCTGAAGAACAGAAGCATGAGGCACTTGTCTTAGTCTGCTGGGACTCCCGTAACATAATGCTGTAAATTGGGTACCTTAAACAACAGAATTTTGTTTTTCCTCACTTCTAAAGGCTGGAAATCTAGGGATAAGTATCTAGCCTGGATTGATGTCCTCTGCCTCTCTCCTCAACTTGTAGATGGCTGTCTTCGCACTGTGTCTTCATGTAGACCTCCTTCTGTGTGAATTGGTGTCTAAGTCGTCTTGTCTTGGAAGGGCGCCAGTCTTACTAGATTAGAGAACACCGTATTTTAATTACTTAAATTTGACTTAATTACTTCTCTATCTACAAATACAGTCACATTTTGAAATCCTAGCAGTTAGTTACAACTTCAGGATAAGAATTTGGGGTGACAGAGTTCAGCCCATAATGGCATGTTTGGGACAAAAAAGTTTTAATGGTACAGTTTGACCAAGTCAGGCGCTTTAGAGGTGGTGTGGAAGGTAAAGCAGAAAGGTTGGAGCTCGGGTTATGAATGGTCTTAAATGCCAGACTAAGAATGTGGAGTTTTTCTAATGGATAGTAGTGGGTTACTGATTCATTCTCCCTGTAGCAGGGTGGCACTACTAATGGAATTTAGAAAGGTAGATACTTAATTAGTGCCTGAAGCCTAAGGTTTTTGTAAACAGGGTAGCATTTGCTCTAACAGGGGATGTATACATTTGACAATAACACAAATATGAATTACATTTTACTGAGTGTGGTGTTAACGAAAAGTATTGGTTATAGTGAGAGTACTAGGTTGGGGCAAGGTTCCCTGAAGAATGAACAGTTAAGCTTGGGCCAGAAAAACATCGGATTTAGCTGTGGGTTTTGGGTTAACTTTTTTAATGGATACTTTCATCATCATACATAAAAGTAGAGAGAATAATATACCTTCCAACTTCAGCAGTAGTAGCAGTCAACACTGGGCTCTTCTAGTTTCTGTCTTTACTTTTTCTCCCTCCCTTTCTCCCCCACCAGCCACATTTTAATTTCAGAATTGCCACGTGTGTGGGTAGTAGTTACTGAATTAAGCAGTAGTGATCTAGAGCTTGATTATATTCAGGTTCAATTTTCTTGGCAAGCAGTGCTAAAATACACGATGCTTATTCTTCTTATTGCAAGTCTGCCTGTGTCCCATTTTTAGTTCTCCTAAGATTGATCCATGGGTTTGACTGTTATCAGGTTCATTCATTCACTGTAATTTCTTCACCAGCCTTTCATTTAACTATATTAGAAGCCTTTGCTGATCATTGCCTAGATCTATTAGAAGAAAAGACTTTGTTACTGTCAAGAACAATTTATTTCTATTTTATTGAAGCCTTTTTCAACTAATTAATACCTCATGGGGATGTAATAAGGACCACAGCATGTGGAACACCCTGAAGCACAACAGAAAGAAAGGCTGGAGGAAAAACTGGCTTAAAAACCCTGCTTGAGGGCTTCCCCTGGTGGTCCAGTGGATAAGGACACCGCCTTGCAGTGCAAGGGACGCCGGTTCGATCCCTGGCCTGGGAAGATCCCACGTGCCGCGGAGCGGCTGGACCGATGTGTCCAATTACCGAGCCAGAGCTCTGGAGCGCATGTGCCCAGAGCTGGCGCTCTGCAACGACAGAGGCCATTGTGATGGGAGGCCCACATGGGCCAAAGAACAAAGACGGATGAAAATAGATAAATGAAAGACCAATAGAAGTGGCCGCCGCTCCCCTCCCTCCCCAACCTGACCCCCGCCCAAAATAAATAAATAAATCTTTAAAAAAAAAAAAAAAAAAAGCCCTGCTTGAGGGATGTGATGGGGAGGGAGATGGGAGGGAAGTTCAAGAGGGAGGAAATGTAGGTTATACCTATGACTGATTCATGTTGGTGTTTGAATAACAAAACTCTGTAAAGCTATTATCCTTCAATTAAAAAGAAAAAAAAAAAAAAACGTGCTTGAAATGGTGGGTGGGTGCGTGTGAGTCAGATCATGTTGTATGTTTTAGAACCAAGGAAAGGTTTTAGTTTTTATTCCAAGAGTAATTGCGAGTCAGTGAGGGATATTTCAGGAAATTAACAGGATCAAGCTTGTGTTTGTAAAAGATCACATTGAATGTTTAAAAAATAAACAACCAAAAAACTTCTTTGACCTCTCTGCAGAAATTGAATTGGAGGCATCCAAAGTATGGATCTACTTATTAGTTGGTTAGTGCATTGGTTCAAATGAAGTGACCTAGACTAGTTGGTAGCATGAATGAAAGAGTGATTTTAGAAGGTAGATTGAATAGAACTTGGCAGTTGAATATGGGATGTAAGAGGGAGATGTCAAGAACAACGTTGAGATTCTTGTCTTTAATAACCAAGTGGATGGTTGGGCCCTTGACTGAGAAGGGAAGCAGAAGAAAAGGAAGGATCTAATTATTCAGGAGAAGTTTTTCTCATTTTATTGAAGCCTTTTTCAACTAATTAATACCTCATGGGGATGTAATAAGGACCACAGCATGTGGAACACCCTGAAGCACAACAGAAAGAAAGGCTGGAGGAAAAACTGGCTTAAAAACCCTGCTTGAGGGCTTCCCCTGGTGGTCCAGTGGATAAGGACACCGCCTTGCAGTGCAAGGGACGCCGGTTCGATCCCTGGCCTGGGAAGATCCCACGTGCCGCGGAGCGGCTGGACCGATGTGTCCAATTACCGAGCCAGAGCTCTGGAGCGCATGTGCCCAGAGCTGGCGCTCTGCAACGACAGAGGCCATTGTGATGGGAGGCCCACATGGGCCAAAGAACAAAGACGGATGAAAATAGATAAATGAAAGACCAATAAAAGTGGCCCGCCCGCTCCCCTCCCTCCCCAACCCGACCCCCGCCCAAAATAAATAAATAAATCTTTAAAAAAAAAAAAAAAAAAAGCCCTGCTTGAGGGATGTGATGGGGAGGGAGATGGGAGGGAAGTTCAAGAGGGAGGAAATGTAGGTTATACCTATGACTGATTCATGTTGGTGTTTGAATAACAAAACTCTGTAAAGCTATTATCCTTCAATTAAAAAGAAAAAAAAAAAAAACGTGCTTGAAATGGTGGGTGGGTGCGTGTGAGTCAGATCATGTTGTATGTTTTAGAACCAAGGAAAGGTTTTAGTTTTTATTCCAAGAGTAATTGCGAGTCAGTGAGGGATATTTCAGGAAATTAACAGGATCAAGCTTGTGTTTGTAAAAGATCACATTGAATGTTTAAAAAATAAACAACCAAAAAACTTCTTTGACCTCTCTGCAGAAATTGAATTGGAGGCATCCAAAGTATGGATCTACTTATTAGTTGGTTAGTGCATTGGTTCAAATGAAGTGACCTAGACTAGTTGGTAGCATGAATGAAAGAGTGATTTTTAGAAGGTAGATTGAATAGAACTTGGCAGTTGAATATGGGATGTAAGAGGGAGATGTCAAGAACAACGTTGAGATTCTTGTCTTTAATAACCAAGTGGATGGTTGGGCCCTTTACTGAGAAGGGAAGCAGAAGAAAAGGGAAGGATCTAATTATTCAGGAGAAGTTTTTCTCATTTTATTTATTTTAGTGAGGTATAATTGATGTGCAGTATTTATTATGTTGCAGGTATACAATATAGTGACTAACAATTTTTAGAGGCTGTACTCCATTTGTAGTTATTACAAAAAGTAAAAATTATAGTTATAAAATTCTGGCTATATTTTCTGTTATGTGTCCTCATAGCTTATTTATTTTATACATGATATATATATTTTTAAATATTTATTTATTTATTTATTTTTATTTATGGCAGGGGGAGGGGGGTGGGTGGGCCACCTCTATTGGTCTTTTGTCTATTTTCATCCTCTTTGTTCTTTGGCCCATGTGGGCCTCCCATCACAATGGCCTCTATTGTCTCAGAGCACGAGCTCTGGGCGCATGCGCTCCAGAGCTCCGGCTCGGTAATTGGACACATTGGTCCAGCCGCTCCGCGGCACGTGGGATCTTCCCAGGCCAGGGATCGAACCAGCGCCCCTTGCACTGCAAGGCGGTGTCCTTACCCACTGGACCACCAGGGAAGCCCCTATACATGATATTTTATACCTCTTAATCCCATACCCCTATTCTAACGTTTCTCCAGTGGTAACTGCTAGTGGGTTTTCTATTTCTGTATGTGTGGTTTATTTTTTTAGTTTTTTTACTAATTTGTTCTACTTTTTAGATTCTGTATTTAAGTGATAACAGTATTTTACTGTGTGTGACTTACTTCACTAAGCATTATACTCATCCACGTTTTTGGAAATGGCAGTTTCATTCTTCATGAAGAATATTCCATTGAGTGTATATGTGTATATATGTGCATGTATGTGTTGGCACAACTTCTTTATTCATTCATCTGTTGACCCCTTAGGTTGTTTCTGTGTCTTGGCTACTGTAAATAGTGCTGCTGTGAACATTGGGGTGCATATATCTTTTTGAATTAGTGTTTTTGGTTTTTGTCTGATATATATCCTAGAGTGTGGAATTGCTGGATCATATGGTGGTTCTATTTTTAGTTTCTTGAGGAAACTCCATAATGTTTGCCACACTGGGGCCACCAGTTTACATTTCCAGCAACAGCGTATGAGGGTTCCCTTTTTCCGCATCCTTGCTAACGATTGCCATCTTTGTCCTTTTCTACAGTAGCCATTCTAAAAGGTGTGAGGTGATGTGTCTTTTTTATTTTCTTTTTTTCCCGTAGCCATTTGTAGTTATTACAAAAAGTAAAAATTATAGTTATAAAATTCTGGCTATATTTTCTGTTATGTGTCCTCATAGCTTATTTATTTTATACATGATATATATATTTTTAAATATTTATTTATTTATTTATTTTTATTTATGGCAGGGGGAGGGAGGGGGGTGGGTGGGCCACCTCTATTGGTCTTTTGTCTATTTTCATCCTCTTTGTTCTTTGGCCCATGTGGGCCTCCCATCACAATGGCCTCTATTGTCTCAGAGCACGAGCTCTGGGCGCATGCGCTCCAGAGCTCCGGCTCGGTAATTGGACACATTGGTCCAGCCGCTCCGCGGCACGTGGGATCTTCCCAGGCCAGGGATCGAACCAGCGCCCCTTGCACTGCAAGGCGGTGTCCTTACCCACTGGACCACCAGGGAAGCCCCTATACATGATATTTTATACCTCTTAATCCCATACCCCTATTCTAACGTTTCTCCAGTGGTAACTGCTAGTGGGTTTTCTATTTCTGTATGTGTGGTTTATTTTTTTAGTTTTTTTACTAATTTGTTCTACTTTTTAGATTCTGTATTTAAGTGATAACAGTATTTTACTGTGTGTGACTTACTTCACTAAGCATTATACTCATCCACGTTTTTGGAAATGGCAGTTTCATTCTTCATGAAGAATATTCCATTGAGTGTATATGTGTATATATGTGCATGTATGTGTTGGCACAACTTCTTTATTCATTCATCTGTTGACCCCTTAGGTTGTTTCTGTGTCTTGGCTACTGTAAATAGTGCTGCTGTGAACATTGGGGTGCATATATCTTTTTGAATTAGTGTTTTTGGTTTTTGTCTGATATATATCCTAGAGTGTGGAATTGCTGGATCATATGGTGGTTCTATTTTTAGTTTCTTGAGGAAACTCCATAATGTTTGCCACACTGGGGCCACCAGTTTACATTTCCAGCAACAGCGTATGAGGGTTCCCTTTTTCCGCATCCTTGCTAACGATTGCCATCTTTGTCCTTTTCTACAGTAGCCATTCTAAAAGGTGTGAGGTGATGTGTCATTGTGGTTTTGATTTGCATTTTTCTGATAATTAATGATGTTGACTGTCCTTTCATCTGCTTATTGGCCATTTGAATGTCTTCTCTGAGAAAATGTCTAAGGAAAGCTTTTTTTTTTTTTTTAAAGATTTATTTATTTACTTATTTTGGGCGGGGGTCGGGTTGGGGAGAGGGGACCGGGCGGGCCACTTCTATTGGTCTTTCATTTCTCTGTTTTCATCCGTCTTTGTTCTTTGGCTCCTGCGGGCCTCCCATCGCGGTGGCGTCTGTTGTTGCAGAGCACCGGCTCTGGGCGCATGCGCTCCAGAGCTCCGGCTCGGTGATTGGACACATCGGTGCAGCCGCTCCGCGGCACGTGGGATCCTCCCAGGCTAGGGATCGAACCGGCGCCCCTTGCACTGCAAGACGGTGTCCTTATCCACTGGACCCCCAGGGGAAGCCCTAAGGAAAGCTTTTTTAAAATGAGACTTGAATATACTGGTTACTAGCTAATAGGCAGAATTTTCCAGAGAACAATGAAAGAGCTGTATCCCAGGCTCATGTGGTGGGCTTGGTCTTAGATAGGAGGAGGATCATACTCATTGTAAAGCATGGTAAGGAATAAATGATAGCAGCAAGAGTCATGGATTTTATAGTGAGGTAACGAAGGGAGTTCTCAGTGACTTTCATTTTCTCTGCAATATGAAGTATTATTCAGGGGTTAGGGAGATAATATAGAGGGAGAACATTTAAACACTGAAAATAACTGAAAACATGAAGGAGTTATGATGTTGGGCATGTATGTGTTGGCACAACTTATTGTTGACCCCTTAGGTTGTTTCTGTGTCTTGGCTACTGTAAATAGTGCTGCTGTGAACATTGGGGTGCATATATCTTTTTGAATTAGTGTTTTTGGTTTTTGTCTGATATATATCCTAGAGTGTGGAATTGCTGGATCATATGGTGGTTCTATTTTTAGTTTCTTGAGGAAACTCCATAATGTTTGCCACACTGGGGCCACCAGTTTACATTTCCAGCAACAGCGTATGAGGGTTCCCTTTTTCCGCATCCTTGCTAACGATTGCCATCTTTGTCCTTTTCTACAGTAGCCATTCTAAAAGGTGTGAGGTGATGTGTCATTGTGGTTTTGATTTGCATTTTTCTGATAATTAATGATGTTGACTGTCCTTTCATCTGCTTATTGGCCATTTGAATGTCTTCTCTGAGAAAATGTCTAAGGAAAGCTTTTTTTTTTTTTTTAAAGATTTATTTATTTACTTATTTTGGGCGGGGGTCGGGTTGGGGAGAGGGGACCGGGCGGGCCACTTCTATTGGTCTTTCATTTCTCTGTTTTCATCCGTCTTTGTTCTTTGGCTCCTGCGGGCCTCCCATCGCGGTGGCGTCTGTTGTTGCAGAGCACCGGCTCTGGGCGCATGCGCTCCAGAGCTCCGGCTCGGTGATTGGACACATCGGTGCAGCCGCTCCGCGGCACGTGGGATCCTCCCAGGCTAGGGATCGAACCGGCGCCCCTTGCACTGCAAGACGGTGTCCTTATCCACTGGACCCCCAGGGGAAGCCCTAAGGAAAGCTTTTTTAAAATGAGACTTGAATATACTGGTTACTAGCTAATAGGCAGAATTTTCCAGAGAACAATGAAAGAGCTGTATCCCAGGCTCATGTGGTGGGCTTGGTCTTAGATAGGAGGAGGATCATACTCATTGTAAAGCATGGTAAGGAATAAATGATAGCAGCAAGAGTCATGGATTTTATAGTGAGGTAACGAAGGGAGTTCTCAGTGACTTTCATTTTCTCTGCAATATGAAGTATTATTCAGGGGTTAGGGAGATAATATAGAGGGAGAACATTTAAACACTGAAAATAACTGAAAACATGAGTAAAGGGAAGTTCAGATTCCGGAAATGTAGTGGGGTTGCTGGTCAGGGATGAAGGTATAGGTCATGCTAGCAAGAAAAGTCCAGAGAGTATGTAGCTATGTGTAGAAGTTGGTGACTGAGGTAGAGTAGACCGCAAATTATAGAAAGTGAAGGAATTAAAAACTCATGAAAATGTTGGCTGGTTGGTACTTATCAGTGTTGAAGAAAAGTGGTGGTAAGTGTTGGAGAGAAGACTTTGAATTAGGGTCCCAGCTATTCCGTGAATGAAGGAGGGTGTCCCGCAGGTCAGCAGGCGCCTATAGTTAGTAGAGGAATGGGTCAACAGTGGCCAGATGAGCAGAACTTTTTATATGATGATAAATAATCAGTGACATTGCAGAGGAAGGGCTTGACCCTTCCTACTTGAGCGTATGTAGAGTATCAGTAATTTCTACTCCATATCTGTAGGGCTAGAGACTCCTTATAGGAGAATCAGATTTCAGTGAAAACCTTAATAGTGGTAGATGTTAATTCAACCTGATTCTTGCAGTTGAATCAGGAAGACAGGACTGTGGTCCCTTTATATATGTATGTATATAAAGAGAAAGTAATATAGACTTATACAAGTTTAAATTAATACAGTATCTAGTTCCACTTTGAAATCTGAATTTAATTCTAATTTTATTTTCTTCAGGATTTTTAAAAAGTCGAGATCGTGCCTATACAAAATTCTACACCCTTTTATCCAAAACACAGATTTTTATTCGTTTCATTGAAGAATGTAGTTTTGTAAGTGATAAAAAGAGACGGTGTCCTTATCCACTGGACCCCAGGAAGCCCTAAGGAAAGCTTTTTTAAAATGAGACTTGAATATACTGGTTACTAGCTAATAGGCAGAATTTTCCAGAGAACAATGAAAGAGCTGTATCCCAGGCTCATGTGGTGGGCTTGGTCTTAGATAGGAGGAGGATCATACTCATTGTAAAGCATGGTAAGGAATAAATGATAGCAGCAAGAGTCATGGATTTTATAGTGAGGTAACGAAGGGAGTTCTCAGTGACTTTCATTTTCTCTGCAATATGAAGTATTATTCAGGGGTTAGGGAGATAATATAGAGGGAGAACATTTAAACACTGAAAATAACTGAAAACATGAGTAAAGGGAAGTTCAGATTCCGGAAATGTAGTGGGGTTGCTGGTCAGGGATGAAGGTATAGGTCATGCTAGCAAGAAAAGTCCAGAGAGTATGTAGCTATGTGTAGAAGTTGGTGACTGAGGTAGAGTAGACCGCAAATTATAGAAAGTGAAGGAATTAAAAACTCATGAAAATGTTGGCTGGTTGGTACTTATCAGTGTTGAAGAAAAGTGGTGGTAAGTGTTGGAGAGAAGACTTTGAATTAGGGTCCCAGCTATTCCGTGAATGAAGGAGGGTGTCCCGCAGGTCAGCAGGCGCCTATAGTTAGTAGAGGAATGGGTCAACAGTGGCCAGATGAGCAGAACTTTTTATATGATGATAAATAATCAGTGACATTGCAGAGGAAGGGCTTGACCCTTCCTACTTGAGCGTATGTAGAGTATCAGTAATTTCTACTCCATATCTGTAGGGCTAGAGACTCCTTATAGGAGAATCAGATTTCAGTGAAAACCTTAATAGTGGTAGATGTTAATTCAACCTGATTCTTGCAGTTGAATCAGGAAGACAGGACTGTGGTCCCTTTATATATGTATGTATATAAAGAGAAAGTAATATAGACTTATACAAGTTTAAATTAATACAGTATCTAGTTCCACTTTGAAATCTGAATTTAATTCTAATTTTATTTTCTTCAGGATTTTTAAAAAGTCGAGATCGTGCCTATACAAAATTCTACACCCTTTTATCCAAAACACAGATTTTTATTCGTTTCATTGAAGAATGTAGTTTTGTAAGTGATAAAGATACTGGATTGGCTTTTTTTGATGACTGCATAGAAAAGGTAAAAGTTTATCCTATATATCAGTATTAAAGAACAACTTTAATAGTTTGCTTACCTTTGTAATCGTTATTGTTATTATTAGCAAATGATCTGAGGAAGGCATTGAAGGTATGATGTCTGTGTGTTGCACATGCACAGGAAAATGTTCAGTGCTGGGGTTCATTGTAAGAATTATTTTCCTTTGTGGTATCTAGAACTACCGTACATAGCTAATTTTTCTCTTTGAATCACATTTTTGTTTTGTATTTAATACTCAGAATATCATTGAAACTCCTGAATCTATTTTTTTTCATGACTAAATTACGATTTAGCAGTTCATTAAAAAATACTTAGTTGGGGGAATTCCCTGGTGGTCCAGTGGTTAGGACCCCTCACTTTCACTGCTGAGGGCCCAGGTTCAGCGACTGCTCAGGATGCTAAGTTTCTACAAGCCACACAGGACACCTTAAAGAAACCACCCACCCCACCCCCCAGAATTTAATTTTGCAGATAATAGAAGTCCCATGTTTCTGTTATTTTAGTGTCTTTCCAAATACTTTACTGATATATTTCTTTTGTCCTAATGGAAGCTATTTGGACATATGTTAGGGCTTTACTCAGTCATCATAAGGAAGTTTAAGTTGATTTTTTTTTTTTTTAAAGATTTATTTATTTATTTATTTATTTTGGGCGGGGGTCGGGTTGGGGAGGGAGGGGAGCGGGCGGGCCACTTCTATTGGTCCTTCATTTCTCCATTTTCATCCGTCTTTGTTCTTTGGCCCGTGTGGGCCTCCCATTGCGGTGGCCTCTGTCGTTGCAGAGCACCGGCTCTGGGCGCATGTGCTCTAGAGCTCTGGCTCGGTAACTGGACACATCGGTCCAGGCGCTCCGCGGCATGTGGGATCTTCCCAGGCCAGAGATGGAACCGGCACCCCTTGCACTGCATGGCGGTGTCCTTACCCACTGGACCACCAGGGGAAGCCCCTAAGTTGATTTTTAAATTTGAATTTATTTTTGTCTGCACTGGGTCTTCACTGCTGCATGGAGTCTTTCTCCAGTTGTTGAGAGCAGGGACTGTTCTCTAGCTGCAGTGTGCAGGCTTCTCCTGCCAGTGGCCTCTCTTGTGTGGAGCCTGGGCTCTGGGGTAAGCGGGCTGCAGTAGTTGCAGCAGTCAGGCTCAGTAGTGTGGTGCATGGGCTTACTAGTTGCTTTACAGCATGTGGAACCTTCCTTGACCAGGGATCTAACCCATGTGCCCTGCATTGGTAGGCAGATTCTTAACCATTGGACTGCTGTGGAAGTCCTAAGTTGATGTAGGACGGTGATAACTCATATTTTTTCTCATTTTTAATAAAATCCTTATTTTTGCTAGATGGATCTTGGGACTTACTGTTTATGCAAACTCTGTATTATATAAAATTAGAGATTATATCCAAAAAAGATAGATTGTTATGACATTGTAATTTAATGATTTGTATATCTTAAAAGATGTGAACAACCCTTATACAGACGACTGCTCAGGAGGCTAAGTTTCTACAAGCCACACAGGACACCTTAAAGAAACCACCGACCCCCCCCAGAATTTAATTTTGCAGATAATAGAAGTCCCATGTTTCTGTTATTTTAGTGTCTTTCCAAATACTTTACTGATATATTTCTTTTGTCCTAATGGAAGCTATTTGGACATATGTTAGGGCTTTACTCAGTCATCATAAGGAAGTTTAAGTTGATTTTTTTTTTTTTTAAAGATTTATTTATTTATTTATTTATTTTGGGCGGGGGTTGGGTTGGGGAGGGAGGGGAGCGGGCAGGCCACTTCTATTGGTCCTTCATTTCTCCATTTTCATCCGTCTTTGTTCTTTGGCCCGTGTGGGCCTCCCATTGCGGTGGCCTCTGTCGTTGCAGAGCACCGGCTCTGGGCGCATGTGCTCTAGAGCTCTGGCTCGGTAACTGGACACATCGGTCCAGGCGCTCCGCGGCATGTGGGATCTTCCCAGGCCAGAGATGGAACCGGCACCCCTTGCACTGCATGGCAGTGTCCTTACCCACTGGACCACCAGGGAAGCCCCTAAGTTGATTTTAAATTTGAATTTATTTTTGTCTGCACTGGGTCTTCACTGCTGCATGGAGTCTTTCTCCAGTTGTTGAGAGCAGGGACTGTTCTCTAGCTGCAGTGTGCAGGCTTCTCCTGCCAGTGGCCTCTCTTGTGTGGAGCCTGGGCTCTGGGGTAAGCGGGCTGCAGTAGTTGCAGCAGTCAGGCTCAGTAGTGTGGTGCATGGGCTTACTAGTTGCTTTACAGCATGTGGAACCTTCCTTGACCAGGGATCTAACCCATGTGCCCTGCATTGGTAGGCAGATTCTTAACCATTGGACTGCTGTGGAAGTCCTAAGTTGATGTAGGACGGTGATAACTCATATTTTTTCTCATTTTTAATAAAATCCTTATTTTTACTAGATGGATCTTGGGACTTACTGTTTATGCAAACTCTGTATTATATAAAATTAGAGATTATATCCAAAAAAGATAGATTGTTATGACATTGTAATTTAATGATTTGTATATCTTAAAAGATGTGAATAATTTTCTCCCGTTATATCAATGTGCTCTTTTCCATCTAAGCTGGCAAGGAAGCCCCTCTCATTATATCAAGTGTGATCTAAAACTCCAGGAATATGGTTTACTTAAATATTAATAGTCCAATATCATTAGTTGGAGAAGCTTAGGTACCATCAGTCACTACTCTGTATTGTTGCCTGGAGAATTCCATGGGCAGAAGACCCTGGTGGGCTACGGTTTTGGGGGTCACAAAGAGGCAGACACAACTGAGCAATTGAGCACAGATATTATCAGTCACCAATGCAGAGGTTTAGTAATAATGACATTTTTACTTTGAGAAACTACGTTCTCCTTCTGATTGCCCATCTTATCCTTCTGAAAAGGGATTTATGAGCGAACTAATCAAAATGAATTGTTTTCTGTCCTAATAGACATAAGAGAAATATTATTCTTTAGCCTAATAGTACGGGGACCACCAACTATATTGTGAAGTGTTTCATATCTGCCTAGTATTAAAAAAAGAATAGTTTTAAAATACGAATCTGGTAATTAAATTCACAATAGACCTTTTCACTAAGAATTCTCTTTTTTTCCCTAGTTGTTTCCTGATAAAGGCACAGAGAAAACAGATAAGGTATTTTTTCCTTAAGTAAAAGTTTGAACATTTCAGAATCAGTTCTTACTTATATGCAAATTAATTGGAGAAAATAATTATTTTTAGGTTGATTTTGATTCAGCAGAAGATACCAAATTGATAGAGCTAGATGATTCACAGAAAAGTGAGCACACTGTTTTCATAATGCCACCTGAGCCACCTCCTGATGACGGAAAGGATCTGTCACCAAAGTACAGGTAGCAGGAATGGTTTTAAAGAGTTGTTTGGGCACCCAATAGTTTGATCTTTTGCAATTATTAGTAGATACGTGTATTAATCATTTGTAAAGGTCATTTTCAAAATGTATTCAGTGAACTAGTGGAGATGACTTTTATGGAGGTATCACCAGGTATTGTAATTTAAGAACCAACTGGACAACCCTATTTGAAAGAAAGCCAGATGTTTATCACTGTTAACCTAAATGTTTACCATACTTTAATCTTTAAAATGTTAAATCTCTGAAGAAAAAGTTTGTGAGGATCCTGTCCCTTTGGGGAGTTCTCTTACCAGTACAGAACTATGAAATTCTTAATGCATTATAAGCGATCAGAGGCAACTTAAAAGTAGAGGGCCGGAATCATTCTTGATTAAAATAAACTTACAGGATTTGGATGGGAATCATATGAAATTAAAAAGTTTGATTATTTATTATTTTATGATCACAGAAGTATCTTTAATTCATTTAGGAAAAAAAAAAAAACCTAGCACATCATTTTAGCACCAGTACTTAATGTCTGTTAATAATTGTATGTCTGTCTCTTTGTCTTTTTTATACATATATTTGAATTTACTATACTTAAATACTAGTTCATCTTGCATATATTTGTTGTGATACGTGTTTACCTTTAATGGTCTGAACATTTTTCCATGCCAGTAAATATTTTTGTGTCATACCATTTTGAATAACCACATTGCATGTATTTATTGTGATTTGTTAAACTAGTCTCCTGTGGATTTATTTGTAGTTCTTGGCTATCTGTATCTTTGTGTATATACACAGTTATTTTCTTAGGCTGTATTCATAAAAGAATTTCTGGGGCAATGGGAATATAAAATATAAGTGTTTTCCAAAAGTATAAAATTAATATATAATGTCACTATGACTGTATATGCAAATTAATTGGAGAAAATAATTATTTTTAGGTTGATTTTGATTCAGCAGAAGATACCAAATTGATAGAGCTAGATGATTCACAGAAAAGTGAGCACACTGTTTTCATAATGCCACCTGAGCCACCTCCTGATGACGGAAAGGATCTGTCACCAAAGTACAGGTAGCAGGAATGGTTTTAAAGAGTTGTTTGGGCACCCAATAGTTTGATCTTTTGCAATTATTAGTAGATACGTGTATTAATCATTTGTAAAGGTCATTTTCAAAATGTATTCAGTGAACTAGTGGAGATGACTTTTATGGAGGTATCACCAGGTATTGTAATTTAAGAACCAACTGGACAACCCTATTTGAAAGAAAGCCAGATGTTTATCACTGTTAACCTAAATGTTTACCATACTTTAATCTTTATAATGTTTAATCTCTGAAGAAAAGTTTGTGAGGATCCTGTCCCTTTGGGGAGTTCTCTTACCAGTACAGAACTATGAAATTCTTAATGCATTATAAGCAATCAGAGGCAACTTAAAAGTAGAGGGCCGGAATCATTCTTGATTAAAATAAACTTACAGGATTTGGATGGGAATCATATGAAATTAAAAAGTTTGATTATTTATTATTTTATGATCACAGAAGTATCTTTAATTCATTTAGGAAAAAAAAAAAAACCTAGCACATCATTTTAGCACCAGTACTTAATGTCTGTTAATAATTGTATGTCTGTCTCTTTGTCTTTTTTATACATATATTTGAATTTACTATACTTAAATACTAGTTCATCTTGCATATATTTGTTGTGATACGTGTTTACCTTTAATGGTCTGAACATTTTTCCATGCCAGTAAATATTTTTGTGTCATACCATTTTGAATAACCACATTGCATGTATTTATTGTGATTTGTTAAACTAGTCTCCTGTGGATTTATTTGTAGTTCTTGGCTATCTGTATCTTTGTGTATATACACAGTTATTTTCTTAGGCTGTATTCATAAAAGAATTTCTGGGGCAATGGGAATATAAAATATAAGTGTTTTCCAAAAGTATAAAATTAATATATAATGTCACTATGACTGTATAAAAATGAAAAATGTATATTTGAGATTAAGTGATTTAATTAAGTACTCTTGATTGCATGTTAATTACAGAAAGAGAACTTTGTTTTACTTTGGCTTTAGTCACTATGTTGGAATGCAGGTATTGACAAATAAGTAAATCAAATAGGAAAGGTAATATATTTCAAAAGAAAATTGGCTAAAGGAAATAAGCAGTTTCTAAGAAATCTGACTTACCAATAATATGAAAGTATGTTAAACTTTCCTAGTATTTAAATAAATGCAAACCAAATAATAAGTCCAAGCGTTTTTATTCTGTCAGCTTGAAGGTTGGCTGACTATCCTACTAATTAGAGTGTATTTTAGAGAATAGATAACTATAATTTCTCTGGAAATAATTTTATAGTGATTATAATAATATTTATTTTCCTGATAGATGTTTATCATAGCAAACCCTATTATTGGGCATTATTCTAAGAAGTTAAGCAAGCAAAATATTCACAAAGATAAATGCACAAAGATAAAGATACTTATTGCAAAAATTGAGAAATAACCTGAAAATGTCTGACAGTAAAGAATTTGTTAAATTGTGGCACATCCCTAACATAAAAATATTATGGAATTTTTCTTTTAAATATGAATGCAAGGAACCTTTATTAAAAAACCCTACAAGGTACACAAATTGTTATTTTTAATATAAATTATTACTTAACATATATGTTTTGTCTGTTAATAATTGTATGTCTGTCTCTTTGTCTTTTTATTATATTTGAATTTACTATACTTAAATACTAGTTCATCTTGCATATATTTGTTGTGATACGTGTTTACCTTTAATGGTCTGAACATTTTTCCATGCCAGTAAATATTTTTGTGTCATACCATTTTGAATAACCACATTGCATGTATTTATTGTGATTTGTTAAACTAGTCTCCTGTGGATTTATTTGTAGTTCTTGGCTATCTGTATCTTTGTGTATATACACAGTTATTTTCTTAGGCTGTATTCATAAAAGAATTTCTGGGGCAATGGGAATATAAAATATAAGTGTTTTCCAAAAGTATAAAATTAATATATAATGTCACTATGACTGTATAAAAATGAAAAATGTATATTTGAGATTAAGTGATTTAATTAAGTACTCTTGATTGCATGTTAATTACAGAAAGAGAACTTTGTTTTACTTTGGCTTTAGTCACTATGTTGGAATGCAGGTATTGACAAATAAGTAAATCAAATAGGAAAGGTAATATATTTCAAAAGAAAATTGGCTAAAGGAAATAAGCAGTTTCTAAGAAATCTGACTTACCAATAATATGAAAGTATGTTAAACTTTCCTAGTATTTAAATAAATGCAAACCAAATAATAAGTCCAAGCGTTTTTATTCTGTCAGCTTGAAGGTTGGCTGACTATCCTACTAATTAGAGTGTATTTTAGAGAATAGATAACTATAATTTCTCTGGAAATAATTTTATAGTGATTATAATAATATTTATTTTCCTGATAGATGTTTATCATAGCAAACCCTATTATTGGGCATTATTCTAAGAAGTTAAGCAAGCAAAATATTCACAAAGATAAATGCACAAAGATAAAGATACTTATTGCAAAAATTGAGAAATAACCTGAAAATGTCTGACAGTAAAGAATTTGTTAAATTGTGGCACATCCCTAACATAAAAATATTATGGAATTTTTCTTTTAAATATGAATGCAAGGAACCTTTATTAAAAAAAAACCCTACAAGGTACACAAATTGTTATTTTTTAATATAAATTATTACTTAACATATATGTTTTGTTGAGTTATTCTTCTGTCAAAATATCAAGGTTTTTCTGTGTTCTAGAGATTGTTTGAAAGTAACATACAGGATGAGAAGGAGCCAGAAATTTCCATATAGTCTACATATCTTATAATTATATCATATTATATTTTTGCAAGAGAAATTTGTATACAAGAATTTTGGAGAATAATGCTGGGTACATTTGAGGTTTGGAAATATACACCTAGATTCTTGGGTACATTTGAGGTTTGGAAATATACACCTAGATTCTGGTGTTATATGAAGAGTTGATGTATTTTAAATCAGCAGTTCTATTTTTGCTCTTTATTTTAGTTACAAATACTTTCCAAGACTGGACCTTAAGCTTTTTGACAGACCGCAGGAGCTGAAACTTTGTTTTAGTAGACACTCTACTGGGAGTAGCATTACAGACAGCCCAGCTCTCATGGCCAAGAGAACCAAACAGGTCAGATACTTTTTGTCTGATTTAAAATGTCAGCTGTGCCTGTGTGATGTGTAGCTCATAGTTTAGACTTATCACCCACAGGAATCATTTGAAGACCCCCTATGTTGTTAATGATTTAAAACTGATTTCTTGCAACCCTACTTACAGTAGTGAGGCTGCAGTTTTTGAATGCTTACATTTATGTTCTAAGAGAAACTTGGACACTAAATCCATTAAAAGTAAGCTTGATTGAAATATAGCTCACATTCCATACAGTTCACTCATTTAAGTAAGCTCCCTGTCTCTTCATGTGCTCAGGGCTGCACAACCCACCTTATAGTATATAATAATATTTATTTTTTTTCCTGATAGATGTTTATCATAGCAAACCCTATTATTGGGCATTATTCTAAGAAGTTAAGCAAGCAAAATATTCACAAAGATAAATGCACAAAGATAAAGATACTTATTGCAAAAATTGAGAAATAACCTGAAAATGTCTGACAGTAAAGAATTTGTTAAATTGTGGCACATCCCTAACATAAAAATATTATGGAATTTTTCTTTTAAATATGAATGCAAGGAACCTTTATTAAAAAAAAACCCTACAAGGTACACAAATTGTTATTTTTTAATATAAATTATTACTTAACATATATGTTTTGTTGAGTTATTCTTCTGTCAAAATATCAAGGTTTTTCTGTGTTCTAGAGATTGTTTGAAAGTAACATACAGGATGAGAAGGAGCCAGAAATTTCCATATAGTCTACATATCTTATAATTATATCATATTATATTTTTGCAAGAGAAATTTGTATACAAGAATTTTGGAGAATAATGCTGGGTACATTTGAGGTTTGGAAATATACACCTAGATTCTTGGGTACATTTGAGGTTTGGAAATATACACCTAGATTCTGGTGTTATATGAAGAGTTGATGTATTTTAAATCAGCAGTTCTATTTTTGCTCTTTATTTTAGTTACAAATACTTTCCAAGACTGGACCTTAAGCTTTTTGACAGACCGCAGGAGCTGAAACTTTGTTTTAGTAGACACTCTACTGGGAGTAGCATTACAGACAGCCCAGCTCTCATGGCCAAGAGAACCAAACAGGTCAGATACTTTTTGTCTGATTTAAAATGTCAGCTGTGCCTGTGTGATGTGTAGCTCATAGTTTAGACTTATCACCCACAGGAATCATTTGAAGACCCCCTATGTTGTTAATGATTTAAAACTGATTTCTTGCAACCCTACTTACAGTAGTGAGGCTGCAGTTTTTGAATGCTTACATTTATGTTCTAAGAGAAACTTGGACACTAAATCCATTAAAAGTAAGCTTGATTGAAATATAGCTCACATTCCATACAGTTCACTCATTTAAGTAAGCTCCCTGTCTCTTCATGTGCTCAGGGCTGCACAACCCACCCACCACAGTCAGTCATGGAATGTTGCCTCTCCCTAAGAAGATAGCCCACACCTCTAAGCTGGTAACCCCCCAGTTCTTTTGTCTTCCACAGCCCCAGGCAGTCAGTGATCCTTTTCTGTCTGTATGGTGGTGCCTATTCTGGGCATTTTATAAAAATGGAAGTGTATAGCTTGTGGTCTTTTGTGATTGGCTTCTTTCACTTAGCATGATGTTTTTAAGGTTCATCAGTGCTGCACAGTCTATCAGTATTTGATGTGTTTTTATTGCTGAATAATACTACATTGTGTGGACTGTTCTGTTTGCCCATTCATATACATGTGGGTGATTCCTACGTTCTGGCTTATATGCATAGTAGTGCTGTCAACATTTGTGTCCTGATATTTGTGTGATTATGTTTTCATTTTTTTGGATGTGTACCTAAAGTAGAATTGCTGTGTCACATAGAAACTCTGTGTTTAACCTTCTGAGAAATTGTCAGACTGTTTTCCAAAATGGGTGTACCATTTAAAATTCCCACCGTCAGTGGGAATCTCACCACATCCTTGTTCATTCTTTTTTTTTTTTTTAAGATTTATTTATTTATTTATTTTTGGGGGCGAGGGTTGGGGAGGGAGGGGAGCGGGCGGGCCACTTCTATTGGTCTTTCATTTTTCTATTTTCATCCGTCTTTGTTCTTTGGCCCCTGTGGGCCTCCCATCGCGGTGGCGTCTGTCGTTGCAGAGCGCCGGCTCTGGGCGCAAGCGCTCCAGAGCTCCGGCTCGGTAATTGGACACATCAGTCCAGCCGCTCCGCGGCACATGGGATCTTCCCAGGCCAGGGATCAAACTGGCACCCCTTGCACTGCAAGGCGGTGTCCTTACCCACTGGACCACCAGGGGAAGCCCCCTTGTTCATTCTTGTTATCTTCTGTCTGATTTGACCATTGTAGTGAGGGTGCAGTTTTTGAATGCTTACATTTATGTTCTAAGAGAAACTTGGACACTAAATCCATTAAAAGTAAGCTTGATTGAAATATAGCTCACATTCCATACAGTTCACTCATTTAAGTAAGCTCCCTGTCTCTTCATGTGCTCAGGGCTGCACAACCCACCCACCACAGTCAGTCATGGAATGTTGCCTCTCCCTAAGAAGATAGCCCACACCTCTAAGCTGGTAACCCCCCAGTTCTTTTGTCTTCCACAGCCCCAGGCAGTCAGTGATCCTTTTCTGTCTGTATGGTGGTGCCTATTCTGGGCATTTTATAAAAATGGAAGTGTATAGCTTGTGGTCTTTTGTGATTGGCTTCTTTCACTTAGCATGATGTTTTTAAGGTTCATCAGTGCTGCACAGTCTATCAGTATTTGATGTGTTTTTATTGCTGAATAATACTACATTGTGTGGACTGTTCTGTTTGCCCATTCATATACATGTGGGTGATTCCTACGTTCTGGCTTATATGCATAGTAGTGCTGTCAACATTTGTGTCCTGATATTTGTGTGATTATGTTTTCATTTTTTTGGATGTGTACCTAAAGTAGAATTGCTGTGTCACATAGAAACTCTGTGTTTAACCTTCTGAGAAATTGTCAGACTGTTTTCCAAAATGGGTGTACCATTTAAAATTCCCACCGTCAGTGGGAATCTCACCACATCCTTGTTCATTCTTTTTTTTTTTTTTAAGATTTATTTATTTATTTATTTTTGGGGGCGAGGGTTGGGGAGGGAGGGGAGCGGGCGGGCCACTTCTATTGGTCTTTCATTTTTCTATTTTCATCCGTCTTTGTTCTTTGGCCCCTGTGGGCCTCCCATCGCGGTGGCGTCTGTCGTTGCAGAGCGCCGGCTCTGGGCGCAAGCGCTCCAGAGCTCCGGCTCGGTAATTGGACACATCAGTCCAGCCGCTCCGCGGCACATGGGATCTTCCCAGGCCAGGGATCAAACTGGCACCCCTTGCACTGCAAGGCGGTGTCCTTACCCACTGGACCACCAGGGGAAGCCCCCTTGTTCATTCTTGTTATCTTCTGTCTTTTTGATTATAACCATCTACTGTATATGAAGTGCTATCACTGTGATTTTGATGTTTCTTCGTGGTTAGTATAAATATATTTTCTACTGAATATTATATTCTAAAGGGAGTTAACTTAGGACAAACGACATCTTGCTTTAACGCTGTATTTGGTTTAGGTAAAAGAGTTAAACTGTGGTTGGATGTGAAAGTGAATGAATGAGGGCTTCCCTGGTGGTCCAGTGGGTAAGGACACCGCCTTGCAGTGCAAGCGGCGCCGGTTCGATCCCTGGCCTGGGAAGATCCCACGTGCCGCGGAGCGGCTGGACCGATGTGTCCAATTACCGAGCCGGAGCTCTGGCGCGCATGTGCCCAGAGCCAGTGCTCTGCGACGACAGACGCCACCGCGATGGGAGGCCCACACGGGTCAAAAGACAAAGATGGATGAAAATAAGAGAAATGAAAGACCAATAGAAGTGGCCCACCCGCCCCCTCCCTCCCCAGCCCACCCCCGCCTCACCCCCCAAAATAAATACATACATAAATCTTTAAAAAAAAAAAAAAAAAAGAAAGTGAATGAATGAATTTCATTCGTGTACAGTCTCTCAAATCCTAGGTGACACCCGTGGTGATCTTGAATCTCATGTAGTACACAGTCCTCTCAGTGTTGCTGCAGAGAATTTTTTTTTTATCAGCGTAATAAATTTCTATCAGCTTAATAAAAGGCAAGTTTTTTAAATTGGAGAATTTGACTAAGTCTCATTTTCACCAGGATTTTCTTTCCAGGCAAGTCTGTTGGAAATAGAGCTCATAACAGTACATTTATTTAGAACGCAGCTGCAGAGGGTCTGCAGTGCGAGGCTGACGACGTGCGTGCAGGGCTCTGTCGGGGCTGAAAGCCTGTGGTGTGTGGCAGAGCAGAGCAAGTGGCTCTGATACCTTTGCTCTCTTCACCTAAATCAGAATGAAATCAGAAGTAGAAAACATATCTGTCAAACTATTAGGTAGGAATATCTGTGATCTTTCTCAGACTGTGTTGCCTGCAGAGGAGTAGGGCTTTTTAAGGAATAAGGGAAGGAATTAACACAGAAGGTAGAATAAAAACTCTTGGTGGGGAATAGCCAAGGGCATCTTAAACGTTTTAGTTGGGAAAAGAGTGAGAAGGCTCTGACTTTTCCCAGAATGATACCATAACTCATAAGCTATGAATAGTTAAATCCTTTTCATTTGTCAAACATTTGGCGTGCCATCTATGTGAAGGGCACTTAATTACCCATTATATTATTATAATATGATCTCCACTTTTAGGAGATACATGCTTGCCAAAAAATAATTAGACTACACTATAAAGTGCTTCTATAGAAAGAGCTATGTGGCACTAAGTAGGAAGCCATTCACAAAAGCAAAACTATGAAATGCGTGATTTTAGAGTGAAATTTTACATTAGATTTTTCTGTCCCTTTTACTTTTCACTTCTCCTATCATTCCTAATAAATTTCACTGAATGTCATATTGTTTTATTTATTCTCTTTCTAGGAGATAAAAACCGCTCATAAATTGGCGAAGAGGTGTTATACAAATCCACCACAATGGGCCAAGTGTCTCTTCAGTCACTGTTACAGTTTGTGGTTTATTTGTCTCCCAGCCTATGTTAGAGTTTCTCATCATAAGGTCAGAGCACTTCAGCAGGCATATGATGTACTTATTAAGATGAGGAAGACAGATGTGGATCCCCTAGATGAGGCAAGTATAACAAATTGAGTTGTTACTAAGAGAAATCCTATTTGTAATTCTATGAAAATGTAGGTCTGAATTGCTTTGAGTATCCTCAAATATTTTCCTTAAACTGTTACCCTGTTTCATAGAGCTAATATACCTACTGTTTGTTTTAAAATACATTTACTTAAAATGATTGCTTTGAGCTGAAGCAGGGGTAGACTTACTTAGAACAGATTGTTTGCTCTTGATAAATAGAAAAAATACTGATTTAACTTTATTCTTGACATAACTTTACTAGGAAGCAAATAGGCTTTGAGTAAGTGGCTTTCCACTTAGGACCTGTGTCCTAGATGGATTACGTAACCTATCTGTGTTTCAGATTATATATCTGAAATTGTAGGTCTGAGTTTCTCAGCCTAGGCACTGTTGACATTTTAGCCCACAAATTATTTATTGTGGGGTCCTGTGCATGCTAAGATGTTTAGCAACATCCCAGCCTCTACACACGAGATGCCAGTGGCTCCGTGCAATCAGAAATGTCTGCAGACATTGCCAGACATCCCCTGGAGGATACAATTACCCTAAGGATGTATATGGTTAAATCAGTTACTATACATAATGTGCCTAGACAGGTACCTGGTAGTAAGCACTCAGTGAATAGTGTGCTGAATCTCTTTAAGCTCAGAACCATCCTCAGGGCTAGGCGGTGGTATAATCCAGTTGATAGTTAAAGAAACTGAGTCACTGATTTAGCTCTCCTCTTTGCTCTTTTTCCCTTTAAAAGTTATTTTTGTGTTAAAATAACTAAAGTCGATATTTAGAACTGGATTATAATTTAAAATGTAGTTGCAATAAAAAATTTTAGAGTAATTGATGTTTGGGAAGGAGAGACCACAAGGTTAGAAGAGAAATGTGCTTGAAGAGGGGGCATGTTATCGGCTAGTTGTTTATATTTAGCGAGTTTCTTACTCTTTTCAAATAAAAAAGATCTGAAACTGGTAAGGTATGTATGTTATTAAGATTTAATAATGCTGTGAGCACACTAAACTTTTTTCTCTTGAATATTACCTGTATCTTAACAACTTTTCAGATACAAAGCTAGAACAAATACTAAAATATCCATACTCACATGTGATTACATATTTTCTCATCTGAAGTTTATAAAACTATCTGGAAATTAAAAGTGCTTGATCAGAATTAGTGTGTTGAACCTCATATATTTTAATGTTTTACAAAATCATTCTGATAGTTTTTATATCTAAGATATATTTTAAGATGTGCTTCAACTTTGTGAAACCACGTATTTTTTTTTAATTTTTACAGAGTTTTGTTGTTCACAGACATGTATGTTCCCAGATGAAACCACATATTTTTAAAGTACTTTAAAATATTCTCCACAAGAGAGCTAGTATTGTTACTTCACTATAAACTCGAATCACAGTTAATTCTTTGATAAAAGACAGATTGCCTGAAAAGTAATTTCCTCTAAAAATGTTTAAGGGTCTACAGTAGCTACAAGTAATCACATTATCTTATTTTTTAATGTGCAGCAGTTATGACTAATAAGCTTAAACATGTTTTTAGACTATTTTTCCAATAAGCAGTCTGATAGAACGGTTAAAATTTGGAGGTTAATTTGTTATATTCCTACTTCTAACAAGTTAATACTGACAGATTTGTAGTCACCTGAAGTAATTACATCTCTAAAGCTGGAAGAAAGAAATGTTTATTTTATTGTGTTTTTAAAATTTTGGCCTCTTTTATTGATTTTATTGTCCATTTAGAAATGTTTATTTTAAAACTTAAGGATGCATATTTGCTTGGCATATTAGATATTTTGTTTATTAGCACATGAACATTTTCACAGTATTTTTATGTACATTATTTGCTTCGGTATTCCCAGCAACTGTTTGAGGCAACTATATTAGTTACATTTTGCAAAGAAAGACTTTTGAAACTTAGATGAATGACACACACACATAATGCCAGCTAGCGTGTAAGCAATTTTGATTTTTATTCTCCTGATCTGTAGAAGCCACTGTCTCACTCACTGCTTAGTGTTTAAATCTAACAGCTTTATGTTCTGTGTGTTATATTTGTAACAGTGTAATGCCATAGATTTTTAAATAAAACCCAGAAATAGCATGTACCATGTAGGCTAAATTATAAAATGCATGATGCATTTTGTTTTTAATATTATTTACTAAAGTTTTAATGGAAATGAAACATTTGTGTCAAGCTTGTTCTTACCTTGTCTCATCAGTTTATTCATATAGATATTGTTGTACGTTGATTGGTAACAAACCACCTCAGAACTTAGTGGCTTATAATAACCATTTTATTAATTCTTACTGTTTTATTTGCTGAGAATCCAGGAAGGAATGGGGATTACTTTTCTCTGCATCGCATTGACTAGAATCACTTGGTTGTAATCAATTGCAAGCTGGTCTAGTTTGGAAGGTCTAAGGCAGCTTAAGTCAAACCCTAGCCTAGGTACCTTGGCAGGGCTATCTGGAAGGCTGGACTCAGATGGACCCCACTTCCTCCGTGTAGTCTCAGACCCCCTCCTTGTGATACTTGGGCTTTTTTATGATAGCTTAGCACTCCAAGAGCATGTGTTTCAAGAGAGAGAAGTAGAAACTGGCCTAAGGCTTCTTAAGGCTTAAGCCAGGAAACAGGTACAGTTGTCACTTTAGGCAAATTCTATTGGTCATGGAATCTCAGACTTTCCCCCTCAGTTCAAGGGGGAGGGACACAGACCTCTCAATGGGAGGAGTAGTAAAGTCTTTGTGGCCATCTTTCATCTACCATAGATATCCAAAAGGTATCATGCTGTAGGCAACTAATACTGCAATTGAAAAATCGTCTCCCTGACATTGTTACTGTTTCTTTCGTTTGGTGTCTGCCTCTTATACAAGTAAGCCTGGACAGTTGAAGGAATATTTTAAAGTACTGAATATTTGAAGTGTTGAAGGTATACTTTGGAATAAATTAATTGTTGAGAATGGTTTTTGAAAATTCAGATTAATCCCAATTTGACACAGAAAGTGTTTACTTCTTCAGTACTCATGGGATCTTAGAGTTGAATAGGACTTGAAGATACTTTAGTAAAACTTCAGCCTAAAGCCTGAGGTATTGGAAGTCTGTAATGCATAGACCTTGTCTGTACTTGAGTTGGCTCGGTTAGGAAGTGTGTCTTATGCTGAGTTCAGATCCAGCTGCTGTGGCCTTCTGCCACTGCAGAGGTTGCCACTGAAGTGACGGGTCCCAGGTGTTTGAAGAGTGCTCTCATGCCACGTTCTTCTCAACTGTGCCTCGTAGCTCACCTGCTCCCCCATTTGTGTCTGATTTACGTAGTGATCGTTGCCTGCCACTTCTTGAACCCAGTCATTTGTAAAGTCACTCTTAACAGTTTTTGGATTCTTCTGCTCCTGAATTAAGCTGTCCATTTCTAGCCATATAGTACTCATCTAGGATCCTCCGCCTCTTCACATCTCTTTCCCTGCTTCATCTCTTGAATAAAATATCCTTGTTCATTTTTTTTTTACTTTCCCTTTTAGTGGAGATCACAATTTCTTTTGACATTCCGCCTAGGTACCTTGGCAGGGCTATCTGGAAGGCTGGACTCAGATGGACCCCACTTCCTCCGTGTCGTCTCAGACCCCCTCCTTGTGATACTTGGGCTTTTTTATGATAGCTTAGCACTCCAAGAGCATGTGTTTCAAGAGAGAGAGTAGAAACTGGCCTAAGGCTTCTAAGGCTTAAGCCAGGAAACAGGTACAGTTGTCACTTTAGGCAAATTCTATTGGTCATGGAATCTCAGACTTTCCCCCTCAGTTCAAGGGGGAGGGACACAGACCTCTCAATGGGAGGAGTAGTAAAGTCTTTGTGGCCATCTTTCATCTACCATAGATATCCAAAAGGTATCATGCTGTAGGCAACTAATACTGCAATTGAAAAATCGCCTCCTGACATTGTTACTGTTTCTTTCGTTTGGTGTCTGCCTCTTATACAAGTAAGCCTGGACAGTTGAAGGAATATTTTAAAGTACTGAATATTTGAAGTGTTGAAGGTATACTTTGGAATAAATTAATTGTTGAGAATGGTTTTTGAAAATTCAGATTAATCCCAATTTGACACAGAAAGTGTTTACTTCTTCAGTACTCATGGGATCTTAGAGTTGAATAGGACTTGAAGATACTTTAGTAAAACTTCAGCCTAAAGCCTGAGGTATTGGAAGTCTGTAATACATAGACCTTGTCTGTACTTGAGTTGGCTCGGTTAGGAAGTGTGTCTTATGCTGAGTTCAGATCCAGCTGCTGTGGCCTTCTGCCACTGCAGAGGTTGCCACTGAAGTGACGGGTCCCAGGTGTTTGAAGAGTGCTCTCATGCCACGTTCTTCTCAACTGTGCCTCGTAGCTCACCTGCTCCCCCATTTGTGTCTGATTTACGTAGTGATCGTTGCCTGCCACTTCTTGAACCCAGTCATTTGTAAAGTCACTCTTAACAGTTTTTGGATTCTTCTGCTCCTGAATTAAGCTGTCCATTTCTAGCCATATAGTACTCATCTAGGATCCTCCGCCTCTTCACATCTCTTTCCCTGCTTCATCTCTTGAATAAAATATCCTTGTTCATTTTTTTTTTACTTTCCCTTTTAGTGGAGATCACAATTTGACTTTATGGTGCCACTTAGAGTTGTCCGGCAAGTCTGTCATAATTAGAGGACCTCTTATAAGTCCCAATAAGACTAGCCTTTTCTGTATATTTTCTTTATTCTCAAGTTAAACTATAGTAGTCGTTGGCTTCCATGTTCACCACTCTTGTAAGCTGGCTAGCCCTTTGCCAGGGATTCTTGTAATTCCTGTTTTATTCTTCATGGTTTCTGCTATTGTCTATCAGGTGTGAGATTCAAAACTTTCAGGAGTTCCCAGTTGAATTGTCTTCTTCCGATCAAATCTAGCCCTCTCCACTAAATACATGTTCTTAGAAAACTCTGCTAATAATACTGCAGTGTTTTTTAAATTCCTTCTCATACTTTTTAAAGACATGGGTTTATAGAATTCTTTTTGTTACATAGGGCATGTTAGAGATGCTGCTTTTACCTCCTTTAGCATAAAATACAAGCCATGATTTGGGAGAGATCTATTTTAATCATGCTTGATTTCAAAATGAATTCTTTCTCAACTTAGGGACAATAGTAGTTGGTCCCCCTTTGTGTGAACTTAAGTTACTGAAACAAATGGTGTATGTGCCCGTAGGTATTATGTGGAAAAGTTAATAGTGCTGGTGCTTCCATTGATGAATAGGTTTTTAGAATAGTTTGCTAAGACTCTCTAAAACCAGAACAGAGGACAATGTAGTAATAACTGTTGAATAGCTTTGACAAGAATTGAGTGAAGTCATGTAAAAACATGTACAAGTTACAGATTAATACACTGATGCTCTGATGTGATTTTTTGTTAGGTGTGCTATCGAGTAGTGATGCAGCTTTGTGGACTTTGGGGTCATCCTGTTTTAGCAGTGAGAGTTTTATTTGAAATGAAAACTGCTAAAATAAAGCCAAATGCTATTACTTACGGCTATTATAATAAGGTAAGTAGGATTGATATTAGGCAATATATGCAGCTTACTAATAAGATTGGTACATTTTATACTCATCTAGGATCCTCCGCCTCTTCACATCTCTTTCCCTGCTTCATCTCTTGAATAAAATATCCTTGTTCATTTTTTTTTTACTTTCCCTTTTAGTGGAGATCACAATTTGACTTTATGGTGCCACTTAGAGTTGTCCGGCAAGTCTGTCATAATTAGAGGACCTCTTATAAGTCCCAATAAGACTAGCCTTTTCTGTATATTTTCTTTATTCTCAAGTTAAACTATAGTAGTCGTTGGCTTCCATGTTCACCACTCTTGTAAGCTGGCTAGCCCTTTGCCAGGGATTCTTGTAATTCCTGTTTTATTCTTCATGGTTTCTGCTATTGTCTATCAGGTGTGAGATTCAAAACTTTCAGGAGTTCCCAGTTGAATTGTCTTCTTCCGATCAAATCTAGCCCTCTCCACTAAATACATGTTCTTAGAAAACTCTGCTAATAATACTGCAGTGTTTTTAACTTCCTTCTCATACTTTTTAAAGACATGGGTTTATAGAATTCTTTTTGTTACATAGGGCATGTTAGAGATGCTGCTTTTACCTCCTTTAGCATAAAATACAAGCCATGATTTGGGAGAGATCTATTTTAATCATGCTTGATTTCAAAAATGAATTCTTTCTCAACTTAGGGACAATAGTAGTTGGTCCCCCTTTGTGTGAACTTAAGTTACTGAAACAAATGGTGTATGTGCCCGTAGGTATTATGTGGAAAAGTTAATAGTGCTGGTGCTTCCATTGATGAATAGGTTTTTAGAATAGTTTGCTAAGACTCTCTAAAACCAGAACAGAGGACAATGTAGTAATAACTGTTGAATAGCTTTGACAAGAATTGAGTGAAGTCATGTAAAAACATGTACAAGTTACAGATTAATACACTGATGCTCTGATGTGATTTTTTGTTAGGTGTGCTATCGAGTAGTGATGCAGCTTTGTGGACTTTGGGGTCATCCTGTTTTAGCAGTGAGAGTTTTATTTGAAATGAAAACTGCTAAAATAAAGCCAAATGCTATTACTTACGGCTATTATAATAAGGTAAGTAGGATTGATATTAGGCAATATATGCAGCTTACTAATAAGATTGGTACATTTTTATACATTTTATTATTTAAGAAACTTAGAGGTTTTGAGGTAGAATTTTTTTTGTATATATTGTGAAAAGTGAAAGTGTTAGTCACTCAGTCATGACCAACTCTTTGTGACCCCAGGGATTGTAACCTGTAGCCCACCAGGCTCCTCTGTCCATGGGGATTCTCCAGGCAAGAGTACTGGAGTGGGTTGCCATTTCCTTCTCCAGGGGATCTTCCCCACCCAGGAATCGAACCTGGGTCTCCTACATTGCAGGTGGATCCTTTAATGTCTGAGCCACCAGGGATTTGTGTGTGTGTGTGTGTGTGTGTGTGTGTATGTGTGTTTAATACATATAAATATTCTTGATATTTATATTCCTAATAATTATGACTTTAACCTTTATTTTACCCTTAGGTAGTTTTGGAGAGCTCGTGGCCTAGCAGTACCCGCAGTGGTATCTTCTTGTGGACGAAGGTACGGAATGTGGTACGTGGCTTGGCACAGTTTAGGCAGCCGCTTAAAAATACCGTGCAAAGGTCAGAGGTCTCCTCACTATCAGGTAATACATGTGATTGTAATGGTAACTTTCTTGCTGAACCATAAGCTTTACAGGCATATGAATTGTTAGTTATATAAGGCAGAAAGCAGACATGAAATTCCAGTTGATATTTTCGTATGCTACTAAAGGTGGAGGTTGCCCTAGTCCAAAATTATCTTCTTCTCTCGCAGATTTAGAAAGTATTCTGCAACTTTGAATGAACTGTGAGCACTCGTGTTTCGTTGCAGCGATTACCAGTGAGTGACTTGTTGAATTGCTGTTGTCCTTGTCCTCAGCTCCTCCAGCTGCTCCAGGTGGAAGTGGTGGGGACACAGCGAGCCATGGCAGCGTGGACGGGGTCAACGAGGAGCACACGGTCTTCGTCAGAGATTTGATCAGGCTTGACTCCACTGACAATCACTCCAGCTCAGGTACTGAAACCTGAATTTCTCTAACCCTTTGCCTACTCTCATGTTACGTCTTCCATTTCTTAAAAAGCTTTTACCCTTTTTACTCTGTCCGTCATTATTCTAAAAAGCTTTTACCTTCCTTTAAATCTGTGCAGTATGAGTACCTTAAAAATACCGTGTATAAATAAGGGAGAAAGTACACCTCTGATTGCAGATCATTCCTCTTTTTTGTGAAAAGTGAAAGTGTTAGTCACTCAGTCATGACCAACTCTTTGTGACCCCAGGGATTGTAACCTGTAGCCCACCAGGCTCATCTGTTCATGGGGATTCTCCAGGCAAGAGTACTGGAGTGGGTTGCCATTTCCTTCTCCAGGGGATCTTCCCCACCCAGGAATCGAACCTGGGTCTCCTACATTGCAGGTGGATCCTTTAATGTCTGAGCCACCAGGGATTTGTGTGTGTGTGTGTGTGTGTGTGTGTATGTGTGTTTAATACATATAAATATTCTTGATATTTATATTCCTAATAATTATGACTTTAACCTTTATTTTACCCTTAGGTAGTTTTGGAGAGCTCGTGGCCTAGCAGTACCCGCAGTGGTATCTTCTTGTGGACGAAGGTACGGAATGTGGTACGTGGCTTGGCACAGTTTAGGCAGCCGCTTAAAAATACCGTGCAAAGGTCAGAGGTCTCCTCACTATCAGGTAATACATGTGATTGTAATGGTAACTTTCTTGCTGAACCATAAGCTTTACAGGCATATGAATTGTTAGTTATATAAGGCAGAAAGCAGACATGAAATTCCAGTTGATATTTTCGTATGCTACTAAAGGTGGAGGTTGCCCTAGTCCAAAATTATCTTCTTCTCTGCAGATTTAGAAAGTATTCTGCAACTTTGAATGAACTGTGAGCACTCGTGTTTCGTTGCAGCGATTACCAGTGAGTGACTTGTTGAATTGCTGTTGTCCTTGTCCTCAGCTCCTCCAGCTGCTCCAGGTGGAAGTGGTGGGGACACAGCGAGCCATGGCAGCGTGGACGGGGTCAACGAGGAGCACACGGTCTTCGTCAGAGATTTGATCAGGCTTGACTCCACTGACAATCACTCCAGCTCAGGTACTGAAACCTGAATTTCTCTAACCCTTTGCCTACTCTCATGTTACGTCTTCCATTTTTCTTAAAAAAAAAAGCTTTTACCTTCCTCTTTCAAGTCTGTGCAGTATGAGTACCTTAAAAATACCGTGTATAAATAAGGGGAGAAAGTACACCTCTGATTGCAGATCATTCCTCTTTATTTCCTGTAGTATAAAATTAACTTCAGAATGCTGCACGGAAGGCTCTCAGTAGTCCTTTGTGCTTGTTCATCATTAATTTGTGCAAGGGTATGATCATAATTTTTAGGAATTGTGAGCTGAGAAAGTTGATCATTAGTAAAGTAATTGCAAGTCTTTATTTTTTCATTAAATGGATAATAGTTATTAAAATTTTGAATTATCAATATTAAAGAGGGAAGAAGGTAAGTCACACGCCATGAGAAAAAAAGTATTGTTCACATAGTCATAACTTTAAATGACACTTTTTGAAATCTGAGCAACTGCTGAAGTTACTTTATTAAATACAAAGCTATAGGGCCTCCCTAGTGGTCCAGTGGGTAAGGACACCGCCTTGCAGTGCAAGGGGCGCCGGTTTGAGCCCTGGCCTGGGAAGATCCCACGTGCTGCGGAGCGGCGGGACCCATGTATCCAGCTACTGAGCCGGAGCTCTGGAGCACGTGTGCCCAGAGCCAGTGCTCTGCAATGAGAAAGGTCACTGCGATAGGAGGCCCACACAGGCCAAAGAGCAAACATGGGAGAAAATGAGTAAATGAAAGACCAGTAGAAGTGGCCAAAAAACCCCAAAAAGCTACAGGCATAACCTCTGTCCTCTTAAGTTAGACAGAAGCTTAATTAAAAGTAGCACACTTCATGTGTGTGTTGCATATCCTTCTTCTTGTGTTTTTTCCTTTTTTGTTGTTAGTTGTTAATATCTCAAGCTCTTCTTTAAAAAAGTCTTGACTCCTGTGCTTTGTCTGGTGACTGAAGTCTGCCTTCTCGGCTCTCTGTTGCTCTCCTTCCTGCTCTGTGCTGTTCTTGGTGCTGCATTTGTCCTTGGCTGTCACGGTGTGGGTGCAGACAGACTTGTGTGACGTGAAGCTGTGGATACACGTGGCATTAATTCTACCCTTGAATGTTAACCACTTAAAAAAGCTTTTACCTTCCTCTTTCAAGTCTGTGCAGTATGAGTACCTTAAAAATACCGTGTATAAATAAGGGGAGAAAGTACACCTCTGATTGCAGATCATTCCTCTTTATTTCCTGTAGTATAAAATTAACTTCAGAATGCTGCACGGAAGGCTCTCAGTAGTCCTTTGTGCTTGTTCATCATTAATTTGTGCAAGGGTATGATCATAATTTTTAGGAATTGTGAGCTGAGAAAGTTGATCATTAGTAAAGTAATTGCAAGTCTTTATTTTTTCATTAAATGGATAATAGTTATTAAAATTTTGAATTATCAATATTAAAGAGGGAAGAAGGTAAGTCACACGCCATGAGAAAAAAAGTATTGTTCACATAGTCATAACTTTAAATGACACTTTTTGAAATCTGAGCAACTGCTGAAGTTACTTTATTAAATACAAAGCTATAGGGCCTCCCTAGTGGTCCAGTGGGTAAGGACACCGCCTTGCAGTGCAAGGGGCGCCGGTTTGAGCCCTGGCCTGGGAAGATCCCACGTGCTGCGGAGCGGCGGGACCCATGTATCCAGCTACTGAGCCGGAGCTCTGGAGCACGTGCGCCCAGAGCCAGTGCTCTGCAATGAGAAAGGTCACTGCGATAGGAGGCCCACACAGGCCAAAGAGCAAACATGGGAGAAAATGAGTAAATGAAAGACCAGTAGAAGTGGCCAAAAAACCCCAAAAAGCTACAGGCATAACCTCTGTCCTCTTAAGTTAGACAGAAGCTTAATTAAAAGTAGCACACTTCATGTGTGTGTTGCATATCCTTCTTCTTGTGTTTTTTCCTTTTTTGTTGTTAGTTGTTAATATCTCAAGCTCTTCTTTAAAAAAGTCTTGACTCCTGTGCTTTGTCTGGTGACTGAAGTCTGCCTTCTCGGCTCTCTGTTGCTCTCCTTCCTGCTCTGTGCTGTTCTTGGTGCTGCATTTGTCCTTGGCTGTCACGGTGTGGGGTGCAGACAGACTTGTGTGACGTGAAGCTGTGGATACACGTGGGCATTAATTCTACCCTTGAATGTTAACCACTTCAGGTAATTTCCCATTTATTAGGTTAAATTTGGCTGACATGCATGGGTGGGGGAGAGAGGCCTTTTATTTTAAGTATTGTTTCAAGTGGAATGCCATTCACTTTTCTTGGTTTTTTCTCCTCCTGATATGTATAGTCATATATGTACTACTGAAAATGCCCCAGTAACACTTTATTACCAGTTTGTAAAGCATATTTGTTACCTTACTTGAAAATACACTGTGCCTTGCTACAATCTTATTTTAAAGGTTATTTGTTGCTTCATTGTGTCAAATAGTTTTATGGACATTAAAGATGTCAGTATTCCAATGTTAAGGTAGTTTTTGCTTGCTAAAACTGATCTGTTGATTCTTGTGCTAAAAACTACCCCCATATTTACAGACGCATGTATAAGGCAGTGAATGTCAACAAAAAAGTTACAGTCCTGTTTGTAAATTAAATTTCTTTCAATATGTAGGAATTTTCATGAAACTTTATTTTGAAAACCACTTTATTTCCTCCTATATTTTTTTCTTGTGTGTATAATAGAATAAATTGATCTCATCGATGAAAAAATAAAATGATTTGTGGTATGAGACCATTTCACCACTTATAATAATAATTATTATTACAGTAAACACTCTGCTTATCGCTCTAGATTTTTAAGTTTGTCTCCTTATAATGGGAAAAAGATGGTCTCTTAGTAATACTGGGCAGCCGCATAAAGATTCTGTATTCCCAGTTGGGGAAGAAACTTCATATCCCTTTTTTGTGTATTTCTTTCCACTTACTTTTCAAATGATTCAAGCTCTAATACTGAATTTACTGTGACTATCTGTCTCTGTGGAGTTTCTGGTGATGTCATCTAATATTTTTGGAGACTTGCAGCCCAGATGCTTAAGTTACTCTTTTCATTAAGGATTGTCTCATAGGATTATCTTTCTACTTGGTACCTGATACTGAGCTAGTTAGCTTGTTGGTGGCGTATCTGGGTTTAATCAGTTTACTCAGTCTCCAGCCCAGTGTCCATTTCATGGCACAATATGTTTTACCAGACTTTCTGAGGGGGCCAATAAAAAAAGATGAAAGCAGTCATTCTTACTAACAGTATTTTTTATTAAATTTTAAAAAATTAAAGTACAGTAGATTTATAATATTGTGTTAATTTCAGGTATACAGTGATTTAATTATATATACATATATTCTTTTTCATATTCTTTTCCTTTATAGGTTGTTACCAAATATTGAGTATAGTTCCTAGGCTATACAGTAGGTCCTTATTGGTTATCTTTTTTTGTTTATTTTTAAATTATATATATATATATATATATATATATATTTTCTTTGTTGGTTATCTAAATAGCAAGTTTTTTAAGTTCAATTATTTTATTATATGGCAACTCCAAAGTTCGAAAGCAGTTTAAAAAGTGGTAGAAAGAGAAAAATAAAAATTTTACAGACGCATGTATAAGGCAGTGAATGTCAACAAAAAAGTTACAGTCCTGTTTGTAAATTAAATTTCTTTCAATATGTAGGAATTTTCATGAAACTTTATTTTGAAAACCACTTTATTTCCTCCTATATTTTTTTCTTGTGTGTATAATAGAATAAATTGATCTCATCGATGAAAAAATAAAATGATTTGTGGTATGAGACCATTTCACCACTTATAATAATAATTATTATTACAGTAAACACTCTGCTTATCGCTCTAGATTTTTAAGTTTGTCTCCTTATAATGGGAAAAAGATGGTCTCTTAGTAATACTGGGCAGCCGCATAAAGATTCTGTATTCCCAGTTGGGGAAGAAACTTCATATCCCTTTTTTGTGTATTTCTTTCCACTTACTTTTCAAATGATTCAAGCTCTAATACTGAATTTACTGTGACTATCTGTCTCTGTGGAGTTTCTGGTGATGTCGTCTAATATTTTTGGAGACTTGCAGCCCAGATGCTTAAGTTACTCTTTTCATTAAGGATTGTCTCATAGGATTATCTTTCTACTTGGTACCTGATACTGAGCTAGTTAGCTTGTTGGTGGCGTATCTGGGTTTAATCAGTTTACTCAGTCTCCAGCCCAGTGTCCATTTCATGGCACAATATGTTTTACCAGACTTTCTGAGGGGGCCAATAAAAAAAGATGAAAGCAGTCATTCTTACTAACAGTATTTTTTATTAAATTTTAAAAAATTAAAGTACAGTAGATTTATAATATTGTGTTAATTTCAGGTATACAGTGATTTAATTATATATACATATATTATTTTTCATATTCTTTTCCTTTATAGGTTGTTACCAAATATTGAGTATAGTTCCTAGGCTATACAGTAGGTCCTTATTGGTTATCTTTTTTTGTTTATTTTTAAATTATATATATATATATATATATATATATTTTCTTTGTTGGTTATCTAAATAGCAAGTTTTTTAAGTTCAATTATTTTATTATATGGCAACTCCAAAGTTCGAAAGCAGTTTAAAAAGTGGTAGAAAGTGATAAAAATACCAAGTGGTAGAGAGTGTTGTGTCCAAATTTTTTTGCGACCCATGGACTGTCGCCTGCCTCACTCCTCTGTCCAGGAGGTCTTCCAGGCAAGGATACTGAAGTGGGTTGCCATGTCCTGCTGGACAGTGGAAGGTACTCTCTTTTTTTGTTTTATGTGTTTTCCATTGATATCCTTGATAATGATTCTCTAGTAACTCGTCTGTTTCCATTTTAAATAATGCAACCTTGAAACCAAAGTAGGCTTTAAAAAAAAACGATTTTGAAATAAGTTTAAACTATTATTAAATGTTCCAAGAACAGTACAAAGAACTCTTGAATAACTTATCTATAGATCTCACTCACTTTTCATTTGCTACATTTATCATTTCATTTTTCTTTCTGTATGCACACACATCTTTTCCCCCGAGAGATCCGAATGCATACATCTCCCTCTTAACACTTCAGTAGTGTTTGCTGTAACATAGGAGCAGTATGGTTTACAATTTCAGCGAGACATTTATACAATCCTTTAATGTAGAGTTGGCTTTCCAGTGCTGTCAGTTGTAATGGTCTTTATGGTACTTCTCTTTAGTCTAACTTACCAGACACAGTTCCTCTTTGTCTTTTATTGCCTCAACTGTTTTGAAGAATAAGTCCAGTTATTTTGTGGAATGCTACCAAAGTTGGGTTTGTCTTGATGTATGTTTCCCTGTGATTAAGTTAGATTATGCATCCATGGCTCTTTGACCGAAATACTGTTCTGAGATGATTGGTCTCAGAGGCACGCATTTTTTCTTTTTTTGTCTTGTCATTTACATTTTGGGGGATTCTATATAAATTTTAAAAATAAGTACAGTAGATTTATAATATTGTGTTAATTTCAGGTATACAGTGATTTAATTATATATACATATATTCTTTTTCATATTCTTTTCCTTTATAGGTTGTTACCAAATATTGAGTATAGTTCCTAGGCTATACAGTAGGTCCTTATTGGTTATCTTTTTTTGTTTATTTTTAAATTATATATATATATATATATATATATATTTTCTTTGTTGGTTATCTAAATAGCAAGTTTTTTAAGTTCAATTATTTTATTATATGGCAACTCCAAAGTTCGAAAGCAGTTTAAAAAGTGGTAGAAAGTGATAAAAATACCAAGTGGTAGAGAGTGTTGTGTCCAAATTTTTTTGCGACCCATGGACTGTCGCCTGCCTCACTCCTCTGTCCAGGAGGTCTTCCAGGCAAGGATACTGAAGTGGGTTGCCATGTCCTGCTGGACAGTGGAAGGTACTCTCTTTTTTTGTTTTATGTGTTTTCCATTGATATCCTTGATAATGATTCTCTAGTAACTCGTCTGTTTCCATTTTAAATAATGCAACCTTGAAACCAAAGTAGGCTTTAAAAAAAAACGATTTTGAAATAAGTTTAAACTATTATTAAATGTTCCAAGAACAGTACAAAGAACTCTTGAATAACTTATCTATAGATCTCACTCACTTTTCATTTGCTACATTTATCATTTCATTTTTCTTTCTGTATGCACACACATCTTTTCCCCCGAGAGATCCGAATGCATACATCTCCCTCTTAACACTTCAGTAGTGTTTGCTGTAACATAGGAGCAGTATGGTTTACAATTTCAGCGAGACATTTATACAATCCTTTAATGTAGAGTTGGCTTTCCAGTGCTGTCAGTTGTAATGGTCTTTATGGTACTTCTCTTTAGTCTAACTTACCAGACACAGTTCCTCTTTGTCTTTTATTGCCTCAACTGTTTTGAAGAATAAGTCCAGTTATTTTGTGGAATGCTACCAAAGTTGGGTTTGTCTTGATGTATGTTTCCCTGTGATTAAGTTAGATTATGCATCCATGGCTCTTTGACCGAAATACTGTTCTGAGATGATTGGTCTCAGAGGCACGCAGTGTCTGTCTGTTTCTCATCGGTGGTGTTAGTTTTGACCACTTAGTATCATCAGTCTTTGGTTTCTGTCAGTTCCTATTATCCTTCCTGCAGATAATAAGCTACTTGGGAAGAGGCACCTTAAGACTAGGCAGTAATACCTGCTTTTTCATCACATGTTCACTTTTAAGTTTAGCATCCATTGATGATTCTTGCCTGGACCAGTCTTTACTGTGATGGTTATAAGGTGGTGAGCACCTTGTAGCCATCCTTTAGAAATGTCCTCTCATGTTTTTGAGTACTTACCTTCTTGCATAACAAAGTGTTCTGGCTCCTTCTTGTACCTTCTCTGTCTCAGCTCTGAAATCAGCCATTTATTCAAGGATCCCAGGTTCCTTTTAACGGGCAACAGATTTTAGAAACCAAGATCTGGACCTTTGAAATGGTTACTCCTCCCAGGGTGGTGGTGGTCTTGACTCCTTCAACAGAGCTAGAAAGAGATGTGTATGTATTTCAGAGATCCTTCTAATTCCTAGTCAGTGCCACATGTTTTTATTTTCCCTTCCTGAATGTCATTTTTTTTTGTTTTAGTAAAAAATCTCTGTTCTTCCTCAGGAAGAAATTTGGTTCACAGCGTCATCACATTTACTCATTTGCTCAGTCTTACAGCACGCATGATACAGTTTCAACATTGCGATGCCCATTCCCTTGTGAGAAACAAACTGAAGGAGTTCAGAATTTGTGCCCAAGGTTTAGGGTATATACTCAGAATAGTGTGTTGAAAGCTACTTGAGTTAGTCTCTCCTACTTTTCAGCGCAGTTGCTCGTCATCAGCAGTTGGCTTCGTTTGTCTCCATGTACGTTCGGTTAGACTCCCCCCAGTTTTGCTTATTGAATTTTTGAATATTTAGAAGTTAATACATTCCCCAAAATAAAAGAGCAATGTAAGATTTTCCAGTGCTGTCAGTTGAAATTTGTACCTCAGACTACAGTTCCTCTTTGTCTTTTATTGCCTCAACTGTTTTGAAGAATAAGTCCAGTTATTTTGTGGAATGCTACCAAAGTTGGGTTTGTCTTGATGTATGTTTCCCTGTGATTAAGTTAGATTATGCATCCATGGCTCTTTGACCGAAATACTGTTCTGAGATGATTGGTCTCAGAGGCACGCAGTGTCTGTCTGTTTCTCATCGGTGGTGTTAGTTTTGACCACTTAGTATCATCAGTCTTTGGTTTCTGTCAGTTCCTATTATCCTTCCTGCAGATAATAAGCTACTTGGGAAGAGGCACCTTAAGACTAGGCAGTAATACCTGCTTTTTCATCACATGTTCACTTTTAAGTTTAGCATCCATTGATGATTCTTGCCTGGACCAGTCTTTACTGTGATGGTTATAAGGTGGTGAGCACCTTGTAGCCATCCTTTAGAAATGTCCTCTCATGTTTTTGAGTACTTACCTTCTTGCATAACAAAGTGTTCTGGCTCCTTCTTGTACCTTCTCTGTCTCAGCTCTGAAATCAGCCATTTATTCAAGGATCCCAGGTTCCTTTTAACGGGCAACAGATTTTAGAAACCAAGATCTGGACCTTTGAAATGGTTACTCCTCCCAGGGTGGTGGTGGTCTTGACTCCTTCAACAGAGCTAGAAAGAGATGTGTATGTATTTCAGAGATCCTTCTAATTCCTAGTCAGTGCCACATGTTTTTATTTTCCCTTCCTGAATGTCATTTTTTTTTGTTTTAGTAAAAAATCTCTGTTCTTCCTCAGGAAGAAATTTGGTTCACAGCGTCATCACATTTACTCATTTGCTCAGTCTTACAGCACGCATGATACAGTTTCAACATTGCGATGCCCATTCCCTTGTGAGAAACAAACTGAAGGAGTTCAGAATTTGTGCCCAAGGTTTAGGGTATATACTCAGAATAGTGTGTTGAAAGCTACTTGAGTTAGTCTCTCCTACTTTTCAGCGCAGTTGCTCGTCATCAGCAGTTGGCTTCGTTTGTCTCCATGTACGTTCGGTTAGACTCCCCCCAGTTTTGCTTATTGAATTTTTGAATATTTAGAAGTTAATACATTCCCCAAAATAAAAGAGCAATGTGGTCACTGTAGTTAGAGAAGCTTCCTCCCTCTCTATCCCTTCCATCCTGTTTTCCCCCATCCTTTGTAGGTGACCAGTTTTATTGTTTTCTGGTTTATTATTGCGGCATTTCTTCTCGCAAAAATAAGTAGGTATATATTTGTCTTCACTTCTGTCTTACACAAAAGGTGGTATTCTATAGATACACTCCAAAAGAGACTTTCAGAACATCCAAAACTACTAATTTATAGATGAGGAAGCTAAGATTAATTGCTTTCGAGTGTGTAACGCTTTTAGCTTTGATAGTCCTCTTTCTCCTGTTCTTTTCTTCTTATCATTGTTGTAAGGTGTTTTGTGTGCTTTTTGAACTTCCTTCTCTTTCTCTCTACAAAGCTAATTGTGTAAATTGGTGGAATTGCCTTTTGACATTTTATAGCTGGACTATAAACATATGAAAGCATTTGTATGTCAACCTTCGTTCTTTTTAACAGGTGGACAGTCTGACCAAGGCTATGGGTCTAAGGATGAACTTTTAAAGGATGATCCAGAAATTCATGTGCCTGAAGAACAGATGTTGGAAAACTTGATAACTGAAACAAAAGTGCAAGCAGAAGGTGAAGTGCTGATATTTACTTAGCTTTACTTAGAGAAATATCTGTGCTAATTAAAAAAGTCTTATTTGATAATTTTGGTGATGATTTCCAGAAATGTAAAGTCTGGGCTTATAAGATACTACGTACTGTCATGCATGATAGATTTTTGGTAGTCTCTGAATTTTAGAATCTATGAGATCTTTAGAGACTCTGTAAGTCAGCCCTCAATATTGTAGGAAACTACAACCCATCACAGTATTCGTTTGCTAGTGTAAAGTAACTACTTCGTGACAGGACCAGGACTAAACTTTGAATCATCAGATTTTCCAGTATAGCATTTTTTTTTTAACTTCATGCCACGAGCATTTTCTTAGTTATTTGTTATTTTCATCCATCTTTATTCTTTGGCATGTGTGGGCCTCCCATTGCAGTGGCCTCTCTCATTGCAGAGCACTGGCTCTGGGCGCATACGCTTCAGAGCACTGACTCGTAATTGGACACACCGGTCCATCTGCTTCACGGCACATGGGATCATCCGGGGCCAGGGATCAAGCCGGCGCCCCTTGCACTGCAAGGTGGAGTCTTTACCCACTGGACCACCAGGGAAGCCCTCCAGTATACCTTTTATTTTATTTCATGTTTATTTTAAAATGCTCTATCACTAGCAGTCTTTCTGATTTCAAAGTCTGTATTTTTCATTTGTAGGTTCCAGTATAGTCTATGTAGTTTTTCATTTTTTTTGTGGAGAGGAGGCTCATTGAGATAGAAGTGATTTGCAGTAATCATTTTAAGGAAATAATGGGGGAATATTTTGGCTTTATGATAATGCAGTGTTTTTCCTGTCCTCTTACACAAAAGTACTCTTTCTTTAAGCATGTCGCTTATTTTATGCTCCGGAATTATACAGAACCATGTCCCTCTCCTACCTGACAGGTAATGAGGACTGTGATGAAAGGCCAGAGTCTTATTCACTCAGGAATGCTCAAGTTAGAATTATGAATGCTAAAATAAAGCATTTATTTCAGTCAGTACTGGCAACATTATGGCATAAAATAAATCAGAATGAATCAGTAATAGAATGTCATGTATTTATCCCACTTAGAGATAGTGAACATAAAGTATATTTAAAAGTACGGTTTCTGTTCAGTATTGGTGAAAATGGGAATGATAACATGCAGATATTTTTCTCAGAGGTGTGCAGTGTCTCTGCTGTTGTGGCCAAACACTCACAGCCTAGTGTGGACCCCTCGAGCTCTGCTGAGCCTCCTGCCTGGGGCAGCAGTATTGTGAAAGTTCCATCTGGCATATTTGATGTCAACGGCAGGAAAAGTAGCACTGGTAAGTTTTTATATTTTGGTAATTAAGTGTTTTTTAAACTTTATTTATTTATTATTTATTATATTTTGGCTGCCCTGGGTCTTTGTTGCTATCTGCAGTCTTTCTGTAGCTGTGGTGAGCCAGGTGCTACTTTCTAGTTGTGGTGCGTGGGCTTTTAGTGAGGGAACATCTCTTGTTGCTGAGTGCAGGCTTCAGTAGTAAAGGCATGTGGGCTCAGTCGTTGCAGCGCCTGGGCTCTAGAGCGTAGACTCAGTAGTTGAAACTCATGGGTTTAGTTGCCCCTCAGCATGTGGGATCCTCTCGGACCAGGGATTGCAGCCATGCCTCCTACTATTTACAAATGTTCAGAAAGGCCTCCAGTATACCTTTTATTTTATTTCATGTTTATTTTAAAATGCTCTATCACTAGCAGTCTTTCTGATTTCAAAGTCTGTATTTTTCATTTGTAGGTTCCAGTATAGTCTATGTAGTTTTTCATTTTTTTTGTGGAGAGGAGGCTCATTGAGATAGAAGTGATTTGCAGTAATCATTTTAAGGAAATAATGGGGGAATATTTTGGCTTTATGATAATGCAGTGTTTTTCCTGTCCTCTTACACAAAAGTACTCTTTCTTTAAGCATGTCGCTTATTTTATGCTCCGGAATTATACAGAACCATGTCCCTCTCCTACCTGACAGGTAATGAGGACTGTGATGAAAGGCCAGAGTCTTATTCACTCAGGAATGCTCAAGTTAGAATTATGAATGCTAAAATAAAGCATTTATTTCAGTCAGTACTGGCAACATTATGGCATAAAATAAATCAGAATGAATCAGTAATAGAATGTCATGTATTTATCCCACTTAGAGATAGTGAACATAAAGTATATTTAAAAGTACGGTTTCTGTTCAGTATTGGTGAAAATGGGAATGATAACATGCAGATATTTTTCTCAGAGGTGTGCAGTGTCTCTGCTGTTGTGGCCAAACACTCACAGCCTAGTGTGGACCCCTCGAGCTCTGCTGAGCCTCCTGCCTGGGGCAGCAGTATTGTGAAAGTTCCATCTGGCATATTTGATGTCAACGGCAGGAAAAGTAGCACTGGTAAGTTTTTATATTTTGGTAATTAAGTGTTTTTTAAACTTTATTTATTTATTATTTATTATATTTTGGCTGCCCTGGGTCTTTGTTGCTATCTGCAGTCTTTCTGTAGCTGTGGTGAGCCAGGTGCTACTTTCTAGTTGTGGTGCGTGGGCTTCTTAGTGAGGGAACATCTCTTGTTGCTGAGTGCAGGCTTCAGTAGTAAAGGCATGTGGGCTCAGTCGTTGCAGCGCCTGGGCTCTAGAGCGTAGACTCAGTAGTTGAAACTCATGGGTTTAGTTGCCCCTCAGCATGTGGGATCCTCTCGGACCAGGGATTGCAGCCATGCCTCCTACATGCAAGGCAGATTCGTAGCCAGGGAAGTCCTAGAATATTTTTTCTTATTGTGGTGCCTTTTCTGAGTTTTGTCCTCCTTTCTTGTGGTTGATAATGAGAGAGAGACTGTAGAATGAATCTCATACTCATCCTGAACAGAGAGGCAGTTATGTGGTTGAATTCCAAAGGGCTTCTGTTTACCGGGGTAATTCTTTTACCTGAAAGGAAATGGAAGGAAAAGATTTACCTCACTTAGGTTCTAAAACTACCAGCGGATCTTTTCCCCAGTTATTATTTTTTTCGCAGTTACTAATTGTTTTCCCGGTCATTTATACATACCCTGAGCCACTTCTTATTTATGATTAACTATTTATAATGAATAACCCTTCTTGCATGTGGCTCCCATGAATTTGAGTTATCACTTTCAACTATGTTGCAGCCCTCCCAGGTAGCCTTAAGGCAAATATCTAAGTATATGATTTTGAAACTGAATCTCCGGTACTTTGGCCACCTGATGCAAACAGCCAACTCATTGGAAAAGACACTGATGCTGGGAAAGATGGAGGGCAGGAGGAGAGGATGACAAAGAATGAGACGTCTGGATGGCCTCACCAATGTGATGGGGTTGAAGATGGGCAAGCTCCCAGCGATGCTGAGGGACGGGGAAGCCCTGTGTGCAGCCAGCCACCGGGTCGTGAGGAGGCAGACACAGCCTGGCAGCTGAACAACAGCAACATATTTTAAAAGACAGTGGGATTGCCCCATGTCATTTGTCCTTTGTTAGTAGTAGCTATAATTCACTTCCTTAATGTGATTTGTCTTATGGATCAGTGTATCTATTGTATGACTTCATAGAAATTAATTTGTTTAGCTTTATCTGCAGTCGTGTGGTGAGCCAGGTGCTACTTTCTAGTTGTGGTGCGTGGCTTAGTGAGGGAACATCTCTTGTTGCTGAGTGCAGGCTTCAGTAGTAAAGGCATGTGGGCTCAGTCGTTGCAGCGCCTGGGCTCTAGAGCGGACTCAGTAGTTGAAACGCATGGGTTTAGTTGCCCCTCAGCATGTGGGATCCTCTCGGACCAGGGATTGCAGCCATGCCTCCTACATGCAAGGCAGATTCGTAGCCAGGGAAGTCCTAGAATATTTTTTCTTATTGTGGTGCCTTTTCTGAGTTTTGTCCTCCTTTCTTGTGGTTGATAATGAGAGAGAGACTGTAGAATGAATCTCATACTCATCCTGAACAGAGAGGCAGTTATGTGGTTGAATTCCAAAGGGCTTCTGTTTACCGGGGTAATTCTTTTACCTGAAAGGAAATGGAAGGAAAAGATTTACCTCACTTAGGTTCTAAAACTACCAGCGGATCTTTTCCCCAGTTATTATTTTTTTCGCAGTTACTAATTGTTTTCCCGGTCATTTATACATACCCTGAGCCACTTCTTATTTATGATTAACTATTTATAATGAATAACCCTTCTTGCATGTGGCTCCCATGAATTTGAGTTATCACTTTCAACTATGTTGCAGCCCTCCCAGGTAGCCTTAAGGCAAATATCTAAGTATATGATTTTGAAACTGAATCTCCGGTACTTTGGCCACCTGATGCAAACAGCCAACTCATTGGAAAAGACACTGATGCTGGGAAAGATGGAGGGCAGGAGGAGAGGATGACAAAGAATGAGACGTCTGGATGGCCTCACCAATGTAATGAGCTTGAAGTTGGGCAAACTCCCAGAGATGGTGAGGGACGGGGAAGCCCAGTGTGCTGCCATCCACGGGGTCGTGAGGAGGCAGACACAGCCTGGCAGCTGAACAACAGCAACATATTTTAAAAGACAGTGGGATTGCCCCATGTCATTTGTCCTTTGTTAGTAGTAGCTATAATTCACTTCCTTAATGTGATTTGTCTTATGGATCAGTGTATCTATTGTATGACTTCATAGAAATTAATTTGTTTAGCTTTTTTTATTTTTTTTTGGTTAAATTTTGACCGCTTTAATTGGTTATTTATTTATTTTCATCCATCTTTATTCTTTGGCCTGTGTGGGCCTCCCATCGCAGTGGCCTGTCCCGTTGCAGAGCACCGGCTCTGGGCGCATGCACTCCAGAGCACTGGCTCGTAATTGGACGCAGCGGTCCAGCCGCTCCAAGGCATGTGGGTTCTTCCCAGGCCAGGGATCAAACCGGTGCCCCTTGCACTGCAAGGCGGACTCTTTACCCACTGGACCAACAGGGAAGCCCTGCTTACTTTTTAACATGGAAATACTACTTATTCCTGAATTTTTTTTTTAACTGTAATACCAAATTCTGTTGTTTTACAGGGGGTGAGGGGTTAGTGTTTTGCTCAAGAGGTGGAGCCAAATGTTTTTTGAAAAAATAATTTATATATATATTCTTTATCTCATTTTCCCAATGTATTGTTAGCAGGTTAGAAAAAAAGGGCAGAGTTTTCTTCATCAGAAGTTTAGAATCTTCTCAGAATATTGAAATGCACATTGTTTGGATATGGGTGTGTTTTCTTCTCTTCTTATTCATCTTATATGCATGTTACTTTTTTTTTTTTTTTTTTTTTGGATGGAGGTCGGGTTGGGGAGGGGGGGGAGCGGGTGGGCCACTTCTATTGGTCTTTCATTTCTCTGTTTTCATCCGTCTTTGTTCCTTGGCTCCTGTGGGCAAATATCTAAGTATATGATTTTGAAACTGAATCTCGGTACTTTGGCCACCTGATGCAAACAGCCAACTCATTGGAAAAGACACTGATGCTGGGAAAGATGGAGGGCAGGAGGAGAGGATGACAAAGAATGAGACGTCTGGATGGCCTCACCAATGTAATGAGCTTGAAGTTGGGCAAACTCCCAGAGATGGTGAGGGACGGGGAAGCCCAGTGTGCTGCCATCCACGGCGTCGTGAGGAGGCAGACACAGCCTGGCAGCTGAACAACAGCAACATATTTTAAAAGACAGTGGGATTGCCCCATGTCATTTGTCCTTTGTTAGTAGTAGCTATAATTCACTTCCTTAATGTGATTTGTCTTATGGATCAGTGTATCTATTGTATGACTTCATAGAAATTAATTTGTTTAGCTTTTTTTATTTTTTTTTGGTTAAATTTTGACCGCTTTAATTGGTTATTTATTTATTTTCATCCATCTTTATTCTTTGGCCTGTGTGGGCCTCCCATCGCAGTGGCCTGTCCCGTTGCAGAGCACCGGCTCTGGGCGCATGCACTCCAGAGCACTGGCTCGTAATTGGACGCAGCGGTCCAGCCGCTCCAAGGCATGTGGGTTCTTCCCAGGCCAGGGATCAAACCGGTGCCCCTTGCACTGCAAGGCGGACTCTTTACCCACTGGACCAACAGGGAAGCCCTGCTTACTTTTTAACATGGAAATACTACTTATTCCTGAATTTTTTTTTTAACTGTAATACCAAATTCTGTTGTTTTACAGGGGGTGAGGGGTTAGTGTTTTGCTCAAGAGGTGGAGCCAAATGTTTTTTGAAAAAATAATTTATATATATATTCTTTATCTCATTTTCCCAATGTATTGTTAGCAGGTTAGAAAAAAAGGGCAGAGTTTTCTTCATCAGAAGTTTAGAATCTTCTCAGAATATTGAAATGCACATTGTTTGGATATGGGTGTGTTTTCTTCTCTTCTTATTCATCTTATATGCATGTTACTTTTTTTTTTTTTTTTATTTTGGATGGAGGTCGGGTTGGGGAGGGAGGGGAGCGGGTGGGCCACTTCTATTGGTCTTTCATTTCTCTGTTTTCATCCGTCTTTGTTCCTTGGCTCCTGTGGGCCTCCCATCACGGTGGCGTCTGTTGTTGCAGAGTGCCAGCTCTGGGCGCATGCTCTCCAGAGCTCCGGCTCGGTAATTGGACACATGGGTCCAGCCGCTCCGCGGCACGTGGGATCTTCCCAGGCCAGGGATCGAACCGGCGCCCCTTGCACTGCAAGGCGGTGTCCTTACCCACTGGACCACCAGGGGAAGCCCTGCATGTTACATTTTGATGTAGAACAATTTATTCTGGTAAGAAAGGAGGAGGTGTAATGAGACATTTGCCAATAAAACAATCAATTTTATTTTAAAACTGAACAAAGTGTGCCACCAAATTCCTAGAAATAATATGAGAATCATTAAACTTAAAAATATCTTTTCTAAAATATTTGTAGAATTTTTCAAATCAGATACAAACTTTAGAGTTATAAAATAGGCTAATTTAATTCCCCTATAAGCTTTTGAGGGTGGGGCGGGCCACTTCTGTTGGTCTTTCATTTATCTATTTTCGTCCATCTTTGTTTGGCTCCTGTGGGCCTCCCATCGCAGTGGCCTCTGTTGTCACAGAGCACCGGCTCTGGGCGCATGCTCTCCAGAGCTCCAGCTCGGTAATTGGACACATCGGTCCAGCTGCTCCACAGCACGTGGGATCTTCCCAGGCCAGGGATCGAACCGGCGCCCCTTGCACTGCAAGGCGGTGTCCTTACCCACTGGACCACCAGGGAAGCCCTAAGCTTTTTAAAAACCTGTAAATGTTTATTATTCTGTTTAATTGGAATGATTATGATTATTAGCAGATACTAGTTTGACATATTAAAAAGAATCTTTTTTGTTTTGTTTTGTTTTTTTTAAAGATTTATTTATTTATTTACTTTGGGTGGGGGTCGGGTTGGGGAGGGAGGGGAGTGGGCCGGCCACTTCCATTGGTCTTTCATTTCTCTGTTTTCATTCGTCTTCGTTCCTTGGCTCCTGTGGGCCTCCCATGGCGGTGGCATCTGTCGTCGCAGAGCGTCTGCTCTGGGCGCGTGTGCTCCAGAGCTCCAGCTCGGTAATTGGACACATCGGTCCAGCTGCTCCACAGCACGTGGGATCTTCCCAGGCCAGGGATCGAACCGGCGCCCCTTGCACTGCAAGGCGGTGTCCTTACCCACTGGACCACCAGGGAAGCCCTAAGCTTTTTAAAAACCTGTAAATGTTTATTATTCTGTTTAATTGGAATGATTATGATTATTAGCAGATACTAGTTTGACATATTAAAAAGAATCTTTTTTGTTTTGTTTTGTTTTTTTTAAAGATTTATTTATTTATTTACTTTGGGTGGGGGTCGGGTTGGGGAGGGAGGGGAGTGGGCCGGCCACTTCCATTGGTCTTTCATTTCTCTGTTTTCATTCGTCTTCGTTCCTTGGCTCCTGTGGGCCTCCCATGGCGGTGGCATCTGTCGTCGCAGAGCGTCTGCTCTGGGCGCGTGTGCTTCAGAGCTCCGGCTCGGTGATTGGACACATCGGTCCAGCCGCTCCGCGGCACGTGGGATCTTCCCAGGCCAGGGCTCGAACCGGCGCCCCTTGCACTGCAAGGCGGTGTCCTTACCCACTGGACTAACAGGGGAAGCCCTAAAAAGAATCTGGAAATCAGTTTGGAAGATTAAGAAAAAGACCTTATCAAAGATAACTTTTGCCCCAAAACTCTCAGGTCATGATATTTTAAAAAACAAAAACAAATGAGGGCTTCCCTGGTAGCTCAGTAGTGAAGAGTTCGCCTGTCAAGGCAGGAGACACGGGTTCGACCCCTGATCCGGGAAGACCCCACATGCTGCGGAACAACTAAGCCTGTGAGTCACAACTATGGAGCCTGTGCTCTAGAGCTTCGGAGCCACTGTTAAGCCCATGTGCCATGAAGCCCAAGTGCCCTAGAACCCGAGTTCCACAACAAGAGAAGTCAGTGCTGGCTTCCCTGGTGGTCCAGTGGGTAGGGACACCGCCTTGCAGTACAAGGGGCACCGGTTCAATCCCTGGCCTGGGAAGATCCCATGTGCCGCAGAGTGACTGGACCGATGTGTCCAACTACGGAGCCGGAGCTCTGGAGCGCATGTGCCCAGAGCCGGTGCTCTGCGACGACAGACGTCACCGCGATGGGAGACCCACACGGGTCAAAGAACAAAGATGGATGAAAATAGATAAATGAAAGACCAATAGAAGTGGCCAAAAAAAAGAGAGAACTCACTGCAACAAGAAGCCTGCTCACCTCAACTAGAGAGTAGCCCCCACTCCCTGCAACTAGAGAAGAGCCAGTGACAGCAGTGAAAACCCAGAATAGTCAAAAATATATAAAATTTTAAAATAAAATATCTTTAAAAAAAGAGAGAGAATTCTGAAGGTAATGATAACCTTAAGTTCTGCTAATTCCAGTGGCTCAGTGGTAATGAATCTGCCTGCAGTGCAGAAGATGCAGATTTGATCCCTGGATCAGGACTATCCCTTTGAGGAGGACGTGGCATCCCACTCCAGTATTCTTGTCTGGAGAATCCCACGGACAGAGGAGCCTGATGGGCTGCAGTTCATAGAGTCAAAAAAAGTCCATCATGACTGAAGCACCTGAGCGCACACAGTGATGCAACTGGAAAAAGCTTCTGGTCTTGGCGTGGAAAAAATTGTATGGTAGCAAAGAGTTACCGACTGGTCACATCCTTCAAAACTGGGGGATGTCCTGTAGACACTGGATGAAATGCAGTTGGCCTCTGTGAGGGCTGGGACTTCGTTTTATTCTCCATTGTATTCTTAGCACTTCATGTGGTAGGTGCTAGTAGGCATTCACGTATTTGTTGAAGGAATAAATGTAACAGAAAAAATGTGGCTTTTCAGGTTTCGTTAGGCTTCCTATCATTTGCTGACTCTAAGCCCTCCATTCTAGATCCTTGTATTCAGTACTTTGGAGAAATAAGACTGTGGCTATAGCAAATATGCAATTTCTCTATGATTATGAATTTGCTTTGGGCAGAGTAGATTTCTGGTAAATACTTATTGAATTAGGTATATGAAACCCAGGATCCCTTTTCTGTCTGTTAAGTCCCTGAGTTGTGTCTCTTTGTGACCCAGTCAACTGGCACACCAGGCTTCCTGTCCTTCATATCTCCTGGAGTTTACTCAGAGTCAGTTTCATTGAGTTGGTGATGCCATCTCATCCTCTGTCACCACCTTCTCCTCCTGCCCGCAGTCTTTCCCAGCATTAGGATCTTTTCCACTGAGTCAGCTCTTTGCATCAAGTGGCCAGAGTATTGGTGTTTCAGCGGCCAAAAAGAGAGAACTCACTGCAACAAGAAGCCTGCTCACCTCAACTAGAGAGTAGCCCCCACTCCCTGCAACTAGAGAAGAGCCAGTGACAGCAGTGAAAACCCAGAATAGTCAAAAATATATAAAATTTTAAAATAAAATATCTTTAAAAAAAGAGAGAGAATTCTGAAGGTAATGATAACCTTAAGTTCTGCTAATTCCAGTGGCTCAGTGGTAATGAATCTGCCTGCAGTGCAGAAGATGCAGATTTGATCCCTGGATCAGGACTATCCCTTTGAGGAGGACGTGGCATCCCACTCCAGTATTCTTGTCTGGAGAATCCCACGGACAGAGGAGCCTGATGGGCTGCAGTTCATAGAGTCAAAAAAAGTCCATCATGACTGAAGCACCTGAGCGCACACAGTGATGCAACTGGAAAAAGCTTCTGGTCTTGGCGTGGAAAAAATTGTATGGTAGCAAAGAGTTACCGACTGGTCACATCCTTCAAAACTGGGGGATGTCCTGTAGACACTGGATGAAATGCAGTTGGCCTCTGTGAGGGCTGGGACTTCGTTTTATTCTCCATTGTATTCTTAGCACTTCATGTGGTAGGTGCTAGTAGGCATTCACGTATTTGTTGAAGGAATAAATGTAACAGAAAAAATGTGGCTTTTCAGGTTTCGTTAGGCTTCCTATCATTTGCTGACTCTAAGCCCTCCATTCTAGATCCTTGTATTCAGTACTTTGGAGAAATAAGACTGTGGCTATAGCAAATATGCAATTTCTCTATGATTATGAATTTGCTTTGGGCAGAGTAGATTTCTGGTAAATACTTATTGAATTAGGTATATGAAACCCAGGATCCCTTTTCTGTCTGTTAAGTCCCTGAGTTGTGTCTCTTTGTGACCCAGTCAACTGGCACACCAGGCTTCCTGTCCTTCATATCTCCTGGAGTTTACTCAGAGTCAGTTTCATTGAGTTGGTGATGCCATCTCATCCTCTGTCACCACCTTCTCCTCCTGCCCGCAGTCTTTCCCAGCATTAGGATCTTTTCCACTGAGTCAGCTCTTTGCATCAAGTGGCCAGAGTATTGGAGTTTCAGCGTCATTTCTTCCAATGAACATTCAGGGTTGATTTCCTATAGGATTGACTGGTTTGATCTCCTTTCAGTCCAATGGACTCTGAAGAATCTTCTCCAGCACCTCATTTAGAAAGCGTCAGTTCTTCAGCACTCATAGTCCAACTCTAACATCCATACATGACTACTGGAAAAACCATAGGTTTAACTTTGGTTAAACTTTTTGGTCCTTTGTCACCAAAGTGATGTCTATGCTTTTGAATACACTAAGTTTGTCATAGCTTTTCTTCCAGAGAGCAAGCATCTCCTAATTTCATGGCTGCAGTCACTGTCCGCAGTGGTTTTGAAGCCCAAGAAAATTGTCTGTCACAGTGTTCACTTTTTCCCCATCTATTTGCCATAAAGTAATGGAACTGGGTGCCATGATCTTAGTTTTTTGAATGCTGAGTTTTAAGCCAGCGTTTTCAGTCTCCTCTTTCACCTTCATCCGGAGGCTCTTTAGTTCCTTTTTGCTTTCTGCCATTAGAGTGGTATCATCTATATACCTGAATTTGTTGTTATTTCTTCCAGCCATCTTGATTTGAGCTTGTTTGTCATCCAGATCAGCATTTCACATGATGCACTCTGCATATAAGTTAAATAAGCAGGATGACAATATACAGCCTTGATATGCTGCTTTCCCAATTTGGAACCAGTCCATTATTCCACGTCCAGTTCTAACTGTTGTTTCTTGGCCTTCATCTGCATACAGATCTGCTGTTTCTTTTTAGATCTGCTGTTTTAACACAGAATGTATTTCTTAAATTGAATGTAAAACTCAAAATATGAAACATGTTTACAGATGTATATTTATTGATAGGTATGGTATCTATCTTTTAGTGAACAATACAGCATATATTGCATAATCTTTTCTTAAAATGTGTGTATATGAATAAGAATAAAAGGCATATTATATATTAAAATGCTATTTTTGAGAGACAGGCTTAAATAGAGTTTATTTGGACTTTTTCTGATCTAACCTTTCTGAATCTTTTACTCTGAGTACGCCTCACTTTGAAAAATCAGGAAAAAAAGATTTTATAAAAGTTACGTCAGAAAATAGAGATGTATTTTTAACATTGTACCTTCTCTTTTTAGCTGGTACATCAAATGGACTGTTTTCTAGTCAAGATCCAGTTGAAGGTGCCGTCTTTGATGAAGTTATTAATCCCAAGAAAAATGGTGATCGAGGAGAAAAAAGGCAAAAGCATTTTCCAGAGAGAAGCTGCAGTTTCAGTTCTGAAAGTCGAGCAGGAATGTTGCTCAAGAAGAGCAGTTTGGATCTGAACTCCAGTGAAGTGGCACTCATGATGGGAGCAGATGCCAGGATTCTCACAGCGCTGACGAGTCCCAGGACTTCTCCCCTTCATGACGCAGGAGCCTGCAGCTTTGAGAGTATTCGCTGTCATCCAGCTGACACTAGGACTCGTGTGTCTGAAAGCACTTGGGATTCTGAGTACAGATCTTCAGCGGTGTTAGAGATGCTTGAGGAAAGCCAAGAGCTGATGGAGCCCGTGGTAGATGAAAGTGCAGCTAAAGCTACTGTGATAAAGGATGCATGTGACAGTCTACAAAGTGATGGTAATCAGTCCCGAGACTCAAGAGCAGGATCCAAAGAGCTAGCAAATAAGAGAAGTAGTTTATACGGTGTTGCTAAAGCTGTTGAGAGGGAAGATGTTGAGACTGGACTAGATCCTTTGTCCCTTTTAGCCACGGAAGGTATAGGAGAAAAAACTGATTCTGAAGCCTTGATATGCTGCTTTCCCAATTTGGAACCAGTCCATTATTCCACGTCCAGTTCTAACTGTTGTTTCTTGGCCTTCATCTGCATACAGATCTGCTGTTTCTTTTTAGATCTGCTGTTTTAACACAGAATGTATTTCTTAAATTGAATGTAAAACTCAAAATATGAAACATGTTTACAGATGTATATTTATTGATAGGTATGGTATCTATCTTTTAGTGAACAATACAGCATATATTGCATAATCTTTTCTTAAAATGTGTGTATATGAATAAGAATAAAAGGCATATTATATATTAAAATGCTATTTTTGAGAGACAGGCTTAAATAGAGTTTATTTGGACTTTTTCTGATCTAACCTTTCTGAATCTTTTACTCTGAGTACGCCTCACTTTGAAAAATCAGGAAAAAAAGATTTTATAAAAGTTACGTCAGAAAATAGAGATGTATTTTTAACATTGTACCTTCTCTTTTTAGCTGGTACATCAAATGGACTGTTTTCTAGTCAAGATCCAGTTGAAGGTGCCGTCTTTGATGAAGTTATTAATCCCAAGAAAAATGGTGATCGAGGAGAAAAAAGGCAAAAGCATTTTCCAGAGAGAAGCTGCAGTTTCAGTTCTGAAAGTCGAGCAGGAATGTTGCTCAAGAAGAGCAGTTTGGATCTGAACTCCAGTGAAGTGGCACTCATGATGGGAGCAGATGCCAGGATTCTCACAGCGCTGACGAGTCCCAGGACTTCTCCCCTTCATGACGCAGGAGCCTGCAGCTTTGAGAGTATTCGCTGTCATCCAGCTGACACTAGGACTCGTGTGTCTGAAAGCACTTGGGATTCTGAGTACAGATCTTCAGCGGTGTTAGAGATGCTTGAGGAAAGCCAAGAGCTGATGGAGCCCGTGGTAGATGAAAGTGCAGCTAAAGCTACTGTGATAAAGGATGCATGTGACAGTCTACAAAGTGATGGTAATCAGTCCCGAGACTCAAGAGCAGGATCCAAAGAGCTAGCAAATAAGAGAAGTAGTTTATACGGTGTTGCTAAAGCTGTTGAGAGGGAAGATGTTGAGACTGGACTAGATCCTTTGTCCCTTTTAGCCACGGAAGGTATAGGAGAAAAAACTGATTCTGAAGATAAGTTGTTTTCTCCAGTTGTTGCACGTAACCTGGCTGATGAAATCGAAAGCTATATGAATCTCAAGAGTCCCTTGGGTAGCAAGGCTTCCAGTATGGAGCTGCATGGAGAGGGAAGCAGAGAGCCTGGCACCAGCGGTGCACTTACTCACCCCCTGGAGAGGAGGTCAAGCCTGCCCTTGGATCCCGCTCAACCAGCACAGGAGAGTCCTGAGAGCGGCAAGGGCTCCCCTGCCGTGTCCAGGTCTAAAACCTTTACTGGGCGTTTCAAGCAACAGACTCCCTCTCGAGGTCCTAAAGAGCGTTCAACTTCTCTATCAGCCCTGGTCCGTTCTTCACCACATGGCTCCTTGGGTTCTGTTGTAAATTCTTTGTCAGGGCTAAAGCTGGACAATATACTCTCGGGACCCAAGATGGATGTGCTGAAATCTGGTATGAAACAAGCAGCGACAGTAGCCAGTAAGGTGTGGGTGGCTGTGTCGTCGGCTTACAGCTACTCAGATGACGAGGTAAGTGGGGCTGACCGGCGGCATCCGTCTGGTGTTGGAACGTTGGGAGTATTTTTATATATAAATTCTTACTTTGGTATTCCTGGTAGCTTTGTTTTTCATATTTTAAAACATGCATATCCTGCTTCTTTCTTAAAATGACTTAGGCATACATGTAAGAAATTTACTAGCGAAGAAATAAAATGTCAAGACTACTTTATAATTCCACAGCTCAGTCTAACCTAACACATTAAGTCTATTTATTTGAAAGAATTCATGATTAATGTTTGATCTATACTAATGCCATGTTGTATCTATAATAATGCCATGTTATATCCACATATCACTTCCCCTTTTTTTTGACCACTTCTGTTGGTATTCATTTATTTATCTTTGTTCTTTGGCCTGTGTGGGCCTCCCATCGCAGTGGCCTCTCTCTTTGCTGAGCACCGGCTCTGGGCGCATGCGTTCCAGAGCTCCGGCTCGGTAGTTGGACACATCGGTCCAGCCGCTTCACGGCACAGCACGTGGGATCTTCCCAGGCTAGAGATCGAACCAGCGCCCCTTGCACTGCAAGGTGGTGTCCTTACCCACTAGACCACCAGGGAAGCCCCACTTCCCTTTTTTTTTAAGTGGAGGATAATGGCTTTATAATGTGGTGCTGGTCTCTGCCGTGCATCAGTGTGGATCAGTTGTAATTTTATATATGTATATATGTTTATATATCCCCTCCATCTTGAGCCTCGCCCTGCTTCCTCCACACCGCTGAGTCGTGAGTGCCCGGCTGGGCTCCCTGTGCCGTTAAGCAGCGTCCTGCTTAGTCTCACACAGGATAGTGTACATATGCCAATGCTGCTTTCTTGGTTTGTCCTTCCCTCTCCTTCCCCAGTGTGTCCACCCGTCTGTTCTCTGTGTATATCACCTCACTGTTCCAATGACCTTCACCTATGCTACTTTTTTAAGATACATAAAGTCAGTCTACAACTTAACCAATAGACTTCATACGGCCTAACCAGAACTGCTTTTTATTGAAGTTCAGTGGATTAGTTTTAGGTGTACAGCATGGTGATTCCGTTTTTGCACATTATATTCTATTATAGGTTATCACAAGTATATTGGGCATAATTACCTATTGTAGACAGGAAGTTGTTTTCTTATCTTTGCCTACTTTTTAGAGTATTACATTTTTTAAATTATGAAAGTATCATAACACATTTACAGGAGAGTTGGAAAATACAAAACAAAGTTACACATAGCTCCACTGTATATTTACAGTCATTTTTAGGTATATAAATTAAGATTTTTAGTTGGAGCTTCAGTAGCAAACTCTCAAAAATTAATCGAATGAATAGAAAGATAGAAGGGTATAGCAGACCTGAAAAGTGCTGTGAAGCAACCCGACATAACTAAGATTTAAACAGTTTTCACACAACAGCAGAATACAGATTCTGTTCCAGGTTGCCATAGACTGTGGCCTAGGTGACACTGAAACATATCCAGGGACACACGACCAGGTGCAAGCATTCCACGGCCTAACGTTATTGAAGTCAACAGAGTCTGTCCTCTTACCACTTTGGAATTATGGTAGAAATCAACATCAAAAGTTATTTGAAAATAACCCACATATTTTCAAGTGCAGTGTTATATTTACCAGAGAGATCTTTGACTTAACCATTGAAAGGCTCAATAAAGCTAAAAGACTGAAAATACAGAGAGTAATTGCAGAGGAAAAAGCATTTAAGTGAGAAATTAGTTTCAAAGATACTTTAAAAACTCATGTGATTGGTATTAAATGTCCATTTTTAAATGATGGGTGTATCTAAGAAGCCATAGAAAGGAAAATTTAAAAATATCTGTAACATCTGGAATTTGTTGCATGTAGCTGTAGCTGCTCAGTGCAGCTAAATACAGTGTTGAACCTTGAATAAGGTATGAAAACAAATGGACACTAACATAAAATTTTGTAAAATTTGAACAAAATCTGTATTTCAGTTAATACCGTATCACATGTTAATTTCTTCTTGTTGTTTTTTTTAACAGCATGGTATTTCTTAGATAGTAAATTCTTGTTGCTTATCTGTGTTGTGTATAGTAGTTTGTATCTGTTAAATCCATGCCATTGATATGTCCCTCTCTCCTTCCTCTCTGGTAACTTACTTTGTTTTCTATTTCTGTGAGTCTGTTTCTATTTTGTGTATACATTTATTTGTATTACTTTTTTTTTTTTTAAGATTTATTTATTTACTTTGGGGGTGGGTGGGGTGGGGAGGGAGGGGAGCAGGCGGACCACTTCTGTTGGTCTTTCATTTGTCTAGTTTCATCCATCTTTGTTCTTTGGCTCCTGTGGGCCTCCCATCGCGGTGGCCTCTGCTGTCGCAGAGCATGGGCTCTGGGCGCGTGCGCTCCAGAGCTCCGGCTCCGTAATTGGACACATCGGTCCAGCCGCTCCGCGGCACATGGGATCTTCCCAGGCCAGGGATCGAGCCGGCGCCCCTTGCACTGCAGGGCAGTGTCCTTACCCACTGGACCACCAGGGAAGCCCTGTATGACTTTTTAGATTCTACATATGAATGATAGCACACAGTATTTATCTTTCTTTGTGTGCCATATTTCACTAACCATAATACTAAGGCCATCCATCCTTGCTGCAGATGGCGATTTTTCTTTTTTTTTTTTTTGGAATGGCTGAGTACCATTCCCTGGTGTGTGTATGTGTTTATCACATCTGCATGATCCAGTCGTCTGTTGTTAGGCTCTTGGGTTGTTTCCATGGCTTGGCTGTTGTACATAGTACTGCTATGAATAGTGAGGTGCATGTCTCCTTTTGAATTAGTGTTTCTGTACATATATCCAAGAGTGGTTTTATAAAAAGGAAGACATGTAAGTCTTTCTCCTTTACAGCAGAAATTACAAAGGAAACTATTTATTGAAATGTTTTCTATCTTAAAGCATCTACAGTTACTTATAGTAGTTAAGCACTACAATGTTCAAAACTTTGTTCATGTTTTAATCCTCTAGTAATGGATAATTGTTATCTAGAATAATTATATTGCCAGCAAAAATTCTCACAAGAATCTAATGTACTCATATTATCCAGTTTTCAGATAACATAATTAAAAGGGAAGTTAAGTAATTTCTATAGGGTCACATATCTAATACGTGACAGGGAACCAAAATCACAGTGTAGCTCTCTGACTCTTAAGCCCCTGTTGTCCCCAGGGACTGGGGTCCCTGATACATTGGGCACAGTGAGCTCCTAGAGTTCCTTCATCTTATAATCTTGAATATTGGGATAAACCCCACAGTCCTAATATACACTAGGGACACAGCATGATCTTAAAGCACAGGTCATTGCTTAAATGTCTTAAGAGTATGAAAGAGAAATTCCAAATAATAGAGATTAAGGTTTTGGAATATACAGTGATGGTGGATTAAGAATTACAGATGAATTTAATTCTGAAAAGGGTAGGGTGAATATATTCTCATTGGAGAAGATCTTATTTATGTATATGGGATTTCATTCTTTTCCATTAAAGGAGGAAACAAATAGAGATTTCAGTTTCCCAGCTGGCCTTGAGGATCATATTTTGGGAGAGAATACATCACCTAATACGAGTATCTCGGGGTTGGTCCCTAGTGAACTGACCCAGAGCAACACGAGCCTTGGGAGCAGCAGCAGCAGTGGAGACGTAGGAAAGCTGCATTACTCGCCAGGTAAGGGGCTGTCCTCTCTTCTGATGTATATGCCCAGGCTTCTTGCTCCCTGCACCACACGCACTGTAAGCCCCGTTTGTCAAGATGATCTGATAGGTACTTATGTAGCCACGCCATATTATCACTGTTATTTGATAAGATCTTCAAGTACTGAGTGGAATCAGGCTGTGGCTTCCCAGGTGGCTCAGTGGTAGAGCATCTGCCTGCAATGCAGGAGACGTGGGTTTGATCCCTGGGTTGGGAAGATCCTCTGGAGAAGGAAATGGCAACCCACTCCAGTATTATTGCATGGGAAATCCACTGAATTTATTTTTATTTGTGTATATTTGTGGACTGTATCATTAGTTCTCAAATTTCAGTGTGTCTCAAAATCACTTGGAATTTGTTTTCAATCCCTAGGCTAAAACTTTTGAGACTTAATCTGCAGAGTGGGAATTTTTTGAGCAGCTTGCCAGGCGAATCACATATTGACTAGAGTTTGAGAATTTCTCTGCTAAACCACTGAAATTTCCTAGTTCTGTGTAATTTTTTCAAATTACAATCATGTATTTTCCCAACTTTCTATTACAAAAAAGTTACAATACTCTCAAAAGTTGAGTCATATAGTGAACAATCATATTCTCCACTTAGATTTAATACTGTTGTTAAATTTTCCCCTATGTATATACATAAGTGCATTTTGATACTAAACCATTTGACAGTAAATTGCAGAATTCACGGTATTTCCTCTAAATATGCATTCCCCAAGATTAAGGTTTTGGAATATACAGTGATGGTGGATTAAGAATTACAGATGAATTTAATTCTGAAAAGGGTAGGGTGAATATATTCTCATTGGAGAAGATCTTATTTATGTATATGGGATTTCATTCTTTTCCATTAAAGGAGGAAACAAATAGAGATTTCAGTTTCCCAGCTGGCCTTGAGGATCATATTTTGGGAGAGAATACATCACCTAATACGAGTATCTCGGGGTTGGTCCCTAGTGAACTGACCCAGAGCAACACGAGCCTTGGGAGCAGCAGCAGCAGTGGAGACGTAGGAAAGCTGCATTACTCGCCAGGTAAGGGGCTGTCCTCTCTTCTGATGTATATGCCCAGGCTTCTTGCTCCCTGCACCACACGCACTGTAAGCCCCGTTTGTCAAGATGATCTGATAGGTACTTATGTAGCCACGCCATATTATCACTGTTATTTGATAAGATCTTCAAGTACTGAGTGGAATCAGGCTGTGGCTTCCCAGGTGGCTCAGTGGTAGAGCATCTGCCTGCAATGCAGGAGACGTGGGTTTGATCCCTGGGTTGGGAAGATCCTCTGGAGAAGGAAATGGCAACCCACTCCAGTATTATTGCATGGGAAATCCACTGAATTTATTTTTATTTGTGTATATTTGTGGACTGTATCATTAGTTCTCAAATTTCAGTGTGTCTCAAAATCACTTGGAATTTGTTTTCAATCCCTAGGCTAAAACTTTTGAGACTTAATCTGCAGAGTGGGAATTTTTTGAGCAGCTTGCCAGGCGAATCACATATTGACTAGAGTTTGAGAATTTCTCTGCTAAACCACTGAAATTTCCTAGTTCTGTGTAATTTTTTCAAATTACAATCATGTATTTTCCCAACTTTCTATTACAAAAAAGTTACAATACTCTAAAAAGTTGAGTCATATAGTGAACAATCATATTCTCCACTTAGATTTAATACTGTTGTTAAATTTTCCCCTATGTATATACATAAGTGCATTTTGATACTAAACCATTTGACAGTAAATTGCAGAATTCACGGTATTTCCCTCTAAATATGCATTCCCCAAGAATAAGGATGTTTTCATACATAATGTGTTCTGATATTTACTTCTCTCTAGGTGAACTTCCATTTCCAAGAGGCATGAAAGGGCAGGACTTTGAAAAGTCAGATCATGGTTCTTCGCAAAACACCAGCATGTCTAGCATCTATCAGAATTGTGCAATGGAGGTAAAAGTTCTAGACTCTGCCCTTAATAAAGTGGCAGTAAACTTTTTTTTTTTCCCAGAATGGCATTTAACAGAATTCTATGATACCTTTGTGGACAAAATAAGTCATTGTGTTGAATTTGCTTGATGTCTTAGGTAAACAAGACAGTAAATTCGTAGTTCTGCCTGTGAAGTAATTGTACTATTATTAATTGCAAATGTGGTCAACAAAATAAATATAATTCTGTGTTTGTCTTCAAGAGAGGGGCGTATTCGGACTAGTTCTCCCTGGGGCGGTAGTTCTCAGTGCACTGGTTCTCCCTGGAGTGGTAGTTCTCAGTACGTGCACTTTTCTATTCTCAGGTCCTGATGTCAAGTTGTTCCCAGTGCAGAGTCTGTGGAGCTTTAGTTTATGATGAAGAAATTATGGCCGGATGGACAGCAGATGATTCAAACTTGAATACAGCCTGTCCCTTCTGTAAAAGCAACTTCTTGCCTCTTCTCAATATAGAATTTAAAGATCTAAGAGGCTCTGCGAGGTTAGTATTGCAAATGCTCCCTTAGGGGGCAGTAAGTGCCCCTCACAGGGCGTCACCGCTGGCGAAGGAGTGAAGCCGTCCATGTGGTCCAGGTGTTCCTTTGCTTGCCCTCCTCTCTGTCAGTATTGGAGAGAAGATACTAATATTGCAGGAGGGTGTGCTTCCATTTTATTTAACAAATGATTTTAGTAGTAGGTAATTTTTGGAGCTAAACTTAATAGGTTATATCGATTATGTCGAGTCTACAGTTATAAATTCAAAATTGTCATTATTATTATTTTTAAACTTTAGGGGTTTCCTCGAACCCTTTAAGTTCTGTGTAATTTTTCAAATTACAATCATGTATTTTCCCAACTTTCTATTACAAAAAGTTACAATACTCTAAAAGTTGAGTCATATAGTGAACAATCATATTCTCCACTTAGATTTAATACTGTTGTTAAATTTTCCCCTATGTATATACATAAGTGCATTTTGATACTAAACCATTTGACAGTAAATTGCAGAATTCACGGTATTTCCCTCTAAATATGCATTCCCCAAGAATAAGGATGTTTTCATACATAATGTGTTCTGATATTTACTTCTCTCTAGGTGAACTTCCATTTCCAAGAGGCATGAAAGGGCAGGACTTTGAAAAGTCAGATCATGGTTCTTCGCAAAACACCAGCATGTCTAGCATCTATCAGAATTGTGCAATGGAGGTAAAAGTTCTAGACTCTGCCCATAATAAAGTGGCAGTAAACTTTTTTTTTTTTTTCCCAGAATGGCATTTAACAGAATTCTATGATACCTTTGTGGACAAAATAAGTCATTGTGTTGAATTTGCTTGATGTCTTAGGTAAACAAGACAGTAAATTCGTAGTTCTGCCTGTGAAGTAATTGTACTATTATTAATTGCAAATGTGGTCAACAAAATAAATATAATTCTGTGTTTGTCTTCAAGAGAGGGGCGTATTCGGACTAGTTCTCCCTGGGGCGGTAGTTCTCAGTGCACTGGTTCTCCCTGGAGTGGTAGTTCTCAGTACGTGCACTTTTCTATTCTCAGGTCCTGATGTCAAGTTGTTCCCAGTGCAGAGTCTGTGGAGCTTTAGTTTATGATGAAGAAATTATGGCCGGATGGACAGCAGATGATTCAAACTTGAATACAGCCTGTCCCTTCTGTAAAAGCAACTTCTTGCCTCTTCTCAATATAGAATTTAAAGATCTAAGAGGCTCTGCGAGGTTAGTATTGCAAATGCTCCCTTAGGGGGCAGTAAGTGCCCCTCACAGGGCGTCACCGCTGGCGAAGGAGTGAAGCCGTCCATGTGGTCCAGGTGTTCCTTTGCTTGCCCTCCTCTCTGTCAGTATTGGAGAGAAGATACTAATATTGCAGGAGGGTGTGCTTCCATTTTATTTAACAAATGATTTTAGTAGTAGGTAATTTTTGGAGCTAAACTTAATAGGTTATATACGTATTATGTCGAGTCTACAGTTATAAATTCAAAATTCTAACAGTCATTATTATTATTTTTTAAACTTTTATTTTTGGGGTGCCTTTTTTTGGCTATTCTGGGTTTTCACTGCTGCTGCAGGCTCTTGTCTAGCTGCAGGGAGTGGGGGCTACTCTCTAGTTGAGGTGAGCAGGCTTCTTGTTGCAGTGACTTCTGTTGTGGAACTTGGGCTCAAGAGCACAGGCTCCATAGTTGTGCCTCACGGGCTTAGTTGCTCTGCAGCATGTGGGATCTTCCCGGATCAGGGATCAAAGCCGTGTCTCCTGCATTAGCAAGCTGACTCTTTACCACTGAGCCACCAGGGAAACCGTAACAGTCATGATTTTAATATTTCTGCCTTAGTGACCTTGATTATGTGCTCTAGAACCACCACCCCCAAAAAGGTGGAAGGGGCTCAACTCTTCTCTTAATTTGTTGCCCCTTTCTGGTGGTGGTCTATACTGTGAGATGACTGAATTCTAGGTTAATTCAGGAAAGGAGATTAGTTGATCTGTAATCGGCCTTTAAGTAATTGAGAGCTGGTAACTGTTTGCTGCCTAAAGTACTTAATACTTTTTTTTTTCTTTCTGTGGAGATTGTAAATGAGATTTGTTTTCTTAATTCCCCTTTCTCCTAGCTCATTAGTATATAGAATATACAGCAGGTTTTTGTTGGTTTTGTACCCTGCCACTTCACTAAATTTATTTATTACTACTAATAGTTTTTGGTGGATTCTTTAGGGTTCTTTAGGGTTTTCTGTATATAAAATCATGTCGCCCGCAAACAGTGAGTTTTATTTCTTCCTTTCTAAATAGGGTGACTTTTGTGTCTCTTTTTTGCCTAATTTCTGTGTCTAGGACTTCTATATTTTGTTTCTATATTTTGTTATATTTTCACCTTTGAGTATGATGTTAGCTGTGGACTTTCATATATAACCCTTATTAGGGTTGAGATATGTTCCCTCTGTATACACTTTGTGGAGAGTTTGTGTGTGTGTGTGTGTGTGTGTGTGTAAATTTTGGCCTCTTTTGTTGTATTTTTTTTTTGTAAATTTATTTATGTTCATCCATCTTTATTCTTTGGCCTGTGTGGGCTGTATTATCCATGTTGTACAGTACTTAAACCCAGTCATCCCAGATTCTGTTTGATTCTTTTATACAGTATTCTTTGTTTAGTAATTTCACTTCTGAGCTCATTGAACTACCTTTCTGAGTTAGTGAGTTTCCTTATGGCAACTATTTTGAGTTCTCTGTCAATTAGATTATAATGTTTTGCAGCTTTTAAGTTTGGGTTCTGGAGAGTTGTAATTTTGTTTGTGGGGAGTCTCATGTTAAATGTGGTGCTTTGTGATGCTTGATGAGGTGTTCCTCTTGCCAGCGTATTTGAAGTACTAAACACTTTCTGCTTGATTCCAGCAATTCAACAGGTTGAAGAATAGAGGCTTTTTGCTTTCCAGTAGTTGGTGATTACATATATATATATATATATAGGCCACTTCTATTGCTCTTTCATTTATCTGTTTTCATCCATCTTTGTTCTTTGGCCTGTGTGAGCCTCCCATCGCAGTGGCCTCTCACTGCAGAGCCCCGGCTCTGGGCGCATGCGCTCCAGAGCTCCAGCTCGGTAGTTGGACACATCGGTCCAGCCACTCTGCGGCACGTGGGATCTTCCCAGGCCAGGGATCAAACCAGTGCCCCTTGCACTGCAAGGCAGTGTCCTTACCCACTGGACCACCAGGGAAGCCCAGTTGGTGATATATTAATAGCACAGAGTTTTGGTTTCTCTTTGCAGAGCTGCCTCTGGTTATATCTGAGTCTGCACTTTCCACGCTTCGCTGCCTCTGTTAGAGTGTGGCCCTGTGCCCTCGCCATTGCTTCTTGTGCCTGTGGGGTCATCGGTGCTTTGCTGCTGCCATTGTTGGCATCCTCACGACCTGGTGCATTGGGATGGTGGGCTCTTTCCGCTTGTCTGGGATCCGCTGAGTCCCTGGCTCTGCGTACTGTTGGTGGATTCAGGAAGGAGGGTAGCCAGGGAGTGGTAGTCTGATATTCTAAAGTTGTGGGCTCCGCTGTTGTGGGAAGGATGGGCTAGGAGCCAGAGTTGTGAGTGCCTCAGGGGCCAAAGGGATGGGGTCTCAAGCCCCATTGCCACTGCCACTGTTACCTGAGGTGACAGGTGCTGCAGCGTCTGGTGAGAAACGAGCTGTGTGCACCGCCTCCATGGCAGCCGGCTTGTCTGTTTGATTCTTTTATACAGTATTCTTTGTTTAGTAATTTCACTTCTGAGCTCATTGAACTACCTTTCTGAGTTAGTGAGTTTCCTTATGGCAACTATTTTGAGTTCTCTGTCAATTAGATTATAATGTTTTGCAGCTTTTAAGTTTGGGTTCTGGAGAGTTGTAATTTTGTTTGTGGGGAGTCTCATGTTAAATGTGGTGCTTTGTGATGCTTGATGAGGTGTTCCTCTTGCCAGCGTATTTGAAGTACTAAACACTTTCTGCTTGATTCCAGCAATTCAACAGGTTGAAGAATAGAGGCTTTTTGCTTTCCAGTAGTTGGTGATTACATATATATATATATATATAGGCCACTTCTATTGCTCTTTCATTTATTTATTTTCATCTATCTTTCGTTCTTTGGCCCGTGTGGGCCTCCCTTCGCAGCCGCCTCTCTCGCTGCAGACCGCCAGCTCTGGGCGCATGCGCTGCAGAGCTCCAGCTCGGTAGTTGGACACATGGGTCCAGCCACTCTGCGGCACGTGGGATCTTCCCAGGCCAGGGATCAAACTGGCGCCCCTTGCACTGCAAGGCAGTGTCCTTACCCACTGGACCACCAGGGAAGTCCAGTTGGTGATATATTAATAGCACAGAGTTTTGGTTTCTCTTTGCAGAGCTGCCTCTGGTTATATCTGAGTCTGCACTTTCCACGCTTCGCTGCCTCTGTTAGAGTGTGGCCCTGTGCCCTCGCCATTGCTTCTTGTGCCTGTGGGGTCATCGGTGCTTTGCTGCTGCCATTGTTGGCATCCTCACGACCTGGTGCATTGGGATGGTGGGCTCTTTCCGCTTGTCTGGGATCCGCTGAGTCCCTGGCTCTGCGTACTGTTGGTGGATTCAGGAAGGAGGGTAGCCAGGGAGTGGTAGTCTGATATTCTAAAGTTGTGGGCTCCGCTGTTGTGGGAAGGATGGGCTAGGAGCCAGAGTTGTGAGTGCCTCAGGGGCCAAAGGGATGGGGTCTCAAGCCCCATTGCCACTGCCACTGTTACCTGAGGTGACAGGTGCTGCAGCGTCTGGTGAGAAACGAGCTGTGTGCACCGCCTCCATGGCAGCCGGCTTGTCTGAGGCTGTGCTTGTGCTTTTCCTTCAGTTTTGCCTCCTCTGTGGGTTCCAGTCCACCCACCATTAGATGTACGGATGGGTGGGCTTCTTCAGTGTGCTGGCAGAGGCACCTTTGTTGCACTGTGGATGTTTTACTGCCTGTGATGTAGCCATCACTCCCCTTCTTTGCTCATTTTTCTTTTAAGTTTTTCTTTTTCTTGTTAATCTGTCTTGACTATTCTCTCTCTTTTTTTTTTTTTTGTCTGCACCACACCACTTGTGGGACCTTAGCTTCCTGACAAAGGATTGAAACCAAGCCCTAGGCAGTGAGGGTGCAGAGTCCTAACTACTAGACTGGCAGGGAATCCCTATCTTGAATATATTCCTTGAAATTCACTTTTGATGTTATGGATTAATTTTCTACCTTATGATTTGCGCATTTAGAATCTTGTTTTAAAAGTTATTTCCAGGCTTCCCCTGGTGGTCCAGTGGGTAAGGACACCGCCTTGCAGTGCAAGGGTAGCCGGTTCCATCCCTGGCCTGGGAAGATACCACGTGCCGTGGAGCGGCTGAACCGATGTGTCCAATTACTGAGACGGAGCTCTGGAGCGCATGCGCCCAGAGCGGTTCTCTGTGACAACAGAGGCCACCGCGATGGGAGGCCCACATGGGCCAAAAGAGCAAAGATGGATGAAAATAGAGAAATGAAAGACCAATAGAGGTGGCCCGCCCGCGCCCCACCCTCCCCAACCCACCCCCAAAATAAAAGTAAAAGTTATTTCCCAGGCTTCCCTGGTGGTCCAGTGGGTGAAGAGTCTGCCTTGCAGTGCAAGGGACACAGGTTCGATCCCTGGCCCAGGAAGATCCCATGTGCTGTGGAGCAGCTGGACCTGTGTGTCCAATTATGAGCCAGCACTGTGAGAGCTGGAGCTCTGCAATGAGAGATCACGGCAATGGGAGGCCCACACATGCCAGAGAATGAAGATGGATGAAAATAAATGTATAAAAAAATCAATAATAGGCCAAAATTAATTTTTTAAAAAAAGTTATTTCCCATCTCTAGGGCACAAAATTTTTTTCCTAATGTTCTTCTGTTAGCTTTATATTTTACCTGTGGTATTTTAGCATATATCAAGTTCCTATGTATACCTCACTCTGATTATGTACTGTATTTTTTTTTTTTTAAAGATTTATTTATTTATTTATTTTGGGCGGGGGTCGGGCTGGGGAGGGAGGGGAGCGGGCGGGCCACTTCTATTGGTCTTTCATTTCTCTATTTTCATCCGTCTTTGTTGTTTAGCTCCCGTGGGCCTCCCATCGCGGTGGCATCTGTCGTTGCAGAGCGCGGGGTCTGGGCGCATGCGCTCCAGAGCTCCGACTCGGTGATAGGACACATCGGTGCAGCCGCTCCGTGGCATGTGGGGTCTTCCCAGGCCAGGGATGGAACCGGCGCCCCTTGCACTGCAAGGTGGTGTCCTTACTCACTGGACCACCAGGGAAGCCCTATAGGTTTTTAAAGTGATGATAATGTTCTATATCTTGATTTACAGAAATCAAATTCACCTTAAATGAAAAAAAAAACTGCACATAAATACTGACCTCTAGTTAATGACATGAATGCTCAAGTCTTTTGTGGATGCTCTGTCGTTTTGGGGGAAATAAACATCTAGTATTTTTCGCCTATCTATGAGCATGGTGTTTATCTCCATGTTTTAGATCCTCTTTTAATAAAGTTTTAAGTTATTCTCCATAAATTTTGTACCTTTTTATTAATTGTGTTTCTTAAGCTTTTGTGGTACATTTCCTAATTGAATATAAAGGAGTGTTGTTGATCTTCTTCCCCAGTATGTCATTATGGAAAATTTTCTGCTTATGGCCAAGTTTGAAGATTTTTTTATAATACACCCAAATATCCACCCCTACATTCTTCAGTTAATGGCTTTATCACCCATCTATTCCTCATCTGTCTACTAATCCATCTTATATTTTTATTCAGTTAAAATAAGATGTAGGTGGAGCATTCCTCTGGCATCCCAGTGGTTAGGGCTGTATGTTGTGCAGGGAACACAGGTTCAGTCCTGGTCTGGGAACTGAAATCCTGCATGCTTCACTGTGTGGCGGATAATAATATGTTAAACACACTTTCGCCTGAAAGACTGGAGCATTCATATCATTAATACCTCTAGGAAGTATTTATTTAGTTTTTTTCATTTAAGGTAAATTTGATTTCTGCAAATCAAGATACAGAACATTATTATCACTTCAGAAAGCTTCCTTTATATCCCTTGCAAGGTAAAGCCCTCACCAAAAGGAGAAAGAGAGAGAAGATGAAAATAAAGTAATGAATAGAGGGGAGAGAGAATTACTAAAGATGAAAATGGAGATTAATAAGTTGGGGGAAGGGTATTCTATACAGTTTCAAGTTAATACATGTTAAAATGATGTTCTTTTTTTTTAACTAAGAAAATTAATGAACTATTTTGCTTTCCAGCTTCCATCATAGCTTTCTTTAATGTGTCTCCAAAACTGAAGGGATCTTGTATTGAACTATGATCACCTGCTCTAGACCTTTTCATTTGAAAAGCTTAGACAAGAGAGAATGAGCAAGTGGGTGTGTGTATGTGTGTGTTTGAAATAGGCAGTGTTTCTAAGTATTTGTATAATTTATTAATGACTATTTTAACATACAGTGATTCTAAATATGATGAAATTTAGAGGATTCTAGAATTTTAACAGAGTTTCTTTTTTATTTTCTTCTTTTTTTTGGGATTGATCCATATTAGCTTTTTCCTGAAACCCAGCACCTCTGGAGACAGCGTGCGCAGTGGCAGCATCCCGTTGGCAAGTGAGCCTTTGGAGCACAGACCCTCCTCCATTTCGGCAGAACCTGACCTGATCAACTTGATGGACGTGCCGAAACCCAGCCAGACCATAACTGAAGAGACAAACTCTGCAGTTGAATCAAGGTACCGCAGAGTTCAGAGAGCTCTTCATAAGCAGTTGGGTGCCCCTGTAAAAATGTCACCTGTAAACACAACCTTGCTGATGTAGACGTCAGTTCTGGCATTGTAAGCATTTAAATTCTTCCTGCCATCTAGTGTTTAAATATCTAATGAATGAATATGATGATAAACCATTTTAACACTATGTTTAATGTTTTACAGTAGTCTTTTACAAAAACGACCTTTCTAACAGTGAAAAGTATTTTCCCCTTCCTTGTTGTCATTACCAGTTTCCAGACATACACTCTCTTTACAGTGAACTCTACTTTTAAGTCTTAGATACTGAGTCAGACATTTATTGAGCGAGAGTCTGTTGTATGCTAGGCATTATGCTAAACACTAAAAATAAAAAAATCTGACCTCTGTTCTTAGGAGGATCATAGCTGGTAGAGATTAAATACTTGGCAGTGGATCTGCGTTACTTACTTGCATGCATTATTCATACTTCCAGCTGATTTTGTTTAATAAAGATGAAATAACATTTGAACAAAGCCAATGAATGGACATTCAGTCTTTTTAAAATAAGACCCTAATACTTAGCACATATCCTCTTCCTAGCTTCATCAGCTCATCCACTCCATCCTGTTTTGCTGACTGATCTTCCAGCTGATATATTCGTTTTAACAAAACTGAAGGGATCTTGTATTGAACTATGCCTGCTCTAGACCTTTTCATTTGAAAAGCTTAGACAAGAGAGAATGAGCAAGTGGGTGTGTGTATGTGTGTGTTTGAAATAGGCAGTGTTTCTAAGTATTTGTATAATTTATTAATGACTATTTTAACATACAGTGATTCTAAATATGATGAAATTTAGAGGATTCTAGAATTTTAACAGAGTTTCTTTTTTATTTTCTTCTTTTTTTTGGGATTGATCCATATTAGCTTTTTCCTGAAACCCAGCACCTCTGGAGACAGCGTGCGCAGTGGCAGCATCCCGTTGGCAAGTGAGCCTTTGGAGCACAGACCCTCCTCCATTTCGGCAGAACCTGACCTGATCAACTTGATGGACGTGCCGAAACCCAGCCAGACCATAACTGAAGAGACAAACTCTGCAGTTGAATCAAGGTACCGCAGAGTTCAGAGAGCTCTTCATAAGCAGTTGGGTGCCCCTGTAAAAATGTCACCTGTAAACACAACCTTGCTGATGTAGACGTCAGTTCTGGCATTGTAAGCATTTAAATTCTTCCTGCCATCTAGTGTTTAAATATCTAATGAATGAATATGATGATAAACCATTTTTAACACTATGTTTAATGTTTTACAGTAGTCTTTTACAAAAACGACCTTTCTAACAGTGAAAAGTATTTTCCCCTTCCTTGTTGTCATTACCAGTTTCCAGACATACACTCTCTTTACAGTGAACTCTACTTTTAAGTCTTAGATACTGAGTCAGACATTTATTGAGCGAGAGTCTGTTGTATGCTAGGCATTATGCTAAACACTAAAAATAAAAAAATCTGACCTCTGTTCTTAGGAGGATCATAGCTGGTAGAGATTAAATACTTGGCAGTGGATCTGCGTTACTTACTTGCATGCATTATTCATACTTCCAGCTGATTTTGTTTAATAAAGATGAAATAACATTTGAACAAAGCCAATGAATGGACATTCAGTCTTTTTAAAATAAGACCCTAATACTTAGCACATATCCTCTTCCTAGCTTCATCAGCTCATCCACTCCATCCTGTTTTGCTGACTGATCTTTTAATTCTTTTAAGGCAGTACTGACTCTCCTCAGATATATTCAGAATATTCAGCATTTACTGTAGAAAATGCTCTAGCTCTACAGACTTATATTGTTAAACACAGTCTAACCACAGCATATCTTCTTCATTTCTTTAAGTGATGAAATAATGAAAGCTGAGGGAGATGTCCAGACTATGAATATTTCACCTGTGCCTAATAGCTTCTCAAAACGAAATGTGTCTTTGACTAGAAGTCACAGTGTTGGAGGTCCCTTGCAAAATATGGACTTTTCCCAGCGACCGTTTCATGGCATTTCAACAGTTAGTCTTCCAAACAGTCTGCAGGAAGTCGTGGTATGTAACATTATCATTATACTGTGTGTTCACGTAAGTATCAGCACAGCACCTAATTCTTCTACAAGTTTATTTCAGTCACATGAAAACTGGTAAGTTTTTATAAGCAGACTAAGAACTTTAAAATTTCAAAAATGTACACAAATGGAAGAGTATAATGAATCTTTCTGTGGCATCATCATCCAGCTTCAGTAACTTTTAACTTACGACATTTTTCTTTCATGTATACCGTCATTCAGTTCTTCTGTAGATCCATTTGAGGCAGATTTCAAACATCAACTCATTTGTCAGTATTTCAACATTTATCTCTAAAAGATAAGGACTCTTAAAAATATAATGCCACTGGTCCAGTCATTAAGATTCCACACTCCCAGTGCAGGGGTGCAGGTTGATCACTGGTCAGGGATTATGATCTCACTTGCTGCGCAGTGTGGCCAAAAATCAAACTCACAAAAAGTGCCATTATCAGACCTAGGAAACAACAAATATTATCAAGGTTATTCAGTCCTTGTTCAAATGTCTAATGGTTTCAAAAATATCAGCTTTGTTGTAGCCTGAGGAATCAGGATCAGATATTTCTTTGGTTGATCTGCTTTTTTAGTCTTTAAATGTATAGACTTTTTTTTTGTATAGAGTTTTTTTTTCTCTTCCAATTTATTTGTTGATTACAACCCTATAAATTGGGCTTTGTTCTGCTTTTTTTATTTTTTTGTAAGGAAGTTAGATCAGTAGTGATGTGTCTTTGTACATAGGTGAGACATGAGCTATCTTTTTGATTGTTAATAGCATTAACCCCCTTTATGCCTAGATCAAGTTATCCATTTGGAGCTATAAAATGATGATAGTCTGATTGTCGTCTTCTTTATTATATGAAATATATTTATAAAAAGAAACTTCCCCATGACTTTTATCTGGTTTTCTCCAAAGATACAGGTTATGTTGGAAAAGCAAGGTAAAAAAGAGTTTGATTTTCTTTTTTCCTTTTATTTATCAAACTTCAAAGTAACAGGTTTGGTTCCTAGCATTCTCCAAACATATCTCCCCAATATCTGGGCAGATAGGGTATCATTATAAACTCATAGATTTAAACGTTCATTGTTTTTGTTCCCTTTATTGACTCTTTATTGAACAATTGAACTGAAAAAAATAAATAAAATAGGGCCTATTATATGGATTAATAATTTTTTTTTGTAATCATTTAACTTAAGGGTATTTATGATTAAGTACATTTTTTCTTTTATGTTTTCTTTAGGGTGTTCTACTACATGTAGTAATGGCCTTAGAATAACTTAACTTTGAAAGGATACAGAAGCATGTTCTCATTGAAACATACTTAATAAAATTGATCATATTCACTTCTTTTTCTGTTTCCGTGATTTTAAGGATCCTTTAGGAAAAAGACCCAATCCACCACCTGTTTCTGTGCCTTACTTGAGTCCTCTAGTGCTTCGTAAAGAACTTGAATCTTTGCTAGAAAATGAAGGCGATCAGGTGATTCACACATCCTCATTCATCAATCAACACCCAATCATTTTCTGGAACCTCGTCTGGTATTTCAGGCGTTTGGATCTTCCTAGTAACTTGCCGGGACTTATCCTCACTTCTGAACATTGTAATGGAGGTGTGCAGGTAGGGAATCAATTTCTGTTACTTACAGTACGTTTGTGCTGGTTAGGATGAGGCTTAACTTCAGGTAGTAAGAAATACACAGTACTAGATTGAAGTCCTAGGCTATTTCTTACTTAAAAATTTAGATAGGTGGTCCAGGGATGGTATACTGCTAGAGACTTGAGAGTCTTCTATCTTTTGATTGTTAATAGCCCCTTTATGCCTAGATCAAGTTATCCATTTGGAGCTATAAAATGATGATAGTCTGATTGTCGTCTTCTTTATTATATGAAATATATTTATAAATAGAAACTTGCCCATGACTTTTATCTGGTTTCTCCAAAGATACAGGTTATGTTGGAAAAGCAAGGTAAAAAAGAGTTTGATTTTCTTTTTTCCTTTTATTTATCAAACTTCAAAGTAACAGGTTTGGTTCCTAGCATTCTCCAAACATATCTCCCCAATATCTGGGCAGATAGGGTATCATTATAAACTCATAGATTTAAACGTTCATTGTTTTTGTTCCCTTTATTGACTCTTTATTGAACAATTGAACTGAAAAAAATACATAAAATAGGGCCTATTATATGGATTAATAATTTTTGTTTGTAATCATTTAACTTAAGGGTATTTATGATTAAGTACATTTTTTCTTTTATGTTTTCTTTAGGGTGTTCTACTACATGTAGTAATGGCCTTAGAATAACTTAACTTTGAAAGGATACAGAAGCATGTTCTCATTGAAACATACTTAATAAAATTGATCATATTCACTTCTTTTTCTGTTTCCGTGATTTTAAGGATCCTTTAGGAAAAAGACCCAATCCACCACCTGTTTCTGTGCCTTACTTGAGTCCTCTAGTGCTTCGTAAAGAACTTGAATCTTTGCTAGAAAATGAAGGCGATCAGGTGATTCACACATCCTCATTCATCAATCAACACCCAATCATTTTCTGGAACCTCGTCTGGTATTTCAGGCGTTTGGATCTTCCTAGTAACTTGCCGGGACTTATCCTCACTTCTGAACATTGTAATGGAGGTGTGCAGGTAGGGAATCAATTTCTGTTACTTACAGTACGTTTGTGCTGGTTAGGATGAGGCTTAACTTCAGGTAGTAAGAAATACACAGTACTAGATTGAAGTCCTAGGCTATTTCTTACTTAAAAATTTAGATAGGTGGTCCAGGGATGGTATACTGCTAGAGACTTGAGAGTCTTCTGTCTTTTTGCTCAGCATTGTGACCTCCCTTTCCAAGCTTTCCACCTGGTTTGAGATAGCTGAGTCTACTTCCAGGCAACCACATCCATGTTCGAACCAGCTTGAGAAAACTGGAGAGAGAAAAATATGTCGTCTTTCTTCAGGGACAGCTCCTAAAGTTGCACATACTCTTTTGATAGGTGTGTGTTTGGCCCAGCCTTAGTTATAGGATCATCTCTAGTGGCAGGGGTAGCTAGAAAAGTAGCTTTTATTCTGAAATACAATATTCCCAGCTGCGAGGGGAGTTTGGGGGAGAATGGATACATGTAGACGTATGGGTGAGTCCCTTTGCTCGTCTACTTGAAACTGGCACAACCATTGTTAATCAGCTATCCTCCAGTACAAAGTTTAAAAGCAATGGTATTCCCAGCTGAAGTTCTCACTTTATTTTAAAGGATTCATCTTAGCCATACTTTCCAGATGATGTAGTTAAAAGCTAAGGAAGTTATTTTTGCTAGGTCACAGACCTAATAAGTGGTGGGAGACCAAGACCACAGCCTGGCTCTCTGACTCACTTGGCTTGGGCTGGCATCCTTGACTCCCAGGAAGACAGTGAGCTCCTAGAATTGCTTCATTTTATGGTATTGATATCAAGAGAAAACTCCCACCACAGGCATCCATCAGAGGCACAGTAAACCTTTAGAGACTTATAGGCTCCGTTTTGCCTCATGTATGTATGCCTCATGTACTACTCAGTAGAACAGGATAGTAGAAACTGTTGTACTTTCTTATACCTTAACATCTCTCGTGATGGAGGTTAGTCCTTTCTGTGGCTGCTGTGCCAGTTACCAAGTTGTCTCTCCGTCCTTGAAAGTAGAATCATGTAGCTCAGAAAATAACATTTGTATGTAGATACAAATTAAAATGTTTGTATTTCCTTAGAATTTTAGGTCTAGAATTTTTAAAAGTACTCATCTGTTTTACCTAATGAAGCTTTGCTAGGTCCACTGATAATTATTATGCTTAGTTACTATTATGCTTGGGGTCCTAAGACTTTTTGCTGATTTTTTTTTTTTTTTTTTTAGCTTCCCCTGTCATCCCTGTCCCAGGATAGCAAACTTGTGTATATTCAGCTGTTATGGGATAATATCAACCTTCACCAGGAACCAGGAGAACCTCTGTATGTCGCATGGAGGAATTTTAGTAAGTAAAGTAGAATTAAAGACAAAAAAGACCAAAAAAAAGACTCAAACTGGAAACAACCCAAGTATTCCATCCACAAGTGAATGCATAAGCAAGTAATTGTACAGTCCATCCACACAATAAAATACTGTAAAAAAGCAGTAAAGAAAAATGGATGCCTGAGGGAAAAGTAGAATTAAGGAGATGAGAGAAATTACTTTGCTTTATTTTTAAATATTTAATTCATTTTTAATATCTCAAGATTTTTTCCATTTTGTTTCAGATTTATTTGCTGTTGTACCAACTTTTTATTCAGGTCTCCATCTGAGCTGAAGAGTGTTTTTGTGTATGTGTGATTCTGGTCGTTTAACCTATCAAATATTAATTTGGTTAGGTATTTGTTGAGTAAATTCTGTATAGTGAATGTGTTGGTATACGTCAGAATTTCAATTATATGGGCACTAGTCTCAAAGATTCTGGCTTTAGTTTCAGTTTTTTGTATTTAGAACATACTTTTACAAGGGGTTTAGAAGGGTTATCCGGTGTTCTGAAGTCCTGTGATAGTAAGAAGCCACAGACAACCCAGTGGGTCAGTGAGTAAATAGTAGGAAATTCATGGAGAAACATGAAAATGCTCTGTTCTGTATATATAGTGTACAAAGCTGTCGGCACACAGTGCTTACTGGAAGACTATAATAATGAAAAACTTAAGTACATACCTAACAAGAGTTTTGATACATCTACACCATGGAATGTTGGCAACCAAGAAAAGGAATGAGTTATTTCTGTTTAGTTTCCTGAAAGGATGGATGCCCATTATATTAAGTAGAAAACAAAGGCAAGTTGCAGAACAGTATAAAATCTTTTCTCTTTTTTGAAAAAAAAAGAGAAAAATCAGAATATTAAAGCAGTATGGGGAGCTATGCAGTTCCACTTCCCAGCAAAACAACCATAATTTGTGAAAGTTATTTAAAAAATGCCTACGGCCAGAGGAACATGAAGAAACATTTATTCAAGAAAGTATATTAAATTGCAGTAAAAATGGTGTTTCTGTAACATGTGGGTAGTCCTATCCCTGTCCCAGGATAGCAAACTTGTGTATATTCAGCTGTTATGGGATAATATCAACCTTCACCAGGAACCAGGAGAACCTCTGTATGTCGCATGGAGGAATTTTAGTAAGTAAAGTAGAATTAAAGACAAAAAAGACCAAAAAAAAGACTCAAACTGGAAACAACCCAAGTATTCCATCCACAAGTGAATGCATAAGCAAGTAATTGTACAGTCCATCCACACAATAAAATACTGTAAAAAAGCAGTAAAGAAAAATGGATGCCTGAGGGAAAAGTAGAATTAAGGAGATGAGAGAAATTACTTTGCTTTATTTTTAAATATTTAATTCATTTTTAATATCTCAAGATTTTTTCCATTTTGTTTCAGATTTATTTGCTGTTGTACCAACTTTTTATTCAGGTCTCCATCTGAGCTGAAGAGTGTTTTTGTGTATGTGTGATTCTGGTCGTTTAACCTATCAAATATTAATTTGGTTAGGTATTTGTTGAGTAAATTCTGTATAGTGAATGTGTTGGTATACGTCAGAATTTCAATTATATGGGCACTAGTCTCAAAGATTCTGGCTTTAGTTTCAGTTTTTTGTATTTAGAACATACTTTTACAAGGGGTTTAGAAGGGTTATCCGGTGTTCTGAAGTCCTGTGATAGTAAGAAGCCACAGACAACCCAGTGGGTCAGTGAGTAAATAGTAGGAAATTCATGGAGAAACATGAAAATGCTCTGTTCTGTATATATAGTGTACAAAGCTGTCGGCACACAGTGCTTACTGGAAGACTATAATAATGAAAACTTAAGTACATACCTAACAAGAGTTTTGATACATCTACACCATGGAATGTTGGCAACCAAGAAAAGGAATGAGTTATTTCTGTTTAGTTTCCTGAAAGGATGGATGCCCATTATATTAAGTAGAAAACAAAGGCAAGTTGCAGAACAGTATAAAATCTTTTCTCTTTTTTGAAAAAAAAAGAGAAAAATCAGAATATTAAAGCAGTATGGGGAGCTATGCAGTTCCACTTCCCAGCAAAACAACCATAATTTGTGAAAGTTATTTAAAAAATGCCTACGGCCAGAGGAACATGAAGAAACATTTATTCAAGAAAGTATATTAAATTGCAGTAAAAATGGTGTTTCTGTAACATGTGGGCCACAACCTGCTGTTTCCGCCAACCCCATCAAGAGCTGCAGCGTCTCCTGGGAAAGACAGGCTGCCCGCAGCTCTCCTCCTCCCAGCTCCGCAGCACAAAGGTCCAGTTCCAGGAAGGGGAGGCTTACTTCCTCCACTCAGCCCTCATTCATGGCTCATTGCAGCAACTGTTGAATACTGGGGCTCCGATTGTTCTCACAGCATCTTGCTGGTAAGGGAGAGGTTTCATGCCAGTAGAGGCAAGCTAAACAGGGGCAACTGCATCCCTCCAGGGCCCCAAGGAAGAGGCCGCTGCTCCCAGCCCCAGCTCAATGGCTGAGACAGACCACAGCAGAGAGCTCGGCAGTTCTCCCTAAAGGGAAGGACTTTATTTGGACCAGACTGGAGAAGTGCAACCCTGAAAGCACTCTTGAAAAGAGTGGAGAGTTTGGTGAGAAGGCCAGTATTACCCCGATACAAAAACCAAAGACATCACAGGAAAAGAAAATGAAAACTCTGTATCACTTACGAATATAGACATAAGGATCCTCAGCTAAGTACCATAAACCAAATCCAGCAATGTATAAAGGGGATTGTACATAAGGACCAGTGCCATTTATTCCAGGCATGCTTTGTTAATTTGAAAGTCAATTAATATAATACAGGAGTACAAGCTGTCACATTCCAGCCTCAAGCAAAAGCCCTCAAGTTCAGGAAAAGGACAAAAGGACAGACCTCATCCGAAGAAAGCAAGAAAAAATATTTTTTTTCAACTAGTCACATTGCTGCATAATTGTGAGGATAAAAAAAATTCTTTTAATAGAGTAAGTGTATTCTTTATTACTGTGTTCTTACTAGATTCTGAGAAGAAATCGTCTGTTCTGTCAGAAGAACAAGAAGCAACAAGCACTTTAGTAGAAACCATCAGGCAGAGTATTCAACACAATGATGTTCTTAAACCCATCAACCTACTTACACAACAATTGAAGGGAGACGTGAAAAGACAAAGGTAATAATCCAGTATTTTACTTGATGTCACTCGAAATAAGTTCACGGGTTTTCTTACTTTCAAAATTCTGATTGTAAAAGGAACACATACTCATTGTAGAATGTCTGATTGTATTTTGAAAGTGCTACCCAGATGTGTACATTCGTGGATCAGCATAAACATAAAAATGTCTGGGTAAAGAGTAGATTAAATTTTAGGAGGTAATGCATTCATGAAAAGTTTTTTTTCCCCCGGAAACCCAGATAGTGTACATTCGTGGTTCCAGGAAGGGAGGCTTACTTCCTCCACTCAGCCCTCATTCATGGCTCATTGCAGCAACTGTTGAATACTGGGGCTCCGATTGTTCTCACAGCATCTTGCTGGTAAGGGAGAGGTTTCATGCCAGTAGAGGCAAGCTAAACAGGGGCAACTGCATCCCTCCAGGGCCCCAAGGAAGAGGCCGCTGCTCCCAGCCCCAGCTCAATGGCTGAGACAGACCACAGCAGAGAGCTCGGCAGTTCTCCCTAAAGGGAAGGACTTTATTTGGACCAGACTGGAGAAGTGCAACCCTGAAAGCACTCTTGAAAAGAGTGGAGAGTTTGGTGAGAAGGCCAGTATTACCCCGATACAAAAACCAAAGACATCACAGGAAAAGAAAATGAAAACTCTGTATCACTTACGAATATAGACATAAGGATCCTCAGCTAAGTACCATAAACCAAATCCAGCAATGTATAAAGGGGATTGTACATAAGGACCAGTGCCATTTATTCCAGGCATGCTTTGTTAATTTGAAAGTCAATTAATATAATACAGGAGTACAAGCTGTCACATTCCAGCCTCAAGCAAAAGCCCTCAAGTTCAGGAAAAGGACAAAAGGACAGACCTCATCCGAAGAAAGCAAGAAAAAATATTTTTTTTCAACTAGTCACATTGCTGCATAATTGTGAGGATAAAAAAAATTCTTTTAATAGAGTAAGTGTATTCTTTATTACTGTGTTCTTACTAGATTCTGAGAAGAAATCGTCTGTTCTGTCAGAAGAACAAGAAGCAACAAGCACTTTAGTAGAAACCATCAGGCAGAGTATTCAACACAATGATGTTCTTAAACCCATCAACCTACTTACACAACAATTGAAGGGAGACGTGAAAAGACAAAGGTAATAATCCAGTATTTTACTTGATGTCACTCGAAATAAGTTCACGGGTTTTTCTTACTTTCAAAATTCTGATTGTAAAAGGAACACATACTCATTGTAGAATGTCTGATTGTATTTTGAAAGTGCTACCCAGATGTGTACATTCGTGGATCAGCATAAACATAAAAATGTCTGGGTAAAGAGTAGATTAAATTTTAGGAGGTAATGCATTCATGTCTAAAAGGTACTCAGTCTTTTAGAAACATTTCTTCTCTTCACTGGAAACCTCTAAATGTGTTTAACATAGATGTTACACATATCCACTGCTTGTTCAGGCCATGTCCCACATCTTACCTTGTGAGGTATAAAAAATATATATGCATTTAGGAGTAGAAACAACTTAGGAAAATAGAAGCAGTAAATCACAAAAGATAGGTGCTGTCCTGATCCTCTAGCTTGGATCAGTACTCACCTCAGTCTCAGCATAAGGGAATTTTGTGATGGAAACTTTAGAAAAGGGACGTAACAGCTTATCAGTGTTTCCAGGTGCTCTTCAAGTTTCTAGACACAGGATCTTTGAAGATAGTCTCAGAAGTAATAGGACAAGAATTCATAGTCTCAGAAGTAATAGGACAAGAATTCATGATGAAAATCAAATAGATCCTTTTACAGTGTAAATAGCTGAGGCAGAGATTGTTCTCCTTTACAGGCTAAGGAGCAGCCAGTTTCAAGCATCTAATTTTAAGGGCAGGGAAGGAATATGAGAAATGATGTATTACAGATTCTGAAGCTTTTGTTGATTTTTTTTTCCTTTGTAAATATTCAGAAGTCAGTTCCTAAGTTTTCTAACTGAGCCACGAATTTCATTTTTAAGATTTCATGTCTCACTTTTATATTCACAAATCAGGTGAACATAAAAGGTGGTTTATTCTTTACTGTTGAGTTAAATAGTGAGACCACACACCTGTTTGTGTCTAACAGTTTGAAAACTTATTTCTTACTTTGTCATGTAGCAAGACTGCTTTGGTAAGCAGAAATCAGAATTAACTTATCAATAGATAATTTTTGCTAAATATCAATAATTATAATAAAGTAAGCCATTTTTGTTTTGAATATGAAGCCTTTATCCCCATTAACTTTTGGCAGGGGGAGCATGCGGGCCACTTCTGTTGGTCTTTCATTTCTCTATTTTCATCCATCTTTGTTCTTTGGCCTGTGTGGGCCTCACATCGCAGTGGCCTCTGTCGTCAGAGAGCGCCGGCTCTGGGCGCATGTGCTCCAGAGCTCTGGCTCAGTAATTGGACACACTGGTCCAGCTGTTCCGCGGCACGTGGGATCTTCCCAGGCCAGGGATGGAACTGGCGCCCCTTGCGCTGCAAGGCGGTGTCCTTACCTACTGGACCACCAGGGGAAGCCCCCCCACCCCCGCATTAACTTTTTAATCTGCAATAGAAGTTTACAGGAAATTGCAAAGATCGAATCTGTTACCCTTTACCCGGCTTTTCCCAAAGGTGACAGCTTGTACCTCCAGTGCAGTCAGAGCCAGGACAGACAGGAGTGCATGTACTGCTGTTAACTAGACACTGAAATCTTTATTTTTAAAATACTTGTTTTATAGGAGTTTATACAGAGAAATCCTCTTCTTATCATTAGTATCTCTTGGAAGAGAGAACATTGATATTGGTAAGTTGGTCAACTGGGGATGACTAAAGGGGGGTTTCCTTAAGTAATTTTTAAAATTCTACCTGGTATGGGTATATACTCCATTTGCCTTTTTAAAAAATTTCTACTTAACGTAAAAGTTAATGTATAGAAAATGATTTTTGACTACCACTTTAAAAATGCACAGCTTTTGTTTCATAAATTCCAACTGCATTTTGGAAATATCTTTCAGAGGCTTTTGACAATGAGTATGGGATTGCATACAATAGTCTATCTCCAGAGACCCTTGAAAAGTTGCAGAAGATCGATGCTCCACCAAGTATTAGTGTGGAATGGTGCAGGAAATGTTTTGGAGCGCCTCTCATTTAAATAAAATCCACTAGATTTTTGACAGAGCTGGGAGAAGATTCCATCTGGAGACATTTCAGGTCTGTCTCACTCTTGGGACTATATAATGAAATCATACTGAATCATCTCACAGTATCAAAATGCCATTAAAATGCCACAGGGTTTATTAAAGATTTACAATATGTGAACTCTTTATATCTGCTGAAAATTGGTTTTGCATTTCTCAGTATTTCTTGTAGTTTGATAATGAAAAACCATATTCATTCATGGCATTTTGTTATATCTGAAGCTATCGAGGTTGCGGAATAGCAAATATAAACTTGCCAAACCCCCAAATGAAATGTCTGAATTTTAAGAGCAACTATGTGTATTGTGTATATATGTCTGGCTGTGTCTACTCAGCTATATTTATTAAAATTCTTAAATTGCATGTTGCAATAGTGTTTTGAAGGGGTTCCCAACTATTAAGTGACTACTACAATGTTGTTTCCATAACCTACTGGACCACCAGGGGAAGCCCCCCCACCCCCGCATTAACTTTTTAATCTGCAATAGAAGTTTACAGGAAATTGCAAAGATCGAATCTGTTACCCTTTACCCGGCTTTTCCCAAAGGTGACAGCTTGTACCTCCAGTGCAGTCAGAGCCAGGACAGACAGGAGTGCATGTACTGCTGTTAACTAGACACTGAAATCTTTATTTTTAAAATACTTGTTTTATAGGAGTTTATACAGAGAAATCCTCTTCTTATCATTAGTATCTCTTGGAAGAGAGAACATTGATATTGGTAAGTTGGTCAACTGGGGATGACTAAAGGGGGGTTTCCTTAAGTAATTTTTAAAATTCTACCTGGTATGGGTATATACTCCATTTGCCTTTTTAAAAAATTTCTACTTAACGTAAAAGTTAATGTATAGAAAATGATTTTTGACTACCACTTTAAAAATGCACAGCTTTTGTTTCATAAATTCCAACTGCATTTTGGAAATATCTTTCAGAGGCTTTTGACAATGAGTATGGGATTGCATACAATAGTCTATCTCCAGAGACCCTTGAAAAGTTGCAGAAGATCGATGCTCCACCAAGTATTAGTGTGGAATGGTGCAGGAAATGTTTTGGAGCGCCTCTCATTTAAATAAAATCCACTAGATTTTTGACAGAGCTGGGAGAAGATTCCATCTGGAGACATTTCAGGTCTGTCTCACTCTTGGGACTATATAATGAAATCATACTGAATCATCTCACAGTATCAAAATGCCATTAAAATGCCACAGGGTTTATTAAAGATTTACAATATGTGAACTCTTTATATCTGCTGAAAATTGGTTTTGCATTTCTCAGTATTTCTTGTAGTTTGATAATGAAAAACCATATTCATTCATGGCATTTTGTTATATCTGAAGCTATCGAGGTTGCGGAATAGCAAATATAAACTTGCCAAACCCCCAAATGAAATGTCTGAATTTTAAGAGCAACTATGTGTATTGTGTATATATGTCTGGCTGTGTCTACTCAGCTATATTTATTAAAATTCTTAAATTGCATGTTGCAATAGTGTTTTGAAGGGGGTTCCCAACTATTAAGTGACTACTACTAAACTCCTGTGTAGTCCTTAAACTCAAAATTACCTGAGGTTCTGATGACAACTGCCATGCCTTTGAACTCAATTAATACATATTTTTACCCTTCATGCTGTGTATTAGCTTCCTTAATGGGTTGTATTTTGATGACTATCCAGTTCCTTGATCCTCTTACCATGTTAATTTGCAACAGCTTTAAAATTGGAATAAGCCAAATAGTTTACATGAAATTTAAATCAACTTCATAATTTCTAAAATTAAAATTCTTGTATATGTCTTTGGGCCTGAAATTGTTCAGGTGCAAAAATTGTTGTTGTTCACTTTTTAAAACCTGTGGGATAACTTGCACTGTGCACAGAACTCTGTTCTTGTATAATACTTACATTTGTATGCTTATTTGTCCATTTGTAAATACTGTTTTTTAGGACGAATCAATTAAGTCTTAAAAGATTAAAGCTTATTAAGCTTGTTGCTGGTAGATTTAAGAAAATCATAACCTCACATGCCTCACTGACATAAGCATCCCTTGGGGACAGTAAATTTGCTTTCCTTACCTCCCCATGCATGGTTTGAAAACCAGTGACTGTGCACTCGCTTTTACAGTGATCATGCAGATGATTAAATCAGTTGATAACTACTTCCAGTGGTACAGTTATTAACAGCACACATCTTTCTACCTGCTATAAATTTCAAAAAATTGTTACTATACCAATCTTCCAACATTTCAGGGTTAATAAAACCTATGCAGAATCCTTATTTCAATTTATTGTTAAAGTGCTAAGTGAAAGAACTTTTCAGAAACTATGTACAGTTCTCATTGCCTTAAAAATGGGTCTTTTTTTGCACTGTCTCAGAGTATATATTTTGCAAAAGACTTGGTACTAGTTTTAATTAATACTTTAACACATTTTGCCCCATCAGAAAGTTTGGACTTACTTTGCATATAAATAAATCGAGGTTGGAATAGCAAATATAAACTTGCCAAACCCCCAAATGAAATGTCTGAATTTTAAGAGCAACTATGTGTATTGTGTATATATGTCTGGCTGTGTCTACTCAGCTATATTTATTAAAATTCTTAAATTGCATGTTGCAATAGTGTTTTGAAGGGGGTTCCCAACTATTAAGTGACTACTACTAAACTCCTGTGTAGTCCTTAAACTCAAAATTACCTGAGGTTCTGATGACAACTGCCATGCCTTTGAACTCAATTAATACATATTTTTACCCTTCATGCTGTGTATTAGCTTCCTTAATGGGTTGTATTTTGATGACTATCCAGTTCCTTGATCCTCTTACCATGTTAATTTGCAACAGCTTTAAAATTGGAATAAGCCAAATAGTTTACATGAAATTTAAATCAACTTCATAATTTCTAAAATTAAAATTCTTGTATATGTCTTTGGGCCTGAAATTGTTCAGGTGCAAAAATTGTTGTTGTTCACTTTTTAAAACCTGTGGGATAACTTGCACTGTGCACAGAACTCTGTTCTTGTATAATACTTACATTTGTATGCTTATTTGTCCATTTGTAAATACTGTTTTTTAGGACGAATCAATTAAGTCTTAAAACATTAAAGCTTATTAAGCTTGTTGCTGGTAGATTTAAGAAAATCATGACCTCACATGCCTCACTGACATAAGCATCCCTTGGGGACAGTAAATTTGCTTTCCTTACCTCCCCATGCATGGTTTGAAAAACCAGTGACTGTGCACTCGCTTTTACAGTGATCATGCAGATGATTAAATCAGTTGATAACTACTTCCAGTGGTACAGTTATTAACAGCACACATCTTTCTACCTGCTATAAATTTCAAAAAATTGTTACTATACCAATCTTCCAACATTTCAGGGTTAATAAAACCTATGCAGAATCCTTATTTCAATTTATTGTTAAAGTGCTAAGTGAAAGAACTTTTCAGAAACTATGTACAGTTCTCATTGCCTTAAAAATGGGTCTTTTTTTGCACTGTCTCAGAGTATATATTTTTGCAAAAGACTTGGTACTAGTTTTAATTAATACTTTAACACATTTTGCCCCATCAGAAAGTTTGGACTTACTTTGCATATAAATAAATTGAGGTTGAATAAAATGAAAACTTTGCAAGTCTGCTGTGCTGGTCTCTTACATTTTTAAGGCTCCTAAAATGTGTACAGGAGTTCAAGCTCTTGTGATCTTCAGAATTTTAGTGTTGTCAGTTTTTCCCCTTTCTGTAGCTTTTAATAACTTTAACTAACCAAAGCTTACCAAAGCACTTCCCACTAAAAAAACCCCTCTGTTGAAAGATGTCCTTGAACACATCTAGGAATATTTATAAATTTTCTAATAATCTAAACAGCCATTGTGTATTAAAGCTTAGTCTTTTTAGAAATTGACTGATTTGTATTAAAATTGCTCAAAGGCCTTTTCTAGCACCTACCATAGGACAACAAAAAATTTTTAACAAAGACAACATCAAATCATTGACTATAGACTCAAGAAATATCACCTGAATTCGATCCCTGTGTTGGGAAGATCCCCTGAAGGAGGGAACAGCAACCCACTATTCTTGCCTGGAGAATCGCTGGACAGAGAAGCCTGACGGTAGTCCATATGGGGTCACAGAGTCAGAGGCTGAGCAGCTAAGCACACAGCACAGAATGTATGAAATTTAAATCCTAATTAACTTCTGAAAGACATCTTTCAAAATATTCCAGATTGCTTAGCGTTACCTTACTCTGGTTTTAGATTTAGTTATTACCTGCATCAACTGCATTTTATACACTGACTATAGCAACCTCCAGCGGAAATATAGGATTCAACATTTTTGCAGTGTTAAAATTCTTAAATGTACCGGATTTCATGATTTAGAATGGTTAAGACTCACCTTACTTGTAAGTCCAAGTTAGTGACTATATTCCTTAAAATCAGAAAAGCAGCATGGTCCCCATGTTTTTACACATCAGAATCAACCATCTTCTGGTTAATCAGGGTTTTATAATACCAGAACTGACTTTTGGTCTGTTACCCTTTAGGACTCGATTGTTAAGATGTCAGTCCTTTCTTCTCTTTTAAAAATGCTCCAAGTTCAGTTTCTCTGTCAACTGCCAATTAGATTTGCGTCTCTTAAGAGGTATTGGTCCTGTACAGCAGAAAGTAGCAATGCTATAAATCCAACTGCACTCCCCGCAATACTTTAGCAAAAGACTTGGTACTAGTTTTAATTAATACTTTAACACATTTTGCCCCATCAGAAAGTTTGGACTTACTTTGCATATAAATAAATTGAGGTTGAATAAAATGAAAACTTTGCAAGTCTGCTGTGCTGGTCTCTTACATTTTTAAGGCTCCTAAAATGTGTACAGGAGTTCAAGCTCTTGTGATCTTCAGAATTTTAGTGTTGTCAGTTTTTCCCCTTTCTGTAGCTTTTAATAACTTTAACTAACCAAAGCTTACCAAAGCACTTCCCACTAAAAAAACCCCTCTGTTGAAAGATGTCCTTGAACACATCTAGGAATATTTATAAATTTTCTAATAATCTAAACAGCCATTGTGTATTAAAGCTTAGTCTTTTTAGAAATTGACTGATTTGTATTAAAATTGCTCAAAGGCCTTTTCTAGCACCTACCATAGGACAACAAAAATTTATAACAAAGACAACATCAAATCATTGACTATAGACTCAAGAAATATCACCTGAATTCGATCCCTGTGTTGGGAAGATCCCCTGAAGGAGGGAACAGCAACCCACTATTCTTGCCTGGAGAATCGCTGGACAGAGAAGCCTGACGGTAGTCCATATGGGGTCACAGAGTCAGAGGCTGAGCAGCTAAGCACACAGCACAGAATGTATGAAATTTAAATCCTAATTAACTTCTGAAAGACATCTTTCAAAATATTCCAGATTGCTTAGCGTTACCTTACTCTGGTTTTAGATTTAGTTATTACCTGCATCAACTGCATTTTATACACTGACTATAGCAACCTCCAGCGGAAATATAGGATTCAACATTTTTGCAGTGTTAAAATTCTTAAATGTACCGGATTTCATGATTTAGAATGGTTAAGACTCACCTTACTTGTAAGTCCAAGTTAGTGACTATATTCCTTAAAATCAGAAAAGCAGCATGGTCCCCATGTTTTTACACATCAGAATCAACCATCTTCTGGTTAATCAGGGTTTTATAATACCAGAACTGACTTTTGGTCTGTTACCCTTTAGGACTCGATTGTTAAGATGTCAGTCCTTTCTTCTCTTTTTAAAAAATGCTCCAAGTTCAGTTTCTCTGTCAACTGCCAATTAGATTTGCGTCTCTTAAGAGGTATTGGTCCTGTACAGCAGAAAGTAGCAATGCTATAAATCCAACTGCACTCCAACTGAACAGCTGTGGGGATCCCCGGTATGAATCTTGCTCCTCACCGTGCAGTTCAGGAAGCTTAATGACTTTGCGCCCGCAAACTATCAAACCATAACCCACTCTTTAGCTAGATCCTTGGGTGATTCTTATGCACATTCAAGCACTTCTTCAGTCTCTACACATAAAGCCACTTTAAAATGTTACTCACTGTAAAAGTTAAAAGTAAAACAAAAGTATTTAAAAAAAAAAAATTTTACTCACCTGTAGTTGATAACATACTCCAAAAAAGGCACAGCTTTTAAAGCCTAATATGTCTTCTTTTAAGACCCTTCTTGTCTAATGGTTTGAACTGCAGTTACTATAGAATACAGACATGGTACACATTAGAAAAAGTATTCTTTTGGAAATTCCCGGGTGGTCCAGTGGTTAGGGCTGTGCTCTCACTGCCAAGGAAGGTCTGGTTCAACCCCTCCTCGGGAAACTAAGACCCTACATCCGGTAAGCCACAGGGTGCAGGGTGTGCTTTCTGTGCACGTTCTTCACTGATGCAAGAGTTTCTAGGATACAGGCACAGTCCAAGTCCTTTGTAGTGTGAAGTATTACAAAAATGTAACAATTTACTGAAATTGAAAAGGTTTCTATTAATGCACTAAATCTGCACTGGTTTTAAAAGTTTGTAAACTATTTATTCTAAAATGGTATCCATTAGCTGTGCTTTTCACAAATTCTTTTTACATATGACAATGTCTATCTTCACAGAGCACTTTTCACATATCATGTATAGATCTTTTAAGAAAAACTGTATTCCTCAAAATAAAAGTATATCAACGATTAATAGTCCTAGTCATTCATTTCCCTGTATTGTCCCATGCCAACTGAACCCTGAGACACACACCCACCAAAAGAAACTGTCCTGGCCATTTCTTCACTATCACATACAATCTGTTTTTGAATTTGAAGGCCTATCACTTTCAAGCATCTCTTTCAGACTTTATCCACCTCTAGATTGTACAGTACCTCCTTTTCCATGATCCAAATTTCTGGACTTTTCACTTATCTATTTGATCAATTAAAAGTCAAGCAAGGAGATCTGATGTCATATCTTATTTATTTGTGACTCTTAGAACCATCTCATTTTTGACTGGACTCAGACTTAGAAGTAGAAGCTCTCAGAGAGGACAGTCTCCGTCTCTTGGCAATCTGTTCCTGTCGTTTTTCTTTGGCCTCCTAAACAAAACAAAACAAGCATGGTTAAGCTTACCTGGATTAAAAAAATGCAAATCTAAGCCTACAACCCACCCCCAGCCACTGCACATTTCATTTACCTTCATTCTCTTGGCCAAAAGTTTAGCATATTCTGCAGCCTCTTCCTTATTTTTCTTGGTGCGCTGTTTCTTCAGAGCAATACGCCGACGCTTGTGTTGCAGAACACGAGGAGTAACAAGACGCTGAATCTTAGGGGCTTTGGTCCTAGGTTTCTTACCTAAAAAACCCAGATGATGACTCAATCACTGCAATACTTTTGTTCAACAGGATCCACATTTGCATTTTCAACACATTACAAACAATCAAATTTAGTAGCACACTTAATCCTGGTAACAGCTCTCTGAACCATACCAACAGTTTGGATGTCGAGTTCAAGGTCATACATAGATCCACATTATTTTGCTTTACCACTCACTTCGATATCCCTCCCACAAGTACATTGTCTAGGATATCATATATCCCTGTTCTATAAAACACATGAGCATTATTTTACAGCAGTATTTAACTTGTCATGAAAACTAAAGCAATAACTGCACCACTATCCCACCATGCTTTGAAGTCTCAATGGGCCTCAAATTTCTATTTTCCAATAGAGGATCTAATCACCTGCTTATGGGTAACAAAACCATCAACATTAGAATATTTTCATGTCTCAATTTTTTTCAGTACTGCTGGGCTTCCAGTTTAGTTCCCCAACCAGGGGTCAAACCTGGGCCACGACAGTGAAAGCACCCTACTGGACCACCAACAAATCTTCACTTAGCCTGTCTGGATTATAAGTCTGCTTCAGTGTGTGAGTCTCCTCAGATGTAATGATTTTAGTTTATTGTTCCCACAGGGGTCCACAAACTCTTCAGATCAACATTCTGTGACTTAGAATTACATGTTTGTCAATCACCTTCTTGAAGATAGTAATTGGATATTTATACCATATCCTCAACACTTAATAGTATCTGGCACAGAGTATGTGTCCAGATATCTGGAGTGGGTGACCAATGAGCACTTAACCACATGTCAGGTATTAACCAGCTTATTTAAGCCCCTGGACTTGTCTCCAGTTCTGGAAACCGATAGCCAAATTTCTTCAGATTTGTCAGGGAAACTCAACCTGGAATAAACATGCTATTTATCCCACTTTATAATAAATATTCATACAATTCACTACAGAAATACTATTGCTGAGCATTGCTGTAGCAGACCTCACTGATGTGGGTTATGTGGCCTAATGAACAATATATCTGCATAAAATACAAAACACCAGGTTTATGAGAAAACGAGTTCCCATATGATCCAGCAATCTCACTCCTGAGCACATATCCAGACACAACTATAATTCAAAAGGATACACTCATCCCTATATTCTTAGCAGCACCATTCACAACAGCCAAGGCAGGGAAACAACCTCAACACCCACCAACAGAGGAATGTATAAGCATGTCATTATTCATACATACAAAGAATGGAATACTATGCTACATGTCATTTCCAACAGCATGGATGAGCCTAGCGAAGTCACAGACATACCCTCCTATCATATATGTGAATTCTAAACTATGACACAAAACTTTATGAAACAGGCTTAAAGAGACTTGTGGTTTCCAACAGGGAGGTGGCTTAGGGATGGACTGAGTTAGGGGTTTGCAGATACAATGTGTTACACACAGAAAAGATAAACAAGGTCCTACTGCATAGCACAGGGAACTGTATTTAATACCATGTGATAAACCATAATGGAAAAGAAATTCACATACATATAACTGAATCACTTTGCTATACAGCAAAATTAACAAAACTTAATTAGAAAAAGTCATAATCAACTATACTTCAACACAATAGTTATATACATATGTATGTTCCCTGGTACTCTGAAGTTTTTAACTTCTAATTCTCAAAAACAAGTGTGTGGGAGTGAGAGCACATTCATCATAACCCCCAAAATTTCTATCATTCTTTCAATTCTTAATCCCAAACAATGAACTTTAAAATGTCTGGTAAGTTAACTCAAAAGCAAATCTCCAAAAAAATTAACACTCTATAGGGCACTGGATAGAATGATGAATTCCAATTAAATTATCTTCACCCCCTTCCCTAATGAATAACATGTTTTATCCCACTTTAAATTTAATAAAAGTATGTCCAGATATCTGGAGTGGGTGACCAATGAGCACTTAACCACATGTCAGGTATTAACCAGCTTATTTAAGCCCCTGGACTTGTCTCCAGTTCTGGAAACCGATAGCCAAATTTCTTCAGATTTGTCAGGGAAACTCAACCTGGAATAAACATGCTATTTATCCCACTTTATAATAAATATTCATACAATTCACTACAGAAATACTATTGCTGAGCATTGCTGTAGCAGACCTCACTGATGTGGGTTATGTGGCCTAATGAACAATATATCTGCATAAAATACAAAACACCAGGTTTATGAGAAAACGAGTTCCCATATGATCCAGCAATCTCACTCCTGAGCACATATCCAGACACAACTATAATTCAAAAGGATACACTCATCCCTATATTCTTAGCAGCACCATTCACAACAGCCAAGGCAGGGAAACAACCTCAACACCCACCAACAGAGGAATGTATAAGCATGTCATTATTCATACATACAAAGAATGGAATACTATGCTACATGTCATTTCCAACAGCATGGATGAGCCTAGCGAAGTCACAGACATACCCTCCTATCATATATGTGAATTCTAAACTATGACACAAAACTTTATGAAACAGGCTTAAAGAGACTTGTGGTTTCCAACAGGGAGGTGGCTTAGGGATGGACTGAGTTAGGGGTTTGCAGATACAATGTGTTACACACAGAAAAGATAAACAAGGTCCTACTGCATAGCACAGGGAACTGTATTTAATACCATGTGATAAACCATAATGGAAAAGAAATTCACATACATATAACTGAATCACTTTGCTATACAGCAAAATTAACAAAACTTAATTAGAAAAAGTCATAATCAACTATACTTCAACACAATAGTTATATACATATGTATGTTCCCTGGTACTCTGAAGTTTTTAACTTCTAATTCTCAAAAACAAGTGTGTGGGAGTGAGAGCACATTCATCATAACCCCCAAAATTTCTATCATTCTTTCAATTCTTAATCCCAAACAATGAACTTTAAAATGTCTGGTAAGTTAACTCAAAAGCAAATCTCCAAAAAAATTAACACTCTATAGGGCACTGGATAGAATGATGAATTCCAATTAAATTATCTTCACCCCCTTCCCCACTAATTTCCTAAGAACTCACGCTCATGAAAATAGGCAGAGTATCTTCTAACATGTGGACAAAATGCAACAACAAATAAATGCAAATTAGGAAACCCCTGAGCTACACAATCCCCCATACCTTCTTTGTTGAGGGGCTTTCTCACAACATACTGGCGGACGTCATCTTCTTTAGAGAGATTGAAAAGCTTGCGGATTCTGCTAGCTCTTTTGGGACCCAGGCGCCGGGGCACAGTAGTATCAGTGAGGCCAGGAATATCCTTCTCCCCTAAAAAAAAAAGTGAACAGACGTTTAATTTCAACTCTCAATTCTTCAGGCACTGCCAAAAGAAGCTCACTGATCAAACTGTGGGTGCTGCAAAAAAAAAAAAGGACAATCAGTTTACTATCAGTGTTGACAGAAGAGAGGCCTCACCTTTTTTGACGATGACCAAATTGAGAACGCTCAGATTAGCATCCACAATGCAACCCCGTACAGATTTGCGCTTTCTTTCTCCAGTCCTCCTCGGTCTATAACAGGAATGGCCCTTACTCAGCAGCAGGCGGACTCGGCCATGGGTCAAGACACCCTGCTTCATGGGGAAACCCTGTTTGTCGTTCCCGCCACTGATTCGGACCACATAACCCTGCAAGAGAAAATGACACACTAGAAACAAAGAACCGTGGCCTCTAGGAAGTACACTCTTAATTCCAGGAAGGCCAGTTCACTCAGATCGGCTACATTTTTCTGTATTTCCCAAGTTCGATTAGCAAAGTCCTTTCAAGCAAATCCTATTCCTAGCCTATACCAGCGTTAACAAGTTTGAAGCTGGAGAATATGTTAACTAACCAAAATATAACAAATTAGAAACCACCTTTCTTGGCACTTTTGAAGACACCCCCTTTAGAGACCCCCTTAGCGTGCAGGACAAGAACTGTATTTTTATTTGACCTACATAAACATTAACCCTGCCAGGTGACAGCACCTAACCTAGCCTCAGGAGACAGAACCCGAGTGTGAATCCCATTTATATTTACCGACTACCAACAGCGTTTAAAACCTTCTCAATCGGGCTCACAATTCAATGCACCAGGCAGCTTTTACCTTCCATTCTTCGCCCAGTGCGTCAGCAGCAACTTCTGTGGCCATACGCTTCTCATAGAAGGTACGAAGTTTTCGTTCATCGTCCACTTCAATGAGCTTCTGGCAGCCCGTGGCCGGGAAAGAGATGTTCAGCTAGAAATGAAACGGGGGGCGGGCGGGGCGGAACTTCATGAGAACCGCAGAATCCCTGCAAAGGTTCCTGCACTGCAAAAAAAGCCTCTCCTGTCACCCTCACCACGATGAACACATTATTTGATCATATTCACTGAAGCACACGTGTCACGCGCCAGGAACACGGCACTAAAAATAGGACACATCTTTCACGGCTCGCGGAACGACGCCAGCGAGAACGGCGCTCCACACGCGTTCACTTTTTCGAATCAAGGAGCCCTCCAGCCGCGCCGCCTCTATCCTGCCTCTGGGGTCAAGACGCCACCATGGCGCTCCCCGCTCGGCGTTACCACCAGCTGCAATCACTCGCCATCCGCTCTCCCAAGAAGCTCCCGTCCCCGAAGAGCGATCCTTCTCCTGCCTCAGACCCTTCTCCATCCAGAGCCAAGGTTTTGGAGCGCGACGCTACATTCTGGGGTTTGATCTACGTTCATCAAGCCTAGCTCCACACCGGCCGCCGGTTCCTACCTTCATCCTGAAGCGCCCGACAGCCTGCGAGGCGCCACGAAAAAGAGACCTAACTTCCGCCTAGCCCAGGTCACATAGGCTCTTCCAGTTCTCGCGAGATGCCGACGCCTGGGATCGCGGACGTGAGCATTGGTGGGCGGTACTTCCGTGGGTGGGGCTAATCAGCGATTTTTGGCACTGAGTCAGTGGGCGGTCCTAATGAGGCGACCCAGGTTTAGGTGGTTAGTCTCTCGGCTGGGTGTTCTTTCCCCTGTCCTTCTGGGTCTTCGAGGAGTCCCGGTTGGTCCCAGACTACTGCTTGTGATCATACCAGACGAGAGTGGGATCGGAGCTCTGCTTTCCTGAGCTCTCCTGTACCCTAGCCTCCGTCCGAAGATTTCCAGCTTAGAAGCGTGCCCTGCCCCGGTTCCGGTCTTGAAAACTGTGCTTTCTTTTTCCTTAAATACTCGATCGTCCGCTTGTCCTCTAACCGCTCTGCAGTCGTCGTTCTGTCGCGTGCGTGCTGCAAAGTCGCTTGAGACGCGTCCGACTCTTGCGACGCTATGGACCGAAGCCCCCAGGCTGCTCTGTCCGTGGGATTCTCCAGCCAAGAATCCTGCAGTGTGTTGCCGTGCCCTTCAATAGGGGAATCTTCCTGACCTGGGGATGAAACCTGCGTCTGTTCTGTCTCCTCCATTGGCAGGCCGGTTCTTTACCAGTAGCGCCACCTGCAGTTCTATCACAGAATTCTATACACTCAGCCACCCTGTCTCCAAAGCCAGTAACCATAATTATTCCAGGTCCTCGTGCTTCCTAAAAAGCCTCCCTGCTTTCTGTCTTGCTTCTGCGATCTTTTAAAACGCAAAATTCTATCATTCCTTTATTTGAGACGCACCATTTCCCACTGCAGTCAGATGCTTTCCAAAGTATTCCTTAATGCTATGCAAGTCTTTCAGAATTCATGTCCTTCCTAAGAGAAGACTTTCCTGACCACACAACCAGAAACTGTATTCCTTCTAGTGTAGCCCCACGAAGTTTTGGAGCGCGACGCTACATTCTGGGGTTTGATCTACGTTCATCAAGCCTAGCTCCACACCGGCCGCCGGTTCCTACCTTCATCCTGAAGCGCCCGACAGCCTGCGAGGCGCCACGAAAAAGAGACCTAACTTCCGCCTAGCCCAGGTCACATAGGCTCTTCCAGTTCTCGCGAGATGCCGACGCCTGGGATCGCGGACGTGAGCATTGGTGGGCGGTACTTCCGTGGGTGGGGCTAATCAGCGATTTTTGGCACTGAGTCAGTGGGCGGTCCTAATGAGGCGACCCAGGTTTAGGTGGTTAGTCTCTCGGCTGGGTGTTCTTTCCCCTGTCCTTCTGGGTCTTCGAGGAGTCCCGGTTGGTCCCAGACTACTGCTTGTGATCATACCAGACGAGAGTGGGATCGGAGCTCTGCTTTCCTGAGCTCTCCTGTACCCTAGCCTCCGTCCGAAGATTTCCAGCTTAGAAGCGTGCCCTGCCCCGGTTCCGGTCTTGAAAACTGTGCTTTCTTTTTCCTTAAATACTCGATCGTCCGCTTGTCCTCTAACCGCTCTGCAGTCGTCGTTCTGTCGCGTGCGTGCTGCAAAGTCGCTTGAGACGCGTCCGACTCTTGCGACGCTATGGACCGAAGCCCCCAGGCTGCTCTGTCCGTGGGATTCTCCAGCCAAGAATCCTGCAGTGTGTTGCCGTGCCCTTCAATAGGGGAATCTTCCTGACCTGGGGATGAAACCTGCGTCTGTTCTGTCTCCTCCATTGGCAGGCCGGTTCTTTACCAGTAGCGCCACCTGCAGTTCTATCACAGAATTCTATACACTCAGCCACCCTGTCTCCAAAGCCAGTAACCATAATTATTCCAGGTCCTCGTGCTTCCTAAAAAGCCTCCCTGCTTTCTGTCTTGCTTCTGCGATCTTTTTAAAACGCAAAATTCTATCATTCCTTTATTTGAGACGCACCATTTCCCACTGCAGTCAGATGCTTTCCAAAGTATTCCTTAATGCTATGCAAGTCTTTCAGAATTCATGTCCTTCCTAAGAGAAGACTTTCCTGACCACACAACCAGAAACTGTATTCCTCTCTAGTGTAGCACTATTTCCCTTTATAGTACTATTTTTTATTTATTATTTATAATACTATTTAATCATGATACATAAATGGTTTGCATGTGGTCTGTCTCCACACTAAATGATAAATTAGGCCCGGTCTCATGTCTCAGGATGCAGTAAAGTGCATGGCACTTAATAAGTAACCCTCAGTAAATATTTGTTATATGATCATAACCCTAGTTTTGATAGTATTAATCTATCAGAGTGTGGTAGTATGGAGCCAGCCAGCAGACGGAGAATGAGCTAAGTGTATTATAGTAAATCCTGAAACAGCAATGATTCAACTCTTAACAGAATTGAAAGATGTGGGGATAATACAGGGCATTTGGTAGTCTTCCAGAACATTCCTAGGACATTGAGAATCCAGGTGATCTAGCTTTGAAGCCCACACTACCCTGAAGAATGGAACACTTACTATGTATTATATATTTACTCTATTTTTTTCTTAAAAAAGAAAAACTCGGGCTTCCCTGGTGGTCCAGTGGGTACAGACACCGCCTTGCAGTGCAAGGGGCGCCGGTTCCATCTCTGCCCTGGGAAGATCCCACGTGCTGCGGAGCTGCTGGACCGATCTGTCCAATTACCCAGCCGGAGCTCTGGAGCACATGCGCCCAGAGCCGGTGCTCTGTGACAACAGAGGCCACCGAGATGGGAGGCGCACCAGGCCAAGAACAAAGATGGATGAAAATGGACAAATGAAAGACCTAAAGAAGTGGCCCGCCCGCCCCTCCCTCCCCACCCCCACCAAAATAAATAAATAAATCTTTAAAAAACAACAACAACAAAACTCATGTCTTTAAAATAAGTAATTCTTACTTTCCAAAATTATGACATCCCATCTTCTGCTTCAGTATCACAAAGTTTTGAGTTTAGGCCGCTTCACATTCCAAGTTGGAAGGTTCTACTACATCCTGTTTGATCCTCTGTCATTAATGTACTAAAACGCAAAATTCTATCATTCCTTTATTTGAGACGCACCATTTCCCACTGCAGTCAGATGCTTTCCAAAGTATTCCTTAATGCTATGCAAGTCTTTCAGAATTCATGTCCTTCCTAAGAGAAGACTTTCCTGACCACACAACCAGAAACTGTATTCCTCTCTAGTGTAGCACTATTTCCCTTTATAGTACTATTTTTTATTTATTATTTATAATACTATTTAATCATGATACATAAATGGTTTGCATGTGGTCTGTCTCCACACTAAATGATAAATTAGGCCCGGTCTCATGTCTCAGGATGCAGTAAAGTGCATGGCACTTAATAAGTAACCCTCAGTAAATATTTGTTATATGATCATAACCCTAGTTTTGATAGTATTAATCTATCAGAGTGTGGTAGTATGGAGCCAGCCAGCAGACGGAGAATGAGCTAAGTGTATTATAGTAAATCCTGAAACAGCAATGATTCAACTCTTAACAGAATTGAAAGATGTGGGGATAATACAGGGCATTTGGTAGTCTTCCAGAACATTCCTAGGACATTGAGAATCCAGGTGATCTAGCTTTGAAGCCCACACTACCCTGAAGAATGGAACACTTACTATGTATTATATATTTACTCTATTTTTTTCTTAAAAAAGAAAAACTCGGGCTTCCCTGGTGGTCCAGTGGGTACAGACACCGCCTTGCAGTGCAAGGGGCGCCGGTTCCATCTCTGCCCTGGGAAGATCCCACGTGCTGCGGAGCTGCTGGACCGATCTGTCCAATTACCCAGCCGGAGCTCTGGAGCACATGCGCCCAGAGCCGGTGCTCTGTGACAACAGAGGCCACCGAGATGGGAGGCGCACACGGGCCAAAGAACAAAGATGGATGAAAATGGACAAATGAAAGACCTAAAGAAGTGGCCCGCCCGCCCCCCTCCCTCCCCACCCCCACCAAAATAAATAAATAAATCTTTAAAAAACAACAACAACAAAACTCATGTCTTTAAAATAAGTAATTCTTACTTTCCAAAATTATGACATCCCATCTTCTGCTTCAGTATCACAAAGTTTTGAGTTTAGGCCGCTTCACATTCCAAGTTGGAAGGTTCTACTACATCCTGTTTGATCCTCTGTCATTAATGTAAAACGTGTGGTGAAATGCATTTAAATCCAGTATATAAAATTTTTGTTGTAAAGGTGAAATTGACATAACATAAAATTACTCATTTCTATGTGAACAGTTCAGTGGCATTTACCACTCAAGTGCTGTTTAATCACCACCTCCACCGGGTGCTAAGATAGTTGCATCACCCCAAAAGGAAACCCACATCCATTCACCTCTTCCACCAGCCACTGGCAGCCGTAATCTGTGTACTGTCTGTACAGATTTACTTCTTCTATATATTTCATATAAATGAAATTAAACAGTATGTGAAGTCTGTGTCTGCCTTCTAATTTTATTTATGTTCATCCACATTATAGTGTATATCAGTGTTTTTTTAAACTCCTTTTGATGACTGAAATATTACGTTGTGTGTTTAGGTCACAATTTATCTGTTCATCCCCGGATAGACATTTGGGCTGTTTTTACCCTTTTTTTTTTAAGTTTATTATTTATTTTTGGTCTCAGCCACAGCATTATTTGGCTTTGCTTCTGTCACCAGCACCACATGCTAAGGGACACTAGAAGGAGTCTCACTCACCGATGCATTTGCCATCAGGCACTCACTCAGACCTCAGTCTTGCTGTAGATCCTGAAGGGGCCTATGAACGGGCTCTAACCACTCTCGGCTGTGGTCCAGGAATCCTTTCAAAGAAGCCTGCCAAACTCAGTCAAACTGTAGATTTTTGTTTTTTTTTTTTTTAAGATCAGGGGAGAACATTTTTTTGTTGTTAACTATTTATTTGGCTATGCTGGGTCTTATTTGCAGCATGCGGAATCTAGTTCCCTGACCGGGGATCGAACTCAGGCCCCGCTGCATTTTTGGAAACATAGAGTCTTAACCCACTGGGCCACCAGGGAAGTCCCAAACTGTAGATGTTTAAATAACCTTTAATTGGGATTCAGTCCATCCTACCCATGGTCAGCGAACAGCCCTGCAGACAGAAGGACCCAGGAGCAGACACTCTACACCCCTCAAATGGCCCTAGACTTGGTTCCAGCCCCTTTGGCCATAGCTGTGGAACAGTCCAGCCTGCCCAGGGCCCTGGTGAAAGACCCGCCAATCTATGCCTCCAGAGCCAAGTCTGCAGACCGTAGTCTTGTCTGGTACGCCTGAAATAACCTTGGGCCTCAGTTTTGCTCCTTCCTAGCCACAGTCCAGAACCAGTCCTGCCCACCCAGGGATGCGTCCAATTACCAGGTCCTCCCAAGGACCTGATGGAATCTAGCTCCTACACTTGCTAATAAGCTTCTGTCTCAAGACTCAGCTGTGGAAACTGCAGCAGATCCTTCTCCCCTCACCAGAATATTGAACAAGCTACTGGAGGCACTTCCATACCACCAGGACTTACACCTGCCCAAGCCCCTGGTAACATGCAACATCACATTGAAAGGGTTTTACCTTGATCTGAGAGTCAAAGCCAGGGCCCAGACCTGATTGAACCCTGGTTGGGACTTGAACCCGTGTAACTGGAGCTTAACCCCAGCCAAAACCCTCTTGGGACTTGAACCCATGTAGTCAGAACTTAATCCCGGCCAAAACCCTGTCTGGGACTTGAACCCAAGCAGCTGGGATTTAATCCAGCACTCACCCACCGTCTGGACCTACCGAGGCTCAGGTTCTTCCTGCCTCAACGCAGAAAGAATTCAGCGAGAAGCAGAGTGATAGACAAGAAAAGGATTTATTAGGATAGGGTACTTGTAAGTGGTGCAGGTAGACAGGCAGAGAAGCTCTGCTCTGCCCTCCCTTCGATTGAGTGGGCAGCAATATATCTAGGAGGTTGAAGATCACCCCCCTCAAGTAGACACAGATGCAAGACCAAAATTTTTCATTTCATTTCTAGTTTCTGAACTTTTAACCTTTAATTGGGATTCAGCATGCGGAATCTAGTTCCCTGACCGGGATCGAACTCAGGCCGCTGCATTTTTGGAAACATAGAGTCTTAACCCACTGGGCCACCAGGGAAGTCCCAAACTGTAGATGTTTAAATAACCTTTAATTGGGATTCAGTCCATCCTACCCATGGTCAGCGAACAGCCCTGCAGACAGAAGGACCCAGGAGCAGACACTCTACACCCCTCAAATGGCCCTAGACTTGGTTCCAGCCCCTTTGGCCATAGCTGTGGAACAGTCCAGCCTGCCCAGGGCCCTGGTGAAAGACCCGCCAATCTATGCCTCCAGAGCCAAGTCTGCAGACCGTAGTCTTGTCTGGTACGCCTGAAATAACCTTGGGCCTCAGTTTTGCTCCTTCCTAGCCACAGTCCAGAACCAGTCCTGCCCACCCAGGGATGCGTCCAATTACCAGGTCCTCCCAAGGACCTGATGGAATCTAGCTCCCTACACTTGCTAATAAGCTTCTGTCTCAAGACTCAGCTGTGGAAACTGCAGCAGATCCTTCTCCCCTCACCAGAATATTGAACAAGCTACTGGAGGCACTTCCATACCACCAGGACTTACACCTGCCCAAGCCCCTGGTAACATGCAACATCACATTGAAAGGGTTTTACCTTGATCTGAGAGTCAAAGCCAGGGCCCAGACCTGATTGAACCCTGGTTGGGACTTGAACCCGTGTAACTGGAGCTTAACCCCAGCCAAAACCCTCTTGGGACTTGAACCCATGTAGTCAGAACTTAATCCCGGCCAAAACCCTGTCTGGGACTTGAACCCAAGCAGCTGGGATTTAATCCAGCACTCACCCACCGTCTGGACCTACCGAGGCTCAGGTTCTTCCTGCCTCAACGCAGAAAGAATTCAGCGAGAAGCAGAGTGATAGACAAGAAAAGGATTTATTAGGATAGGGTACTTGTAAGTGGTGCAAGCGGGCAGGCAGGAAAGCTCTGCTCTGCTCTCCCTTCGATTGAGTGGGCAGCAATATATATAGGATGGTGGAAGACCACCCCCCTCAAGTAGACACAGATGCAAGACATACATCATTAGTTCCTTCTTCACCAGCTCCTCCTTCATCAGCTGTTTACACCCAGTCAAGCCTGCTTTACTGAACAAGGAGCAGCTCTCCTGAGTTACCATCAACTCACTGGCCTCCCAACCTTTCTCAGGTTTCACCCTTCTACCTGCCCTCCCATACTAGGACTCTACAACCAACCTACCTGTTCTACTCTGTCCCTAACAACATCATTGGGTCTCACCCAACAAGACTACAATTCTGAAAGTAATCCCATCATCCCAGGGAAATGGCAGGGCCTCGAAGAGATACCTGCACCCCTATGTTCATTGCAGCATTATTCACAATAGGCAAGACATGAAAACAACCTAAGTGTCTACTGACAGATGAATGAATAAAGAAAAGTTGGGGGATTCTCTGGTGGTCCAGTGGTTAGGACTCAGCACTCTCACTGCAGGGCCCCTGGGTTAGATCCATGATTAGGGAACTAAGATCCCACACAAAAAAAGAAATAAAATGTGATACCTATTTATAATGGAATATTATTTATCTTTTTTAAAAAACCTGCCATTTGCAACAACAAGGACAGCTCTTAAGGGCATTATGTCAAGGGAAATATATCAGACAGAGAAAGACAAATACTGTATGACTTCAATAATACAGGGAATCTTAAAGAGAGAGAGAGAGCAGAACTCATAGAAACAGGGTTAGAATGGTAGTTGTCGGAGTTGTTTCCCCTCCCCCTAAGCTGTGGTGTTGGGGAGGCGTCTCTGAGGGCCCCAGCCCAGGCTGACCTCGCCACAGGGAGGAGAGGGAAGGCTCAACGTGGCGCTGAGGTGCCACGGACTGACAAGGCTTACTGAGGACATGCCTTCTGGGCTCGACACGATCACGTGGCAATTCCACCAAGAATTCACACAGAGGTTCTGGCAGTTTCTTCCACGGCTGGAAGTTGACAGTAGTATTTAAGCTAGTTGAGGTGGTCAAACAGTAGGAAACCACACGAACCCTAGAAGCAACAGACAGAGGGCAGGGAGCGCTGTGGCTCAGGCATAGCCCGGGTCCCATGCACTTCCTGTTCCTCACTGACTGGCCCAAAAGGTCACCGTGAGGAAAATCCATGAGTTGTTTGTAGTTAGCTGGTATTTGCAAGGAAATACCCAAATTATTCTCTAAAATTATCGCTGTAAATCCTGTCAAAGGTTTCTTCAAAATGCTCATCCCAAAATACGTTAGTAATGTTTTCATGGGAAGAGAAATCCCAGCCCTTGTGGTAGGTCCGCCCACTTTACAAATGGTCAGGTATTTCAAGGATTAAATTTCTTTACAGTTTCACACTTCAGAAGAAGGTCAAGTGTCCCCTGACTTCTCATTTGTTCCCCAGGCTGCATTGCTAATGAGAAAAAACCAACATCTGTGGGTTTTCTTGGCATCTAGTTAGCAAGCTTCCCAGTAATGACTGTCTCCATCTACAGAAGCAACTACATTTTACATCAGTGCCTCCAATTATTATAATTAGAGAATTTAGTAAAAGAGGAAAAAAAAGATTTTCTCATTGACCCCTATCTCCTTCACTTTCTTTAAAGCCCCTGACCTCTTAACTTGGGCCTCTCTTTTTCAGTAGACAACACTTCCTCCCACCTCTCTCAGAAGTATAAATTACTTTTGGGTTTCCCAGGTGGCTTAGCAGTAAAGAATCAAACTGCCAGTGCAGGGAGGCAAGTTCAATCCCTGGGTCAGGAAGATCCCCTAGACAAGGAAATGGCAAGCCCCTCCAGTATTCTTACCCGGGAAATCCCATGGACAGAGGAGCCTGGCCGGTTACAGTCCATGGGGTTGCAAAGAGTTGGATACGACTTAGTGATTAAACAACCTCGGGCCCCAGCCCAGGCTGACCTCGCCACAGGAGGAGAGGAAGGCTCAACGTGGCGCTGAGGTGCCACGGACTGACAAGGCTTACTGAGGACATGCCTTCTGGGCTCGACACGATCACGTGGCAATTCCACCAAGAATTCACACAGAGGTTCTGGCAGTTTCTTCCACGGCTGGAAGTTGACAGTAGTATTTAAGCTAGTTGAGGTGGTCAAACAGTAGGAAACCACACGAACCCTAGAAGCAACAGACAGAGGGCAGGGAGCGCTGTGGCTCAGGCATAGCCCGGGTCCCATGCACTTCCTGTTCCTCACTGACTGGCCCAAAAGGTCACCGTGAGGAAAATCCATGAGTTGTTTGTAGTTAGCTGGTATTTGCAAGGAAATACCCAAATTATTCTCTAAAATTATCGCTGTAAATCCTGTCAAAGGTTTCTTCAAAATGCTCATCCCAAAATACGTTAGTAATGTTTTCATGGGAAGAGAAATCCCAGCCCTTGTGGTAGGTCCGCCCACTTTACAAATGGTCAGGTATTTCAAGGATTAAATTTCTTTACAGTTTCACACTTCAGAAGAAGGTCAAGTGTCCCCTGACTTCTCATTTGTTCCCCAGGCTGCATTGCTAATGAGAAAAAACCAACATCTGTGGGTTTTCTTGGCATCTAGTTAGCAAGCTTCCCAGTAATGACTGTCTCCATCTACAGAAGCAACTACATTTTACATCAGTGCCTCCAATTATTATAATTAGAGAATTTAGTAAAAGAGGAAAAAAAAGATTTTCTCATTGACCCCTATCTCCTTCACTTTCTTTAAAGCCCCTGACCTCTTAACTTGGGCCTCTCTTTTTCAGTAGACAACACTTCCTCCCACCTCTCTCAGAAGTATAAATTACTTTTGGGTTTCCCAGGTGGCTTAGCAGTAAAGAATCAAACTGCCAGTGCAGGAGAGGCAAGTTCAATCCCTGGGTCAGGAAGATCCCCTAGACAAGGAAATGGCAAGCCCCTCCAGTATTCTTACCCGGGAAATCCCATGGACAGAGGAGCCTGGCCGGTTACAGTCCATGGGGTTGCAAAGAGTTGGATACGACTTAGTGATTAAACAACAACAAATTGTTTTAGTCTTCTCTCACCCTCAAAATGTGTCCAGATGTTCATATATATTTTCTAGATTCTCCTCTTTCTTAGCATTGGGTTCTGTTAGGACGCCTGGGTTTTTTGTTTTGTTTTTTCACTCTTTTTTTTGCGGGGGGCAGGGAGGTGGCACTTCTATTGGTCTTTCATCTATCTGTTTTCATCCATCTTCGTTCATCCATCACGGCCCCCCCCGTGTGGGCCTCCCATCGCAGTGGCCTCTGTTGTCGCAGAGCACTGGCTCTGGGCGCATGCGCTCCAGAGCTCCGGCTCCATAGTTGGACACATCGGTCCAGCTGCTCCGCGGCACGTGGGATCTTCCCAGGCCAGGGATCGAACCGGCGCCCCTTGCACTGCAAGGCGGTGTCCTTACCCACTGGACCACCAGGAAAGCCCCAGGACGCTTGGTTTTAAGTCACAGAAATCCTATCCAAACTAACTGAAACAAAATTGTAACTTAACTATGAAGGTTCCAGGGTGTCTTGAGAACATTTCTGTGAGACTAGATCCCTGAGCAGAGCTCAAACCAGGGGCTTCTTTTCTGTTTAGACTGTCTTACTGAAAGCGCCTTGGTTCAAATCTCTATTCCATTACACAGCGAGGTGGAGCTGGAAGAGCTCAGCGCTAGTTCCAAATTCCCTCGGGTTCATTCTGCTTAGTCGGCCTGAGCTAATCCAATGAACTGTAGCCACGGAGTCAGCTCACAGTTTACCAGGGCTCCTCATAGGGAAGTCATCTGAAAGGAGGTGAGGGCAGGGAAGGCTGGCAGTCCTGCCTGAAGAGACAGAAGGTCCCAGAAAAGAAAGGGATTTTGGGGACAAAACAGCATGTGTCTACTCCACGCTGTCCCTTCTCTCCAGGGAAATGATACTCCACTTCTTTACGTCTCCTTCAGGATCTAGTTGGATTCATCACCCTTTTTTTTTCATTTACCTTTTCAATCTGTTTTTCTCCCTGGGTATTAAAACTTGCTCAAGGCCCTTTTCTTACCGAAATCCCATGGACAGAGGAGCCTGGCCGGTTACAGTCCATGGGGTTGCAAAGAGTTGGATACGACTTAGTGATTAAACAACAACAAATTGTTTTAGTCTTCTCTCACCCTCAAAATGTGTCCAGATGTTCATATATATTTTCTAGATTCTCCTCTTTCTTAGCATTGGGTTCTGTTAGGACGCCTGGGTTTTTTGTTTTGTTTTTTCACTCTTTTTTTTGCGGGGGGCAGGGAGGTGGCACTTCTATTGGTCTTTCATCTATCTGTTTTCATCCATCTTCGTTCATCCATCACGGCCCCCCCCGTGTGGGCCTCCCATCGCAGTGGCCTCTGTTGTCACAGAGCACTGGCTCTGGGCGCATGCGCTCCAGAGCTCCGGCTCCATAGTTGGACACATCGGTCCAGCTGCTCCGCGGCACGTGGGATCTTCCCAGGCCAGGGATCGAACCGGCGCCCCTTGCACTGCAAGGCGGTGTCCTTACCCACTGGACCACCAGGAAAGCCCCAGGACGCTTGGTTTTAAGTCACAGAAATCCTATCCAAACTAACTGAAACAAAATTGTAACTTAACTATGAAGGTTCCAGGGTGTCTTGAGAACATTTCTGTGAGACTAGATCCCTGAGCAGAGCTCAAACCAGGGGCTTCTTTTCTGTTTAGACTGTCTTACTGAAAGCGCCTTGGTTCAAATCTCTATTCCATTACACAGCGAGGTGGAGCTGGAAGAGCTCAGCGCTAGTTCCAAATTCCCTCGGGTTCATTCTGCTTAGTCGGCCTGAGCTAATCCAATGAACTGTAGCCACGGAGTCAGCTCACAGTTTACCAGGGCTCCTCATAGGGAAGTCATCTGAAAGGAGGTGAGGGCAGGGGAAGGCTGGCAGTCCTGCCTGAAGAGACAGAAGGTCCCAGAAAAGAAAGGGATTTTGGGGACAAAACAGCATGTGTCTACTCCACGCTGTCCCTTCTCTCCAGGGAAATGATACTCCACTTCTTTACGTCTCCTTCAGGATCTAGTTGGATTCATCACCCTTTTTTTTTCATTTACCTTTTCAATCTGTTTTTCTCCCTGGGTATTAAAACTTGCTCAAGGCCCTTCTCTGCTAGACAACCATCCCATAACCCTTCTTCAAGTTCCTCCCCAGTTGTGTACCCCTCTTTTCTCCACCAAATACATTTTGTCTGCCCTTTGCTCACATTTTACCCCAATGAGGACTCCTTCCTCTTGACTCCTGCCGCCTCCATTTCCCCGAGGTGTTTCTTGCTGTTTCAAAGGCTGAAGATGAGGCAGAGTGAAGGCAGCATGAAGCAAAGGCCACTGTGAGCAGGCATGATGTCTTAGGCACGCCAGGGACCCCCTCCTGGCATGTCTCAGCAACGATAGAGCCCAGCCCCACCCCGGGCCCTGGACTGTGAGTTGTGGTACTGCCCAGTTCCTGACCTTTCGAGCTTCCTGGTTCCAAGGAGTCTGTGGCCACCACACCACCTGGACCCCACCCAGGCTGCTGATAGTCATCTTATTTACCAAAGCTGCCTTTGGTGAAAGGACCTTCTCACGCAGAGGCCTGGGGGTGCCCTTCAGGCTGTTTGCCATTCGCTTCCTCAGGTGAGCGTAATCTCCCTGCGAGGCCTGTGGAATGAAGGGGAAGGTAACAGCCACAGGTTCGACCAGAATTGCTACTTTCAGGGCACCCACTGGTGAAGGCTGAGCCCCCCGCACTTGCTCCCCAGCCTGCCTTTCTTGTGCTCTGGGCTATATGGGTGCTTGTGGAGACACCTGGCTTAATGAAGCCCTCTGCTGCTTTCTATTTTGTCTGTAACTTTTGACTGTGGTAAATTTTAAGCATATCCAAAGTAGAGAGAGACTAGATATCTGTGTCCACCATCCATGTTCAACCACTCAGGTTCAACAGTGACCCATTTAAAGCCAGTGTTGTTCCATCATACTACCAAACCAACACCCTTCCCCATAATCTCAAATGTTTTGTCTGTAAATATTTCAGTATATATCTCTAAATGATAATGTCCCTTTTAGAGGGTTATTTTTTTTTTTTTATTTTGGCCTGGTTTTGCTGTTCAGTTGCTTAGTCATGTCTGACTCCTTATGACCCCATGGATGGCAGCACAGCAGGCTTCCCTGGTCCTCCCTATCTCCTGGAATTTGCTCAAATTCCTACCCATTGGGCCAATGATGCCTGGTTTATTAAGATACAATTTATTAATAAAGGAGAGAGGGAAGTGTTAGTCACTCAGATGTGTCTGACTTCATGAACCCATGAACCTTTTAGCCCACCAGGCTCCTCTGTCCATGGAGGATTCTCCAGGCAAGAATACTGGAGAGAGTTGCCATTTCCTTCTCCGGGGAATCTTCCCCACCCAAGGATCAAACCTGGGTCTTCCACATTGCAGATTCTTTACATCTGAGCCACTAGGGAAGCCCAATTTATTAATACTTGCAATAAAAATTTCCTTTCTAAGGCGCAGTTCGGAGGTTTTAGAAACTCATGCAGTCAGATAACCACCTCACTCGGGACACAGAATAGTTTTGTCACTCCTCAAAATTTCTCTGTGCCTCTTTGCAGAGAACTCGCTCTCCCGTCCTCAGGCAGCCACAGGTCTTTTTCCTTTCCTTGTGTGTGTGCTAAGTCGCTTCAGTTGTGTCCAACTCTTTGTGACCCTATGGGCTGTAGCCCACCAGGCTCCTCTGATGGGATTCTCCAGACAAGAATGCTGGAGTGGAGTGTCATGCCCTCCTCTAGGGGATCTTCCTGACCCAGGATCAAACCCATGTCTCTTATGTCTACTGTACCGGCAGGCGGGTTCTGTTCTAGAATGTCATAAAAATGGAATTATAAAGTATGTATCCTTTTGAAGAATTGCTGTTTAAAGCATAATCGTCATTACGACATCTCCCCCGTCAGCAGTAATTCCCCAGGATCAAATATCCAGTGTTCATATTTCTACGATTGCCCTAAAAAACATTTGTTTATATTCTGATTTAGAATCTAAAGAAGGATTGCAATTGGTTGTCATGTCTCTGTAGAAAAATCTATAGATTTCCTTTCCATTTTTCTTTGTTTTGTGTAAGAAATGAGTTGGGGGGCTTCCCTGGTGGTCCAGTGGGTAAAGAATCCGTCTTGCAGTGCATGGGTCACCGGTTCGATCCCTGGCTGAGGAAGATCCCACATCGGCATGGCTGGTGTGTCCAATTACGAGCCAGCACTCTGGAGCACATGTGCCCAGAGCTGGTGCTCTGCAACAAGAGAGGCCACTGCAATGGGAGGCCTACACAGGCCAAAGAGTAAAGATGGATGAAAATAAATAAAAAAGCAACAACAACAACAAAAAGAAATGAGTTGGTCATGAAGGGTTCCCTTAATCTGGATTTACTTTATTTATTTTTAAAAGAAATGCATTTTACTTATTTATTTCATTTTTGGCTATTTTGCATTTTCACTGCTGCCATAGGCTCATCTCTAGTTGCAGGGAGTGGGGGCTGCTCTCTAGTTGAGGTGAGCAGGCTTCTTGTTGTGGTGACTTCTCTTGTTGTGGAACTCGGACTCTGGGGCACACGGGCTTCAATAATTATGGCACATGGGCTCAATAGTTGCGGCTCTGAGGCTCTAGAGCCCAGGCTCCATAGTTGTGGCTCATGGGCTTAGTTGATCTGCAGCATGTGGGATCTTCCTGGATCAGGGATTGAGCCCATATCTCCTGCATTGGCAGGTGAACTCTTTACCACTGAGCGACCAAAGAAGCCCTGGATTTATTTACTTATTTATTTTAAACATTTATTTTATTTTATTTTATTTATCTTTGGGGAGGTGGGGTGGGGAGGGAGGGGGATGGGCGGGCCACTTCTATTGGTCTTTCATTTCTCTATTTTCATCCATCTTTATTCTTTTGGCTCCTGTGGGCCTCCCATCGAGGTGGCCTCTGTCATCACAGAGCACCGGCTCTGGGCGCATGCGCTCCAGAGCACCGGCTCGGTAATTGGACACATCAGTCCAGCCGCTCCGCGGCATGTGGGATCTTCCCAAGCCAGGGATGGAACCGGCGCCCCTTGCAGTGCAAGGCGGTATCCTTACCCTTATCCCTGGACCACCAGGGAAACCCTTTATTTTTTTAGTGTTTATTTTTAGTTGTTTATTTATTTGGCTGAACTGGGTCTTAGTTGCAGCAGGCAGGATCTTAGTTGTGACACGTGAGATCTAGTTCCCTGATGAGGGATTGAACCCAGGTCCCCTGCATTAGGCATGTAGATTCTTAGCCACTAGACTATCAGGGAGTCCTAATCTGGATTTTATCAACTCCATCTTCATGCTATCATTTCTTCCCTAAGCCTTGCTTCTAAAATCTGGCCTATGGACCACCAGCAGTTGCATTGCCTGGGACTTCGTTAGAAACGCAGAATCTCTGACCTCACTCAAGATCTACAGAATCAGAATCTGCATTTTCAGCATTTCTAATAAAATCTCCAGGTGGTTCAGCTCCTGTGAATGGGTCGTGAGAGCTAGAGCTTTGCTCTGGTTTAGGTTCACTGTTAAGGCTGCTTTAGAGGTGATGTGCATCCTTGATTATTTCTCAAGCCGGCATGCCTGCTCCTGTTCACCAGGGCCTATGTTTCCTTGTCACTCAAGCCTCTGAGCAATGCAGCCACACCCAAAGATCCGCCCTTTGCCCGCCTCCATTCTCTTTCCCTCCTGAGGCCCGGGGAGCTCACTTACCCCAGGGCTCCATTGTCACGTTTATAGTCATGATCCACAAATCTTTCTCTCTCATTCTGACCTGCCCTTGGTCTCCTCGTTAGCCTTTCTGGTTACTGAAAGGCTGTATATTCCCAGGTGTTCAACCTGCCCTTTAATTCAACACAAAGTTCAAGTCCCTATTTTCCATCTTCTCTTCCTTTTCAAGTTAGTAACCGAGTCACTATCGCCTAATCACTCAGGCTACACTGTTTGAAGCTCTTTTCTATTTTTTCCACCCACTCTTTTATGTCCTTCCTCTAATCAGTAGTAAAGGTTTATTAATTCTCCTTCTGTATTTGTCGGTCTTCAATAGGTTATGCTGGAGGTAAGAAACAATTCCCCCAGTTTCAGTAGTTGACAGCATAAATTTCCATTTTTTTTTTTTCAGTCAAGTTATGAGTAGACTGTGGACCAACTACAGCTCTAGACTCTTCTGTTTGTCTTCTTCATTCTGGGATCCAGGCTGAAGCTGCTGCTGCTGCCGCTTAGTCACTTCAGTTGTGTCCGACTCTGTGTGACCCCCTGGACTGCAGTCCACCAGGCTCCTCCATCCATGGCATTGTCCACGCAAGAATATTGGAGTGGGTTGTCATGCCCTCCTCCAGAGGGATAGAACCCAGGTTTCCTGTGTGACAGGCAGATTCCTCACCATTGAGCCATCAGGGAAGCCAGAGAGAGAGAGAGACAGAGAGACTGCAGCTCTTCAGGCTTCCCCATCCATGGACTTTTCCAGGCAAGAATACTAGAGTGGGTTGCCATTTCCTTCTCCCCAGGCTGAAGAGGCAGTCCCAATACAGGGTATAGCAAAGGAAAGTGAGGAATGGCAGGACTAGAAATCGCTTTCAAAGCCTCTGCTCAGACATGGACAAATGAATTCCATGCACATTTCACCTGCAATGGCCAATGGCAAACTCAAGCCCCACATCTGTGGCTTGGGAAAGTGTGTTGAGTATCTGAAATCGATAGGGCAACCTCTCACAACTCCTGTTTTATATCTCTGTCGCATTCCTCATTTTAGTTCCTTTTACCCAGGCCTCCACCTTCACTTCTTGCAGCTTAGAATTCGCTTCCTCAGGGAAGTCTTTCCCCTGGTTCCCTCAGACAAGATCACATTCCCAGCTTCCTGCGGTCATGGGACTCGTACTCTCTCATAGCACATGGCACAGTCGTAATGAATCATTTATGCAATATTGAATCTCTGACTTTCCCCCTAGGCTGCAAGCTCTGTGAGGGCAGACACATCTACCTGGCTGACCATTTGATCCTTGGCCCCTGGAAAACTGTCTGGGGTATATGACTTATTCAATAATTATATACATGATGCAAAACAATGAATGCATTTCTTGGTCATGCCCGTATCACCTAGCACCTGGATTATTGAGTGACATTATCAATAGTTTCTGATATCTGTTTTATTTTTCACCAATCAAAGTTTCCTCCCTAAGGACCTACTTTTTTCACATCATCTATCCATCTTTTAATTCAGCCTCCTGTGACTTCCAGCTGAAACAGTATTGAAGTTCCCTAAATTATTCCACTGTCTTGGACCTTTGTCCTCTTGCCCATACTAGTCCCTCTGAAGAATCCCCCATTCTCAGGGCTCTGCCTGGTGAAATACTGTACACCTTGTATGTCTCAGCCTGGAGGCTGCCTCCTCTGCTGGGGCGCCTTGGCTCTCAGTGCAGACCTGGGCCCCTGTGTGCCCACCTTCTGTGTTTCCACCTCCATTTCAGCCATTGCCGTGCTGGAGTCTAATGGTTTGTGCGCTTCTACTAGGCTAAGCTGGATGAAGTTAAGAATGAAATTTTTGTCTTATAGTACCCAACATTCCGTATGGAGCCTGAAAATTGTACTCAAAATTGCTGCTACTCTGTTGCAAGCTATAGTTATTTAACAAAGGAATAGCGTCTCTATTGGGAAGCAGAGGTCAACACACATGCTAACAACTTCCATGTACTTCAGACATGGGCAAAGCCTCAGACTTCCAATGAGAATCAATTTCCTTTTATTATACACCCAATCCTAACATTGTTTGTGGGTTTCCAGGGCCAATTAGGGAAGGAGAGAGGTGCTTCTAAAGAGAGGCATAGAGACAGCCGCGGGAAGTCTTACAGCTGTCAGGAAATAACCTGAGAGCACCCAGGGCAGCAAAAGTGGCCACGTTCTTGGAGTGACTGCCCCCGTGTTCCTGCAGCCCTCCCCCATAACCTTCAGAGCCTGGAGACTGTCTTAGATGAAGGGAAAAAAAGTAGTGATTTCTTTTGTTTTTCTTCTAGCTGGAGAAGGGACCAGACGCTGCGCCCTAGTTTCCTGGTAATGAACCTGATGAAGGATAACTTCCTTCATGGGTTCCTCTTTTCTTCCTCTTTTCCTTGGTAGCAGTAGCAGTCTTGGCTGAGATTTGTTTTTTCCAATAAAGCATATAATCCGGAGTAACTTTATTATTTTTTAAAATTTTGGCCTCATTTATTGGTGTATGTTTAATTTATTTATTTTTATCCATCTTTTCTCCCGAGCCTGTGTGGGCCTCCCATTGCAGTGATCTCTCGCTCCAGAGCACTGGCTTGTAATTGGACACACCGGTCCAGCTGCTCCGCAGCGCGTGGGATCTTCCCAGGCCAGGGATCGAACCAGCGCCCCCTGCACTGCAAGGTGGACTCTTTACCCACTGGGCCACCAGGGGAAGCCCTGGAGTAACTTTTTTTTTTTTTAACCCCTACCACACACTGACTAAAATGGAGATTTTCAAACTTGAGTGCAGGTCAGGATCACCGGGAGAGTTTGTTAAGCTGGACGTTGTTGGATTCCACGCCCAGACTTTCTGATTCAATAGGTCTGGGATATGGACCTAGAAATTTGCATTTCTAACAACTTCCTAGGTGATGCTGATGCTGCTGGTCTCATACCTTGAGAATCATGGGTCTAAGCAATAAGCCTCAAGCATGACCAATGATGAAAAACTCTGGCCGAAAAGAAAAATCCAGAAAATTTCATCTTTGATCTTGTACTTCTTGCTTCACTTACATAAGTGTTTGACCTCCTCTTTTTTCCCCAAGGTAGACTTTGTTACTTGATGAAATCCACTTGTGGGACCAGTTGAACTGGATATTTGTTATCAAATATTTGAGAATCAATTTCCTTTTATTATACACCCAATCCTAACATTGTTTGTGGGTTTCCAGGGCCAATTAGGGAAGGAGAGGTGCTTCTAAAGAGAGGCATAGAGACAGCGGGAAGTCTTACAGCTGTCAGGAAATAACCTGAGAGCACCCAGGGCAGCAACAGGGGCCACGTGCTTGGAGTGACTGCCCCCGTGTTCCTGCAGCCCTCCCCCATAACCTTCAGAGCCTGGAGACTGTCTTAGATGAAGGGAAAAAGTAGTGATTTCTTTTGTTTTCTTCTAGCTGGAGAAGGGACCAGACGCTGCGCCTAGTTTCCTGGTAATGAACCTGATGAAGGATAACTTCCTTCATGGGTTCCTCTTTTCTTCCTCTTTTCCTTGGTAGCAGTAGCAGTCTTGGCTGAGATTTGTTTTTTCCAATAAAGCATATAATCCGGAGTAACTTTATTATTTTTTAAAATTTTGGCCTCATTTATTGGTGTATGTTTAATTTATTTATTTTTATCCATCTTTTCTCCCGAGCCTGTGTGGGCCTCCCATTGCAGTGATCTCTCGCTCCAGAGCACTGGCTTGTAATTGGACACACCGGTCCAGCTGCTCCGCAGCGCGTGGGATCTTCCCAGGCCGGGGATCGGACTGGCGCCCCTGCACTGCAAGGTGGACTCTTTACCCACTGGGCCACCAGGGGAAGCCCTGGAGTAACTTTTTTTTTTTTTAACCCCTACCACACACTGACTAAAATGGAGATTTTCAAACTTGAGTGCAGGTCAGGATCACCGGGAGAGTTTGTTAAGCTGGACGTTGTTGGATTCCACGCCCAGACTTTCTGATTCAATAGGTCTGGGATATGGACCTAGAAATTTGCATTTCTAACAACTTCCTAGGTGATGCTGATGCTGCTGGTCTCATACCTTGAGAATCATGGGTCTAAGCAATAAGCCTCAAGCATGACCAATGATGAAAAACTCTGGCCGAAAAGAAAAATCCAGAAAATTTCATCTTTGATCTTGTACTTCTTGCTTCACTTACATAAGTGTTTGACCTCCTCTTTTTTCCCCAAGGTAGACTTTGTTACTTGATGAAATCCACTTGTGGGACCAGTTGAACTGGATATTTGTTATCAAATATTTGCATAGACCAAAAAAATAGTTCTAAATTCTGTAAAAATAGATGCTGCCATCCTGATTTCCCCACAAGGGTGGTTTTCCCAAACCTGCTGTCTCCTACGTCTCTATCACTGACTCATATTTAAACCAAAAGCACCAGAAGCAAACTTACCCCCAGAACTCAGCAGCGCCCTGTTCTCCGCGGTCACTACCTACATTCCCCACCTCGCTCCCACTCTGCCCGGGCTCTTTTCACTCCAGATATCAGATTTTCCATTAAGCCATTAATGACAGTTGCTAAGGAAACATGCTATTACTATGTTGGCTTCAAAATTAATTACCTAGTGATAGGTCATGATGATAAATTACTAAGGTTATATTCATTGAAAAAAATGTTAGCAACGAAGGAAGTGGATGAAAACATTAGAAAAATGTTAAAACTCTTCCAAGAAGACCAGCACAGGCATATTTGGAGCAATGTAATTTGCATCCTTCGTCCTTTTGGCTTGAGCATTGTCTCTGTGCAGTTGGAACCAGCCAGAACTCAAGGAGTCAGGGTTTTTTTTTGTTTTTTTAATTATTGTTTTATTTATCTTAATTTGGCTGCACTGGGTCTTAGTTGTGGCGTGTGGGGTCTGGTTCCCTGACCAGGGATCAAACCTGGGGCCCCTGCATTAGAAGCACAGAGTCTTAACCACTGGACCACCAGGGAAGTCCTCAGCTTTGATTTTAAAACAGAACTGTCATCCACGGTAAGACTCCCTGTGGAGGAAGAAAGCTCGCCCTCATTCTCTTAGCAGGACTTGGAGAAAAGAATGAAAAATATCCAGCGAATTCCAAATTTCACTGATACTAAAACTCACATCTTTTTTTTTTTTTTTTTAAAGATTTATTTATTTTATTGTTTATTTTGGGCGAGGGTCGGGTTGGGGAGGGAGGGCGGCGGGCGGGCCACTTGTATTGGTCTTTCATTTCTCTATTTTCATCCGTCTTTGTTCTTTGGCTCCTGTGGGCCTCCCATCGCGGTGGCGTCTGTCGTTGCAGAGCACCGGCTCTGGGCGCATGCGCACCAGAGCTCTGGCTCGGTGATTGGACGCATCGGTCCAGTCGCTCCGCGGCACGTGGGATCTTCCCAGGCCAGGGATCCAACCGGTGCCCCTTGCACTGCAAGGCGGTGTCCTTACCCACTGGACCACCAGGGGAAGCCCAAACGCACATCTTTTTGCATTGTAATATCTCTGAATTTCAGGTGCATCTTATAATGAATGACATTGGCATTTTATAATTGACCTTAGGAGAAGGTCCCTGTGGCCTGGACTTCAGGACACGGTGGACTTCAGGACGCAATGGAATTGACTGTCTCAGAAGAGGACAGAAAGGGGGACAAAGTTGAAAAGAAGGGTATGATTCCCAGGGATGTAAGCTGGGTTTCCTGGAGAATAGGAGAGGAGTTGAGGTTTGCAGTTTCTACCAGTGATGGACTTCTGCAAAGATAAGCAACGGCTGTGCGTCCACCTGTCCACCGATAGACACTCAGGGCATAAAGCCCTGGAGCACCAGCCAGGGTCCCAGGGGACAGTCAAGGCTGAGGTCAGCCTCTGGGGAGGTCCCATGCAGGCTGGAGCAAGGAGATCCGAGTCACCTGGCCAAGGCCTCTTCTGCCACTGCCATTGTGACCTGAATTTCTAGAGCTGCCTAAGAAAGAAGGACGAGAGCCATGACCACCCAAAACGATTGGCTTTCTTTTTCTCCAGGAATCACTGAGACCAGTTTAGCTTTAATCTAGAAACTACATGATCCAGGTGTCCTGGGCCTTCAGTGGCTTGAAGCAGGATTTCAACTCCTGGCCAGAGACTGAAGTCAGGTCACGACAGTGGAGTGCTGAATCCTAGCCACTAGACCACCAGGGACCATCAGCCAGTGACAAGGCCCTGGCCCATCAGCTGTGTAGAAATGAACTTCCACATAGAGACAGAAAGAGACAAAACAAGTGAAGTATTTATTGGGAGGAAAAGGGTATGTGTGGATAGACACACAGGCGGGCTCAGTGAGAGAGAAAGAGTTGCACCCTCATGGTAGCTTGAATCACTTTTATTGGACATTTCTTCTGGGTTTCCTTTAGCCAATCATCTTGCTTTGGCAGGTTCAGAGCCCATATTTGGTATATCTTAGGACCCTCCCTTGTGTGCACACACATTGCTTAGCCGAGATGGATTCTAGCAAAGAGGACGATGGGTATCGACAACACATGTTATGGTGTGGCTTTTTTTAACCCTCCCAGAAATCTTCCTGGGCAGGGAGGTATAGCCAGAAAGGTCCTCTTGACGTGGAGGATGAGGAGTATGTAATCTTTTATCTAGTCAGGCCTCCTCTCCTCTCTCACTCCTGCTGTTTTGGAGGAATCTGTCCGCAGGGGAGGAACTCGCTGTTCACCCTGGAGCGCAGCTAGCTCTTGCCTTGGGTAGAACAGTGACAGCAGCAAAATCAACTCGTGACCAGCAGCTCTGAGATCATCCTGAACTTGATTTCTGGTTTGGCCACTTACTAGCTAGACTGGCATTGCCGGTACAACCCACATCAAGGATCCCCTCTGGGAGCACTCAGTGTAAGTTATCATCTCTGATATCATCTCTGGGACGTTCTGGCAGTATCATACCTATCATAGCATCCGTTGGGAGGTCCCATGCAGGCTGGAGCAAGGAGATCCGAGTCACCTGGCCAAGGCCTCTTCTGCCACTGCCATTGTGACCTGAATTTCTAGAGCTGCCTAAGAAAGAAGGACGAGAGCCATGACCACCCAAAACGATTGGCTTTCTTTTTCTCCAGGAATCACTGAGACCAGTTTAGCTTTAATCTAGAAACTACATGATCCAGGTGTCCTGGGCCTTCAGTGGCTTGAAGCAGGATTTCAACTCCTGGCCAGAGACTGAAGTCAGGTCACGACAGTGGAGTGCTGAATCCTAGCCACTAGACCACCAGGGACCATCAGCCAGTGACAAGGCCCTGGCCCATCAGCTGTGTAGAAATGAACTTCCACATAGAGACAGAAAGAGACAAAACAAGTGAAGTATTTATTGGGAGGAAAAGGGTATGTGTGGATAGACACACAGGCGGGCTCAGTGAGAGAGAAAGAGTTGCACCCTCATGGTAGCTTGAATCACTTTTATTGGACATTTCTTCTGGGTTTCCTTTAGCCAATCATCTTGCTTTGGCAGGTTCAGAGCCCATATTTGGTATATCTTAGGACCCTCCCTTGTGTGCACACACATTGCTTAGCCGAGATGGATTCTAGCAAAGAGGACGATGGGTATCGACAACACATGTTATGGTGTGGCTTTTTAACCCTCCCAGAAATCTTCCTGGGCAGGGAGGTATAGCCAGAAAGGTCCTCTTGACGTGGAGGATGAGGAGTATGTAATCTTTTATCTAGTCAGGCCTCCTCTCCTCTCTCACTCCTGCTGTTTTGGAGGAATCTGTCCGCAGGGGAGGAACTCGCTGTTCACCCTGGAGCGCAGCTAGCTCTTGCCTTGGGTAGAACAGTGACAGCAGCAAAATCAACTCGTGACCAGCAGCTCTGAGATCATCCTGAACTTGATTTCTGGTTTGGCCACTTACTAGCTAGACTGGCATTGCCGGTACAACCCACATCAAGGATCCCCTCTGGGAGCACTCAGTGTAAGTTATCATCTCTGATATCATCTCTGGGACGTTCTGGCAGTATCATACCTATCATAGCATCCGTTGGGGTTCAGAGAGCTGAAGTTTAACCCTATGGGCAACAGAAGGCTTAAGGACTGGAGGGCAGGAACGTATTTAAAATAGCAGCAGCTCTCCCCGCCCCTCCGGTGTGGGAGGCAGAGGCTGCATGGGGGAGTTCGCCTCCAGTCACTCCAGCCCCCAAGGTCTTGCCCAACCCCCCGCACTCAGCAAACCCTGACTGACTTTGGAGAGACTAGGGGCTTTCCTCCCGCCCTGAGTGTGGGTGCCCCATGTGTCGTACAGGCAAGTCTAAGCAAACTTTCCCAAAATTTTGTAAGGGCTTGGTCCTCCCGGGTTGCTCCTTCTGTTTAATTTTTCCCCCAGGCGAGTTCTGGCACTCCTTGCACACGGAGGGTATGGGGCGCCTGCAAGTCTGAGCCAGAAGGTAGGCGTGGGCAAGCCGGTGCAGACCGGTCAAAGCCTTTGCCACCTGTTGGGAGCAGGAATATTTGGTTGGGGGGGCGTGGGCAGGGGATAGGTCTGCCCCCCCTCCTTCCCTCTCTCCCCGCGGATCCCGCCTCTGGGGTGGGCGTGGCCGGCTCTAGTCTCGGTCCCACCTGCTCTCCCAGGAGGGCGGAGCCGAGGGAGGGGTCTGCGAGCGAGTCGCGTCCTACAGGACAGAGCGGAGCCCCGAGAGGCCGGCCCAGGAGGCGCCACATCCGGCTGCTGTCCCGTGCTGCTTAAAGCTGCGGCCGCCGCTGCCACCACCACCGTTGGCTTCCAGCAGCAGCTCTGGTCTCTTCTCGGCTGCGGGAGTCTCTGCTCCAATGCCCCAGAGCGGCCATGAGCGCCCGGCACTGGTGGGACCAGCTGCGGGCTGGCAGCTCGGAGGTGGACTGGTGCGAGGACAACTACACCATCGTGCCTGCCATCGCCGAGTTCTACAACACGGTGCGGGGCGCGGGAGGGGGCTGGCAGCCGGGCTGGCGGGAGGGGGCTGTCCCCGCGTCTGCAGCCTGGACTGGGGCGCATATCTGGGGCATTTTCGCTCCGCGGCCAGAGTCGACTCACGCCCCCTCCCCGGCGTGCCTTCCAGTTCTCCATCTGTTCTCCTCTCCAATCCCGGGCCCCGGTATCTGGGCCATCCTCCTCCTTGGTCAATTCTTTCTGATGGCTCTATTGTCCTGGTTAGTCCCCTCCCGTCCCGAAGCTGGTGCTCCGGGGGTCAGCCCATTCTTCCAGTTTGGGTCAGGTGGGAGCCGTGAACCCGCCGGGACTACTCCCTTCCTCCCTTAGGATCTCCGTGGTGTGACGCACTTGGGTTGCATTGTGCGGTTTTTTGGCCCTGGGTACCTGCTCCAGGAGTCGGGGAAAGCGGGTGACCTCCTGGCAGGTCTGTGAGGCGGGGCCCACTCTGAAGCCTGGCGCTGCCCCTGCGCGTGTATCAGTAATAGGTCGAGTTACTTGGGACCAGAATCAAGTTAATTACTCCGTAATTTAGTTACGGAGCCTCACACCAGTCCTTAGATCAGTTTCCCTAGGCCTGTGCTCTCTCCATTTATTAAGCCAGGGGAGTGAAAGGGAAATTTGAGAATGATCTTTGTGTGTCTGTGTGTGCTTTGTGGACTTGCCGAGGTCTCTATATGTGGGCAAGAGCAAACTTCCCCACTGCAGAATCTTGTGTGCCTCTAGCCTTTGTGGGAGGGACAACCTCAGTTGTGTGTGTGTATGTTCCCCCGTGTGTGTCCTCTGGCAATTTGCCATCCTCTGGACTGGCATCCATCCTCTGGAAGCCTGCCAGGCTTCTCCGTCCATGGAGTTTTCCAGGAAAGGATACTAGAGTGGGTTGCCTTTTCCTATGCCAGGGGTTCTTCCCAATCCAGGAATTGAACCCCTGTCTCTTGTGTCTTCCTCACTGGCAGGCAGATTCTTTACCACCTGGAAAGCCCAAGCCTCCAGTTGGGAAGGAAATGTCTCTTCTTTTTGCTCAGCCCAACTGTGGAACCAAATGTGAGACTTTGCATGGTCATTTCTGCAGCTTACCTTTTCACTCCTCTGATTTGGAAAACAGCAACTCCTGGTCTGTGAGTCACTGTAAATTTTGACTTTTGTCTCTAAGATTTTCCCCTTTGATTTGCTGGAGAGAATGTCCTGGGCTTGAGTCAATGCTTGTTGCCTGGAGGGATCCCCATGAGCTCCTCCCATCCTTCTATTCATAGATGAGGAAGCTGACTCTGGAGCCTGGAGGGCAGTCCTGAGGTCATTTCTGGACTAGCTGGGGCCACAATCCAGGTTCTCCACTCTCCCCTCAGTGCTGAACTCCTGGGCTACCCTCCCAGCAAACATGCCTCCTTTTTTTTTTTTTTTAATGACTGGGATAATTCCTCGAGGAAACCTGGTCCTCTGTTGTCCCCAGAAGCTGTGACACATGCCGTCATTGGAGGGGACCACCCTCACCTGTTGTACAGCCTGTTCCAGAAGGTGCTGTCAGCTTTGGACAGGTGCTCTTGGAGGATGGGCTGGGTGCTTTCAGCGGCAGGAAGTCAGTCTTTTCATTTGTAAGTGGAGGGTACTACAGAGGATTTCACCAGAGTTAAAGAAGTGACAGCTTGGGGACAGGGTCTCACATACCCAGAGAGGTACTTATCTGTGGAGTCTGAGGCCAGCAGACTAAGGTCTAGTTATTTGGCCAAAAAAGTAGGTATATAGAGATACTCCGAGTCTGCCTTGAAAAGCCCCAAAGTGCTGGATGAAGGTGGGGGTGCTTATTTGGTCTTTACCTTTAACCTAGCCCCACTGGGTCTAGGGCTCCAGTGAGGCCCAAAGTCTTTTTTAGAAATGAGCTGTTGATCTTTAGTTGCAGTGTCTGTGGCCGATTAGCTCTGTCGATCTGCCTGACAAACCATATTCTTTGAAATGCTTGTAAACTGCAGAATTTGCTTTAGCCAAGTGCGCAGTCTCAGAGTAGCTGGCCATCAAACTTTGTAGAAAGAACAATTGCTCTGCGCCTTGGTGTTTTCACTTCATTTGTCTTGGAGATAAATCTCATGGTGAATCATATAGAATTATTTTCCTCTTTACAGTGCCTATACACTGTTCCACTTAATGGATTGACCAGTCAATTTATTGTTGGTGGATGTTTAGGGCAGTTTCTGTTTATTGTTTCCACTTTGGTTTCCAAACAGTGATGCAATGAATAGCCTCAAATAGCCTTCTGAATGTACTTTTCCAAGTACTAACTCTAGATGGGAAATGGCTGTGTTGAGGGGAATATTTACTGTGAAGGCTATTAATTGTTGCTTAATGGTCCAGAGAAAGTATCCTGACCTGTGTTCCCACTGGCAATTAGGTATCCTTGTAAACCTGTGTTCGCCACAATCCAGGTTCTCCACTCTCCCCTCAGTGCTGAACTCCTGGGCTACCCTCCCAGCAAACATGCCTCCTTTTTTTTTTAAGGACTGGGATAATTCCTCGAGGAAACCTGGTCCTCTGTTGTCCCCAGAAGCTGTGACACATGCCGTCATTGGAGGGGACCACCCTCACCTGTTGTACAGCCTGTTCCAGAAGGTGCTGTCAGCTTTGGACAGGTGCTCTTGGAGGATGGGCTGGGTGCTTTCAGCGGCAGGAAGTCAGTCTTTTCATTTGTAAGTGGAGGGTACTACAGAGGATTTCACCAGAGTTAAAGAAGTGACAGCTTGGGGACAGGGTCTCACATACCCAGAGAGGTACTTATCTGTGGAGTCTGAGGCCAGCAGACTAAGGTCTAGTTATTTGGCCAAAAAAGTAGGTATATAGAGATACTCCGAGTCTGCCTTGAAAAGCCCCAAAGTGCTGGATGAAGGTGGGGGTGCTTATTTGGTCTTTACCTTTAACCTAGCCCCACTGGGTCTAGGGCTCCAGTGAGGCCCAAAGTCTTTTTTAGAAATGAGCTGTTGATCTTTAGTTGCAGTGTCTGTGGCCGATTAGCTCTGTCGATCTGCCTGACAAACCATATTCTTTGAAATGCTTGTAAACTGCAGAATTTGCTTTAGCCAAGTGCGCAGTCTCAGAGTAGCTGGCCATCAAACTTTGTAGAAAAAAAAATTCCTCTGCGCCTTGGTGTTTTCACTTCATTTGTCTTGGAGATAAATCTCATGGTGAATCATATAGAATTATTTTCCTCTTTACAGTGCCTATACACTGTTCCACTTAATGGATTGACCAGTCAATTTATTGTTGGTGGATGTTTAGGGCAGTTTCTGTTTATTGTTTCCACTTTGGTTTCCAAACAGTGATGCAATGAATAGCCTCAAATAGCCTTCTGAATGTACTTTTCCAAGTACTAACTCTAGATGGGAAATGGCTGTGTTGAGGGGAATATTTACTGTGAAGGCTATTAATTGTTGCTTAATGGTCCAGAGAAAGTATCCTGACCTGTGTTCCCACTGGCAATGTTCGAGGGTATAGAGCTCTTTGCTTTTGGTCCCCACAAATCTCTAGTGCCTTAAATGCTGTCATCATCTTTTGCGTCAGCCAAGCCCAAACATTGCTTCCAAGAACACATTATGCCCTTCCACAGCCTGTTGCTTGTGCATGTTTTGTACTGTTTCTTCTAAATGCAAGTTTTATTGAATTAAGTTCCTTTTTATGTTGAAAGTTTCAAGGCCCAGTCACACTAAAGAGAAAGATCCCAGACCTAGCAGCTTTGGAGAAACGTGGGGTCTGCCTTTTAATCACTGAGCTTGGCCTTCGGGAATTCTGTTGGAAACTCAAGGGGATAGAAGGCAATCAACTGGTGCTGAAAAAGTCTTGAAGCAAAATATATGTCTAAAACCAGTCCATGATCTCTCCCCTCCCCTAATCAGCTCTGCCCCCATCATCAAGATACATAGAATTCCCTTTATATGTCAAAGCCCTAGGGCAGAGTTATCTGTCAGTCTCTCTGCCCTTCGAGCCACTCATCTGTCCGCCCATTTGTTGGGCAACTCCGTGCCTATCACAGAGATTAGACCTGCAGTCACCTGGATGGTGAGCACCATAGCAGAGGTGTGCACAAGTTGCTGAGGTGTTGTTAGTACTCTGCTTGGGCTGGTGCCTTGTGGGAGGTGGGCAGATGGTGCAGGAAGGCTTCTGAACTGGGTGGCCCACTCGTCCTGGTTTGCCTGGGAATTTCCCATATTTAAAACTGAAAGCTGGGCTTCCTTGGTGGTCCAGTGGGTAAGGACACTGCCTTGCAATGCAAGGGGTGCCAGTTCAATCCCTGGCCTGGGAAGATCCCACGTGCCGCGGAGCGGCTGGACCGATGTGTCCAATTACCGAGCTGGAGCTCTGGAGCGCATGTGCCCAGAGCCATTGCTCTGTGACAACAGAGGCCACTGCGATGGGAAGCCCACACGGGCCAAAGAACAAAGATGGATGAAACTAAATAAATGAAAGACCAATAGAAGTGGTCGGCCCGCACCCCCTCCCTCCCCAACCCGCTCCCTCCCAAAAAGCAAAAAACTGAAAGCTGTATATCTTGGGAAGCCCTCCTCAGCACCAGGCGTGCCAGGATAGTTGGTCATCCCAGAGGCAGGAACTGAGCATTGGAATGGGTTGTTAGGAATCTGCATATGATGAAGGTGCAGAGACAGTCTGAGGAGAGCCAGGGAAATGCCTCTTTGCTGTTGTGAGCTTGCTGTTCAGAAAAATTTTCAACCTGATGCTTTGTCAGTGTTTACCCTCTGTCTGGGAAAATGCACAATCACTCGTGTCAGGATGAGATTGCAGTGTGTTCCTGAGGTTATTTTGGTACACATGTCTGGTAGTAATTCACAGAGTGAGGAACTCGCTAAGGAAATAATAAATTTTAAATTGGGGTTTCCTTTTAATTAAAAATGAATCCGTTAGGCAAGCATTAAACAAACCAATTCTCCAGTCCATGATCTCTCCTCCCTAATCAGCTCTGCCCCCATCATCAAGATACATAGAATTCCCTTTATATGTCAAAGCCCTAGGGCAGAGTTATCTGTCAGTCTCTCTGCCCTTCGAGCCACTCATCTGTCCGCCCATTTGTTGGGCAACTCCGTGCCTATCACAGAGATTAGACCTGCAGTCACCTGGATGGTGAGCACCATAGCAGAGGTGTGCACAAGTTGCTGAGGTGTTGTTAGTACTCTGCTTGGGCTGGTGCCTTGTGGGAGGTGGGCAGATGGTGCAGGAAGGCTTCTGAACTGGGTGGCCCACTCGTCCTGGTTTGCCTGGGAATTTCCCATATTTAAAACTGAAAGCTGGGCTTCCTTGGTGGTCCAGTGGGTAAGGACACTGCCTTGCAATGCAAGGGGTGCCAGTTCAATCCCTGGCCTGGGAAGATCCCACGTGCCGCGGAGCGGCTGGACCGATGTGTCCAATTACCGAGCTGGAGCTCTGGAGCGCATGTGCCCAGAGCCATTGCTCTGTGACAACAGAGGCCACTGCGATGGGAAGCCCACACGGGCCAAAGAACAAAGATGGATGAAACTAAATAAATGAAAGACCAATAGAAGTGGTCGGCCGCACCCCTCCTCCCCAACCCGCTCCTCCCCAAAAGCAAAAACTGAAAGCTGTATATCTTGGGAAGCCCTCCTCAGCACCAGGCGTGCCAGGATAGTTGGTCATCCCAGAGGCAGGAACTGAGCATTGGAATGGGTTGTTAGGAATCTGCATATGATGAAGGTGCAGAGACAGTCTGAGGAGAGCCAGGGAAATGCCTCTTTGCTGTTGTGAGCTTGCTGTTCAGAAAAATTTTCAACCTGATGCTTTGTCAGTGTTTACCCTCTGTCTGGGAAAATGCACAATCACTCGTGTCAGGATGAGATTGCAGTGTGTTCCTGAGGTTATTTTGGTACACATGTCTGGTAGTAATTCACAGAGTGAGGAACTCGCTAAGGAAATAATAAATTTTTAAATTGGGGTTTCCTTTTAATTAAAAATGAATCCGTTAGGCAAGCATTAAACAAACCAATTCTCCAAAGGATAATCCAACAATAGGCTTTAAAAAATACCCGTTGGCTGAACTATTCAACTTCAGGGAGCCACACAACTTTGAGGGGAAGTTTTGCTTTCTCAGTACAGATGGAGCCATTGGATCTTTTAACAGCAACTCTTTTGCTTTTTCAGATTTCTTTAGGAGTTCCTTCCTCTTTTGTCTTGGGGAGTGTCTTCCTCTAATTTGGTCTTTTCCTTTTCATAGACTGATGCCTTTTTAAATTTTTTGGCCACACCACGCAACATGCAGTATCTGAGTTCCCTGACCAGGGAAACCCATGCCCCCTGCACTGGAAAGGTGAAGTCTTAACCACTGGACTGCCGAAGAAATCTCCATAGATTGGTGTCTTTAAAAGACATGGTGGAGAAACAGACATAGAGAATAGACTGATGGACATTGTGGGGAGGGAGGAGTGGGTGAGATGTATGGAAATATTAGCATGGAAACTTACATTACCATATGTAAAATAGACAACCGATGGGAATTTGCTGTAAGACTAAGGGAACTCAAACAGGGCCTCTGTAACAACCTAGAGGGGTGGGATGGGGAGGGAAGTGGGAGGGAAGTTCAAGAGGGAGAGAATGTATGTATACCTATGGCTGATTCATGTTCATGTTTGGCAGTAAATGACACAACTCTGTGAAAAAAAATTAAAAGAAAACAAAACAAAATAGGCCTTGTGGAGGCTAGCAGGTATTGGCAGATGGACCATGTAGAAGCAATAATGTGGTTTCAGGATTATTTGGTACTATCTGTTATAATGGTGCTGCTGGGCTTCGGTGGCCCAGTGGGTAAGGACACCGCCTTACAGTGCAAGGGGCGCCAGTTCGATCCCTGGCCTGGGAAGATCCCATGTGCCGCGGAGCCGCTGGACCCATGTGTCCAACTACCAAACAGGAGCTCTGGAGCACATGCGCCAGAGAGAGGCCACTGCCATCGGAGGCCCACACAGCCAAAGAACAAAGATAAATCAATGAAAGATCAATAGAAGTGGCCAAAAAAAAAAAAAAATGGTGTTGCTAAATTGGATTCCCTTAATATGGACTTTAAAAATATTTGACGTATCATAATTTCATAGCAGGTGTAATATTTTTGTGAATAGTGTGTAAATATATTTAAAAGTGATTACTGTGTACAGTGCTAGTGGTAACATAGAATGATACAGCCTGTTCGGGACAGTGTGGTTATAGATAGTTGTACTTGGCTGAAGCAAAGTAAACCGAGAGGACTTGAGGCAATAATCATGTACAATCGGCTGTCCGTATCCATGGTTCTGCATCTGCAGATTCAACCCATTGTGGGTTGAAAATACTTGGGGGAAAAAAATTCCAGAGAGTTCCAGAAAGCAAAACTTGAATTACTGTATGTGTGTGTGTGTTAGTCGTTCAGTCGTGTCTGACTCTTTGCAACCCCATGGACTGTAGCCTGCCAGGCTCCCCTGTCCTTGGAATTCTCCAGGCAAGAGTACTGGAGTGGGTGGCCATTTCCTTCTCCAGAGGATCTTCCCAACCCAGGGATCGAACCTGGGCTTCTTGCACTGTAAGAAGATTCTTTACCATATGAGCCACCAGGGAAGCCCAAATTTCTGTATTCTGGCAACTATTTGCATAGCATTTACATTGTATTAGGTATTATAAGTAATCTAGGGATGATCTGAAGCAAGGGTCCCCAACCCCTGGGCCACAGACCAGTACAGCTTAGGAAGCGGGCTGCACAGCCCGAGGTGAGCAGCAGGTGAGTTGAGTGAAGCTGCATCTGTGTTTAGAGGCATCCCATCACTGTGCTCGAATCATCCTGAGCCACCTGCCCCCGTCTGTGGAGAAGCTGTTTTCCACGAAACCCATTGTGCATGGTGCCAAAAAGGTGGGGAACCTCTGGCTAAGAATACAGGAGGATGTTATGTATGTTATGTGCATATTGCATATATGTTGCTGTTTTGTGTGAGAGTTTGAGCATCCAGCAGAATCTCGTATCCGAGAGGCTTCTGAAACCAATAGGTATCTGACGGAAGTCTGAAACCAATCCCCCATGGACACAGAGGGACGACCGTACCGGGTAAAGAGCCGTGTTATATTCTCCGGTGTTGTTAAGGGGGCGCTGTCAGTCGGCGCACCTCCCACCATTGAGGCAGTGGCTCAATACACTGCCGTTCTGGCAGCACCACGGCCCGTCTGTGAAGAGGCTCTATGGCCTAAGATGAAAGGTTTGCAGGGCATATTGTTGCATGAGAAAAGGAAGTTGCTGAAATACAATGTTGCACTATGGGATATATATGCATTCACATACATGCAAAGAAATGGGGGATTATGAGTATGAGAAAAGTGAGTAGTCCCAGAGAGGAGGAGAGAGCAAGGGAGACTTCAGCTTTGTCATGTATTCTTTTTGTTTTGTTTTGTTCTTCTCAGTTTATTTATTGCTTTTTAAAATTATTTTTATTTTACTTTTTACTTTTACAGAGTTTTGTTGTTTACAGATAGGTGTTCTTTTTCTTATTCAGAGAACATGTTCATGTACATGAGAGGAAATAGTTACCTTTAGTAGAACAATTCCATTTTTCTCTTCCTTCTCTTTCACTTCCTTTTATTCCATTTACCTCTATGTTTAACAAAACGGAGAGCCATGTTTAAATCACGTGAAGGTCATACGTGCAGAACGGGTGATGCGTTCAGAATTTTCAGATGCCAATCGAGACATGAAGCCAAGGAGGCCCAGGGATCGAACCTGGGCTTCTTGCACTGTATGAAGATTCTTTACCATATGAGCCACCAGGGAAGCCCAAATTTCTGTATTCTGGCAACTATTTGCATAGCATTTACATTGTATTAGGTATTATAAGTAATCTAGGGATGATCTGAAGCAAGGGTCCCCAACCCCTGGGCCACAGACCAGTACAGCTTAGGAAGCGGGCTGCACAGCCCGAGGTGAGCAGCAGGTGAGTTGAGTGAAGCTGCATCTGTGTTTAGAGGCATCCCATCACTGTGCTCGAATCATCCTGAGCCACCTGCCCCCGTCTGTGGAGAAGCTGTTTTCCACGAAACCCATTGTGCATGGTGCCAAAAAGGTGGGGAACCTCTGGCTAAGAATACAGGAGGATGTTATGTATGTTATGTGCATATTGCATATATGTTGCTGTTTTGTGTGAGAGTTTGAGCATCCAGCAGAATCTCGTATCCGAGAGGCTTCTGAAACCAATAGGTATCTGACGGAAGTCTGAAACCAATCCCCCATGGACACAGAGGGACGACCGTACCGGGTAAAGAGCCGTGTTATATTCTCCGGTGTTGTTAAGGGGGCGCTGTCAGTCGGCGCACCTCCCACCATTGAGGCAGTGGCTCAATACACTGCCGTTCTGGCAGCACCTACGGCCCGTCTGTGAAGAGGCTCTATGGCCTAAGATGAAAGGTTTGCAGGGCATATTGTTGCATGAGAAAAGGAAGTTGCTGAAATACAATGTTGCACTATGGGATATATATGCATTCACATACATGCAAAGAAATGGGGGATTATGAGTATGAGAAAAGTGAGTAGTCCCAGAGAGGAGGAGAGAGCAAGGGAGACTTCAGCTTTGTCATGTATTCTTTTTGTTTTGTTTTGTTCTTCTCAGTTTATTTATTGCTTTTTAAAATTATTTTTATTTTACTTTTTACTTTTACAGAGTTTTGTTGTTTACAGATAGGTGTTCTTTTTCTTATTCAGAGAACATGTTCATGTACATGAGAGGAAATAGTTACCTTTAGTAGAACAATTCCATTTTTCTCTTCCTTCTCTTTCACTTCCTTTTATTCCATTTACCTCTATGTTTAACAAAACGGAGAGCCATGTTTAAATCACGTGAAGGTCATACGTGCAGAACGGGTGATGCCGTTCAGAATTTTCAGATGCCAATCGAGACATGAAGCCAAGGAGGCCAGAATGTGGTTGGGTGGGTTGGAGGTTAAAAAAATATTAGCTTTCGCCAGGGGAAGCAGTGGCTGGATGCTGGCCCCATCTCTGCGGGTGCTTGCCTCTCTAGCTTTGGCCAGCCTGGGAGCCTTTTTAGGTCCTTAATTATATCTTCTTGTAAGACATTTAAGTTCTCTTACATGCGTGTGTCTGTGCTTAGCTGTTTAGTTTTGTCAGACTCAAGAGCTCTCGTTTCAACTCTTGAAGATCTGATTTTTCTTTTATTTATCCTTAAGGTCTTGGACTCTTTAAATGACATCATGGAAACTTAAAGGCTGTGATAATACATAGACCCTTGTCCTGAATTCCTCCATTATCTGCTTCTTAGTAAATAAATGAGAGTTGGCTGTATTTCCAAATAGGGAGACTTCATACCACCTGGGACAGCTGAGGTCATTTAGCCAAACACTCACCCAGGGTCATCAGCAGCTCAAAGGGCTCCTGGGGTGGGGAAGAGAAAAAGGTCCCTATCAGACTGGGCCAACTGGAACAAGGTACCCCATTCTCCGGAAGGATGCGGCCCCATGAGGGATTTCAGTCTTGAACTTTAACCAAAGGCAGCAGCCTTGTTCCTATCTCACCCCTGACAAAAGATCTTGTTCTGGGCTTCCCTGGTGGTCCAGTGGGTAAGGACACCGCCTTGCAGGGCAAGGGGCGCCGGTTCCATCCCTGGCCTGGGAAGATCTCACGTGCCACGGAGCGGCTGGACTGATGTGTCCAGCTACCAGCCGGTGCTCTGCAGCGAGAGAGGCCGCTGCGATGGTAGGCCCACACAGGTGAAAGAATGAAGATAGATGAAAATAGATGAATGAAAGACCAAAAAAAAGATCTTGTTCTTTATTTCTCTCTGCTCTATCCTTCTCTCCCCTTGCTAAAGACCGTGGCGTTTCCATCCCCTCTTTTTCCCAGACGGTGACAGAGGCGTGTGTTGGTTACTGGTGTTGCCAGTTTCTAGCTGTGTTAGCCTCCACTTCTAGAGTGTGTTGATGCATTTTGTGTAGCTGTGCCCAGGCTGATTTTCTAGGTATGGAAGAGCCCTTCTACCCTGGCTCCTTCCAGCCCATTCAGGCACCCACTGTCATGATTCCTTTGAGACCCTCTCTGGGTCATCCAGCATGGGTGACCCGTCCTTGCTTTCGAAAGCCCCCATGCTCTTGGCTTTCCAGACTTCCTCTACTCCATCCTCCTAGCCCTGAAAGGTTTTAGCCTTTCTTGACCCCTCCCTCATCCCTTCCTCCTTGGTGGTCTTCATTTAGACCCAGCTGCTATGTAAACATTCTGCACGTATCCTCTGTGTGCACACAGTCCTTTACAAGGAGCTCCCCTCATGCCTTCATTAGGGGTGAAACTTTAGAAAAATGTTGACTATCCCTACGCCTTCATACTTTCTCTGTTCATGTGTGCAGCATGCTCAGTCATCCCTGACTCTTTGAGGACTGTAGCCTGCCAGACTCCCCCGTCCCTACGATTTCATCAGCAAGACTTCATAAATGAGAGTTGGCTGTATTTCCAAATAGGGAGACTTCATACCACCTGGGACAGCTGAGGTCATTTAGCCAAACACTCACCCAGGGTCATCAGCAGCTCAAAGGGCTCCTGGGGTGGGGAAGAGAAAAAGGTCCCTATCAGACTGGGCCAACTGGAACAAGGTACCCCATTCTCCGGAAGGATGCGGCCCCATGAGGGATTTCAGTCTTGAACTTTAACCAAAGGCAGCAGCCTTGTTCCTATCTCACCCCTGACAAAAGATCTTGTTCTGGGCTTCCCTGGTGGTCCAGTGGGTAAGGACACCGCCTTGCAGGGCAAGGGGCGCCGGTTCCATCCCTGGCCTGGGAAGATCTCACGTGCCACGGAGCGGCTGGACTGATGTGTCCAGCTACCAGCCGGTGCTCTGCAGCGAGAGAGGCCGCTGCGATGGTAGGCCCACACAGGTGAAAGAATGAAGATAGATGAAAATAGATGAATGAAAGACCAAAAAAAAGATCTTGTTCTTTATTTCTCTCTGCTCTATCCTTCTCTCCCCTTGCTAAAGACCGTGGCGTTTCCATCCCCTCTTTTTCCCAGACGGTGACAGAGGCGTGTGTTGGTTACTGGTGTTGCCAGTTTCTAGCTGTGTTAGCCTCCACTTCTAGAGTGTGTTGATGCATTTTGTGTAGCTGTGCCCAGGCTGATTTTCTAGGTATGGAAGAGCCCTTCTACCCTGGCTCCTTCCAGCCCATTCAGGCACCCACTGTCATGATTCCTTTGAGACCCTCTCTGGGTCATCCAGCATGGGTGACCCGTCCTTGCTTTCAAAGCCCCCATGCTCTTGGCTTTCCAGACTTCCTCTACTCCATCCTCCTAGCCCTGAAAGGTTTTAGCCTTTCTTGACCCCTCCCTCATCCCTTCCTCCTTGGTGGTCTTCATTTAGACCCAGCTGCTATGTAAACATTCTGCACGTATCCTCTGTGTGCACACAGTCCTTTACAAGGAGCTCCCCTCATGCCTTCATTAGGGGTGAAACTTTAGAAAAATGTTGACTATCCCTACGCCTTCATACTTTCTCTGTTCATGTGTGCAGCATGCTCAGTCATCCCTGACTCTTTGAGGACTGTAGCCTGCCAGACTCCCCCGTCCCTACGATTTCATCAGCAAGAGTTCCCAGGAGTGAGTTGCCATTTCCTCCGTCAGGGGAGCTTCCTGACCCAGGGATCAAACCTGGACCTCCTGTATCTCCTGCATTGACAAGTGGGCTTTTTTTTTTTTTTTTTTAAATCATTGAGCTACCTGGAAAGCCCTTATACCTTCTAGGATGGCCTAATTAAACAAAGCAAGGAAAATCTCAGAAAATAACAAGTGTTGGTAAAGATGTGGCAAAATTAGAACCCTTGGACCTTGCTGGTAGCAATGTAAAATGGTTTAACTACTGTGAAGAACTGTTTGTTTATTTTTTTTTATAAAGATTTATTTATTTTGGGGGTGGGTGCGGTAGGGAGGGAGGGGAGCAGGCAGGCCACCTCCATTGGTCTTCATTTCTCTATTTTCATCCGTCTTTGTTCTTTGGCTCCCGCGGGCCTCCCATTGCGGTGGCCCCTGCTGTCGCAGAGCACCGGCTCTGGGCGCATGCGCTCCAGAGCTCCGGCTCGGTAATTGGACACATTGGTCCAGCCGCTCCGTGGCACGTGGGGTCTTCCCTGGCCAGGGATCGAACCGACGCCCCTTGCACTGCAAGGCGGTGTCCTTACCCACTGGACCACCAGGGAAGCCCCCTGAAGAACTGTTTTGTGGTTTGTAAGTTAAACATAGAATTACCATATGATGCGGCAATGTCCGCCTAGGGATATACCACAAAGAATGGAAAACAAATAGTCAAAACCTTGTACATGAATATTCATGGAAGCATGGTTCACTGTCAGTGTGTGAACCCTGGATAAACAAAATGTGCTATCCATACAATGGAATGCTACTCACTCATAAAAAGGAAGTATCGATACTTAAAGGAAAAAAAGGGGGGAGTATTGATACATGCTACAATGCTCATGAAACATGTTAAGTGAAAGAAGCCAGGTACAAAAGGTCACTTATTGTACAATTCCACTTTTATGAAATATTCCAAATAGGTAAATTCATGGAGACAGAAGGCAGATTAGTGGTTGCTAGGGGCTAGGGGAGGGAGAACGGGAAATGAGGAAGGCATTCCTGGCCTTCCTGTGGCCCAAGGGTCTGATAGGCAGAAAATTATTGGGGACTAGAACAAGCCTGAGCTTTCTCATTCTTCATGAAACTTTATCTTTACCATCATTTAGAGCAGACCTTATCTTTATAAATGATTCTGCAGGTAAATTCGGATGCGTCATAACTGATGTGTGGAGGAAGAGTGACTCCTGATTTGTCACATCCGGAGAGGATTCTGAGCTGCTCTCACAGATGGCTGTGTGTGTGTGTGTGTGTGTGTGTGCGTGCACAGGCATGTGCATGCGTACTCAGTTGTGTCTTGACTCTTTTGTGACCCCAAGGACTGTGGCCCACCAGGCTCTTTAGTCCATGGGGTTTTCCCAGGCAAGAATACTGGAGTGGGGTTGCCATTTCCTTCTCCGGGGGATCTTCCCCTCCCAGGGATCGAACCTCTGTCTCTTCCATCTCCTGCATTGGCAGGTGGCCTCTTTACCACTGGTGGCACTTGGGAAACCCCTGTGGTCTTTGCTGGTCCTGTGATCACCGAGGCAGGACAGAGCCCCCTACCATGGTTCCTAAAGAAGCTATAAGTTTTCCTAGTTGTGAATTCTTTTTCTCTTGTTAGAAAAAGAAGTACGGCCACATTCATCTCCATTTATGACTGACACACTGGGAACAAGCTGCCTTATTTTTTGCCCTTTTAACTTAATATTCATTGTTTCGTTTTTCATCCCCTCACTTCAGATCAGCAACGTCTTGTTTTTCATTTTACCGCCCATCTGCATGTGCTTGTTTCGCCAGTACGCAACGTGCTTCAACAGCGGCATCTACTTAATATGGACTCTCTTAGTTGTAGTGGGTAAGTGGATTCATTTATGAGCCTAGGCTGAAAGGGAGGAAGTGGAACTTCGTACACTCCCCGACCTCTTTGTAAACCAGAGTCACTCTGACGCCTTAGTCCACTTTTATGTTGTTTCCTAGACGCCAGAAGGAGGACTCTTTGGAACACGAGCTTGATTGCAATTATCACTTAATTGCATCGGAGGTTCATTTCTGTAATAGTCACCGGTAGTGTGCCAGGTTGGGGATGTGAAACCATTGAAGTCTGATGAAACGGGAAATGAGGAAGGCATTCCTGGCCTTCCTGTGGCCCAAGGGTCTGATAGGCAGAAAATTATTGGGGACTAGAACAAGCCTGAGCTTTCTCATTCTTCATGAAACTTTATCTTTACCATCATTTAGAGCAGACCTTATCTTTATAAATGATTCTGCAGGTAAATTCGGATGCGTCATAACTGATGTGTGGAGGAAGAGTGACTCCTGATTTGTCACATCCGGAGAGGATTCTGAGCTGCTCTCACAGATGGCTGTGTGTGTGTGTGTGTGTGTGTGTGCGTGCACAGGCATGTGCATGCGTACTCAGTTGTGTCTTGACTCTTTTGTGACCCCAAGGACTGTGGCCCACCAGGCTCTTTAGTCCATGGGGTTTTCCCAGGCAAGAATACTGGAGTGGGGTTGCCATTTCCTTCTCCGGGGGATCTTCCCCTCCCAGGGATCGAACCTCTGTCTCTTCCATCTCCTGCATTGGCAGGTGGCCTCTTTACCACTGGTGGCACTTGGGAAACCCCTGTGGTCTTTGCTGGTCCTGTGATCACCGAGGCAGGACAGAGCCCCCTACCATGGTTCCTAAAGAAGCTATAAGTTTTCCTAGTTGTGAATTCTTTTTCTCTTGTTAGAAAAAGAAGTACGGCCACATTCATCTCCATTTATGACTGACACACTGGGAACAAGCTGCCTTATTTTTTGCCCTTTTAACTTAATATTCATTGTTTCGTTTTTCATCCCCTCACTTCAGATCAGCAACGTCTTGTTTTTCATTTTACCGCCCATCTGCATGTGCTTGTTTCGCCAGTACGCAACGTGCTTCAACAGCGGCATCTACTTAATATGGACTCTCTTAGTTGTAGTGGGTAAGTGGATTCATTTATGAGCCTAGGCTGAAAGGGAGGAAGTGGAACTTCGTACACTCCCCGACCTCTTTGTAAACCAGAGTCACTCTGACGCCTTAGTCCACTTTTATGTTGTTTCCTAGACGCCAGAAGGAGGACTCTTTGGAACACGAGCTTGATTGCAATTATCACTTAATTGCATCGGAGAGTTCATTTCTGTAATAGTCACCGGTAGTGTGCCAGTGCAGTTCTCTGTGAACTTCTGAGGAAAGTCATGTGAAACCATTGAAGTCTGATGAAACTGTGGTTTCTAAAGGACTAAAATAAAAAAAAACCAAGTTCTAGATATTTGATCCTTCGTAATTCTGGGAAATACTTGTATAATTTTTATTTCCTTCCACAGGCAGATTAGGAATTCTTAATGGTGACAGAATGTTGACTTTTATTGACTGTGTGTTCCCATGAAGGCTCAATGGATGAGGACCAGTGCATTTGTACAGTTATTAAAGTTCTGATATGCAGGGGTTTGGGCCCTGCTTCAAATCCTCTTTCTAGACCTGAAGTCTGCTTGCCTAGGGGGTATAGGTTTTTTCCTTCACCTTTTCTCTCAGAAACAGATTTGGTCATTTTAGTAGCTGTTTATGAAAGGGCTTCATCAGTGTACTGAATTTGTGAGTCTGTTCTTCTTTGTGACCTTTTATTGGCTGTAATTGATTCTAGGAATTGGATCCGTCTACTTTCACGCAACCCTTAGTTTCCTGGGTCAGATGCTGGATGAACTTGCAATCCTTTGGGTTCTGATGTGTGCTCTGGCCATGTGGTTTCCCAGAAGATATCTACCAAAGATCTTTCGGAACGACAGGTAAGCTTGTGCTAAAATTTTGCACTTACTTCTAGGTGCAATGCCCCATATCACAATGTATATGTCCAGAAAAATCACACCTTTCTGAGTCTAACCTGGTGATGAGCTTGTCATATATTTAATATCCACTGATTAAAAAAACCTGCCAGATGAAAGAGGTAATTTGAACATACTTGGGGAAAAATTTATCTGACGTTAGGGACAAAAACGTAACTACCTCCCTTCGTGGTAGTGGCAAAACTAGAAGGTTCAGTGGAGGAGAAAAGACTGAATGGTGGTTCAAAGACGTTTGATTGATTTTCTGCGGGAACATTTCCTTGTGTCTGACCCGACTCCACCACCATGTTTACAGTAGACTCCACAGTGAGGAGCTGGCTCTGGGAGCGGCAGATACTGTAGCATTCAAATTGTGTCAGTTCTGCTTCTGATGAGAACACACACACATGCACACACACACACACACAAGTATTGAAGCTGGAAACCCAGAATTCCAGGAAGAGAGGCCTTTTAATACCCATTGTGTTATGCTTACATGGTTATTTATCCAGGAAATAGTTTCTGGACATTTACTATGAAGCTTTCTAGGCACTAGGATAGAACACTAAACAAAACAGGAAGGTGTCAGCCCTCAGTGAGCTTATTCTGAAGTTGGAGAGATTACGAATCAATAAAAATTAATATAATGTGGGCTTCCCTGGTGGTCCAGTGGGTAAGGACACTGCCTTGCAGTGCAAGGGGCGCTGGTTCCGTCCCTGGCCTGGGAAGATCCCATGTGCCACGGAGCGGCTGGACAGATGTGTCCAACTACCAAACCGGAGCTCTGGAGCGCATGCGCCCAGAGCCAGTGCTCTGCAGCGAGAGAGGCTGCTGCGATGGGAGGCCCACACAGGCCAAAAAGCAAATATGGATGAAAATGAATAAATGAAAGACCAATAGAAGTGGCCAAATTATATATATATATACATATACATATATATATATATATATATATATATACAGATATATATATATATATATATATATATAATGTGAGGATGTGAAAGTGCTATGATGGAAAATAAAGCCTGTAGCCTGTATGGGGGGGTCACGGCGATGTGGGGTGGTGATTTAGAGTTTGGTCAGGGATGATCCTTTCTGCAACACTCTTGTTAACATCTGAAGGAACAGAAGACACTCAGCATCATAAAGATGAGAGATGCTCCCAGAGTCCCCTGCATTCCTCTGTAACAAAAACATGGGCTTCCCATGATACTGTCATATTTAATTTTTCCACTGATTAAAAACCTGCCAGATGAAAGAGGTAATTTGAACATACTTGGGGAAAAATTTATCTGACGTTAGGGACAAAAACGTAACTACCTCCCTTCGTGGTAGTGGCAAAACTAGAAGGTTCAGTGGAGGAGAAAAGACTGAATGGTGGTTCAAAGACGTTTGATTGATTTTCTGCGGGAACATTTCCTTGTGTCTGACCCGACTCCACCACCATGTTTACAGTAGACTCCACAGTGAGGAGCTGGCTCTGGGAGCGGCAGATACTGTAGCATTCAAATTGTGTCAGTTCTGCTTCTGATGAGAACACACACACATGCACACACACACACACACAAGTATTGAAGCTGGAAACCCAGAATTCCAGGAAGAGAGGCCTTTTAATACCCATTGTGTTATGCTTACATGGTTATTTATCCAGGAAATAGTTTCTGGACATTTACTATGAAGCTTTCTAGGCACTAGGATAGAACACTAAACAAAACAGGAAGGTGTCAGCCCTCAGTGAGCTTATTCTGAAGTTGGAGAGATTACGAATCAATAAAAATTAATATAATGTGGGCTTCCCTGGTGGTCCAGTGGGTAAGGACACTGCCTTGCAGTGCAAGGGGCGCTGGTTCCGTCCCTGGCCTGGGAAGATCCCATGTGCCACGGAGCGGCTGGACAGATGTGTCCAACTACCAAACCGGAGCTCTGGAGCGCATGCGCCCAGAGCCAGTGCTCTGCAGCGAGAGAGGCTGCTGCGATGGGAGGCCCACACAGGCCAAAAAGCAAATATGGATGAAAATGAATAAATGAAAGACCAATAGAAGTGGCCAAATTATATATATATACATATACATATATATATATATATATATATATATACAGATATATATATATATATATATATATATAATGTGAGGATGTGAAAGTGCTATGATGGAAAATAAAGCCTGTAGCCTGTATGGGGGGGTCACGGCGATGTGGGGTGGTGATTTAGAGTTTGGTCAGGGATGATCCTTTCTGCAACACTCTTGTTAACATCTGAAGGAACAGAAGACACTCAGCATCATAAAGATGAGAGATGCTCCCAGAACGTACAACCCATGCATTCCTCTGTACACACCGTTTTGTCAAAATATGTACAGATGAATGGGCTTCCCAGGTGGTGCTAGTGGTAAGGATCAGCCTGCCAGCATTGGCAGGAGACATAGAAGACAGAGGCTCAATCCCTGGGTCGGGAAGATCCCCTGGAGGAGGAAATGGCAGCCCACTCCAGTGTCCTTGCCTGGAGAATTCCACGGATAGAGGAGGCTGGTGGGCTACAGTCTATGGGGTTGCAAAGAGATGGACCCAACTAAGCATGCATGCACGCTATATGGATAGATAATCTAAAAATATGGATTCAACAAGTAAGCAGTGTATACCCAGGGAAGAGGTATACCAGGGAAATAGAGTTCACTGCAATTTTCCTGGTCCCAAGCGTGACGAGGAGCCATGCAGCCAGGAGAGGTGCTGTGTGAGGTGAAGGAACATGCATGAAGCATGCTGCCTGCAAAAAGCACATTGCAGAACTGCGTGTGCTTAACACCCTCAGTTCAGATTGAATGAAGCCTCTTTTAGACTATGTCTTTGTATAGGCACAATCGTGCCTGGAGGATGACAGCAGCTGCTGTCATTGGCTATCCTTAGGAACGAGGTGGAGAGAGAACTTTCACGTTTACCTTTAATCTGTGCTGCTTTACAATTTTTTTAAATAAAGCACACTCGTTAATCTTTAATCCTAAAATGCATATTGTTAAGTGAAATAGAAAATACACGTTCTTCATTCATCCCCTGGCGGCACTATGTGGCTTGCGGGAACCTCGTTCCCTGACCAGGGGTTGAATCTCGGACCCGGCAGCGAAAACACCAAGTCCTAACCATTGGACCATCAGGATGTTTCCAAGAAAACATCCTTTAAATGGATTAGCTGTACAGTCTTGATCCTGGGCAACAGAATTTGATTTAAATAGTATTGTATTTAAATATCATGGAGCAAAAAGAAGTAGCCTCAAGAAGGTTATGATAAAGAGGGAGAGAGAGAGAGCAGCTGTTTGCAAGCATAAGTGAAAAGAAAACTATTCCTGGTCTTGGATGAAGTATGGTCTCTGTGGTGCTGAGACCGTCTCCAGAACGGAGGAGATTGTATGTTAGAAATTGGCAATAGCCTAAGCCAACCTGCTGTGTTTCAGCTGTGTCTTGTTTCTTTGTTCAGTTTCAGGAGAGACCAGGGCGATCAGAAAGCCCTGGGAGGCGGGCAGGGGTGAGGGCGAGGGTGGAGGTGGCTGCTGCTCGGCGGGTCACACGAGGCGGCTGGACCGGCGGGGACATTATGCTTCTGCGGGAGCAGCACATCCCTTGCCTTTGGCTTCTCCTGTTGCCTTAGAGGGTGCCCACCAGTGACTTCCATGCTTTCCCTGAGCACACTTGCATTAGGTTGAAAGCTGTGTAACCGCTTTGTTCTTAGATCTGAGTGTTCAAGTCCTGGGACTGGAGTGAGCAGCTGACAAAATGGGAAGAAGGGTTTTGTTTGTTTGTGGTGCTCTGGAAGCCTGGGTTTGAAACTCCACGGGACAGCGTTTAGTGTGTTCATAATGGAGAGTCTTTTTCTTTTCTTGTTTCTTGGTGGGAGCACGACAGAAGAAAAGAATGGGGCAATACTTGATGACACACCTTGTGAGGTTGGGTGGTCCAGCTGCCAGGGACTTTCCCATCACCAGCACTCTGCAGCCTCTCTCGGGGAAATATAGAGACCATGTCTTCAGTGTGGGGAGAGGCCTTGGAGGCACTGAGCATTCTCTCTGTCCATATCCCTGGCTGCAGGCTACCTGGGTTTGATTCCTAGCTTCCGTGCTTACAAACTGGATAACTTGTGTTGACTCTGTGCTTTCCGTCCCCTTATCTACAGAACTGGGTGACTCATGAGGTTGGTCACAGGGTTCTTGTGAGACAATCCTGCAGAGCAGTTCGTAGGGCCCTAAGAACATGGTTTTTGTCCATAAAGTCTCACTTTATGGTCCAGTGTATTTTTTGAATCCTAACTAACAGAGTTGCAGTCTGGGGTCCACGTGTCCTGTTTTCTTTGCCTGGATGACTTGGGTTCATCGTCTCAGACTCTCTGGGCCTCCTTACTTAGGAAATGACAGGGGTGGACCTTCGAAAAGAAAACTATTCCTGGTCTTGGATGAAGTATGGTCTCTGTGGTGCTGAGACCGTCTCCAGAACGGAGGAGATTGTATGTTAGAAATTGGCAATAGCCTAAGCCAACCTGCTGTGTTTCAGCTGTGTCTTGTTTCTTTGTTCAGTTTCAGGAGAGACCAGGGCGATCAGAAAGCCCTGGGAGGCGGGCAGGGGTGAGGGCGAGGGTGGAGGTGGCTGCTGCTCGGCGGGTCACACAGGCGGCTGGACCGGCGGGGACATTATGCTTCTGCGGGAGCAGCACATCCCTTGCCTTTGGCTTCTCCTGTTGCCTTAGAGGGTGCCCACCAGTGACTTCCATGCTTTCCCTGAGCACACTTGCATTAGGTTGAAAGCTGTGTAACCGCTTTGTTCTTAGATCTGAGTGTTCAAGTCCTGGGACTGGAGTGAGCAGCTGACAAAATGGGAAGAAGGGTTTTGTTTGTTTGTGGTGCTCTGGAAGCCTGGGTTTGAAACTCCACGGGACAGCGTTTAGTGTGTTCATAATGGAGAGTCTTTTTCTTTTCTTGTTTCTTGGTGGGAGCACGACAGAAGAAAAGAATGGGGCAATACTTGATGACACACCTTGTGAGGTTGGGTGGTCCAGCTGCCAGGGACTTTCCCATCACCAGCACTCTGCAGCCTCTCTCGGGGAAATATAGAGACCATGTCTTCAGTGTGGGGAGAGGCCTTGGAGGCACTGAGCATTCTCTCTGTCCATATCCCTGGCTGCAGGCTACCTGGGTTTGATTCCTAGCTTCCGTGCTTACAAACTGGATAACTTGTGTTGACTCTGTGCTTTCCGTCCCCTTATCTACAGAACTGGGTGACTCATGAGGTTGGTCACAGGGTTCTTGTGAGACAATCCTGCAGAGCAGTTCGTAGGGCCCTAAGAACATGGTTTTTGTCCATAAAGTCTCACTTTATGGTCCAGTGTATTTTTTGAATCCTAACTAACAGAGTTGCAGTCTGGGGTCCACGTGTCCTGTTTTCTTTGCCTGGATGACTTGGGTTCATCGTCTCAGACTCTCTGGGCCTCCTTACTTAGGAAATGACAGGGGTGGACCTTCTAGGACCAAATGCTGGACTCCTGTGAATATCAGGGACTTCTAAACAGGTTGTATTAGCCCTGTTGTTGTTTAGTCACTAAATTGTGTTCTACAGTCTTATGACCCCATGGACTATAGCCCTCCAGGCTCCTCTGTCCATGGGATTTCCCAGGCAAGAATACTGGAGTGGGTGGCCATTTCTTCTTCCAGGGGATCTTCCTGACTCAGGGATTGAACCTGGGTCTCCTGCATTGGCAGGCAGATTGTGTACTGCTGAGCCATGAAAGGAAGCCCATTTTAGCCCTAAAAGGGAGTTTCAAGCAGTGACTCTTGTCCAGGGATATTTCTACCCCACGCAATCCATCTGGGAATTTGTGGACGTTTTTGGCGGTCACAGTAATGAGAAATTTTATTATCCATAAATTCCATTTCACTTCAGAAGAGTAAAAGGGACAGTACCAAACATTTGCGGTAACAAAGGGGATCAGGGTTGAAAACCATTGCTTTAAAGGAAAGCTAATGATAACCACAGTAACAGCTTTACTGGAACAGTATTACCATGGTTGTATTGAGTTGCTAGGTTTGGGTTTGGGGAATACAGGAAGAAGGGGGTGCTAAAGATTTGCCGACCTTGTGTGCCGTCTGAGCCTATAATGGGCTGGAAGTTGAAAACAGGACTAGAAGCAACAGTAGGGGATGTTTAGAGAACACCCTGCGGGGCCCCTTGCTTCCTGGAGTTTTCCAGCTTTCTCTGTCCCCAGGGCCTCTGATGGCTCTGCAGTCAGCTGGTGACTTCTGGTGACTTCAGCCAGTTGCAGAACCATGCATTCACAGTGTCCTTGTTGGTTAAGCCTGCTTCCGGAGTGCATTCCTGCACACCCTCTGGGGAGTGGTTAGGGAGCGTCTGTCCCTCTTAAAGAAAGCATGTTTTGTCAAACTCGCTGCCTTTGAAATCTTTGGCAGGACTGCATCACACCTTTACTGACTGCTGCCATCAACTCCGTCGGCTTTTCCCTGCATGTGCCATTAGCAACAATAATATTATTTAAAATAACATGTATTGCAGTCTGGGGTCCACGTGTCCTGTTTTCTTTGCCTGGATGACTTGGGTTCATCGTCTCAGACTCTCTGGGCCTCCTTACTTAGGAAATGACAGGGGTGGACCTTCTAGGACCAAATGCTGGACTCCTGTGAATATCAGGGACTTCTAAACAGGTTGTATTAGCCCTGTTGTTGTTTAGTCACTAAATTGTGTTCTACAGTCTTATGACCCCATGGACTATAGCCCTCCAGGCTCCTCTGTCCATGGGATTTCCCAGGCAAGAATACTGGAGTGGGTGGCCATTTCTTCTTCCAGGGGATCTTCCTGACTCAGGGATTGAACCTGGGTCTCCTGCATTGGCAGGCAGATTGTGTACTGCTGAGCCATGAAAGGAAGCCCATTTTAGCCCTAAAAGGGAGTTTCAAGCAGTGACTCTTGTCCAGGGATATTTCTACCCCACGCAATCCATCTGGGAATTTGTGGACGTTTTTGGCGGTCACAGTAATGAGAAATTTTATTATCCATAAATTCCATTTCACTTCAGAAGAGTAAAAGGGACAGTACCAAACATTTGCGGTAACAAAGGGGATCAGGGTTGAAAACCATTGCTTTAAAGGAAAGCTAATGATAACCACAGTAACAGCTTTACTGGAACAGTATTACCATGGTTGTATTGAGTTGCTAGGTTTGGGTTTGGGGAATACAGGAAGAAGGGGGTGCTAAAGATTTGCCGACCTTGTGTGCCGTCTGAGCCTATAATGGGCTGGAAGTTGAAAACAGGACTAGAAGCAACAGTAGGGGATGTTTAGAGAACACCCTGCGGGGCCCCTTGCTTCCTGGAGTTTTCCAGCTTTCTCTGTCCCCAGGGCCTCTGATGGCTCTGCAGTCAGCTGGTGACTTCTGGTGACTTCAGCCAGTTGCAGAACCATGCATTCACAGTGTCCTTGTTGGTTAAGCCTGCTTCCGGAGTGCATTCCTGCACACCCTCTGGGGAGTGGTTAGGGAGCGTCTGTCCCTCTTAAAGAAAGCATGTTTTGTCAAACTCGCTGCCTTTGAAATCTTTGGCAGGACTGCATCACACCTTTACTGACTGCTGCCATCAACTCCGTCGGCTTTTCCCTGCATGTGCCATTAGCAACAATAATATTATTTAAAATAACATGTATTCTCAAATCATGGTCATGAAATCAGAAATAATGGATTTTATCAGCACATGCCATGTACCAGGCACTGTGTTAAGTGCCTAAGGGTCATAAACACACCACAGGGCAGGTGTCTTGATTTTCTCACAGAAAACCTGAGGTCTAGGGAATCTGAGTGACTTGCCAAAAAATTCTGCACTGTTAAGTGGGGAAGGCAGAATGAGAACAATACATGGGTCTCATTGAACATGTGTGCTTTGACTCACGCTGTTGCTCTCTCTGTCCTGTGTCTGAGTCCTAAACCATCGAATATAGGGAGGTGGTACAGTTTGGAAGTATCTGATAACGTGTTTGCCGTGGGGGTTGTTTAATCACGGAGTCATGTCTGACTCTTTGCAGTGTCATGGACCGTAGGCTGCCAGGCTCCTCTGTCCATGGGATTTCCCAGATTAGAATACTGGAGTGGGTTACCACTTCGTTCTCCAGGGGACCGTCCTAACCCTGGGATGGAACTCACATCTCTTGAATTGCAGGCAGATTCTTTACCCCTGTACTACCAGGGAAGCTCATAATTACGTGTTTATCTAACGTAAATGGCCAAAAATCCTTGACGTATCATCGAACCTCAAACCTGGTGATAGAGTTGCCGGAGGTCCCCGGGGGCTATGCCCAGGGTGGGGACTGGGGGCTGCGTGCCACTGCTGTCGTCAGGCTGAGCTGTAGGCTTGCCTCGTAACTGAAGGATGCCAGCCAAGGCCAGGAGAAAAACAAAATGCTCCTGAGGACTTGCTGCCTGGGTCCTTTCCCGTTAACGATCCAAGTTCAGGGCTCCATTTCCTGTCCGTTCCCGTCAGAAAGTTGGCAGTCTGATCAATGATTTCCTGCGCCTTGATGATAAATGGTTTTTCTCTTTAAGAGACACATGTGTATTTTGAAGGTTTCAACACACTTTGATTTATGTATCATAGAATTTCATTCAATCTAACTTCCTAATGGTGACCCTTTCCAGGGCTCCTGGCCAAAGTAAATGGTGCTAATGAGGAATAACAAGCTTCGGGAAAACCATGTGCCCCTAAATTTCTGTCATGGATATGGGCCTTTGAGATCATCTAGTCCAGACTAGATAGGAAATTGATAGATAAGAAAGTGGAGCCCCACTGAGAGGAAATAACATGTATTCTCAAATCATGGTCATGAAATCAGAAATAATGGATTTTATCAGCACATGCCATGTACCAGGCACTGTGTTAAGTGCCTAAGGGTCATAAACACACCACAGGGCAGGTGTCTTGATTTTCTCACAGAAAACCTGAGGTCTAGGGAATCTGAGTGACTTGCCAAAAAATTCTGCACTGTTAAGTGGGGAAGGCAGAATGAGAACAATACATGGGTCTCATTGAACATGTGTGCTTTGACTCACGCTGTTGCTCTCTCTGTCCTGTGTCTGAGTCCTAAACCATCGAATATAGGGAGGTGGTACAGTTTGGAAGTATCTGATAACGTGTTTGCCGTGGGGGTTGTTTAATCACGGAGTCATGTCTGACTCTTTGCAGTGTCATGGACCGTAGGCTGCCAGGCTCCTCTGTCCATGGGATTTCCCAGATTAGAATACTGGAGTGGGTTACCACTTCGTTCTCCAGGGGACCGTCCTAACCCTGGGATGGAACTCACATCTCTTGAATTGCAGGCAGATTCTTTACCCCTGTACTACCAGGGAAGCTCATAATTACGTGTTTATCTAACGTAAATGGCCAAAAATCCTTGACGTATCATCGAACCTCAAACCTGGTGATAGAGTTGCCGGAGGTCCCCGGGGGCTATGCCCAGGGTGGGGACTGGGGGCTGCGTGCCACTGCTGTCGTCAGGCTGAGCTGTAGGCTTGCCTCGTAACTGAAGGATGCCAGCCAAGGCCAGGAGAAAAACAAAATGCTCCTGAGGACTTGCTGCCTGGGTCCTTTCCCGTTAACGATCCAAGTTCAGGGCTCCATTTCCTGTCCGTTCCCGTCAGAAAGTTGGCAGTCTGATCAATGATTTCCTGCGCCTTGATGATAAATGGTTTTTCTCTTTAAGAGACACATGTGTATTTTGAAGGTTTCAACACACTTTGATTTATGTATCATAGAATTTCATTCAATCTAACTTCCTAATGGTGACCCTTTCCAGGGCTCCTGGCCAAAGTAAATGGTGCTAATGAGGAATAACAAGCTTCGGGAAAACCATGTGCCCCTAAATTTCTGTCATGGATATGGGCCTTTGAGATCATCTAGTCCAGACTAGATAGGAAATTGATAGATAAGAAAGTGGAGCCCCACTGAGAGGAAAAGAAACATGTCCAGAGTCACGTCTCCCGCTTCTGGCTCTTTTTACCAAAAGCACCTTCACTGAAGGGGTGGTATCAGTTATATTTCTAAGATTTGTCTTGTCCAAAATTCAACACAAAATTGCAGTGCATGGCTTCCCTGGTGCCTCAGTGGTATAGAGTTCGCCTGCCAATGCAGGACATGCGGGTTCAATCCCTGGTCCAGGAGGATCCCACGTGCTACGGAGCAACAAGGCCCGTGAGCCACAGCTGTGGAGTCTGTGCTCTAGAGCCTCGGAGCCGCAATATTGAGCCCATGTGCTGCAACTACGGAAGCCCGTGTGCCCTAGAGCGCAAGTTCCACAAGAGAAGACACTGCAACAAGAAGATCCCACATGCTGCAGAGCAACTAAGTCTGCGAGCCACAGCTATGGAGCCTGTGCTCTAGAGCCTCAAAGCCACAGCTATGGAGCCCGTGTGCTGCAGCTACCGAAGCCCATGTGCCCTAGAGCCCGTGTTCCACAACAAGAGAAGTCACAAGAAGCCTGCTCACCTCAGGTAGAGCATAGCTCTCACTCCCTGCAACTGGAGAAGAGCCTGTGTTAGCAGTGAAAACCCAGAATAGCCAAAAATAAAAAAATAAAATCTAGAAAAAATTCCAGTGCAGACTAGGTTGTAGATTGTCAGTGAGTATCTAGTTATTAAAATTTTAGACTTGTGTGCTAGACATATAGGGCATTTTTTTCCTTTTAACCTAGGAAGTTTCATGGTTTGTAAATGGTGTGTTTTTCTTATAAAGTCATACATGTTCACCTTGTAGAACCGGGGTTGGCAGACCACATCTTTGGCCACATGGACACTCTGCCTGTTTTTTGGAGAGCAAATTTTATTGGTCACAGCCATGCCCATTTGCTTCCTTATTGCCTACAATGGCAGAGAACCTGTGACCTCCCAGACCTAAAATAATAGTCACTATCTGACTCTTTACAGAAAGAGTTTGCCCAATCATGCTGTAAAACACCTGAAAAAAAATACAGACAAGTACCACTAAAAATAATCAAGTATTCACATCTTACCCTTAGAGATTCAGGTTGATTCTCATTGAACCGTTTTCATAGAGAACTATTTTGAAATTTTCTGACTGTTTCCTAAGGATGAATTCCTAGAATAACCAAGCCAGCATGGGAGAATGGTTTTCAGCCTCCTGGTACTTGGTGGGGAATGCCTTTTGAGCTTGCTTTCCCAGCTGCGGTGCCTGTACCCTGCCCAAGATTCAACGAACACACACGACCCTCTTTGCTAATGGATTTGGTTTGCTTTCACCCACGTAGGGGCAGATTCAAGGTGGTGGTCTGTGTCCTGTCTGCAGTGACAACGTGCCTGGCATTTGTCAAGCCCGCCATCAACAACATCTCTCTGATGACCCTGGGGGTTCCGTGCATGGGGCTACTCGTTGCTGAGCTGAGGAGGTGGGTGCCCGTCTTCCTCCTCAGCCCTCAGAGGCTGTCCTTGGGATAGGAACAAACCAGCTCCTGGTTCTTTTACTGCCCTTGAAGAGGAGTTACTGCTCACAAAGAGTCATTCCTGACTTCTGGATTAGGATCAGGTTGGATGGTTTGGTTCAAAATATTAGTATCATTTTCAGAAAGAAGGGAGGAGTGTAAGCAATGTGTTCCAGTGATACACTGGAACATCACAAGGATCTGGTGAGTGCCTAGACCAGCCTGCCTAGGGTCAATTTGGAAGAATGGAGAATATTATTGTCATTGTATAGTTTAGTCACCAATTCAAGCCCTGCCAGGCTCCTCTGTCCATGGAATTGCCCAGGCAAGACTATTGGAGTGGATTACCATTTGCTTCTCCTGGGGATCTTCCCGACCCAGAAATCCAATCATGTCTCCTACACTGCAGGTAGATTCTTTATCACTGAGTCACCTGGGAAGCCCCAAAAGAGACTAGACATGTTCATATGGCAGGAATGAGGAGAAGAGCAAAATCCTTAAAAGGCTATTGCGTTTATATACAGATGGAAAAAGAAATGAACATCTATAGACGAAGCAGCCTTGCTACTTTCTCTGAGGCTTAGTTTCTCTTACTTACAACCTATCAAGTAAAGCCTTTGTGGTTTGCATAACTAAGCACGTTCTTGTGGGAAGCTGTATGTGCAACCTTCAGGTTGACATCCAGAAACGCTTTATTGGGTTGGCCGAAGAGTTCGTTTGGGTTTTTCTGAAAAACAGTTAAGCTCTTCTGTGTTCATGACTGTCTAAGTAGGCCCCAACTAACCACATCTAACCTACTGCCCTTGTGATCGTCTTTGAAAGTGCTTTTTCTCTGTACCACTTTTAGAAATCCACTTTAATTCATGACTCGTTGTCATGGACAGAGATGGTCTTAATTGAAGTCTTATATTTATTCCCTTTTGTGAGAGTTTCTCTGTGTAAGATATTAACAGTTTTCTCTCAGTCTCTATTTTGAGTGGACACATGTATGTATTTTCTTCCATTGCTTTGCTTCTGGGGGTTGTTTTGACTATCAGCAATACCGGGCAGGGTCAAAGATGGTTGAAGGGGTGGTTCCTATGTATCTTGCTGAGAGGGGTCCCCCCAAATGTCCTTGGGATAGGAACAAACCAGCTCCTGGTTCTTTACTGCCCTTGAAGAGGAGTTACTGCTCACAAAGAGTCATTCCTGACTTCTGGATTAGGATCAGGTTGGATGGTTTGGTTCAAAATATTAGTATCATTTTCAGAAAGAAGGGAGGAGTGTAAGCAATGTGTTCCAGTGATACACTGGAACATCACAAGGATCTGGTGAGTGCCTAGACCAGCCTGCCTAGGGTCAATTTGGAAGAATGGAGAATATTATTGTCATTGTATAGTTTAGTCACCAATTCAAGCCCTGCCAGGCTCCTCTGTCCATGGAATTGCCCAGGCAAGACTATTGGAGTGGATTACCATTTGCTTCTCCTGGGGATCTTCCCGACCCAGAAATCCAATCATGTCTCCTACACTGCAGGTAGATTCTTTATCACTGAGTCACCTGGGAAGCCCCAAAAGAGACTAGACATGTTCATATGGCAGGAATGAGGAGAAGAGCAAAATCCTTAAAAGGCTATTGCGTTTATATACAGATGGAAAAAGAAATGAACATCTATAGACGAAGCAGCCTTGCTACTTTCTCTGAGGCTTAGTTTCTCTTACTTACAACCTATCAAGTAAAGCCTTTGTGGTTTGCATAACTAAGCACGTTCTTGTGGGAAGCTGTATGTGCAACCTTCAGGTTGACATCCAGAAACGCTTTATTGGGTTGGCCGAAGAGTTCGTTTGGGTTTTTCTGAAAAACAGTTAAGCTCTTCTGTGTTCATGACTGTCTAAGTAGGCCCCAACTAACCACATCTAACCTACTGCCCTTGTGATCGTCTTTGAAAGTGCTTTTTCTCTGTACCACTTTTAGAAATCCACTTTAATTCATGACTCGTTGTCATGGACAGAGATGGTCTTAATTGAAGTCTTATATTTATTCCCTTTTGTGAGAGTTTCTCTGTGTAAGATATTAACAGTTTTCTCTCAGTCTCTATTTTGAGTGGACACATGTATGTATTTTCTTCCATTGCTTTGCTTCTGGGGGTTGTTTTGACTATCAGCAATACCGGGCAGGGTCAAAGATGGTTGAAGGGGGTGTAGACTTGCTGGCTGGCAGTGGAAGCAGTTCTGTCCTTTCTTGTTGGCTTTGAGTAGCCTTCATGGACCTGGGCAATAAGAGACCCATTTTAGAACACTAGCAGAGCTTAAACATCTTTGGAAAACCATTTAATTGCCCATAAAGATATCCAAATGGATTTGTGACAGTCTGTCTCGTGCTGTTGGCTGATACTAGGCCTGAAGTCAGTAGAATGTTCTCCACTTAGCTCTTTCTTGAGAAGTCACTGCGATCTAATGTGCATTTTAACTCCTGAGCCTAATCATATGGTTTAGCCTGTTAACTTTGTTAAAAAAATAGCCAAGGAAAGGCAACCTTTGAAATTCATATTACTTAAACAAGAGCAAATGAAAAGCAGATGATTTTACTGTGTAAATAAATTCGCCTTCACAATTGTGATCTTTAAGCAGGGAAATATTTTCCTTTAATATCTTAGTCTTTTAAAGTAATTACAAAGAAAATATTTCTATTCTCTACTTGAAAACTTTTTACCCCTGAAAAGTCAGTCATCACTATCTCATAAGTTTTCATCACGGCTTTAAAAATTGCAGCGTCATGGGAGTACTCCCTCCTTCCATCTCTAGCGTCCATCTTTCTCCCTGCTGATTATCCATCCCTTCTCTTCTCCTTTTCCCATTTTAGATCCCAGGTAGGGTGGTGGGGTTTGATGAGCAGAGACAGGTGAAGCAGGGAGGGAGGGCGTGAGCGTGGGGAGAAGCCAGCAGACCGTGTCTCGGGGCCTCCGGGAGCACTTTGCCTTTCCGGGAGCTTCAGGGTGTTCATGACGTCTTACTCACATCTAACCTACTGCCCTTGTGATCGTCTTTGAAAGTGCTTTTTCTCTGTACCACTTTTAGAAATCCACTTTAATTCATGACTCGTTGTCATGGACAGAGATGGTCTTAATTGAAGTCTTATATTTATTCCCTTTTGTGAGAGTTTCTCTGTGTAAGATATTAACAGTTTTCTCTCAGTCTCTATTTTGAGTGGACACATGTATGTATTTTCTTCCATTGCTTTGCTTCTGGGGGTTGTTTTGACTATCAGCAATACCGGGCAGGGTCAAAGATGGTTGAAGGGGGTGTAGACTTGCTGGCTGGCAGTGGAAGCAGTTCTGTCCTTTCTTGTTGGCTTTGAGTAGCCTTCATGGACCTGGGCAATAAGAGACCCATTTTAGAACACTAGCAGAGCTTAAACATCTTTGGAAAACCATTTAATTGCCCATAAAGATATCCAAATGGATTTGTGACAGTCTGTCTCGTGCTGTTGGCTGATACTAGGCCTGAAGTCAGTAGAATGTTCTCCACTTAGCTCTTTCTTGAGAAGTCACTGCGATCTAATGTGCATTTTAACTCCTGAGCCTAATCATATGGTTTAGCCTGTTAACTTTGTTAAAAAAAATAGCCAAGGAAAGGCAACCTTTGAAATTCATATTACTTAAACAAGAGCAAATGAAAAGCAGATGATTTTACTGTGTAAATAAATTCGCCTTCACAATTGTGATCTTTAAGCAGGGAAATATTTTCCTTTAATATCTTAGTCTTTTAAAGTAATTACAAAGAAAATATTTCTATTCTCTACTTGAAAACTTTTTACCCCTGAAAAGTCAGTCATCACTATCTCATAAGTTTTCATCACGGCTTTAAAAATTGCAGCGTCATGGGAGTACTCCCTCCTTCCATCTCTAGCGTCCATCTTTCTCCCTGCTGATTATCCATCCCTTCTCTTCTCCTTTTCCCATTTTAGATCCCAGGTAGGGTGGTGGGGTTTGATGAGCAGAGACAGGTGAAGCAGGGAGGGAGGGCGTGAGCGTGGGGGAGAAGCCAGCAGACCGTGTCTCGGGGCCTCCGGGAGCACTTTGCCTTTCCCTCTGGGAAAAGGGAAGACGTGGGAGGCTTTGGGGCAGGGTGTTGAGAGGCGACTGTAGGAATGGGGTAGACAGAGGGCGTCGCCATAACTCAGGCAGGAGGTACAGGCGGACCCAGGTGGATCCAGGTGGCCTAGAGCCAGGAGGCGGCGATGGAAAGAGGTTGAAATCTGGATATGGATTAAGGAGCTGGTAAGTCGGATGTGGGGTGTGTGAGAAAAGGAATGACGACTCCAAGATTCTTGGGCTGAGGTCCTGAAAGCATGGAGCAACGTTTCCCTCAGAGGGCTGGGAGGAGGATGGGTACCGGGCAGAAGGAAGGTCTGAGAGCCCCTTGTAGACATGGGACATTTAGAGCAGCGCAGGACACTGGGTGGACACGTCAAGATGAGATGTGTGGTTTGCAGGTCTGACGTCAAGGAGAGGCCCAGGTGAGGAGTGTGGCTTTGTGAGCCATCGGGGTGCACACAGTGTTTATATCCCTGAGGCTGGGTGATGGGGCACCGGATGGGAACCCCGGTGCCAAGGGGCCGGGGAGGGCTGAGGCCAGGGCTGGGGTCTGGGGAGGTGTCAGGAGTCAGAGAAGAAGTGGCCCAAAAGGTAGGAGGAGGAGGCCAGGACTGATGCGAGCTGTTCTTTGCGACCCCAGCAGGTGTGACAATGTGCGTGTGTTTAAGCTGGGCCTCTTCTCTGGCCTTTGGTGGACCCTCGCCCTCTTCTGCTGGATCACTGACCGGGCCTTCTGTGAGCTGCTGATCAACTTTCATCTAGTCTTTCAAAGAAAATATTTCTATTCTCTACTTGAAAACTTTTACCCTGAAAAGTCAGTCATCACTATCTCATAAGTTTTCATCACGGCTTTAAAAATTGCAGCGTCATGGGAGTACTCCCTCCTTCCATCTCTAGCGTCCATCTTTCTCCCTGCTGATTATCCATCCCTTCTCTTCTCCTTTTCCCATTTTAGATCCCAGGTAGGGTGGTGGGGTTTGATGAGCAGAGACAGGTGAAGCAGGGAGGGAGGGCGTGAGCGTGGGGGAGAAGCCAGCAGACCGTGTCTCGGGGCCTCCGGGAGCACTTTGCCTTTCCCTCTGGGAAAAGGGAAGACGTGGGAGGCTTTGGGGCAGGGTGTTGAGAGGCGACTGTAGGAATGGGGTAGACAGAGGGCGTCGCCATAACTCAGGCAGGAGGTACAGGCGGACCCAGGTGGATCCAGGTGGCCTAGAGCCAGGAGGCGGCGATGGAAAGAGGTTGAAATCTGGATATGGATTAAGGAGCTGGTAAGTCGGATGTGGGGTGTGTGAGAAAAGGAATGACGACTCCAAGATTCTTGGGCTGAGGTCCTGAAAGCATGGAGCAACGTTTCCCTCAGAGGGCTGGGAGGAGGATGGGTACCGGGCAGAAGGAAGGTCTGAGAGCCCCTTGTAGACATGGGACATTTAGAGCAGCGCAGGACACTGGGTGGACACGTCAAGATGAGATGTGTGGTTTGCAGGTCTGACGTCAAGGAGAGGCCCAGGTGAGGAGTGTGGCTTTGTGAGCCATCGGGGTGCACACAGTGTTTATATCCCTGAGGCTGGGTGATGGGGCACCGGATGGGAACCCCGGTGCCAAGGGGCCGGGGAGGGCTGAGGCCAGGGCTGGGGTCTGGGGAGGTGTCAGGAGTCAGAGAAGAAGTGGCCCAAAAGGTAGGAGGAGGAGGCCAGGACTGATGCGAGCTGTTCTTTGCGACCCCAGCAGGTGTGACAATGTGCGTGTGTTTAAGCTGGGCCTCTTCTCTGGCCTTTGGTGGACCCTCGCCCTCTTCTGCTGGATCACTGACCGGGCCTTCTGTGAGCTGCTGTCATCCGTCCACTTCCCCTACTTGCACTGCGTGTGGTGAGCCCCGCTCAGGGTGGGCAGGGCTGGCGGGGCAGGGTCTGTCCTCGCTGTCAGCACTCTGTCCTCCCTACAGGGTGCACGGGTGGGCACAGGAGACAGGGCAGAGCCTGGGGCCCCTCTCCTCACGTAGACTGTCAGACGTTTCAGGGGGTAGTCTTAGCCGGAGCAGACAGACGTGTGCTTCCCAGCTGTGCGCTCTCTCTCACCTCGAACTCCATTATTAAAGCAGAAAGGAACTTGAAAATCGAAGCCGTAACTTGAGCTCCAGCTAGATCTCCAGGGCAGGGGAACGTGGGGGAGGCTGAGGACAGGTGTGACGGGGGGACAAGACGGTCCTGAACAGGAACCAAGCACACCTTTCGAGCCCGAGGGAGCAGCCTGGGCCTCACAGGTCCCCTGGGTACAGTCTCAGTCATTCACCTGACAGGTGGGGACAGACGTCCTGAGAAATCAAGTGGCTTGTTCAGGATCACCCAGCTGGTTACCTAAGACCAGCCCAGGAGCTCAGCCCTGGGGGAGTGGAGCATGTGCAGTTTAGGAGGCTCAGGATACACTGTTAGATTAAGAAAAAGAAGATTACGAAGCAGCACGTAGAATCCTGTCCTCAGAAAGCTGAGGTGGGGGCTTCCCCGGTGGCTCAGTGGTGAAAGAATCTGCTGCTAATGCAAGAGTCACAGGTTTGAGGCCCGACCCGGGCAGATCCCACATGCCATGGGGGCAAGTAAGCTTAGGTCCCACAACTACTAAACCTGTGCTCTAGAGCCTGAGAGCCGAAACTACTGAGCCGATGTGCCGCAACTGCTGAAGCCCACAAGCCCTAGAACGCGTGCTCTGCAACAAGAGAAGTTACCACCATGGGAAGCCCACGCGCCACAACTAGAGAGCAGTCCCCACTCGCTGCAACTAGAGAAAAGCCTAAGCAGCAACAAACACCCAGCACAGCCAAAAATAAGTAAATAAAATTATTATTTTTTTAAAAAATAAGAAAGCTGAGGAGGAAATGGAGTGGTTTTCTTCCTGGGGACCGCTTCGGCTCTAAATCCAGTGTCATCTTTCCCTCTCCTTCTCCAGGACTTCTAATTGAGAGACACTGAGAAATAAGAGAAATCTTTAACATGTTCCTTATAAGTTGAGAACACCCAGGGAGGAATTCTAGTGGTAAGGAGTTGTTAAAACTTGTTAGATCCAGATTCAGAAGAAGTTTGACCTTTATCAGGAGATGCCTGAAGTTACTTGATTTGAAGAAATTCTCCTGAATTCCCCAGGATGTTTGAACTTGTGTATCAGCTACCACGGGACCTAAGCTACTCTCAGTTTAAGACTTGGGGACTTCCAGACTTGTTTGCAGAAGACAAAGCAAAACAGCTCACGCTGGGGATTCCAGTCTTAGGATCCACTGCCTGATATTTCTTAGGTTTAACCTTGGCTCACGTTAGTGAATTTATGCACACTTTGTACATCTGTATAATTTATAGATTATCAAATGCACAGATGTTGTGTAGTCTGGTAAATTTTGATCCATGTATCCACCCTTGTGGAGAAGGGAATGGCTCCCCACCCAGTTTTCTTGCCCAGAAAATTCGATGGACAGAGAAACCTAGCAAGCAATAGTCCATAGGGTCTCAAATATCTATCTATCTATCTATCTATCTATCTGTCTTCCCTGATGGTTCAGTAGTGAGGAATGAGGAATGTGCCTGCAATGCAGGAGACCCAGGTTTCATCCCTAGGTTGGGAAGAGCCCCGTGGAGGAGAGCATGGCAACCCACTCCAGTTCTCTTGCCTGAAGAATTCCACGAGCCTGACGGGCTGCAGTCCATGGGGTCACACAGAGCTGGACATGACTGAAGTGACTAAGCAGCAGCAGCATCCACCCGTGTAAATAGGATCTCATTCAAGTTATAGTACTTTCTTTAAAAGTTTTTTTTAGTTGTTGTCTTTTGACTGGGCTGCATGCAACAAGAGAGGTCTTAGTTCCCTGCTCAGGGTCAAACCCCCGCCGCTTGCAGTGGAAGCGCAGTCTGAAGCCCTGCACCGCCAGGCAAGGCACTAGGACGTTTTTAATGGACCCAAGTTCCCTTATCACACAATGACTTAAGGAAAATTCAATATGTAGACTGTAATAACTTTGGTCAAACTTAATTTCTTTCTAAATTTGGTGTACTTTCTGAGCTTTTTTCTTCCCGCCAAAGTTGAACCATTTGGGGGGACTTCCCTGGCGGTTCAGTGGTGAAGACCTTCAGCTTCCACTGCAGGGGACGCAGCTCCCATCCCTGTTTGGGGAACTAGGAGCCCACATGTTGGGTGGTGTGGCCAAAAAACAAACCAGAGTTGAACCTTTTTTTTTTTTTTTTGGTTCCAGTTATAAAGTGACATATTTATTATAACAGATTTAAACAGAGACACATAGAAAGAGAGGCTTTTATAATTCTAATTCTGTGCAAACAATTGTTAACAACATGAAGTATACCCTTCCAAATGTTCAATGTACATAGTTCCCTGATTCTACTTTAAAAAACGAAAATAGAAAAAAAAAAACAAAAACGAAAATAGCATCATCCTATATATGACGCAAACTGATCCTTCTTCTGCTTTTTAAACTAAATATTAGATCATGGACAATTTTTCTTTTTTTTTTTTAATTTTTTTTGGGCCACTTCTATTGGTCTTTCATTTATTTATTCTTTATTCTTTGGCCTATGTGGGCCTCCCATTGCAGTGGCCTCTCTCGTTGCAGAGCACGTATGCGCTCCAGAGCTCCGGCTCGGTAGTTAAACACATCAGTCCAGCTGCTCCGCGGCACGTGAAATCTTCCCAGGCCAGGGATCGAACTGGCGCCCCTTGCACTGCAAGGCGGTGTCCTTACCCACTGGACCACCAGGGAAGTCCCATGGACAACTTTTCTTACCAGTGCATTTATATTATCTTCATCAGTTTTTGTGTCCAGTTAATACCTCACACTGGGGATGCTTTATAATTCATTTGACTAACCTCTCCATTAGTAGATATTAAGGTTATTTCTAACTTTTCACTTTTACAAATGATTGGCAATGAATATCTATATTTGTTCCTATGTCTGAATTTTTTTTAGGTTATCTTATACTATGTTTCCAAAATCAGAGATATATCAACTGATGCTTTTTATTAAAATCTGTAAGATAATAAAAGTGTATCTGTAAGATATACTTTCACATAATACTAGATATTACTAACTTTAAAAATAATCTTTGTGAACCTGATTGAAAGGCTCTTATTTTTATTTTCATGTCTTTGAAATAGTATTTTGGACCTCTGTCAAAAGTAAATTTTCTATATCTTTCCTTTTTTGAAATGTACCTTTTTAATTTATCTTTCCTGTAGAGTGTTTCTGTTTTTAAAAATTTATATCTAGCCCCTAGTGCCTGACACATGCTAAATATCTATGTGCCATTTATTATGCACATTTGCAACAGTTCTAGACATATAGAGAATACATAGAGCCCTCACGGAGGCAACACTTGGCTTCAGTGTTAGCTACACGAGCTCCATCTCGTTCTTTTTTTTTTTTTAAAGATTTATTTATTTATTTATTTTGGGCGGGGATCGGGTTGGGGAGGGAGGGTAATGGGCGGGCCACCTCCATTGGTCCTTCATTTCTCCGTTTTTATCCGTCTTTGTTCTTTGGCTCCTGTGGGCCTCCCATCCCTGTGGCGTCTGTTGTTGCAGAGCACCGGCTCTGGGCGCATGCGCTCCAGAGCTCCGGCTCGGCGATTGGACACATCAGTCCAGCCGCTCTGCGGCACGTGGGATCTTCCCAGGCCAGGGATCGCACCGGCGCCCCTTGCACTGCAAGGCGGTGTCCTTATCCAGTGGATCACCAGGGGAAGCCCACCATCTCGTTCTTACCACACTCACTCACTACCCATCCCACCTGGATTATCGTCAAACACATCCCAGACATGGAATGGTTTGTTTTTAGGGATATTTGGGGCTCCTTTAGGGATTTTAATTCTTTGTCATGTGGTACAACTATTTTACCCTCAGTTTTCCAGTTATCTTTTGGTACGTTAATACCTCACACTGGGGATGCTTTATAATTCATTTGACTAACCTCTCCATTAGTAGATATTAAGGTTATTTCTAACTTTTCACTTTTACAAATGATTGGCAATGAATATCTATATTTGTTCCTATGTCTGAATTTTTTTTAGGTTATCTTATACTATGTTTCCAAAATCAGAGATATATCAACTGATGCTTTTTATTAAAATCTGTAAGATAATAAAAGTGTATCTGTAAGATATACTTTCACATAATACTAGATATTACTAACTTTAAAAATAATCTTTGTGAACCTGATTGAAAGGCTCTTATTTTTATTTTCATGTCTTTGAAATAGTATTTTGGACCTCTGTCAAAAGTAAATTTTCTATATCTTTCCTTTTTTGAAATGTACCTTTTTAATTTATCTTTCCTGTAGAGTGTTTCTGTTTTTAAAAATTTATATCTAGCCCCTAGTGCCTGACACATGCTAAATATCTATGTGCCATTTATTATGCACATTTGCAACAGTTCTAGACATATAGAGAATACATAGAGCCCTCACGGAGGCAACACTTGGCTTCAGTGTTAGCTACACGAGCTCCATCTCGTTCTTTTTTTTTTTTTAAAGATTTATTTATTTATTTATTTTGGGCGGGGATCGGGTTGGGGAGGGAGGGTAATGGGCGGGCCACCTCCATTGGTCCTTCATTTCTCCGTTTTTATCCGTCTTTGTTCTTTGGCTCCTGTGGGCCTCCCATCCCTGTGGCGTCTGTTGTTGCAGAGCACCGGCTCTGGGCGCATGCGCTCCAGAGCTCCGGCTCGGCGATTGGACACATCAGTCCAGCCGCTCTGCGGCACGTGGGATCTTCCCAGGCCAGGGATCGCACCGGCGCCCCTTGCACTGCAAGGCGGTGTCCTTATCCAGTGGATCACCAGGGGAAGCCCACCATCTCGTTCTTACCACACTCACTCACTACCCATCCCACCTGGATTATCGTCAAACACATCCCAGACATGGAATGGTTTGTTTTTAGGGATATTTGGGGCTCCTTTAGGGATTTTAATTCTTTGTCATGTGGTACAACTATTTTACCCTCAGTTTTCCAGTTATCTTTTGGTACGTTAATGATACCTTGTGCCTTACTGGATTTAAACTTTCATGTTCTACATCTGTTAGTCTTTTCCTCTAGGTTTCTTTTCTTTCTTCCCCCCTTCTCCCTACTATATGCCTTAAAGTATGGCTGTGAAATCCCTTAAGGGACACACTGTTCTCAACTAAGCAAACAACCATCTTTATCCCACGTGTTTTTATATGTATTGACTTGGCTGTGTCACAGCGCAGGTGCAACACACAGGCTCTTCCTTGCAGGGCACAGGCTTCTCTCTAGTTGCTGCTCATGGGTTCCAGAGGGTGGGCTCAGTAGTTGCTGCATTCTGGCTTAGTTGCCCCAAGGCCTGTGGGATCTTAGTTTCCAGGACCAGGAATAGAACCTGTGTCCCCTGCATTGGAAGGTAGATTCTTAACCCCTGGACCACCAGAGAAGTCCTTAGACCGTGTGTTTTTTAAATGTAGAGACATCCATTACATAGGGCTATCACAGAGATTCCCTTTAGGGTTTTCTAAACTTTGTGTCATTCTAAGAAAGGCCTCTTCCAAGTTCATAAAAATATTCTCTTTACGTTTTTTTTTTTTTTTTTTTTAAAGCTTTTTTTTGTTTTGGCCACTTCTGGGCGCGTGCACTCCAGAGCTCCGGCTCGGTAGTTGGACACATGGGTCCAGCCGCTTCACAGCACATGGGATCTTCCCAGGCCAGAGATCGAACTGACACCCCTTGCACTGCAAGGTGGTGTCATTACCCACTGAACCACCAGGGAAGGTGTCTTTAAGTATGTTTTAAAAATGTATTTAAAATCTTTAATTCATCTGCAGTTTCAGTATAAGGTACAAAAGTTACATGCTTTTCAATGGTCCTTTGCATGATAAAGATCAATATGAAAAATTTTACCCGCACAGTGAGGATAACAATAATAATAAAAAGAGTTCCCTTACAAAGTGCAAAAGCTGAGGAACCAGTATAAAAGTATTTCTGGTAAAGGGTGTCAGATATGTACAGCCTGTTATTCAAGTGAGAAGCAGGGAGTGGTCGCATTGTGCTCAGCTGGCTCCATCTTCTTAGAACCTTTGTTCTATTTTTTATTTTAATTAATTTATTTATTTACATCTCAAGCTCAAACTCCCAACCTAGCCTTCTCTTCCTCCCTTCCTCTGGTAACCATAAATTCATTCTCTGAGTTTTTTGAACCAAACTTTCATGTTCTACATCTGTTAGTCTTTTCCTCTAGGTTTCTTTTCTTTCTTCCCCCCTTCTCCCTACTATATGCCTTAAAGTATGGCTGTGAAATCCCTTAAGGGACACACTGTTCTCAACTAAGCAAACAACCATCTTTATCCCACGTGTTTTTATATGTATTGACTTGGCTGTGTCACAGCGCAGGTGCAACACACAGGCTCTTCCTTGCAGGGCACAGGCTTCTCTCTAGTTGCTGCTCATGGGTTCCAGAGGGTGGGCTCAGTAGTTGCTGCATTCTGGCTTAGTTGCCCCAAGGCCTGTGGGATCTTAGTTTCCAGGACCAGGAATAGAACCTGTGTCCCCTGCATTGGAAGGTAGATTCTTAACCCCTGGACCACCAGAGAAGTCCTTAGACCGTGTGTTTTTTAAATGTAGAGACATCCATTACATAGGGCTATCACAGAGATTCCCTTTAGGGTTTTCTAAACTTTGTGTCATTCTAAGAAAGGCCTCTTCCAAGTTCATAAAAATATTCTCTTTACGTTTTTTTTTTTTTTTTTTTTTAAAGCTTTTTTTTGTTTTGGCCACTTCTGGGCGCGTGCACTCCAGAGCTCCGGCTCGGTAGTTGGACACATGGGTCCAGCCGCTTCACAGCACATGGGATCTTCCCAGGCCAGAGATCGAACTGACACCCCTTGCACTGCAAGGTGGTGTCATACCACTGAACCACCAGGGAAGGTGTCTTTAAGTATGTTTTAAAAATGTATTTAAAATCTTTAATTCATCTGCAGTTTCAGTATAAGGTACAAAAGTTACATGCTTTTCAATGGTCCTTTGCATGATAAAGATCAATATGAAAAATTTTACCCGCACAGTGAGGATAACAATAATAATAAAAAGAGTTCCCTTACAAAGTGCAAAAGCTGAGGAACCAGTATAAAAGTATTTCTGGTAAAGGGTGTCAGATATGTACAGCCTGTTATTCAAGTGAGAAGCAGGGAGTGGTCGCATTGTGCTCAGCTGGCTCCATCTTCTTAGAACCTTTGTTCTATTTTTTATTTTAATTAATTTATTTATTTACATCTCAAGCTCAAACTCCCAACCTAGCCTTCTCTTCCACCCTTCCCCTCTGGTAACCATAAATTCATTCTCTGAGTCTGAATCTGTTTCTGTTTTGTGAAAACGTTCATTTATATCCTTTGCCTTATTATTTTTTTTTTTCGGCCATGCACTGTGACATGCGGGAGCTTAGTTCCCCAACCAGGGATTGAACCCTCGCCTCCGCCCGCAGTGGAAGTGCAGGGTCTTAACCACTGGTGCGCCAGGGGAGTCCCTGTATCCTTTTCTTATTTCTAGATTTTGCAAAATAAGCGGGCTCATATTAGTGCCTCTGTTTTAAACCCTCATTCTCTGTGGAGCCCCAAAGGCATTTGCAAGGTTTTCCTGTTCTCAGGCTGGACTATGTTAGAACATTCCAGAAGAGCAGTTTATCACGCTTGTGCTGTTCCTGGGCTGTGGGGCTCCCTCACCCCTTTTTGAGCAGAGGCAGCCGCGCCCGTCTCTGCCTCCAGGAGAAGAGGGTTAGCCCAGAGGGAAGCGCGGGCTCCAGCCCAGCAGGTCTGGCCTGCCGCAGGCCCTCACGCCTCTGTCTCCCCCCGCAGGCACATCCTGATCTGCCTCGCAGCCTACCTGGGCTGCGTGTGCTTCGCCTACTTCGATGCTGCGTCGGAGATCCCCGAGCAAGGCCCGGTCATCAGGTTCTGGCCCAGCGAGAGATGGGCCTTCATCGGCGTGCCCTACGTGTCCCTTCTGTGCGCCAGCAAGAAGTCTTCCGTCAAGATCACATGATGGCAAGGCAGTGGCTGGCCTCTGCTCATTTCCCCTGGCTCCCCTAACCTTCACCTGCCTTTGCAGCAAAAACAGCCAGGCTGGGGAGGGCTGGGGCTCGCAGAGTCGGGAGTGGGGTCTGTCTGTTAAACCTTCCCTTGCCTTGGGATCTAACTAGTGTGTCTGTGGACCGCCAGGACTCCACGGTGCCTGGGGGGAGCGACAGGTGTCTTCCCTTTTTGCAGAGATGGGGAAGCAGATGGCCGAGGGGCACTGGCTGTGCTTTTCGAGGTCGCCCGGCTGCAGGGCTCGCTTTGTGGTGACGGCAGAGCCATCGGGTGGGGACCTTGCGCTGCTCACGCCTCGCTCCCGGGCTATTTCTACCTATCTGAACGGTTAAGCCTTCTCTTCCACCCTTCCTCTGGTAACCATAAATTCATTCTCTGAGTCTGAATCTGTTTCTGTTTTGTGAAAACGTTCATTTATATCCTTTGCCTTATTTTTTTTTTTCGGCCATGCACTGTGACATGCGGGAGCTTAGTTCCCCAACCAGGGATTGAACCCTCGCCTCCGCCCGCAGTGGAAGTGCAGGGTCTTAACCACTGGTGCGCCAGGGGAGTCCCTGTATCCTTTTCTTATTTCTAGATTTTGCAAAATAAGCGGGCTCATATTAGTGCCTCTGTTTTAAACCCTCATTCTCTGTGGAGCCCCAAAGGCATTTGCAAGGTTTTCCTGTTCTCAGGCTGGACTATGTTAGAACATTCCAGAAGAGCAGTTTATCACGCTTGTGCTGTTCCTGGGCTGTGGGGCTCCCTCACCCCTTTTTGAGCAGAGGCAGCCGCGCCCGTCTCTGCCTCCAGGAGAAGAGGGTTAGCCCAGAGGGAAGCGCAGGCTCCAGCCCAGCAGGTCTGGCCTGCCGCAGGCCCTCACGCCTCTGTCTCCCCCCGCAGGCACATCCTGATCTGCCTCGCAGCCTACCTGGGCTGCGTGTGCTTCGCCTACTTCGATGCTGCGTCGGAGATCCCCGAGCAAGGCCCGGTCATCAGGTTCTGGCCCAGCGAGAGATGGGCCTTCATCGGCGTGCCCTACGTGTCCCTTCTGTGCGCCAGCAAGAAGTCTTCCGTCAAGATCACATGATGGCAAGGCAGTGGCTGGCCTCTGCTCATTTCCCCTGGCTCCCCTAACCTTCACCTGCCTTTGCAGCAAAAACAGCCAGGCTGGGGAGGGCTGGGGCTCGCAGAGTCGGGAGTGGGGTCTGTCTGTTAAACCTTCCCTTGCCTTGGGATCTAACTAGTGTGTCTGTGGACCGCCAGGACTCCACGGTGCCTGGGGGGAGCGACAGGTGTCTTCCCTTTTTGCAGAGATGGGGAAGCAGATGGCCGAGGGGCACTGGCTGTGCTTTCTCGAGGTCGCCTTCGGCTGCAGGGCTCGCTTTGTGGTGACGGCAGAGCCATCGGGTGGGGGACCTTGCGCTGCTCACGCCTCGCTCCCGGGAGAGAGTGGGCTCCAGACGCGAGCATTCCCGTGTGTTCCAGGAGCCAGCCCTCCGTGACAGACACCCAGGTGCCAGATGAGACCCTCCGTCTGATGGAAGAGGCCAGAGCTTTTCATGTGGGGAGAGCATCTCTAAAACGGGAGCAAACCCGTGGAGCCACGCACAGGGCTTGTGGCCGAGGCGGCTGGTTTGCTCTGTAACCTGGGGTTTACCAGCACGTGTGAACCTTTTCCTGCTACCTCTGCTGAGGATGGAGACCTGATGACAGATCTGAGTGGAACTAACCTGCAAAACCCTCTATGCCAAAAAACCAAAACAAAATACTCCACTTAAGCCAGTCTGGAAGATGAGCACAATTTTAAAATGCTGGCATGGTTTGCCTCCCGCCACAGCCCAGTAGCCTCAGATACCAAGAGGCAGAGCTATGGTGGGAGGGTTCCATAGACACCCCTCCCTCCCTTACCGCTTGCCCTCTGTGACATCGCCAAAGGCCTGCGACAATCTCAGTAGGGGTCCTGGTTCAAAATCTGGAGCAAACAGGACATCTTAGAGGGAGGTTCTTCCTGGGAGCAACCTCCTGTCTGCTGTCTTCTGAAAAGTATCGTCAAGAATCTCACCTTTTCTTTCTCTGATACTTACTGTGGGAATTACACTCCTGTTCCCACAGGATGAGGTGCTTTCTGTGGTTTCTCCAGGCACTGGATCACTTGCTTTTCCTAAGTGCCGGCTGTAATTACACACGGGCATCAGGGCCAACCTCTTGCCTTTTGAATTCTTCTCACTTGAAGTCACACTGGCTGTAACTCATCTCCTCTTCACTGGGCTGAATGGAAGAACCCACATGTGACTTTAAGGTGCGAGGGGGGACTTCACGACCTCAGGGACACGCATGTTAACTCAGGTGTCTCTTGCTTTGCAACATTCTGTCCTGGGAGAGTGCAGCACAGATGTGTCCTTGTGTGGGTGGGAACCATGCCAGTGTCCCAAGGATCTAAGACTGGGGCAATAGCTGTGTTTGTTTAGCCACTTTTCCACTGGCTAGAACTTGCACGAGATCAAAAGGGGGAAAGCCCGAGAACCTACTGAATTTAGAGTTTAGAGAGGAAGGACTTCATTCCATGTCTGTGGTTTTCAATTGATTCTAGCAGCAAAACCCTGTTGGCCATAAGAAGTCTTTATGGAGACCTAGTGTATGAAATAAGTTGTGTTTTATTAGCTTAGTTTTATTTTGAGGTTAAACTTACAGCATTTCCTGAACAATATGAAAGGCACTGAAATGCAAAGTAACAGATTACTGGTTTCCAAGGTAGGAAAAATTGGTATCGAGTGTCTGTATTTGAGTTAAATACTTGTGGAAACATCTCAGTATGGATATGAGACCTAGACAGCTTGTGGAACAGAATCGGAAAACAGCTCTTAAGTCCTTTGGGTTTTTGGGGTTTATTTTTTGGCCACTTCTATTGATCTTTCATCTATCTTTGTTCTTTGGCCCGTGTGGGCCTCCCATCACAGTGGCCTCTCTTGCTGCAGAGCACCGGCTCCGGGCGCACGCACTCCAAAGCTCTGGCTTGGTAATTGGACACATCGGTCCAGCTGCTCCGCGGCATGTGGGATCTTCCCAGGCCAGGGATCAAACCGGCACTGCTTGTACTGCAAGGCGGTATCCTTACCCACTGACCACCAGGGAAGCCCTCCTTTGGGTTTTAAGAGTAAGAGTTTTCTTTAAAGGGAGCTGTCAGACCACTGTCTGCTCAGATTGACCCACCAGGCATGGATTCTGTTCTCATTAATCCTGCCATATAAGAATGCTCCAAGAAAGGAACTTGGTTGTATTTTAAGCACAGCTCTTTTAGTGGGAAAAAGTAAAGAGAAGCAGAGAGTGTAGGAAACATTTTGTGTGAAGTTCAGTTTCTGTCTTGAAAGTTCCTCAGTGATGGAAGTGTTGTTCCAACCATCAGGGAGGGACTATGTCTCAGGGCATGTTCCTGGGGACCAGCCCCTCCAGTCTCCCTCCCCAGCACCCCAGGCTTTGGCCTCGCTCCTTTGGATAGGTTCTGAGTGACCTTTGGAGATAGGGATAAAGTGCGACTCTTCTAGAAGTAAGGAAGTAAGTGCACTAACTCACAGGGCTATTTCTTTCCTTCCACAAGACACATGACTGCATTTCAGAAAGAAAATGCTTTTGTTATGAAAAGCAGAGTATCCTTCTGGAGGCTAGTTTTAATGGGATGAGGGTCGAGAAAAACAAAGTGTGAAATAGGGTATCTTTGAAGAAGACTTAACTCTGTTTGAACAGAAATTGCTATGCTTGCCAGTGTGGAAGCGTCAATCAAGGGAGTAGGAATATACCCATCTTACTTTGTTAGGATTATGGCATCGTTCATATTTATATTTATATTCATAATGCTCTTACAGAACTACATACCTTTTTTTTTTATTACATACTTTTTTAAGGAAAATGGGGATATTACAGAAAAGTTGGAAGCAAAGTAGTCTGTATTTCTATTGCTCAAGGACAATGGTTGTTAATACATTTTGGTGTATTTCTGCCTCGTCCTTTTTTCCCACTAATATAGTTGTCAATAGATGTCTTTTAGAGCTGACAGTTGATCTTGTACCTTGAATGAATATAAATGCTAGTTGTATATTTTTCCTGAAGAGGTTTTGGCATATATGAGAGCTAGTTCTACTCTTGAGGGTTTGTCACTGGATTATAAGACTTACTACTGAGTCTTCCCTTTTTTAATCGAGCCTAACAGCAATGGGCCCTAAGACATAATGAATTCTCCCTTTGGATATGCTTCTGCACTCATACGGACAAGTCAGAGAACATAGCTGCTATGTAGTTCTACAGCTTTTGATACAAAACGTGAATAGCTTCTTTCATTCATTGATGTGCAATCAAGCCTCTTTATCCCCCCTGATAATTCAGGGAAATAGAGATTTGACACTTAGGAGTTAGGTCATGGCAATTCCTCATCATGGCTTTTCAATATTTGTTCTGGTTGGAATTTGCTTAAGATTGACACCCAGCAGGAACTGGATTTGGAATATTAAAAAAAAAAAGTTACCAAGTGATCCTTTAAGCTAATGATTCTTGTTTTGTAGTGTTTGATTTTTGGAAAATCTTTCCTCCCCTTTGTTATTTTAATGTAACACACTTCAGTGGCTGCATTTCAGGCGTCTGGGGATGAGGTCGCTGCTGCTCAGAGCCTCCTTGTGGGGAATACTCTGTCTGTCGCTCCCAAGAGTGCCTATAAAACATTCATTGTGGATCAGAGATGTTCTCTTGGGGGTCTAGCCGTGATGGTCATCAAGCACAGGCTTTGTCCAAAGACCACCCCCTATGCTTTTATTGGGTTTCTCAGGTGTGTAACCTCAATTTCTCACTCCTTCGTTGCCTTTCTGGAGGCTTCTGAGCTGAGGTGTGCGCCTCCCCCAGCCCTTCCTCCCTCGGGGCAGAGGGGACCTTCCGCAGTCTGGCAGGTGAGGGCTGAAGCTCGCTTGGCCACAGCCCCTCCCCCCATAGCTCCTTTTTCTCAAAAGAACTTGGAACCCAGAGCTCTTTGCCTGGTTTCTGCCGATCCAGCTGGTCGAAGAGGCCAGGTGGAGTTCTCCCTGGATTTTATAGATAACATTTTCTTAGAGTTTGTTTAATGGCTCCTACTTGAAGGGACTGCTTGTTCGAACTGTCTTTCCCTAGATGTTAAACCAGATCTGGGAGGATTTTGTAACCATGTTCTGTAATCAGAGCAAACAGTATTTTCAGATGTGTGCCTATTTCTGTCCTTTATCTAGGGTATGCTGTATAAGGGCGGTGGGCCACGGGCTGTGGTAGCGTTTCGTCTGAAGGCCTTTTGAAATGGAGCTTTTGCACTTTATGCTCTTTGTGTGAACTGACTCGTGATGGCTATCTTTGACATTAAAGCCCTAATGGGCATTTTCTGTGAATGAATACGTATATGTTGTATTTCCAAAATGATTTCTGCCCCAGCTACCCAGAAAAATACATTTAAGGGGTTGTAAAGTACATTTGCTTAGATTCATTTATTAATGAATTTGGGTATCATTGTTATGTTGGTTTCTTCGCAGAGCTATGAAATTAACGCACCTACATATTTCCAATATAAAACTACCTAGAGACAGTTTATTGAAAGTTCTGTAATTGTGTCATGTGGACTGAAAATCTCAAATGCAGGAAACATTTCATCTAAGCTGGAGTTTATGCCGTCACTGGGAAGGAAGATCATATAACAATATGAAATAATAAATGAGTTTAGCAGGAAAATTCTGTGTACCTATTTCTTGCTTTCCTGTGACCTTTTTTTTTTTTTAATCAAGGGATTCATAGGCAATTATATTTCTAAGAATAATGTGGCTATGAGAGGAGAAAGCCTGGGTCAGCATATCAATTTTAGCCTTTTTTTCTGGCCAGGGTGAGGAGATCAAGGGGAGCCACAGAGGTCTTTGATAATCTGCTGTAAGCAGTGGGGTCTTCTTCCCAGAAAATGCCCAGAGAATTTATCAGTGTGTTCAGATGTCCCGAAAAGACAGCCAGGTAGAGAACTGTGTGACAGGCCACAGAGCCAGGACTCGCCTCCTTTCTGGGATGAATTGGTGTCTCCGCAGCTCAGCATTCCCGGCTGCCTCCCAGACCAGCCCGAGGCCCTCTCCTCCTGTGAGTACTTTCCATCCTGAGGGACTGGAAACTTGCCTCTCAGGAGCTGAACACATTTGGAATGTGCTTTTTCCTCAAGCGTATTTCCTAGTTGATAGTTCCAGACATTCCTTAAGATGCTTTCTGGGTTTGCCGTAATATTTTGTCTCCTTTGGCACAGTTCAAAGTTTTTCCAGAATAAAAAAGTGTTTTAAATTTGGTATTTGGGTTTTCCCTCTCTGCTGTCTGGGGCGGGGCTCAGCCTCCTCCTCTGGCCCTACCTTAAAGGGGCTGGCACAGCCTCTTTCCCCAGTTCAGAGTTATACTTAAAAATGGGCACTTCTGTCTCTGGTCGCCTCCAGGTCAGGTGAATTAATTTTCTGTGAATGAATACGTATATGTTGTATTTCCAAAATGATTTCTGCCCCAGCTACCCAGAAAAATACATTTAAGGGGTTGTAAAGTACATTTGCTTAGATTCATTTATTAATGAATTTGGGTATCATTGTTATGTTGGTTTCTTCGCAGAGCTATGAAATTAACGCACCTACATATTTCCAATATAAAACTACCTAGAGACAGTTTATTGAAAGTTCTGTAATTGTGTCATGTGGACTGAAAATCTCAAATGCAGGAAACATTTCATCTAAGCTGGAGTTTATGCCGTCACTGGGAAGGAAGATCATATAACAATATGAAATAATAAATGAGTTTAGCAGGAAAATTCTGTGTACCTATTTCTTGCTTTCCTGTGACCTTTTTTTTTTTTTAATCAAGGGATTCATAGGCAATTATATTTCTAAGAATAATGTGGCTATGAGAGGAGAAAGCCTGGGTCAGCATATCAATTTTAGCCTTTTTTTCTGGCCAGGGTGAGGAGATCAAGGGGAGCCACAGAGGTCTTTGATAATCTGCTGTAAGCAGTGGGGTCTTCTTCCCAGAAAATGCCCAGAGAATTTATCAGTGTGTTCAGATGTCCCGAAAAGACAGCCAGGTAGAGAACTGTGTGACAGGCCACAGAGCCAGGACTCGCCTCCTTTCTGGGATGAATTGGTGTCTCCGCAGCTCAGCATTCCCGGCTGCCTCCCAGACCAGCCCGAGGCCCTCTCCTCCTGTGAGTACTTTCCATCCTGAGGGACTGGAAACTTGCCTCTCAGGAGCTGAACACATTTGGAATGTGCTTTTTCCTCAAGCGTATTTCCTAGTTGATAGTTCCAGACATTCCTTAAGATGCTTTCTGGGTTTGCCGTAATATTTTGTCTCCTTTGGCACAGTTCAAAGTTTTTCCAGAATAAAAAAGTGTTTTAAATTTGGTATTTGGGTTTTCCCTCTCTGCTGTCTGGGGCGGGGCTCAGCCTCCTCCTCTGGCCCTACCTTAAAGGGGCTGGCACAGCCTCTTTCCCCAGTTCAGAGTTATACTTAAAAAAAAAAAAATTAATTGGAGGATAATTGGTAAAGAGTTATCTTTATCTCAAATGGGCACTTCTGTCTCTGGTCGCCTCCAGGTCAGGTGAGCCTGAGTCCTAACTTACCAAAAGGAAAGAATCCATTTTTTTCTTGGTTTATTTCTTGCTAAAACATTTTGATTCAGCTGCTTTTACACTTCAGCACAGAGCATAATGTGATTTTTAAGAATGTAGCACATAGCACTAAAGTTAGAGCTTGTTTTCGTATTAGGGCAGGTGGTGGGGAAGTGGCTGACGTGAGGCCAAGGGTCCTGGGCAACAGAAAATGCAAGATGGCATTACTAGGGACACTAGCTAGCGATGGATGTATGTGAACAAAGAAAGCCTTAGCCACCAGGGTGGGAGGGACCTGGAGCGACTCCTGGAGTCACATCGCCATCTAGCGGCCTTTTAAGGTATTGCTGTTAGTGGCGCCTGTGAGGCCTTTCCCAATTGCTAATCATCCCAAGAGATCAAGAGACTCAGGTTTCATCCCTGGGTTGAGCTGATCCCCTTGAGAAGAAAATGGCAACCCACTCCAGTATTCTTGCCTGGGAAATTCTATGGACAGAGGAGCCTGCCGGACTATAGCCCATGGGGTCGCAAAAAAGTCGGATACAACTGAGCGCCTGAGCACACGCAAACACTGCTCTCCCACCTCAAGACTCAGTAATGGCCTCAAAGTTCCCACAAACTATACAACCTCTTTTGGGTATGTTTCCCTGGATTTTTAAAAAAGCATCTCTCTGACTTCATCTTCCTTTCTACTGGTTCCCCAGCAAGTCACTCACTAGGTGTTTGATCTTAATCGATTAAAAAAAAAAATCTGACAAATACTTTAAACCAAATAGTTCCCTATCCAGAAAACCCACTTTCAGTAGATGTGATCTGGAGGAAGTTCTGAATAGAGCAGTGAGCTGGCGGTGGGTGAGGGGTCGCGTGGGGAGTGTTGGTGAGGAAGGAGACCACTAACAGCTGAAATCCCTGCGTAAGAGAGGAATCCACAGCGCTGGGGAGGCGGGGGCGGGACCGGGGAGGTGCGGGGAGCTGCCCTGTTTCAAGGGGTTTCCCTCTAAGGAAACATAGCCCTGGGAGCTGCCCTGGCAACAGGGGCTGATAACAGCATAGCTCTCTGTTCCGCCACCCCACGTATTGTGGAGACATAGCCAAAATATCGTAAAGAGCACCTGTGTTCCCAGACTCTGTAACCTTGGGCAACGCATAATAATGTAACCTTGGGAAAATCATGTAACCTTGGACAAAACATAGTAACAGAATGCGCGTCCTCTGCGCGGGAAATGTATCATCTTATGAAGCTTTTACTATATATTCCTTGCTTGAAAGAATAAAGTTTGTCAGCGGCTAACAGAGTGCTCTGTTGTGTTGCTGGCCCTCTCGACCCCATCTTTTCTATAATCTTTCTTTCTTAGCCGTGACTCTCTCCCTCTCTGGACCTGTTCGACTGTCGGCTGGACCGACAGGGAGGGGCGGGGCAGGCGGTGAGATCTGACCAGGGAGAAGTGGAGGTCTGAAAATTTAATTGATGCTCATGAGTCACTTTTAATAATATACAACCTCAGTTCGATTAAAATATCAGTTCAGTCGCTCAGTTGTCTCCAACTCTTTGTGACCCCATGGACTGCAACATGCCAGGCTTCCCTGTCCTTCACGCACAAATGCATATCCATCGACTCGGTGATGCCGTCCAACCATCTCGTCCTCTGTCGTTCCCTTCTCCTTTTGCCTTCTATTTTCCCAACATCGGGTTCTTTTCCAATGAGTTGTCTCTTCACATCAAGTGGCCAAAGCATTGGAGCTTCAGCCTTAGTCCTTCCAATGAATATTCAGGGCTGATTTCCTTTAGGACTGACTGGTTTGATCTCCTTGCTATTCAAGGGACCTTCAAGAGTCTTCTCCAGCACCACAGTTCAAAGGCTGAAATTCTTCAGTGCTCAGCCTTCTTTATGGTCCAACTCTCACATTCATACATGACTACTGGGAAAACTATAGCTTTGAATTTAATCTCTTTATCTTTATCTTCAACTTTAACTCCTCATCCCCAAGAGAAAAGTATACTTAGGGAGTAATACTACCTCAGAGTAGGATTATTTCCTTAAAGCTAATCTTTTTTAAAAAAATTTTAAATTGAATAATAGCTTTACAGAGTTTTGCTGTTTGTTGCCAAACATCAATATTAATCAGCCATAGAGATAACCTTATTTGAGAGCCCATCACAGAAATCTTTCACATAAATTGTCTTCTCACAGTTATTTTGTGAGGCTATTGTTCCTGTTCTGAATACCATAAAACTGAGGCTTGGAAATCTATCTTGACCACATCTCTTAAGTGGCAGAGTCAGGTATTGAACCCAAGACTTCCGACTCTAGTTCTCTTTCCATAAGGATTTAATCATAGTTTCAAAATGACCAAGGAGGTAAAAGGTTTTTGCATAGGTGAGCACCAAGTTGGGATTGTCAGATTCCAACGTATCCTATTAAAATACATGATTAAGCAAAATATAGAGTGCTGTGTACTAAGTCATTTCAGTCATGTCCAACTCTTTGTGACCCCATGGAGTGTAGCCCACCAGGCTCTTCTGTCCATTGGGCTTCCCAGGCAAGAATATTGGAGTGGGTTGCCATTTCCTTCTCCAGGGAATCTTCCCCACCCAGCGATTGAAGCCATGTCTCCTGCTTTGGCAGGCAGATTTTTTACCTCAACCACCAGGGAAGCCTCAGTTATCAGCAGTCCTGGGTGACAGTGCCATCCTGTGGCCACAGCGAGGAACTGCACCCCATCACATCTTCCCAGGAGGCGGTGACTGATGGGAGGCTCCCAGGGTCACTGTGGATGTTCTCGGGTTTGTCCACTCCTCTCAGATTGGGATGGGGTTTCCTGTCGCTGTGGAAACAGATTACTATAAAGTCTGTGGCTCACAGCAACAGAAGTGTATTCTGTCGCAGTTCAGGAAACCAGAGACGGAAATCTAGATGTCAGCCAGGGGACTTGCTGGCGGTCCAGTGGTTAAGACTCTGTTTGCACTGCAGGAGAAACAGGGGTTTGATCCTGGCTGGGGAACTAAGATCCCACACGCCATACTGGGTGCCCCTCTAAAATAACCTGTCACAGTAAAGATGTCAGCTCCGGGGAGAATCTTCCGGCTTCTCTCCTCGTTTCTGGTGGTTGCCGGCAATCCTGGCTGCTCAGCCTGCAGACCCACCTGTCTAGTCTCTGCTGCCACTCTCGTGTGGCCTTCCCTATGCTCGATTTCCTTTCCCTTATAAAGGCAGCAGTCCTTGAGATGTAATTGCATAGAGACCTTATTTGAGAGCCCATCACAGAAATCTTTCACATAAATTGTCTTCTCACAGTTATTTTGTGAGGCTATTGTTCCTGTTCTGAATACCATAAAACTGAGGCTTGGAAATCTATCTTGACCACATCTCTTAAGTGGCAGAGTCAGGTATTGAACCCAAGACTTCCGACTCTAGTTCTCTTTCCATAAGGATTTAATCATAGTTTCAAAATGACCAAGGAGGTAAAAGGTTTTTGCATAGGTGAGCACCAAGTTGGGATTGTCAGATTCCAACGTATCCTATTAAAATACATGATTAAGCAAAATATAGAGTGCTGTGTACTAAGTCATTTCAGTCATGTCCAACTCTTTGTGACCCCATGGAGTGTAGCCCACCAGGCTCTTCTGTCCATTGGGCTTCCCAGGCAAGAATATTGGAGTGGGTTGCCATTTCCTTCTCCAGGGAATCTTCCCCACCCAGCGATTGAAGCCATGTCTCCTGCTTTGGCAGGCAGATTTTTTACCTCAACCACCAGGGAAGCCTCAGTTATCAGCAGTCCTGGGTGACAGTGCCATCCTGTGGCCACAGCGAGGAACTGCACCCCATCACATCTTCCCAGGAGGCGGTGACTGATGGGAGGCTCCCAGGGTCACTGTGGATGTTCTCGGGTTTGTCCACTCCTCTCAGATTGGGATGGGGTTTCCTGTCGCTGTGGAAACAGATTACTATAAAGTCTGTGGCTCACAGCAACAGAAGTGTATTCTGTCGCAGTTCAGGAAACCAGAGACGGAAATCTAGATGTCAGCCAGGGGACTTGCTGGCGGTCCAGTGGTTAAGACTCTGTTTGCACTGCAGGAGAAACGGGTTCGATCCCTGGCTGGGGAACTAAGATCCCACACGCCATACTGGGTGCCCCTCTAAAATAACCTGTCACAGTAAAGATGTCAGCTCCGGGGAGAATCTTCCGGCTTCTCTCCTCGTTTCTGGTGGTTGCCGGCAATCCTGGCTGCTCAGCCTGCAGACCCACCTGTCTAGTCTCTGCTGCCACTCTCGTGTGGCCTTCCCCTATCTGCTGCCAGAATCTTCCTTTCCACTCCCTTATAAAGGCAGCAGTCCTTGGATTCAGGACCGACTGTAATTTAGTTCAACCTGATTAACTTATTATTACATCTGCAAAGACCCTGTTTCCAAGTAAGGTCATGCTCTGGGGTCTCTGATGTGTGTCAGTTTGAGGGGGACAATATTCAACCTGCTGCACTGTCCCACGGGGGAAGGAAATTGCAACCCACTTCAGTATTCTTGTCTGGAAGATTTCACGGACAGAGGAGCCTGGCGAACTACAATCCATGGGGTCTCAAATTATATATATATATATACACACACACACACACACACACACATATGTATAGTAAACTGCCCAATGCAGGGCTCTCCTACTACCCACTGTGATGGTTTGACTTCTTTTACCATCATTTCCAGCATTTGTGAAATCCTCACTTATATGATAGGCCGTCATTTGGATGGAACCTATCATTTGTATGTTAACACGGGTTATTAGGATTCTTGTTTTATCACTGGTTATAACAAAGTAGAACGTGTCTCCCCCAAAATCATGAAGCGAGACACAGAAAAGATAAGTAATGTGGATCTTCTTGGAAGAACTTAGTAACTGACCTCTTGAGCTTGCTTAGGAATAAGAAGGAGGGCTTTCCTGGTGGTCCAGTGGGTAAGGACACCGCCTTGCAGTGCGAGCGGCGCCAGTTCGATCCCTGGCCTGGGAAGATCCCACGTGCCGCGGAGCGACTGGACGAATGTGTCCAATTACAGAGCCGGAGCTCTAGAGCGCATGCGCCCAGAGCCGGTGCTCTGCGACAACAGGCCACTGCGATGGGAGGCCCAAACGGGTCAAAGAACAATGACAGATGAAAATAGATAAATGAAAGACCAATAGAAGTGACCCGCCCATCCCCCTCCCTCCCCACCCCCACAAAATAAATAAATAAATAAATTTTTTTTTTTAAAAAGGAAGAAGGAATGAAATTGGGTTATTAGTAGTGATATGAGTGAACCTGGAGTCTCACACAAGAGTGAAGTCAGAGAAAAACAAATGACATATCAATGCATATATGTGAAATATAGAAAAATGGTACAGGTGAACCTATTTTCAGGGCAGGAACAGAGATGCAGATGTAGAGAATGGACGTGTAGACACAGTGGGGGGTGGCATGAACTGGGAGAGAAGGGACAGACACTTCTTGTGTTAGTCACTGTCGTGCTCAACTCCTAGCAGCCCCATGGACTGTAGCCCACCGGGCTCCTCTGTCCATGGGATTTCCCAGGCAAGAATACTGGAGCGGGTTGCCATGCCCTCCTCTGGGGGATCTTCCTGACTCAGGGATCGAACCCATGTCTTCTGCAGTGGCAGGCAGATTCTTTACCACTGAGCCACCAGGGAAAGCCCTACATAGATACACCACCGTGTGTAACATAGCTAGCTAGTGGGAAGCTGTTCTGTAGCACAGGGAGCTCAGCTGGTGCTCTGTGATGACCTAGAGGGGTGGGAGGAAAGGACATATGTATACATACAGCAGAGTCACTTCATTGTATAGCAGAAAGCAGAAACTAATTATACGCCAATAAAAAGAAGACCTGGAGAACCGTTCACCCCTGCAAGGCCCTCACAGAACCCTGAAAATAAGAGAACCATGGCCAGCTAGCCCATCAGAGGGGAATATGAGGGGATATTGCCAGGGAATGCCGAGCACCCATCTGTCCTATAGATTCTGTACTAGGAATTCCATCCTCAAGGTAGGCCAAGTGAAAAGCAGAAGCAGGAATGTGGGAAGGACATCCTAAGCGAGAGGAAGAGTGTGGAGAAGCGCCCAGAGACACGAGGCTTGGCATGATCCCAAATAGTTGGGAGTGGCTGCAGTGGGCCAGCATGCGGGCAGTGGCCTTGGCAGGTACCAGCGCACAAGGTGGGAGCGGAGGCCAGGTTGTGCTAAAGAACTCACGTTTCATTTTGAAGGCTATACGATCTTTTTACTTTCATGTAGGTAGGTGGAATTTAACACAGAGCCAAAGAGGTAGTAAATGCTCAGTCACTGTTAGATGGATGAATTAAGGAAGAAATGAATCCGGGTCCTACTAAGCCTTCAGCAGTCTGTTCAATTGGAAATTCTCAGTTTTTCATTATAATACTAAAAGCAGCTGCATGCACATGTGCTCAGTTGTGTCCAAATCTTTTGTGACCCCGTGGACAGTGGAGCCTGGCAGGGATTTTCTAGGCAAGAATACTGGAGTGGTTGGCATTTCCTCCTCCAGGGGAATCTTCCCAACCCAGGGATCAAACCTAAATCTCCTGTCTTGGAAGGTGGATTCTTTCCTCACTGAGACATGTGGGGAGCACTGAGTAAAAGCAGCTACTGAGTACTTAACGAGAAGTACTCTCTCACTGGCTCTGAAGTGTAACTGCACATTGGAATTAGCTAGGGAGACATTTTTTAATTGTTAATATTTTTCAATTACCTACCCCAGGATATTTCCTGAGGGCAGGTGTCATTTGTTTTAATGTTTTTATTTATTTGGCTGAGCTAAGTCTTAATTACAGCACACAGGATCTCCCTTCTAAGGTGAGGCATCCTAGACCTTTTAGCTGTGGCATGTGGGATCTAGGTCCCTGGCCAGGATGGAACCCAGGCCCCCACCACTGGAAGCACAGAGTCTTAGTCACTGGACCACCAGAGAAGTCCCAAGACTCTCTCTCTTTTTTCTTTATTAATAGTTGCGGCACATGGGCTCAACCGTTGCAGCTCCGAGGCTCCAGAGCACAGGCTCAGCAGCTGTGGCCCACAGACTCAGTCGCTCCGCGGCACGTGGGAATCCTCCCAGACCCGGGATCGAACCCATGTCTCCTGCCTTGGCAGGCGAACTCTTCACCACTGAGCTACCAGGGAAGCCCCCAAGACTCTTTTAATGTTGATGAATGGCTCCCCCAAACAGAGATTTTGATTGACCTACCTGGATGCTGCTCAGCACTGGGATTTTTTTTTAAAAAACTCTGTGATTCTTAAGCACAGCCAAGTTTGAAGCCCATGGCTGTATCTCATCGAATTGTCACAGCATCCTCCTGAGATAGACTAGGTCGCTATCCCTGTGGGGCAAAGTTGTGCAAATATCCCTGTTAGAACAGTGCAGGATCTGAGGGAGTCAAGGTGGAGTTTATCAGTTCTCAGGTTGGCTCAGAGTCTTGGAATGGAGACTCATGAGAGTTTAACCCAGACCGTGAAAGACAGGGTTGTTTTGTCTTCCCGGGTAGAGGCTCAAGAGCAAGGTGAGCAAAAGAGGCATAGAAAACGAGGAAGACGACGGTAACTCAACTGAGGAAGGGGAGCAGAGAGACTGCTGGGGAATTCCCTGGGGTTCCCGCGGTTCAGACTCCACGCTTCCAAGCCAGGCGGCCTGGGTTCAATCCCCGGTCAGGGAGCTAGATCCCACATGCAGCAACGAAGGCCCAGCACAGCCAAATAAATATTAAAAGAAAAAAGTGAGGTTGGTTCTCCTTTGAGCCGACCCGCTGTTCTAGCAGCGTTTTCCACTTTTTTTTTTTTTGGCCTCTTTTATTGGTTTCTTATTTATTTTCATCCACCTTTATTCTTTGGCCTGTGGAGGCTTCCCATCGCAGGGTCCTCTCTCGTTGCAGAGCACCGGCTCTGGGCACATGTGCTCCAGAGCGCTGGCTCGGTGACTGGACACATCAGTCCAGCCGCTCCGCGGCACGTGGGATCTACCCAGGCCTGGGATCAAACCAGTGCCCCTTGCACTGCAAGGCGGACTCTTTACCCACTGGACCACCAGGGAAGGCCCCAACTTCCACTTTAATTAGGTCAGGTCTCCCTTAAGCCAGCCCGCTGTACTGGCAGCAACTCTCCCTTCCCCCACTCTAATAAACTTTACTTTCCTTTCAAAAAAAAAAAAGAAAGTGAATGTTGACAAACGCTTCCCATTTTCCTGTCACTTCTAGTGGTTGGCTGCCCTTTTACATCATTCTTTGTGTTCTCCAGAAGGACAAAATACGTTTTACAGACAGATGGCCCCTCTTGGCAGCTGCAGTAGTTGGTGTTAAAGGCAAGGGGGGAACATAGGAAAGATAAACTTTTAGTGACTTTTTTTTCTCTTAAATTTGTTGAGCTGATGTCAGGAGAATCTATATGGTTCATATATTCCTCAAGTAGCCGCTGGGTCTTCCCGAGGTGGAGACAGCACGTCCGGGCACCGTAGCAGGTGTAGCCTCAAGGGGACAGCTTGGAGGGTGTCCGCCGAGGACCAGGGGGTTAAAGGCAGGGAAGGTCCTTCAGTGCCGAAGCAGCCTGAGATATAACCCTCCCCAGTGACTTTTCCTAGATTCCTTCTGCATTCACGAGGCCTCCCTCGGTTTGAAGTCACAGAGCCCAGCTTGAAGGAGAGTCCGCATAAATTTATTAAAATGTCACCGGAGGCTCTCACCTCACGAGACCTGGAAGGTGATAATGGACGCAGCAGCTCCGGAATTACCTTGTTTAAAATGTCAACTGTCCTGACCCCTTAAGTCCCGGGGCATCATCTTTCTTTTGCCAAATAAATATTAAAAGAAAAAAGTGAGGTTGGTTCTCCTTTGAGCCGACCCGCTGTTCTAGCAGCGTTTTCCACTTTTTTTTTTTTTGGCCTCTTTTATTGGTTTCTTATTTATTTTCATCCACCTTTATTCTTTGGCCTGTGGAGGCTTCCCATCGCAGGGTCCTCTCTCGTTGCAGAGCACCGGCTCTGGGCACATGTGCTCCAGAGCGCTGGCTCGGTGACTGGACACATCAGTCCAGCCGCTCCGCGGCACGTGGGATCTACCCAGGCCTGGGATCAAACCAGTGCCCCTTGCACTGCAAGGCGGACTCTTTACCCACTGGACCACCAGGGAAGGCCCCAACTTCCACTTTAATTAGGTCAGGTCTCCCTTAAGCCAGCCCGCTGTACTGGCAGCAACTCTCCCTTCCCCCACTCTAATAAACTTTACTTTCCTTTCAAAAAAAAAAAAGAAAGTGAATGTTGACAAACGCTTCCCATTTTCCTGTCACTTCTAGTGGTTGGCTGCCCTTTTACATCATTCTTTGTGTTCTCCAGAAGGACAAAATACGTTTTACAGACAGATGGCCCCTCTTGGCAGCTGCAGTAGTTGGTGTTAAAGGCAAGGGGGGAACATAGGAAAGATAAACTTTTAGTGACTTTTTTTTCTCTTAAATTTGTTGAGCTGATGTCAGGAGAATCTATATGGTTCATATATTCCTCAAGTAGCCGCTGGGTCTTCCCGAGGTGGAGACAGCACGTCCGGGCACCGTAGCAGGTGTAGCCTCCAAGGGGACAGCTTGGAGGGTGTCCGCCGAGGACCAGGGGGTTAAAGGCAGGGAAGGTCCTTCAGTGCCGAAGCAGCCTGAGATATAACCCTCCCCAGTGACTTTTCCTAGATTCCTTCTGCATTCACGAGGCCTCCCTCGGTTTGAAGTCACAGAGCCCAGCTTGAAGGAGAGTCCGCATAAATTTATTAAAATGTCACCGGAGGCTCTCACCTCACGAGACCTGGAAGGTGATAATGGACGCAGCAGCTCCGGAATTACCTTGTTTAAAATGTCAACTGTCCTGACCCCTTAAGTCTGAATCTCCAGGGCTGGGGACAAAGCATCACTCTTTCCTTTTAAAAGCCTCCTCAGATGTCTCTAATATGCAGCAGGGTTGTGAACTACGGGCCCAGAGTACGAAAGAAAGTGGAAATGTATTGCATGTGCTGTGCAAAGCCTAATTACAGGTAGCAAGTCACTGAAAGTTCGCAACTTGGAGAAGGGCATTCCACTTCCGCCATTAGGAGGCTTAAGGAGTCCAAGAAGGCTTCATGAGACCCGACGTGGGGCTGGAAGGCTGCGGGTCCTGGAGGCATGGAGGGGTCATAGAAACTGGGCCACAGGGCAGGAAGGAGCAGGGGCCAGTGGGAGGCAACATCTGGTACCAGACACCAGGGGAGGAAGAGACCTGAGGGCCTTCCCTGGTGGCCCAGTGATTAAGAATCCACTTTCCAATTCAGAGGATGCAGGTTCAAATCCTGAACTAGGAACGAAGATCCCACGTGCCTCAGGGAACTAGAGAGCCCACATGCCACAACAAAGACCCAGCACAGCTTAAAAAGAATAAAAATTAGTAAAGCAAATAAAAACTGTCTTACTGCCAAAGAACAATGCTTTCCATTCGTAGCATATTTAGACATCATGTAAGTTAAGAGACGAGAAAACAAATAAATAAAAACTGTTTTAAAAAAAGAGACTGGGGCCTTCCCTGGTGGCCCAGTGGTTAAGGCTCTGTGTTTCCAATGCAGTGAGGCCCAGGTTCAATTCCCGGTCAGGGAACTAGATCCCCAATGCCACAACGAAGACCCAGAACAGCCAACTAAATAAATAATGTTTTTTAAAAACTTGAGGACACCGGGGTCATCTAGAAGAGCTTGGAGGGTGTCCGCCGAGGACCAGGGGTTAAAGGCAGGAAGGTCCTTCAGTGCAAGCAGCCTGAGATATAACCCTCCCCAGTGACTTTTCCTAGATTCCTTCTGCATTCACGAGGCCTCCCTCGGTTTGAAGTCACAGAGCCCAGCTTGAAGGAGAGTCCGCATAAATTTATTAAAATGTCACCGGAGGCTCTCACCTCACGAGACCTGGAAGGTGATAATGGACGCAGCAGCTCCGGAATTACCTTGTTTAAAATGTCAACTGTCCTGACCCCTTAAGTCTGAATCTCCAGGGCTGGGGACAAAGCATCACTCTTTCCTTTTAAAAGCCTCCTCAGATGTCTCTAATATGCAGCAGGGTTGTGAACTACGGGCCCAGAGTACGAAAGAAAGTGGAAATGTATTGCATGTGCTGTGCAAAGCCTAATTACAGGTAGCAAGTCACTGAAAGTTCGCAACTTGGAGAAGGGCATTCCACTTCCGCCATTAGGAGGCTTAAGGAGTCCAAGAAGGCTTCATGAGACCCGACGTGGGGCTGGAAGGCTGCGGGTCCTGGAGGCATGGAGGGGTCATAGAAACTGGGCCACAGGGCAGGAAGGAGCAGGGGCCAGTGGGAGGCAACATCTGGTACCAGACACCAGGGGAGGAAGAGACCTGAGGGCCTTCCCTGGTGGCCCAGTGATTAAGAATCCACTTTCCAATTCAGAGGATGCAGGTTCAAATCCTGAACTAGGAACGAAGATCCCACGTGCCTCAGGGAACTAGAGAGCCCACATGCCACAACAAAGACCCAGCACAGCTTAAAAAGAATAAAAATTAGTAAAGCAAATAAAAACTGTCTTACTGCCAAAGAACAATGCTTTCCATTCGTAGCATATTTAGACATCATGTAAGTTAAGAGACGAGAAAACAAATAAATAAAAACTGTTTTAAAAAAAGAGACTGGGGCCTTCCCTGGTGGCCCAGTGGTTAAGGCTCTGTGTTTCCAATGCAGTGAGGCCCAGGTTCAATTCCCGGTCAGGGAACTAGATCCCCAATGCCACAACGAAGACCCAGAACAGCCAACTAAATAAATAATGTTTTTTAAAAAACTGAGGACACGTGTCATCTAGAAGATTGGCTTCCTTACTGTGTCTTCCTCCACACGAGTCTCTCTGTGGTAACCACGTGCCAGCTGAGAACAGGCAGTGAGGAAGTAGTGCTATTTTTCTTTTATTGGCCACTTCTACTGGGCTCTCATTTATCCATTTCCATCCATCTTTGTTCTTTGGCCCACGTGGGCCTCCCATTGCAGTGGCCTCTCTGGTTATAGAGCACCGGCTCTGGGCGCATGTGCTCCAGAGCTCCGGCTCGGTAACTGGACACATCAGTCCAGCCGCTCCGCGGCACGTGGGATCTTCCCAGGCCAGGGATCGAACCGGCGCCCCTTGCACTGCAAGGCGGTGTCCTTACCCACTGGACCACCAGGGAAGCCCAGTAGTGCTATTTTTGACCAATGCTGCAGTGGAATCATTTGGGTTGGTAGAACATCTCTCAGATGAGAATTTGGCTCTTGGCAAAGCTGATACCCCTGAAACTCAACGTCAGCAAGGATTAAAAAAACCTGTTTATTATGAACCATATGCAGAGAGTGATTCTCATGAGCCACCTTTCTCATGACTGTCAAATGTCCTCTAGCTTTGTCTATACTGAAAATGGTTAGCAATGATGATCAAGCCACTTGTTTTGATTGTTAAGTCATGTCCAACTCTTTGCGACCCCATGGACTATAATCCGCCAGGTTCTTCTGTCCACGGTATTCTCCAGGCAAGAATATGGGAGTGGGTTGCATTTCCTTCTTCAGGGGATCTTCCCGACCCAGGGATTGAACCAGCATCCCTTCTCTCTCCTGCACTGGCAGGTGAGTTGTTTACCACCGAGCCACCAGGAAAGCCCTGGCCAGACCACTAGCAGTAGTCATTCCTTGAATCTACATTATGACTACATCTCACTAAAATAAAAATAAGTAAACGGTTTACTGCTTCAAGTAATGGGTGAATCTGGGTCTGGGTAGGAAGCATACAAAAAGATAATATATTGTCCTGCTGGGTAACAAAGAAACAGCCGATTACTAGGTCCAATCAGAAAAAGTTAAGAACCAACTCGAGACTCTCAGTGGCCCAAGATGGAACAAATTCAACGTAAGTGATAGCAACTCTGCTGGCTTTGAAACCCATCAAATGTTTGAATCCATGAGTTCATAATTACATACATCCTGTCCTTTCTGAAGGATTCTTAAGGAATAAAGTTCTAATCTTGAAAAGCAATAGAAAAAGGGAAAGCATCAAAGATGTATCCTGCCTTGCCTATAACCTCTTTATCACTGGCTATCATTGGGTATGTGAGGGTCATTTTCTCTTGATGAAAGTACTCCAACTATTACCTGAAAAAGAAGTGATAGGATATCACCATTTTTGCAAACTTCAGTGGACGATCATCCACCAACTTATGGTCACTGCTCCCACACCCCCAAAACACAAGTGTGGTCCTCACCAAGGGTCAAGCGCTATGACTTGCTGGCATCACTTTTTTCATTTGAAAAAAAAAAGTATTTTAATTATTTTTTTAAAAAACCGTTTATTATTTATTTTTGGCTGTGCTGGGTCTTTGTTGATGTGTGGGTTTAGCTGCCCTGTGGTATGTGGGATCTTCCCGGGTCAGGGATCGAACCTGTGTTTCCTGCATTGGCAGACGGGTTCTTATCCACTGAGCCACAAGGGAAGCCCCCCCACAAAAGAAAGTATTTTAAATAAAACAGACAGCAATACAAATGTGTGACTTGCTGAGTTATTCCAAGGCAATCGCTGTTAGGTCAAGAAGTAGACCATGCCAGAGACACCCCAGGAGCCCACCTAGGTCCCTCATTCCAACCACAGTTCCCCTCCTTTATTCCACTGTAGCAAGTGTTTTTTTCAGCCAAATGTATATCCATAGACACTATGGTGTAGTTGGAACATTTTATAAAGCTTTGATGTGCCTTTTACGTCTCTTCCGATCTTGTATCTGGAAGCTTCCCTTTCATCCCTGTGGTTCTTTAGATCTGTCCGGAAGAACCTGGTCCATTTGACAGGTTCCCACAGCCTAGCCGGGCTGATGGCATACTCATGAATACACCACCAAGTTCCTGCAGGTTGGTAGCTGATGGAGAGGCTGGCTTAGACTCAGGCTTGATTCTCTTGGCAAAACTAACGGAGGCAGATAACACCTGGTCGTCATCCTTCCTTCCTTCTAAGAGTGTAAGCCGTCATCAGTGCTTAATACCTGTACCTAGTTTAGGGCAGCACATGAAGTCACAATTCCTCTTTGTATTCAAACCATAGGACTCTAAGCCCTTATCACACCTCTCTTCTCTCACACGGGAGTCCTCCCTCTCGGGATATCTCATAGTGTCCTTAAGGGCTTCCTTTGTCCAAGGGTCAGAAGATCTCCTGAAGATGGGAGAGGCAACCCACTCCAGTATACTCGCCTTGGAAATCCCACGGACAGGGGAGCCAGGCAGGCTAAGGTCCATATGGACACGACTGAACACACACATGCCAGGAGAGAAAACCAGGAGGAATTCTGGGTCTTTGGCTGCTGCCACTGCTTTGGCCACTAGGTGTCACCCATGGTCCCATAGTTCACCTCCAAGCAGGAGGCAGGCACCAAGTTGTGGGTCTGGGGACACACAGGGTGCCAGAGGCGGAGAGGAAGTCAGCTTCTAGAGGAGGGGGGCGGGCGGGAAACTCAGGCTCAGGACCACCGATCAGGCACCGTGTGCTGATATCAGGGAAATGTATGCAGGAAGCAGGATGGGGCCCTGAGCTCTGTCGTGTGATGATGCACCATGTTAAAATGCGAAGACAGACTGGTGGCCTTTTCTGGTCCCTGGAGAAGTGCCAGATGGAGACTCTGAGGGTCTGAACCCAGTTCTGAGTCCCCTTTCTTGTCCCTCCTCTATCTGCATTATGCACTGTCCACTGTGCTTGGAAGCCACCGGTCATGTGGCGCTATTTAAATCAAATTAATATTAAATGAAAGGCTCCCTTTCTCATTTGCACCTGCCACATTTCAGATGCTCAAGAGCCCCATGTGACTGGTGGCTAACACAACCGACAGCACAGACCAGAGCACATGTCCACCACCAAAGAGTTACAATGGATAATTGCTGGTTTATGAGCTAGGATTTTTTTTTTTCCGCAAGTGTCTTTAAAACTTTTTTCACCACTGCCATGGGAGGCCCACACAGGCCAAAGAATAAAGATGGATGATAATAAATAAAAAACAATGAAAGAGGCCAAAATTTTTTAAAAACTTAAAAAAAAATTTTTTTTCGGAGTTCCTGTTGAAAAAACAAGGCACAAATTTGGGTGGGACTACTTGTGAAGATGTGATACATATAGACAATGGAATATTACTCAGGTATACAAAGGAATGCATTTGAGTTGGTTCTGATGAGGTGAATGAAACTAGAGCCTATTATGCAAAGTGAAATAAGTCAAAGAGAAAACAAACATTGTATATTAATGCATACATATGGAATCTAGAAAGATGGTAGTGATAAACCTATTTGCAGGCAGTGATGGAGAGGCAGACATAGAATAGACTTGTGGACACGGTGGGGCCAAGAGGGTGGGTGAATGGAGAGAGGAGCCAGTATGTGTTGTGTCCAGTTACTCGGCTGTGTCCGACTCTCTGCGATCCCAAGAATGGCACACCTGGCAGTCTCCTCTGTCCATGGGATTCTCCTGGAAGGCACTGCAGTGGACTGCCATTTCATTACTATCTGAAAAATAGCCGGTGGGAACATGCTGTGTGACGTGGGGAGCTCAAACAGGTGCTCTGTGACAGCTGAAAGGGAGGGGACGCAGGCTATACCTGCAGCCGATTCTTGTTGATGTAGGGCAGACACCAACACAGTATTGTACAGCAATTATCCATCAGTTAAAAAGAAACTGGGTCTGCTTCTTGGTGGGTATGGAGCCAAAACACACAGTGAAGCCAAGGAGCCCGAGAAGGCAGGATTTGTATTACTTGCAGCAGGTGAACAGAATACCTGGGAACTTTCCCAAAGCAGTATCTCCCCAAACAGAAAACTGGGGAAAGTTTTAAGCTAAGGGAAGATACAAGTTCGTGAAGAAACCTGGGTCAGAGTCCAAGCTTTAGTCCATTGAAATCAGGGGGGTCAGGAAAGGTCAACGTTATCATCCCTTAGGTTCCAAGTTCGTCATCCAGTGGTTGAGTGCTAGAGGGCAGGCAGGTGTTAAAATTCTGCAAAAGAGCTCTGGACACCGCTTCAGGCTATTTACTGTTGTTGCAGAGCTGAGTCTTCACAACTGATCTTTTGTCTTTGCTAAGTTACGCCTCTTGCCTTTTGTTTCCTCAGTGATCACTGAGACCTGTTCAAGGCTAAGCCTTGTGGCCAGTCTTACAGCACGAAACGACTGAGGCCAAAAATGACTTCTCCTGGGTAGTTACTGACTCCCTTGTTCTTGGCAACTTTCACCATTCATAAACAGTAAGTATAGAAACAAATAGGCAGTGAAGCTATTGCTTAAGGTCCTAGATTTTCCACTCTGATACTCTTTTTGAGTTTCTTCATGGATCTTGATGCCCGCCTGCCACCTGCCTGGATGTTCGTTAGAGCCCTGAATTCTGACCAGGTCTGCGTGGACCTGGCTCTTTTATGAACCGCAGGTTGGTGACCATCAGAATCTGGAGGTGTTAGTAAGCACTCTCAGACACCTTACTCCCCTTTTCACAGCCTCCGATTGTGTCCCTGAATAGATGCAGCCAGTCATGCTGCAGAAGGGAACAAACCACAGGGAGGCTCATTTTCTGTGATGTGGGGACAGTCTGTCTGCAGACTGTCAGGGCTGCTCTGCAGATAGGTTAAAGAAGCGGATTTCCAGAGAATGCAGTTTCGAAAAGTCATTACTTAATGGTTGAGTTCTTTAGAGAATTAAAGGCACAGGCCTCAGACTTCAGAGTGGGAGGTACCCAGGTCTTTGTCTGTTTTAACGACCGAGATGGTTCAAAGACGAAGCCACCAACAGAGTATTGTACAGCAATTATCCATAAGTGAAAAAGAAACTGGGTCTGCTTCTTGGTGGGTATGGAGCCAAAACACACAGTGAAGCCAAGGAGCCCGAGAAGGCAGGATTTGTATTACTTGCAGCAGGTGAACAGAATACCTGGGAACTTTCCCAAAGCAGTATCTCCCCAAACAGAAAACTGGGGAAAGTTTTAAGCTAAGGGAAGATACAAGTTCGTGAAGAAACCTGGGTCAGAGTCCAAGCTTTAGTCCATTGAAATCAGGGGGGTCAGGAAAGGTCAACGTTATCATCCCTTAGGTTCCAAGTTCGTCATCCAGTGGTTGAGTGCTAGAGGGCAGGCAGGTGTTAAAATTCTGCAAAAGAGCTCTGGACACCGCTTCAGGCTATTTACTGTTGTTGCAGAGCTGAGTCTTCACAACTGATCTTTTGTCTTTGCTAAGTTACGCCTCTTGCCTTTTGTTTCCTCAGTGATCACTGAGACCTGTTCAAGGCTAAGCCTTGTGGCCAGTCTTACAGCACGAAACGACTGAGGCCAAAAATGACTTCTCCTGGGTAGTTACTGACTCCCTTGTTCTTGGCAACTTTCACCATTCATAAACAGTAAGTATAGAAACAAATAGGCAGTGAAGCTATTGCTTAAGGTCCTAGATTTTCCACTCTGATACTCTTTTTGAGTTTCTTCATGGATCTTGATGCCCGCCTGCCACCTGCCTGGATGTTCGTTAGAGCCCTGAATTCTGACCAGGTCTGCGTGGACCTGGCTCTTTTATGAACCGCAGGTTGGTGACCATCAGAATCTGGAGGTGTTAGTAAGCACTCTCAGACACCTTACTCCCCTTTTCACAGCCTCCGATTGTGTCCCTGAATAGATGCAGCCAGTCATGCTGCAGAAGGGAACAAACCACAGGGAGGCTCATTTTCTGTGATGTGGGGACAGTCTGTCTGCAGACTGTCAGGGCTGCTCTGCAGATAGGTTAAAGAAGCGGATTTCCAGAGAATGCAGTTTCGAAAAGTCATTACTTAATGGTTGAGTTCTTTAGAGAATTAAAGGCACAGGCCTCAGACTTCAGAGTGGGAGGTACCCAGGTCTTTGTCTGTTATTAAACGACCGAGAGTTGGCTGCTGTCAAAGAGGCCGTATTCTGCAATGTTCCTACTTTTATACTTCAAAGAAGAATGATGTTTTATGCCACGGCACACGGAACAGTGAAGCATTCAAAGGCTCATTAACCTCTGTATTTCTGTATTCACGTATTTGTCATCTCTGAGTGCCAGGCACCATGCTGGGTGGAGATGAAAAAAAAAAAAAAATACAACCTCCTCATGTAACAGTGAGCTTTGACTATATAACAAACACCCCCCAAAACATAGTGGCCTAACACAAAAACTATTTATTTAGTGTACAAGACTCTGGGTCAACAATTGGGTCGGGTTCAGCTGGCCAGTTCCTCTGGGTTTGGCTGGGTTGACTCAGGGTCTGTGGCAGGCTGCTGGGTCAGCCAAGGCTGGCTGGTCCTGGGGTTTTCAGCTAGGGTGGCTCATCTCTGCTCCACACCCTCAGCCTCTGTCAGCACGGCAGGGACTTCTGTAGCATCTAGGAAGATTCCAAGAGAATGAGGGAAAACCTGCCAGTTCTTGAGGGTTAGGCTTGGCATGGACATGAATGCTCCTTTAGTCATTCTATTGGTCAAATCAGAACAAATGGAATTATAAGTCCAGGCCAGATTCCTGGGAAAGGGAAATACCTCCTGATGGTCGTGGCTTGGCGACAGGCAGGGGAAAGATGAAGGCTAATTTTGCAAAGAGTCTATCTTCACTGCCTTCATAGCTCATGGTCTGGTCAGAGAGACAGGAAATTATGTTAAGTGCCATGAAGAAATCGTCATTTCCGTCTCTTCCTTTCTTTCCTCTAAGTAACACTTTTATGTTCTATATCCCAGGAATCTGGTCACTCCAGGTAAAACACTTCAAATCAAATGCTGCTTTTGTAACATTTCTGCTTTTTAATGTCTAACGGCAGTTGCAGTGATCCACGACCCTCGTGGAACCAAGCTGTTGGTCACAGCACACGCTTGGTTCTATGAGAGCATGCTGGTCTTTAAAATACATCAACCTTCAAACTGTGCCTGGGTCTTGTTGAAACACATTGTATAGCTACGCACGCACACATTTACTTCTTCAACGAAAGGCAGACACTCATCTTATTAAAATGCATGGTGTTCAACCCATGAAAATAAAGCCACAGTCAACGTCATGGCCATAAAATAGGAACTCTTTCGCTGATGATGTTTTTCTTATTCTGTCAGCAAGAAACACCCGTCAAAGTATGCAACCTCATCCGCAACACCAGATGCATCTAAGTACGTCAATTTCTGGCCTCTGATGCCCGAGAACAGCTGTGTGTGAAGCACGTTTCCCCTGCTCCTTCCCACCACATGAGTCACTGATGAGGAGAAAGCCTCAGGTAAGTGGGACTCAGACTTGTGCCTGAGAATCACCTGGATGGGGTGGGGTAGGGCATCACTCTTATTAAAATGATGTTTGTTTACCCTACACGCTTTCCCCTCCATCTTAGTAATTCTTTGGGGGAATTTGCACACAGGTGGTCAGGATTGGTCTTTAAGGATCGCTGGCTTTATCTTAGAGAGGTTTTCCTTCCAGAAACATTAACAAAATGAATTAGGACTTTCACACTTCATCTTTGTCAGAAAGTACCAAGTCTCTTCCAACCTAATTTTCTCACAGGGACTGAACTTCCTGGAGAACCTGAAATATGAACAGCAGTACCTTTTTAAAATAATTATTTTTATTTTACTTTTTACTTTAGCAGTAACTCTTAACCAGGGACCAAAATGCCTTTCAAATTACCCAGTTTGCCACAAAGGGGAGCCAAATGCAGTTGTAACTTGTGCATGTGCAGAGTGTTATTTGAATTTTCTCCTCTAAGATTATGGATCTGCAACATGTGAATACAAAGGGAATTTGGGGCCACCTAGTTAAACTCCATTTTAAGGATAAAGAAACTGAAGTCTAGGGTCTTCTCTAAAAGTGGCAGAGATGTAACGAAAACTCGGGTCTTTCCAGTCTTTAGCTTTCTTAACACACGTGGAGGAGTCTTGCTGTGCTCAGCCTACCGAGGGTCCTTTGGCTGCATGTTCTCTTGCAGGCAGCCAGCTGGGGTGGGGTGGGGGGTGAACGCCCATCAAACTGATGCCTTTGACTTTCCTGGTATTGATGCTCAGACAAGCTAACGTAGCCCCCTTTCTGACAAAGCTGGAGTCAGGTGACCTGGGTCCTATTCCCTAGCCTCAGCCGACATCCAGGAGGCAGAAGCGGGGTTGGGAAGGGGGAGAAACGAGGGGAGGGGCATGGCCACGGGCTCGCTGAGTGTGCTTTGAGGAGCTGTGGCCTTGCCCTTGCCATGGCTCCCAGCCTCTCTCAGTTCTGGCTTCTGAGAGCAGACATGCCAGGCCTCCCTGTGAGAGCTTCACACCTGCTTAGAGACACCGCCCCGCGCTGGCCAGCTGCCACTTTCCCCATTCCCATTCTCCCAGTACTAATTCAGTCGGACACTTCTTCCAGCAGAGCCAAAGCCTGGTTTCAGAATCCTCCTCAAATGAACCTCTGCAGGCAGCCACTGCAGCTTATCCGGTCAGCGGGAAAGAGACCAGTTTGTAATCCTGCTTCTGAGTGATTTTGTCCAAAAGTATTTCTAAAGTCAGCATCTGGGGAATGGGGCTTGTAAGACCTTGGGGAAGGAGAGAACACAGAGTCAGAGCTATGGGACAATGTGGTTCAGGGCCGGGGTCCCCTGCAGAAGCCCAGGGGTTACCCTGCCAACCTCCAGATAGATATTCCTTCCCAATAAATCGCCTCTGGTTGTGTGTGTGCGTGCGTGTGTGTGTGTGTGACAAAGACCTAAGACAACCAGCTGGAGCGCACAGTGATTCCACTGGTGGGGATCAGACTGATGTCCTTGACTTTCCTGGTCTGATTCTCAACCAAACAAGCTAATTGGTGACCAACAGCGAGCATAAGGCTTGTTATTCAAAGTATGGGCTTTGCTGGTGGCTCAGCAGTAAGGAACCCGCCTGCCCGTGCAGGAGATTTGGGTTCAGTCTCTGGATCAGGAAGATTCCCTGGAGAAGGAAATGCAACCCACTCCAGAATTCTTGCCTGGGAAATCTCATGGATAGAGGAGCCTAGAAGACTACTGTCCATGGGGTCACAAAGAGTCAGACACGATTGAAACACCTTAGGATGGATGCAGGCACCACTAGTGTATATGCTTGAAAGTTTGGGAGTCATGGGCTTAGAAAATCACCAGGACTTCACAATGATCACTATTTGAAATGAGCTGGACTTGGGCAGATGTCACCAAGCAGGCCCTGTCGTTCGAGGTAGCCCAGCTCATGTAAAGGCACCAGGCAGAATGTGGACTGAATTTGAGACCCATGTTCTTTTTTTTTTTTTTTTTTGATGCTGCCTTTTATTTCTCCCCCCATCTGTTTATTCATCCTTTCACGTGGCTTCACCCAGCCTAGGCTCTAATATCCAATGTTCAGAATCTCTTCCAATCCTCTTGGTCACTTCTGGGTTTCTCAGAGCCTCCACCCCTGTTTTCATCATTTGCTTCTCCACCATCTCCCCCTGCAGGCTCAGCGCCCTGACTGAGGCCCTAGTTTTGTGGGAAATACTGAAATGTCTTCACTTCGACTGTAGCTGATTCATTTACTGCATTCCAAAAGGCCGCTTCAATTCAAAAGGCAAATAATGAGGTTTGGAGTAGAAGGAGAGAGTGGGCCCTGTTTGCTGGCAAGAGGAGATAGCCTTATTCAGTTGGTCCCTTAACTGGGGGTCTTTCACCTGTTCTAAAAGCGATTAAACATCCCTGTAGGCTGGCATTTCCCATCTCGGTGGGCACTGGATAGCCGAGGGTCAGATGCCAATGCTGCTAGCCAGGTGATGTGCTCTATAATCTTTTCTCTGCGTATGGCTTGCTATTCTAGCCTGCCGTCTTGGGAGACCACTTTGCCCAGCCCTGAGTAATGGCTAGATCAGTGTTATTCCTGCTAAATTCACTGCTATGGGCTAGACTCCCTGGAGTAACCACTTGACTATATTCTCTCAACATTTAGAAGAACAGTTGATTAGAAGAAACAAGACAGGAGTCGCTAAAGACTGTCAAGAAGGAAAGATTAACTGTTGAAATGGCTCCATGTGTCTTCCCCATCCTCATTCAAATCCATTAGCCAGTGGACTCAGGGCTGCCATGCCTAGCTTCAGCTGGCTGCCAGCATTTAGAGAAGGCAGACCTCTTTAAATCTGAGTAACTGAGGATTAATTGTATTTCCTTAACTCAGACGCTGTCAAGAAGATACCCGTCACCATTTCCATTAAGAAAAAGATTAATGAGCAATATGATTAATTGATAGTTGTACCAATGCTCTTGTGTGATTTTCCCCCCAAGGATTATTTTCGGTGAAGCTTTTTCTACTATGGCATTTTTATACCAAGCTGTGTGATGGATCCTCCCCTGCATATCAGATGAGCCATTAACCACATGAGGCTATTGACACTTAAACTGAAGAAAAGATTTACTTCTCAGCTGCACCATTCACATTTCAAATGCTCATGAGCCACAGGTGGCTGGTAACTACTGATAAAGGATATTATCATCATCATAGAAAGTTCTTTTAGATCGTGCTGATAATGACTCAGTAGAATTTAGAAGAAAGAACATGGGTTTCTGTGTCTTCTGGGCCTGGCTTCTTCTGCCCACAGATTTCACTTGTGTTCTCAGCCATTGCCTGCCATGATGTGCATGTTATTGAGGTATGTAAGACACCTAACATTTCAGATTGACTATACTTTATAGCTCGGTGGTTCTCAAATCTCAGTGAGCATCAGGATCACCTGGAGGATTTGCTAGAACTGGGGTCTTTCACCTGTTCTAAAAGCGATTAAACATCCCTGTAGGCTGGCATTTCCCATCTCGGTGGGCACTGGATAGCCGAGGGTCAGATGCCAATGCTGCTAGCCAGGTGATGTGCTCTATAATCTTTTCTCTGCGTATGGCTTGCTATTCTAGCCTGCCGTCTTGGGAGACCACTTTGCCCAGCCCTGAGTAATGGCTAGATCAGTGTTATTCCTGCTAAATTCACTGCTATGGGCTAGACTCCCTGGAGTAACCACTTGACTATATTCTCTCAACATTTAGAAGAACAGTTGATTAGAAGAAACAAGACAGGAGTCGCTAAAGACTGTCAAGAAGGAAAGATTAACTGTTGAAATGGCTCCATGTGTCTTCCCCATCCTCATTCAAATCCATTAGCCAGTGGACTCAGGGCTGCCATGCCTAGCTTCAGCTGGCTGCCAGCATTTAGAGAAGGCAGACCTCTTTAAATCTGAGTAACTGAGGATTAATTGTATTTCCTTAACTCAGACGCTGTCAAGAAGATACCCGTCACCATTTCCATTAAAAAAAAGATTAATGAGCAATATGATTAATTGATAGTTGTACCAATGCTCTTGTGTGATTTTCCCCCCAAGGATTATTTTCGGTGAAGCTTTTTCTACTATGGCATTTTATACCAAGCTGTGTGATGGATCCTCCCCTGCATATCAGATGAGCCATTAACCACATGAGGCTATTGACACTTAAACTGAAGAAAAGATTTACTTCTCAGCTGCACCATTCACATTTCAAATGCTCATGAGCCACAGGTGGCTGGTAACTACTGATAAAGGATATTATCATCATCATAGAAAGTTCTTTTAGATCGTGCTGATAATGACTCAGTAGAATTTAGAAGAAAGAACATGGGTTTCTGTGTCTTCTGGGCCTGGCTTCTTCTGCCCACAGATTTCACTTGTGTTCTCAGCCATTGCCTGCCATGATGTGCATGTTATTGAGGTATGTAAGACACCTAACATTTCAGATTGACTATACTTTATAGCTCGGTGGTTCTCAAATCTCAGTGAGCATCAGGATCACCTGGAGGATTTGCTAGAATTTGGGTCTCTTCACCAGTTCTGAGAACGTGTCTTTAGGTCCCCAGGTGCTGCCCCTGATGTCTTACAGAGCTGCCCTCGAATTGGGGAAATTAGAACACCTAGATGGGCAAAGATTAAACCATCTGTGCCCTTGGTTTACACCAAGGAGGTCCACAGCCACATTGAGGGTGTGAATATTCTTTATAACATTGTAACAATTGTGATTTCTCTCAAAAAGATCCGTAAATACCTATTCTGGGTCCTTGACGACCGCCTTAAAAGCAATAGGAGCATGTGATTTTAGTGCCTGCGTCTGCATTTGTATTTGAAGTCTCACAGTCAAGTAATTTCCAGAGCTGGTAACATTTAACCTTCCATCCAGTGTTTCCTGCACTGTGTTCTACAGAGTTGGCTGAATATCTAGGTAGGAGTCCCAGAGTCCCTCTGTCTGAGAAACAGTGCTCCGGGGAATAGGGGTGGAGGTGGATCGAGCAAGGGGCAAGGTCTTATCAGTATATTTCAGGGGGAGAGCATGTGGTATTTTGATGGGAAAGATTTTCTGTCTAAGATTCTTCTGCTTACTTTGCAGGACATTTAGCATTGCTGGGCCTTGACCATTAAATGCCAAGGGGTGCTCCAGAGTCATAGGACCAGCTCAAACCATTTGTACACATTTAAAATCCCCTGGGGCACCAGTATAGCTTGCCTTTAGATGAGAAAGCCCACAGGCCATCAGGCTTGCCTAGGGCATTTTTGCTTAGCAGCGGACCTACTGAAGAAAAAAAAATTTACTTCTCAGCTGCACCATTCACATTTCAAATGCTCATGAGCCACAGGTGGCTGGTAACTACTGATAAAGGATATTATCATCATCATAGAAAGTTCTTTTAGATCGTGCTGATAATGACTCAGTAGAATTTAGAAGAAAGAACATGGGTTTCTGTGTCTTCTGGGCCTGGCTTCTTCTGCCCACAGATTTCACTTGTGTTCTCAGCCATTGCCTGCCATGATGTGCATGTTATTGAGGTATGTAAGACACCTAACATTTCAGATTGACTATACTTTATAGCTCGGTGGTTCTCAAATCTCAGTGAGCATCAGGATCACCTGGAGGATTTGCTAGAATTTGGGTCTCTTCACCAGTTCTGAGAACGTGTCTTTAGGTCCCCAGGTGCTGCCCCTGATGTCTTACAGAGCTGCCCTCGAATTGGGGAAATTAGAACACCTAGATGGGCAAAGATTAAACCATCTGTGCCCTTGGTTTACACCAAGGAGGTCCACAGCCACATTGAGGGTGTGAATATTCTTTATAACATTGTAACAATTGTGATTTCTCTCAAAAAGATCCGTAAATACCTATTCTGGGTCCTTGACGACCGCCTTAAAAGCAATAGGAGCATGTGATTTTAGTGCCTGCGTCTGCATTTGTATTTGAAGTCTCACAGTCAAGTAATTTCCAGAGCTGGTAACATTTAACCTTCCATCCAGTGTTTCCTGCACTGTGTTCTACAGAGTTGGCTGAATATCTAGGTAGGAGTCCCAGAGTCCCTCTGTCTGAGAAACAGTGCTCCGGGGAATAGGGGTGGAGGTGGATCGAGCAAGGGGCAAGGTCTTATCAGTATATTTCAGGGGGAGAGCATGTGGTATTTTGATGGGAAAGATTTTCTGTCTAAGATTCTTCTGCTTACTTTGCAGGACATTTAGCATTGCTGGGCCTTGACCATTAAATGCCAAGGGGTGCTCCAGAGTCATAGGACCAGCTCAAACCATTTGTACACATTTAAAAATCCCCCCCGTGGGGCACCAGTATAGCTTGCCTTTAGATGAGAAAGCCCACAGGCCATCAGGCTTGCCTAGGGCAGCTGGGCCTCTGCTCTTTCCATGCATCTTACAGCAGCGGCAGGACCCTGGGTCCTCGCCCGCCTGTTTCTCTTTTGGCACCCCCAGGTTTCCCCTTTGGAACCAGAAGATCTTCAGGACGTCCTGAATCTTCAGGACGCTGTGGTGTGGCTGCCTTCCCTCCATCGTGTGGCCTGTAGAGGGCAGCAGCACCCAGAACTTCCTGCCTGCCTTTTTTTACTGAAATTTTTTTAAATTGCTTTTTAATTTTTACAGTTTTGTTGTTTGCTGCCCCACATCAACCTCAGTCTGCTATTTTAATATGGGTAGTGGTTGTCATGTTGGTTGTTATAAACCTTGCCACTCTGTTCTCTCCACCCCTCTTCATACTTTGTCCCTTCTTTTTGGCAGTCTCGTCTAGAGGAAAACTTCTCAATATCCCCCCTACCCTATTGCCCAGCAACCGACAGCCAGGAGGCAGCCTGGTAGCAGCAGTGGTATTGGCTGGACCCCACAGGCGTGTGAAGGCAGCGACCTCTCCCCATCCTGGTGCCTGGCGGTGCTCAGCCAGGGGGGGAGGCTGAGAGGCTGGGAGGCCGGACGGCCGCCCTCCTCGCCGGCTGGGATCTTAACATTCTCCCTCTTGCTTTCTTGTCCACCGTTCCCCTCCTCCCCGCCCCCATGTTTCTTCCCAGAAAGAATCTTGAGTCAATCTCTTGTCAGTAGACTAGATCCTGCCAAAAGATGGCAGATGTCAAAGCAGCTGAAAGAAGGATTGTAGTCCCCCCGCCCCAACAGAAAAAGAGAAGAAAGAACTGGAAGGGAGAAGGTTCTCGTTCTAGCAGCTCAAGAGCCATCCCCAGCCCTGGTGGAAATAGGAAGAGCATACAAGGAGGAGTCCCACTTAACCCTCTGTTAGAATAGGTCAGAATCTTTAGATTTAGCGTTGGGTTTAAGGAGAAAAATATTTTCTCTTCTCTCGAGAAACTCCCTTTGGCTTAGTCTGCCTGCTTCTAGAAGTCCCCGTTTTTCTGAGGAGGCGTTTATTCTCTAGCGCTATTCCTTCCCGCCCGCGCCCGCAAGACAGGCTCTTTGCTGTGCTGTAGTTCGCAGGCGCAGGCTTCCATTTATCTCCTTTCTGTGAAACAAGCAGCACCTGCCCTGTCCTCAGCGGCACCTGCCCATCCTCTCTCCTGGGGCTCCCAGAGGCCGGAACCTCTCGCTGACCTTCCAGGCGGCCATGGGGGCAGGGGCCCATGCAAGTTAGGACTCAAGCCTACTCCTGCCCTCCAGTCAGCTCTGTCCTTGATGAGAAAACACAAGATGAGTCGCTCTTAGATCCAAGACCTAGGCTAGAACAGCTCCTCTCAGAAAACACTCACTCTCTAGGATGCTAAAATGGCCTCAGGGCTGCCCTGGGAGCACCTGGATCTCCTTGGTCTGCAGGGGCCCGAGGGTAACATTAGTATCCAAGCCAGTGGGCCCAGCCTTAAGAGCACAGAGAGCTGATTGCTAAAATCTGTGTCAGGGCTTCCCTGGTGGTCAAGTGGTTAAGAATCCACTGCTTTACAATGCAGGGGACTCTGGTTTGATCCCTGGTCCCAGAGGAGCCCATATGCCGGAGGAGCAACGAGGTCCTTGGGTGGAAAGTGCTGAATCTGTGCTCTAGAGGCCATGAGCCGCAACGAGAGAAGCTCCCACGTGAGAAGTCTGTGGCCTACAGCGAAGAGTAGCTCCTGCTCTCTGCAACTAGAAAAAGGCTGTACACAACAACAAAGAACAGCAGTCACACACACACACACACAATCTCTGGCAGGCGCAATATCCACGTAGGGCTGTGGGAACCGTGCAGGAGGAGATGGAGGCTGACTGATATCGGGAAACCTAGCCTCCCCGGTGACTGCCTTTTCCTTGCTCAGTTTTGCTTGGCTTGCCTTTTCCTACCTCAGGCACCCCTTCTTCCTTTTTATGCTGGTCAAAACTTTCCTCCTTTTCTGCTGAGGTTTGGGACTGATAAGAGCAGACAGTCATGGTGCCTAAGAACTTTCTCCCAGCTGCCCTTTCAAGGTAGTTGTTCATAACTGAAGATTGCAAAGACATAGAAACAGGAGTATTATGAGCTCCTATCTACCCATCATCCGGTCTCAACAACTATAACTCATTGCCTGGGTTCTTTACCCCTCGACCCCCAAGCCTCTCACTCCCAGTGTGTGTTCACAAATCCAAGACTCAGTTTCTTTTCAGTATATGCAGAGGGCTTTCTTCAGCCCAGTCCACCATGTCGTGTGCTGGTGAAGAAGCTTGGGTGGCATGAGGTCCAGGCTGCTTGGTGGGTTGGACAAGGCCCCCTGCAATCTGCTGTCACCCAGCTTTTCAACTTCTGTTTCTCCACCCCCCCCGCAGCACACCCTACCCTTCCAGCCACACTGAATATTGTTCCCCCAAATGTCACATCTTTTCCCATCTGTCACTTTATACAACGATTTCCTTGTTAGGCTTCTCATCCCACACCTGCAGTCATGCTTTCTCTAAAGTTTTCCCTCAGACTCTAGAAGGACTTAGACTCCCATGGGCTCCAATGGCATGAAGACACTTAGTGATAACATTTTATCAAGAGGGGCGTATTGCTTACTGTAAGATAGGCACTGCTTTAGGGGTATTCGAAATATTGGCTGATTTAACCCACATAGAACAATTGTCATGAGGTCATAGTTTAGGCTCACAGAGGTTTAGGTTGCCTAGCTGGTGCAGAGCTGAGATTCAAACCCAGGCTCCCGTTTCTTAACCCTCTCCAGGCTGCTTGTTTTAGTATGTATGTGTCGTGTGTTTGTCTTCCCCTTCAGACCTCAACATCTGAGAGGAGGAGCTGGACCTTATTTCCTCTGGGCTGCCAGTCCTAACGCCTGTATCTCGTGCATTGCCGCTCCTGACCACCCAGGGTGGCACTCATGGATAAACATAAGGCACTCTGCCTGATCACTTGGGAAATCTTTCAGACCCTTTCTAGAGTCAGTTACAATTTCCGCAGGGATCAGGGCCTCAGGCTAAGCAGGAGTTTCCATCCTTTATTCCACTCAACACTGCCGTTGCTTACCCAGGGCTCGCTGTAGTTCTCTCATGGAGCACACAGGTCGGCCGGGTTGGAGAGGGCAGATGGAGGTGGGTTTTCTGCATGTAGTTTGAAATCCAAGTCCCCTGCCCCCAGGTGTTTCTGTTGTGCTCTTTGAATGAAGCCTCTTTGTTGAGAATCCCTGAGCCAGAGCTATCAGGCACTCAGACAAATTCTATGCAGGGATGGAGGGGGAATTGAAAATGTAGGGGACGGAGTCCCTTTCACCACTCAGACTTTCCTAAAGGCCATGCCTGAATCAGGCCAATGGGAACGAATAACATTACGTTCCTTGTGGAAAACACTTTTCCTTTTCCTCTGAAGTTTAGTGGAACTGGCTACAGGGACAGATGGTGCATTTGTGCAAGCTCCTGAGAGGAGACAGGAAAAGCTAGAGTGTCTGCATTCTTGCCTGACCTGATTCCATTTCAAGGACATGGGTCATTAGCGGCTGGCAGCCTTAGATCTGTATGTATACCTTACAACAGCTTTGTTAACCAAATTTGGGCATAAGGTTTATTTTTCTCCCTGAGGTGATTGTTATTATTTACTGGAAGTTTCATTATTAAATCCCAGCAGTGAAAGCCTCTTTTTTCTTCTTGCACAATTCTCTTTAATTACAAGTTGCTATTACTCACTCTCTGGCCATAACCTAACTCATGACCTAACTGAAGCCTTTTATTTTTTTCTTTTGACCGTAATGTGTGGCATGCAGGACCTTCCTAACCATGAATCAAGCCTGTACCCTCTGCACTGGGAGTGCAGTCTTAACCACTGGACCACCAGAGAAGCCCCAAGCCTTTATTTATTATTACTATTATTTTTAATATTTCTTTTCTTTTAAACAATTATTTATTTATTTGGCCTTGCTGGGTCTTAGTTGCGGCATATGGGATCTAGTTCCCTGACGAGGGATTGAGCCTGGGACCCATTGCATTGGGAACGCAGAGACGTAACCTCTGGGCCACCAGGGAAGTCCCTATTTATTATTATTTTTTTTTGAGGTGGACCATTTTAAAAAGTCTTTATTGAATGTGCTATAATATTGCTTCTGTTTTTTATATTTTGTATTTTTGACTGCAAGGCATATGGGATCTTAGCTCCCTGACCAGGGATTGAACCCCTACATCCTGCATTGAAAGGCAGTCTTAACCAGTGGACCTCCAGGGAAGTCCCGAGCCTTTTAAACAAGAAGTCTTCTAATCATAGTTTTCTAGCTTCTCTGGCTTGTGAGTGGGAAACCCTCCACCCTGTGGTGCTGTGTGTCCTGGCTGGGTATATAAAACACCCATGGCAACATGTGAAATACCTCAGATGCCATTTGGTTATTGCAGCAAAGAATGTACACAAACCAAAAACCAGACCCTCCTCGTCAGTTCTACAGCTTAGTAGTGTGACCTCAAGAAATGCTGATGCAGTCCTCATTTTCTCATTTATACAACAGAACAAACTAGAACATGGCAGTGTGGTTTTCTCTTGCACACCGCTGGGACTGATGGGGAGAGGCTGTCTAGAACGCTCAGCTGATAAAGTATAGTGGGAGTGGATCTGTGATTGATTGCTGGTGTCTACTGAGCACACGTGCATGCTGTTTCTAATCAGGCTAGACTTCCCGGCACACTGTGGGATGAGGGTAGACGGGGGCTGGGGTCTGTGGCATCCCAGGAAGAGCTGGGTTTTCTTGTGTAGTGTAACTGAGACAAACAGAATTCCTATAATCTTAAAGCTTAGTGAATATACTGACATCTCAATAAGGGACCCATTTTCTGAATCTTAGAGAGGTTGTATAACTTGTTCAAAGTTACAGGAGGCAGGCAGGAGGAAGCTAACATATATTGAAAGCCCACTAGAAACCGGGCACTTCATGGTATAATAACTCATTCTTTCCAGCAACTCACGGGGTCGAGAGGAGTAATGCAGTTGTAGTACTTTGTACAACAAGGAACTAGTGTGCAGAGCCATTGAGTAGCCTGCTCAGAGCTGCACAGGAAAAGGTGGAGTAAGGTCAATCTTTCCAGCAGTTCTGGATTCTGATCAGAGCAGACTTGCTGGCAGGACTGCTGTGTGTAATTGTCAATGCATTTGGACTCCTATATCTTGGAATTTTGGCTTCCTATGTGGAGCCAGTGGTAAAGAATTGCCTGCCAATGCAGGAGACTTAAAGAGATGCAGCTTCCATCCCTAGGTCAGGAAGATTCCCCTGAGGAAGGTGGGCACGACAACCCACACTAGTATTCTTGCCTGGAGAATCCCTTGGAAAGAGGAGCCTGGTAGGTCGCAAAGAGTTGGACATGACAGAAGCAACTTAACATGCATATACACATCTTGGAATCTGTGATAACTGGGTAAGTTTTTTTGGTTTTGAACCACTAATTATACAGATATTTGTAGGCCAGTTGCTAACATAGGTGGTTGTGAGGGGAATTATTTTCTTTTGTAACTTGTTCTTAATAAGTATACTATGACAAAACTTAATAAAAATAACTTATTTGAAATATTTGCCTTTGACATTTTATGTTAAACACATACTGCAAGAGATTTTTTGTTTGTTGTTTAAGAGAACTCAAATGATTTTAGTATTACAAAATTTTAACCTGAGACTATACTCAAAAATAAATTTAGAAAATGGCATCACAAAGGATTGAGAGTGAGTAGTAAGAAAAAAAAAAAACACCAAACCAAGACGAACCCAAACAGGACCACTGTGCTGTAGAAAATCAGGGATTTTCATTGCTGTAAATTTTTACCATGGCCAAACTTAAAAACTAGTTTCCTGAAAAAGAGGAAGACATTGTGGAAAAGTACAGCAATTTTAGGGCATACCATGACTTTTTCTTTAGCACCATAGTACAATTTGATAGAAAGTTGAGGATGAAAAATTTTTGGAAAAACTCAAATCTTTCTGATCTGTAAAATTGTACCAATAAAAACTGTGTTCAGTAGAAACAATGGAGAAGATTCTAGTAGCACCTATGATTGGTAAAAATTTTGTTATGGATACAAAAACTAAAGTTAGTTGATGAACTGAGTTCCTATTTAAAAATTTATACAGAAAGCAATGTCTCCTGGGAAATTACAATACTCTCTAACAAAAGAATAAGCTAGAGATTCTTCTCTACAGATAACTGATCTACAGTTTTAATCAGCCTAATAAATATTGCTTGAAGTTAGCATTGAGTATCATTCCAATAAAAATATTTATATTCTCAAGCACAGATCAGAAATACCATCAAATAGCACAGGGAACTCTCTGCTCAATACTTAGTAGCGGTCTATATGGGAAAATAATCTAAAGAAAGAGTGGATATATGTGTATGTCCAACCGACTCACTTTGCTGTACACCTGAAACTAACATAGCATTGTAAAACAACTATACTCCAACTAAAAAAAAAAAAAAAGTAAAAAAAAATACCATCAAAAAAAAAATATCATCAAGGGCACACTCCAGAGTTTTTTAACACTATTGGGTTGAACATAGCACCCAAATGCCTTCTACTTTTTCCCTAAAGATAAATTCTCGTCTCTAAGAAGTGAAATTCATTTTGGAAAGAAGGGAAATGAGAAGTGTGGATTTCAAGTTTTTCTGAAACTTGGCCATATGCCCTCAATCCCTCAGCTGTGCTGACAGAGAAAAGACCTTAAATCTTTCTCCGGGGAGCAATCTGGCCATCAGGACAATACCAGCGAAGGTTCACTGAAGAGGTCACTTTGGAGCATGGCTTTGGGATGTGCTATGTCCATGAATGTGGCTTGCAGAAATGCCTTCAGAGATTTGGTAAAGCTTTGCTTAGGGAGAGACCCAGAGACTCAAGGGAGGCAGACCTCTAAACCCCAGCTGTATTTAATAAACTGCCCATTTGTGTGGAATGGGCTGACAGAGTCCCAAAGCTTAAGTTTCTGTAGTCTGCTGCTCACACAGAGACCATTTGAGGAATGATGCAAGTGGGATATTCGTGCTTCAAGTTCTACCTCCGCACCATTCATGTTAGGTGGGAGAAGAAGGGTGGGAGGTGGTGTGTGTGTGTCAGAGAGAAAGAGGGGGAAAGAAAAAGAGAGAGAGGACCGAAAGGGCAGTCATTGACTGCATTCCAGCCATCTTGAGGTACAGGATTGAGTTTTGTTTGCTTGAACACTAGTTGTCCACCTGGGGCAATTTTATCCTACCTCCATTCTACCCCTGGGGACATTTGTTATTTTTTTGTTGAAATTTGTTCCTAATGAGTGAAAGCCAGTGATACCACTAAACATTTCACAACTAAACAGCATCCACCAACAATTACTTTTCCAGCCTCAAACGTGCATGGGGCCAAGGTTGAGAAATCCTATAAGGGAGGTGCCAAGGTCAGTCAATCAAATGTGGTTAGTGTGCATATACACTTTATTGAGAAGGATAAGTTTAGGAAAGCCAAGAAAAAAGTCCAAGCACTTAGGCTGACTTTGGGGTCCTCATATTGTCCATTGGCCTACATGCTCCATAACTGTAAACCCTGGGACATGGGGGTAATTATGTAGCTAATGTGTGTGTGTGTGTATTTTCTGTAAATGTGATATATTAGATTAATAGGAATTGCTTAAATGCATAGGAAGATTTTGCTTTTTTAGGTTTGTAAGTCTATTAGGATTTGGAGTGTTTGAGAGAATAGGTATGTTAAATGTGTCAAATGTAAACATTTCTTGAGGAAATTAAAGTCATAAATTGGGATCATTATTTAGAATGAAATCTTTTAAAGTTATCAGTTAATTGAATGTAACCAAAGAAAAAGCCGTGAATTCTTATTTTGATCTAAAAGTAATCAGTTTATACAAGGTTTTGAAATTGAATTTAAAGGTGTAGGAACACTCGGCTTTTGAAAAAAAAATTGAATTTTAGTGCTCATGCTTTGCTTAGGAGAGACCCAGAGACTCAAGGGAGGCAGACCTCTAAACCCCAGCTGTATTTAATAAACTGCCCATTTGTGTGGAATGGGCTGACAGAGTCCCAAAGCTTAAGTTTCTGTAGTCTGCTGCTCACACAGAGACCATTTGAGGAATGATGCAAGTGGGATATTCGTGCTTCAAGTTCTACCTCCGCACCATTCATGTTAGGTGGGAGAAGAAGGGTGGGAGGTGGTGTGTGTGTGTCAGAGAGAAAGAGGGGGAAAGAAAAGAGAGAGGACCGAAAGGGCAGTCATTGACTGCATTCCAGCCATCTTGAGGTACAGGATTGAGTTTTGTTTGCTTGAACACTAGTTGTCCACCTGGGGCAATTTTATCCTACCTCCATTCTACCCCTGGGGACATTTGTTATTTTTTTGTTGAAATTTGTTCCTAATGAGTGAAAGCCAGTGATACCACTAAACATTTCACAACTAAACAGCATCCACCAACAATTACTTTTCCAGCCTCAAACGTGCATGGGGCCAAGGTTGAGAAATCCTATAAGGGAGGTGCCAAGGTCAGTCAATCAAATGTGGTTAGTGTGCATATACACTTTATTGAGAAGGATAAGTTTAGGAAAGCCAAGAAAAAAGTCCAAGCACTTAGGCTGACTTTGGGGTCCTCATATTGTCCATTGGCCTACATGCTCCATAACTGTAAACCCTGGGACATGGGGGTAATTATGTAGCTAATGTGTGTGTGTGTATTTTCTGTAAATGTGATATATTAGATTAATAGGAATTGCTTAAATGCATAGGAAGATTTTGCTTTTTTAGGTTTGTAAGTCTATTAGGATTTGGAGTGTTTGAGAGAATAGGTATGTTAAATGTGTCAAATGTAAACATTTCTTGAGGAAATTAAAGTCATAAATTGGGATCATTATTTAGAATGAAATCTTTTAAAGTTATCAGTTAATTGAATGTAACCAAAGAAAAAGCCGTGAATTCTTATTTTGATCTAAAAGTAATCAGTTTATACAAGGTTTTGAAATTGAATTTAAAGGTGTAGGGAACACTCGGCTTTTGAATGTACAATTTTCAAAATATTTAATTAATTAAAAGCCAGTTGTAACAGCGGTCCTTTCAGTGCTCATGATTTCCTCAGATACCAAAAAGCTCAAATGACATTAGTCAGCACTCAATAAATGGTTGTTCATAATTAACAGCAACTCTGGCTTACCCTCTGTTCCTTTGAATCCTTGCAGCGAAATTTCCACAACTCTGTGTTAATTTCTTGAGCTCCTGAGGGTCCCAATTAGCTGAAGGTAAGGATTATGCCACAACAACACTTCTTTTGAGTCAATAATTTTATTACTATTACTTTTCACACCGAGGAGACTCAGTTACATAAAGTGAGATATTCTATGAGTTGATTACCAGTAGTAGAAGCACAAAAGTGTGGAAAGTGGAACATGAACACAGTGAAGACACGCCCTTTATCAGAGTGACGTCCATGTGACAGAGACACGTGATTCCAAACAGCCTATTTACAAATAAATATACCTTTCGGTCTATGTACAGACATATTCACAAAGGATAAATGGACGCAGTCTCCATACATTTCGTCATCCAGCAAAAACTGCTCATAAGAAACAAAACACACACAAAATGACAAAAGTAATTTGGAAGTACATCAGCTGGATTCTTGTCGGGGTAGAGGGGTTAAAATGCGTCTTTAAAATGGAGGAAGCATGAGATGACATCTATTCCTAAAAAGATCCTTTACAAAAATGGCATTGTGATGTCTGTAATACAACCTGTCCAAAAAACAGTTTGCACGTTGTAGGGCAAATGCCTGTGTTGGGGTCACTGTTGACAACCTGTTCTGTTTTGACACAATGCAAAGAAGAAAACTATCATCTAGCTCTCCTTAGTGCTAGCAGTCACTTCATTAAACCAAGAAGGTAGTGTTGGTTACTCTTTGATGGCTCTTTTGAGACTGCAGATTGCTTGGAGATGGAAGCTGTTGCTTCTGATTTTTTCAAACTGGAGCAGAAGAAAACATCCAGCTATTGGGGACGCAGGGAGTTAATTGAATGTACCCAAAGGTGAATTCTTATTTTGATCTAAAAGTAATCAGTTTATACAAGGTTTTGAAATTGAATTTAAAGGTGTAGGGAACACTCGGCTTTTGAATGTACAATTTTCAAAATATTTAATTAATTAAAAGCCAGTTGTAACAGCGGTCCTTTCAGTGCTCATGATTTCCTCAGATACCAAAAAGCTCAAATGACATTAGTCAGCACTCAATAAATGGTTGTTCATAATTAACAGCAACTCTGGCTTACCCTCTGTTCCTTTGAATCCTTGCAGCGAAATTTCCACAACTCTGTGTTAATTTCTTGAGCTCCTGAGGGTCCCAATTAGCTGAAGGTAAGGATTATGCCACAACAACACTTCTTTTGAGTCAATAATTTTATTACTATTACTTTTCACACCGAGGAGACTCAGTTACATAAAGTGAGATATTCTATGAGTTGATTACCAGTAGTAGAAGCACAAAAGTGTGGAAAGTGGAACATGAACACAGTGAAGACACGCCCTTTATCAGAGTGACGTCCATGTGACAGAGACACGTGATTCCAAACAGCCTATTTACAAATAAATATACCTTTCGGTCTATGTACAGACATATTCACAAAGGATAAATGGACGCAGTCTCCATACATTTCGTCATCCAGCAAAAACTGCTCATAAGAAACAAAACACACACAAAATGACAAAAGTAATTTGGAAGTACATCAGCTGGATTCTTGTCGGGGTAGAGGGGTTAAAATGCGTCTTTAAAATGGAGGAAGCATGAGATGACATCTATTCCTAAAAAGATCCTTTACAAAAATGGCATTGTGATGTCTGTAATACAACCTGTCCAAAAAACAGTTTGCACGTTGTAGGGCAAATGCCTGTGTTGGGGTCACTGTTGACAACCTGTTCTGTTTTGACACAATGCAAAGAAGAAAACTATCATCTAGCTCTCCTTAGTGCTAGCAGTCACTTCATTAAACCAAGAAGGTAGTGTTGGTTACTCTTTGATGGCTCTTTTGAGACTGCAGATTGCTTGGAGATGGAAGCTGTTGCTTCTGATTTTTTTTTTTTCAAACTGGAGCAGAAGAAAAACATCCAGGCTAGACGCAGGGCATAAATATGAACTTTGTGTGTTGGGTTCAACAGAAGTTTATCTCAACAGAGGTTCCCTAGTCTAGATGGAAGGTCTCTGCCCTTTGGAGAAACACTTCAGACCACAAAACAGCCCCCAACAGAAACGTCACTGGCTCTGACCATCTTTCTTTAGGGCAACTGGCCAATGAAACATATAATTCATAGGGTTGGTTAATGTAACACACATATTTCCTCTGTATGGATAATTTAGGTACCCAGGTGGTGGGTATTTCTAGGCTACTAAGTGCCTTTTAGTCATTCTTTCAGCTTTTACTCAAATCATAGAAAAAATTCTGATGAAGTGAAACAAAGCTTTAGTTATGGGTACATCTGCATATCAATGTGTGTAAGTAGTCCACCATACTGGGCCAGAAATTATGTAGTTCAGCAGAAAAGAAAACACCCACTGCATTAGAAGTTTTCTGTTTTATATGTTTTCCCAAGAAAGGTTTGCAATTTAGGCATAAAAAATTATTGATAAATTATGTATCTCTATTTGCCATTTTTATAAGGGAACTTCTTAGACCCATCCTATATTTATATAAAAACTGTCATAAACTTTAAAATTTCCAGGTATTTATTTGCTAATTATTCATTTCACACTCCTTATGGGTGAACCTTGCTTTATATAACAAATGGATTCCTGAAAAACAGTTAATCTGTAACTTAAAAAAGGAAATACTTGCATGGTGGTGTTAGAACTTGCTGTTTAAAGGAACTCACTATTTAACATGCTATTCTGAAAGTGAAGAACAGTTTCTCTGAGTTTCAGAGATTTCTTAAAGTACACATCTAAAATTTATCAGTAGATTAGGATTGTCTAGAACAATAATTGTATGCCTTAAAAAAGAGAACAGATAAATTCCAATTTACAACAAACAATACAAAACAGGAATGACTCATGGACTGCTTATTGATTGACTATATTCAGAAGCCCTGAATATATGTATTATTGGTATTTTATGGCTTTAATTAAGACAAATTGTCTCTTATGAAGTAATATAAAGTGCAATATTAAAAAATTAAAAAACCCAAAAGGCATCCACTCTCCTTCAGTTTTATCTTGATGAGAATTAGAGATATAATGACAAAGAATTTTCTATCTTAATTCATGCATGTAATTTCATCCTTAAAATTATTTTATTCAGGGATTCAGACTTCATTCATTTATGGTTTTTTTTTTTTTTTTTTTTTGATGACATGATTTTAAAAAGTTAGTATTGTGTTTTGGTTAGTTGAGTGTTTTTCGAGACCTGTCAGTTCCTAGGCCTTAGGTACTTCCAGATCCATTATAAAGGAATATGCAACCCAATATGTGAGAACGCAGGGGCAAATTCCTGGCCTTTTGGTGAACTGCAGCCCATCTTCCTGGGCAGGGACACCAGTCAACAATCTTACAAAGTCCATCACCCTTACTACACAAGGAAGTAAATGTGCTCAATACTGGGTGATGAGAGGTGGGCCAGTCATTTCCCCGTTTCCCACTTAGAGCAAAGATAAATTCCTTTTAGTAAATCAGTGCAGGTAAGTGCGGGTCCAGAGTTCCCAAATGATCTCCAGTGGTGTCCCCCCCATTCTGAGCTCTTAGTGAGTGTGGGGCTGTGACCTTAAAGATGAAGTGCATGAATTAGACTTCGCCAGAACCTCAACTTTTCACCACAGGATAAATGCCTGTTAGTATTTGTTGAGCCGAGGCCCACCAGTGCTCTTAATGTGTAACTGTGACTCTAGACTCTTGTGGTTGTGATTTCTGTACACATTTTAGTATCAATTAGGAGGAAAACAAGAAACAATCAATTATACAAAACATAAGATGCTGGGGACCTAAGGTTAGCATTTCTCTATCTTCACTTTAATGCAAAGATGAAGAAAAAGGTCATTAAGCTTGCCAGGTACAAGTGAAGTGGGGAGGCTGGTAGCGAGAACCTGGAAGGCGAGTCAGCACTGAGCCCAACCTAAGACTTGAAAACTGGAAGTGGGGTTAGAAAGAAATAGGCTGGAACTCAGTAAGGCCCAACAAAGAGGGGCTCCATGTAGGTAAGAACACTCAGTCAAGGGCACTGGGGCAAGCTGAGAAATGCATTCGCTTTACCTGAATGCCTTGCAGAAAGACACGCAAGTCACAGGGAAATTGAGGGTAATGTGAAGTGGTAAAGTGGTGTGACTTTAGAAAAGGTAAGGGCCGCAGAGAGGTGCAGAAACGGGGGCAAACACTGGGTCTGAGGCAGTCCTTCTGCCGTGTTCAGACCTTATATTTCTGTCATTATTAGTCAGAAGGCTCCTGATTTCAGAGGCTTTGTAGAGAAGAACTTAACAATTATCGAGGCTTAGAAAAACCGACTAAGGAACACAAATCTAAAGATACTTTTAATGAAAATAGAGAAAGGGTCCCCTAGAGGTGACGCCTAGCTCTGTTAGTGGCAAAAAGGGAAGAATGCCCAGATGCAGCTCTTTTCTGCCAAACAGGAAAAAAAAAAAGGTGAACTCATTGCATGGAAGGTCTGGGGTGAAGCTGGAGGAAGACTTTTCTAACAGAGATCACTGGTAACGTTAACAGCCGATGGGCCCGGCTTACACCGGGAACACCAGTCCTAGGATCCCTCTCCTATAAAGATGTTCGCCTTTGGATCAGGGTGATAAGTTGAACAAGCTCTCCTGACAGAACTAAACCGTTGGCCAACTCGAGGAAAATTCCACAGCACTCTTTTAGACTGAGGTCTTTATCTGCTTTTAAAAAATTCTTTTAAGGTTTTCCAGTCTCTCAACCAACCATTTAGTGGAAGGGCTTTGTCTTAATGTGGTGTTGCATGACATTGCTCACTGTTTATTCACTAATTTGAACAGAGTTGTTCTATCCAGTCATAGTTACAGGCTGATTTTTCTCTCTTAAAAAACTGGCTGACTTGGGGATTCCTTTGTTGCTTTTTCTCACTTTGTTTAAACAGAAGTGCCACCAAAGAGCATGACGGAAATCAGGGGGTGCTGGACAAGGCCTATGCCTTGTGCAGGAGAAAATTGGGGAAGGTCACTGAGCACACTGCTGGGGGCCTCAAGGTGGAGAGCCTGTGCTGCTTCCCTAACCAACAGGAGCACACCTGTGTTTTCTATAGACACGGAAACACTCATGATGACATTTCTGTAGCAGCCGGTGCCATTCTGAAGCTCCCAGTGAAGTGTGGGAAAAAATGAGATGATCTTGAGATAAGTAATGGGGTTCAGCTGGCTTTGAGTATGTCTTTCTTGCTTTTCCTATTGGCTAGATATTTCAAAGAGTAGGAAGCTGTGGGACTAAAAAACTAAACACAAAGGTACGGAGATAAGGAGCTCACCTTAAATAGACAGTGGAGTGGAGGCCCTTACTTTTCTTCCCAAGGCCTTCTTGAGAGGGAAACCTTTTTTTTTTTTTTTCTGGAGCTCTATACAGGCCTCTGTAATAAGGGGGGAAAAGCCTGACATTTGGAATTATTTAAAACTACGTTAGAAAAAAAAACACACACAACTACATGAGGGATACATATCAACACTGGGACACTGGCTTTCTTGGGAATCCTAGTAAAAATAAATTAATTTCCCCTTTCTTTTCCTTATTCTTTATTTTTTTCTCTAATTTTCTCTACATGACTAGCCCTCACATAATAAGGGAAGCCAGTCTGGCTGAGGGAGGTGTAGGAGTTGAGGATATGTCTTTTAAAAATATTAAGCCAGGTGGTTACGCAAGATCTGGCTTTGCAAGACTGAGCATTAGCTTCTAGAACAAGCTTTCAGGAGACAGTTGATTTTTTCGTAAATCACCGAGAGAACAGGTTCCCTTTATTTCTTCTAGAACAGAACTTACAGGCACTGAATTATTGGAGTAACAATCTGTCTGTGTCTAGGGAGCAGGACATGCTCATAGTCCTGTGTGTGTGTGTGTGTGTGTTGGTAGATGGTAGGGAAAATCAAAGCTTTCTGAAATGCTTGGATTCAGATGGGCTGTCAGACCCATGTCAGATACGCCAACGAGCGATTTCAGCAGAGCGATTAATACCAGTCCTATCTTTCCCAGCTGTCTATCTGGCCAGCTGCTTTATCTGTTGTCCCATCCCCGGTCAGATTTCTGTTAAGGTGGTCTAGGGGGTGGTGGGGCTCCCCTTGACAGCTCATCCTAATCATAGAGGAGTTTAAGAGCTGTGAGCAATGGTGGGGAGCTGGCCAAATCTCCTTGCCCAGCAGGGATATACATTAATATTATCAAACGTCTCATCAGCGAGGCAGCTGTGTTTAGCTGAAAGGCCTCCAAACACCTGATTCACGTCTTCCCTAGAAAATAAATTATAATGGCCCCTGTCAGCTGACACCTGTTAGATGTCTTACAAAGCATTTTCCCTGAATATGAAACAGTTCCCTGCCTCTTTTTACAATCTTCTGGGCAAGCCTTGAGGAAATTCTGCTGCATCGGCCAAACTGATAAACAACCCTCTGCCTTCATCTCTGCATTGCTATGTTTCCTTGATCTGCCTCCGCCTGGCTCAGCCTAGGTCCAGGAAGCTGCCTGCATATCCTCTCATCTCCAGCTTCAGTTCTTCAGGGTCTAGTCGGGTTAAGAAGGTGGCTGGACTCAGCGTGGGCTGAGATACAATCCCAGAAGCAATTTAGAAGGTTCTATTTGGGTATTCTCAGCGTGAGTCAAGTTGTCCTCCTTGTCCTGAGGCTGCCTAGGGTACCAGGGAGGTGACAGCAAGCAAGACCTGGCTGGTTCACTGCAGGCAAAGGGAGCCAGCTGAGGACAGCTGGTTTATTTTAGATGGAACAGTCAGAGGTGGGCTCTTGAATTTTTGATATTTTATACCCTGCTCCAGAAAAGTGAAGAGGCCATTTGTAGTCTCACATTTTTTCCCCTGTACTTTCCTATGGTGTCTTCTTTGCCTCTCCATCAGCATTAGGGATATGGCTGGCCATTTCTGAGAAACTATACAGGGAGGGTGCCTATATGGATGTCTGGATGTTCTTTTGCACAAAGCAAACTTCAGGAGAACAAGAACAAGAGGAAATGTTCCCTTTGGTGCTTGATATGCATGTTTTCCCTTTTCCTTCACTAAGGCAAACTTTGGTGCTCCCTGCTTTTGAATCCTGAATGCAATTGGGTCAGCGGGTGATGATGTAAGTGGTATTGTGTGTATAGATAGATTTGGTCTGAAGATATACATTTATATATATATTTACACAGGCACTAGAGATGAGCTACTCAGAAAACCATGTTGAAGAAAGTTCTTTTTTATAATTATGGCAATGATTTGAATGCTTCTAAAGATCCACTGTTGCATCCTATACTCTTCTCCCTGCATTTAGCCAAGCCCAGCACATGACCTCACAAACACCTTATGGGGGCTAGACATGCCTGCACACCAGCCAGCGAGCTGACACCGCAAATCCTTGAGGTGGAAACTGGGCTTGGAAACAGTGTCACCTCAAAAACAGCTTATCATGACTGGCAACACTTCCTTGGAAGGGAGCTCTTATGGAAGTCAAATGCTCTGAGGCTTCTTGGATGAGTCTCCACCGTGAGCTGAAAATGAACGGGGAAAGAAAGAGGAGGCAGGGCAAGCATGGGGAAGAGCCAGAAGAACAGGGCTGCATGTGACTTCCCTCATCCTTTCTGGATTTACAGAGTCTATCTTCAGCTGTCTGAGTCACCTATTCAAATCTTTCACACAACAAATGGTCAATAATATATATTCACACAACAAACGACTCTGCTCCCCTTCAGGTCATGCACAGGGAAAGTGATCAGAGTTTTTAACTTAATATTCATTGACTCCTTCTCTTTCAAAGGAACCAGCAAAGATTCTTGCCTCAACGCAAAATCCTGCCCGACTTTGGAAAGTTTGAAAGATGGCTAAGCTGGCCTCCTGGGTGGCAGCCATCTTGGCTTCTTGCTTTCCCACTGAGCCTCTGCTCAGCAGAGCAACATGGACACTCTCTGTGACTTCTGTGCTCTGTGGAGTGAGCTGAGGTTTTATGGAAGGAATGCTGAGCTTGATCTTGATCCCGTTGTGAGCTCTGCCCCCTGCCCCTGTGTTAGCAGGGAGCTGCTCACAGCAAAATCATAGCAGCAACAGTGACACAAAGACTGGGGAGAAGAACACACAGGGAGGAGTCCCCAGACGTGGTGTGTGCCCACGCAGATGCGGGAGGACTACACGATAAAGCGGCAACTTCGATTTACTTTCAAGTGATGATAAGGAAGCATGATTTGGAGAAATGAAAAACTGCGTACTTTTTGCTAAGTTAGTGTGCCTAATCTTTTTTCTCTGTTGGTTTCATGTTCTATGGACACAGACCTGAGAAATCATAGAGTGTCAAAAACAGAACTTGGGAGCACTGAATGAATGAAAGGAAAATGCCCCATGACAGCTCTAAAAATCAGAACCTCAGAGTGACTGGCTTGAAGCCTGGGTAAAGAAGCTGTTGAGTGTAGTCTGCACTGGACTCAGTGAGTTACAAAGAGTCCCTGATGGGACTCCGATGGCAGAAGAGACCAAATCCTGGTCCTGGAACCAGCAGATGCAGGACCCAGAAACCTTCCTAGTGAACAATTGCCTTCCCAATCAATTGAGGAATGGAAGTCAAAGTCTAGCTTCGGATGAGTCTCCACCGTGAGCTGAAAATGAACGGGGAAAGAAAGAGGAGGCAGGGCAAGCATGGGGAAGAGCCAGAAGAACAGGGCTGCATGTGACTTCCCTCATCCTTTCTGGATTTACAGAGTCTATCTTCAGCTGTCTGAGTCACCTATTCAAATCTTTCACACAACAAATGGTCAATAATATATATTCACACAACAAACGACTCTGCTCCCCTTCAGGTCATGCACAGGGAAAGTGATCAGAGTTTTTAACTTAATATTCATTGACTCCTTCTCTTTCAAAGGAACCAGCAAAGATTCTTGCCTCAACGCAAAATCCTGCCCGACTTTGGAAAGTTTGAAAGATGGCTAAGCTGGCCTCCTGGGTGGCAGCCATCTTGGCTTCTTGCTTTCCCACTGAGCCTCTGCTCAGCAGAGCAACATGGACACTCTCTGTGACTTCTGTGCTCTGTGGAGTGAGCTGAGGTTTTATGGAAGGAATGCTGAGCTTGATCTTGATCCCGTTGTGAGCTCTGCCCCCTGCCCCTGTGTTAGCAGGGAGCTGCTCACAGCAAAATCATAGCAGCAACAGTGACACAAAGACTGGGGAGAAGAACACACAGGGAGGAGTCCCCAGACGTGGTGTGTGCCCACGCAGATGCGGGAGGACTACACGATAAAGCGGCAACTTCGATTTACTTTCAAGTGATGATAAGGAAGCATGATTTGGAGAAATGAAAAACTGCGTACTTTTTGCTAAGTTAGTGTGCCTAATCTTTTTTCTCTGTTGGTTTCATGTTCTATGGACACAGACCTGAGAAATCATAGAGTGTCAAAAACAGAACTTGGGAGCACTGAATGAATGAAAGGAAAATGCCCCATGACAGCTCTAAAAATCAGAACCTCAGAGTGACTGGCTTGAAGCCTGGGTAAAGAAGCTGTTGAGTGTAGTCTGCACTGGACTCAGTGAGTTACAAAGAGTCCCTGATGGGACTCCGATGGCAGAAGAGACCAAATCCTGGTCCTGGAACCAGCAGATGCAGGACCCAGAAACCTTCCTAGTGAACAATTGCCTTCCCAATCATCTTGAAGCTGCCTCAATCCACAGTGTTGATCAGCATCAATCTAGTTCTACTGGTTGGAGGAACAATGACTTCTTTCTTCAGCCATTGAAGCCCTTGATGACCTTACTGGAAGATGCTTTAAAGAACCATGCCCTTAGGGAGTAAGTTCCACTGAGCACCTCTACTGGATGGTATTTCTTAGTGCATATCCAGGGTCTCTTGGCAGGCATTCTGATTATATATGAGCCCTTAGCATCAAGATACGTCTAAATGACAATTACAGCTAGATGTGCCCCCTTCTTTGGATGATAATGGGACATGCATTGGAACAATAAAGGTTCAGTTTATATAGTCTTGCTGTCCTAGAAGAGCACTAACTTGGTTTGCAGTCGTATTTTCTACTTGCATGCTGGGGCAATATATATATTAAAGAAAAAAAAAACCTTCCAAACCCAACCCTGGTCACTTCCCCCTGCCCCAAACCAGGGGGTATCTGCCCAGCCTGGGTTTTACCTTTGAACTGTCCCAGTAACTCTGTTGGTTTCGGACCGTGTACCCCAGTTGGGCTGGGCAGACGGTCCTCCCTGCTTGGCTTGGGGGAATGTTTTGGAGGGCTCATTTCAGGGCCCCTGTGGACCCTCTCCACCCAGCCCTCCCTCCTGCAAGGTATTTTTCTAAAACAAACATCATACCAGGCAGAATCCCAGTATGTCCAAGGTAGGCTGAAGGTCACAACAACGCTTCTCTTAGCTCACCTCTTGCACTAAAGAGGTAAAGCTTAGACTGAAGATTGATGCCCCTCTTCAAATAGGTACTAGAAATATACTAGAGCTATCCCTGAAAAGATGCAGTTGTATTTATATATATATATATATATATATATATATATGTATAATACATATATATATATATATATATATATAATTTCTCTTTGTGTCTGTATACAGGTATAGACTACTCTATAGGCGTAGAAGGAGAGGTATAGTATAGGAACAGGCGGGGATGTGTTCAGGTGCATCTATATATAATATGTATACTTTATATGTATATATATATATCACCTCTGTCATTGTTTGCATCATTAGGACGAATATACCTCTGACCAGTGAGGAGTACCTGTCAGCCGTGCAGGCAGAGGAGCCCTCAGTGCGGGGATCCGTCTGTCACTTGCATGGAGCCACTGCAGGAGGCAAGGGTGGGAACTGCCCGTGAAATGAGTGGGCCCTGCGTGAATCCATCCCTCGTCAAATCTGCCAAAGAGGGACGCTTGAAAAAGTCCCGGGCTGTGGGCCAAGCTGCCTCTTCTCCGGAAGTCAAGGAGCCTACAACCCAGAGCGAGGAGGGGCTGTTCATGCGGCTGGCTCAAGATATGGCTTTTCCTGCTAGATGGAGACCGGGCACACGAGGATTCTGTCTTCCAGGAGGACGCTGACCACCAGGAACACAAAGTAGAGGCCGAACATGATGAAGCCCAGCACTTTGTTCATCCGCCACTTGCAGAGGGCGATGGAGAGGATGACGAAGAGGAGCATGATGAAGAGGAGGACGATGGCGCAGAAGAGCCCATTGCTGCTGACGGCCACGGGCTGGAGCCTGTGGATGACGGTGTACAGGAGCCAGGGCAGCGGGAGCCTGTGGGAGGAGCCGGGTGGATGGGGCACAGTCAGACATACTGCGGAAGGCACGGGGCTGAACGCGAGCTTCTTGGAATCTGATTGGAAACCAGTGTCCTATTAGGCTGACTATGGCTCTGGCTTGGTTGGCCCAGGAAATCATATAAGGAAGTCAAATGACCTTTCAAAAGCTTGGTTGGCACAACAGAGAACTGGTTCTCTGGGTGCATTCATTATTGGAAAACAAACATCATACCAGGCAGAATCCCAGTATGTCCAAGGTAGGCTGAAGGTCACAACAACGCTTCTCTTAGCTCACCTCTTGCACTAAAGAGGTAAAGCTTAGACTGAAGATTGATGCCCCTCTTCAAATAGGTACTAGAAATATACTAGAGCTATCCCTGAAAAGATGCAGTTGTATTTATATATATATATATATATATATATATATATATATAATATATATATATATATATATATATATATAATTTCTCTTTGTGTCTGTATACAGGTATAGACTACTCTATAGGCGTAGAAGGAGAGGTATAGTATAGGAACAGGCGGGGATGTGTTCAGGTGCATCTATATATAATATGTATACTTTATATGTATATATATATATCACCTCTGTCATTGTTTGCATCATTAGGACGAATATACCTCTGACCAGTGAGGAGTACCTGTCAGCCGTGCAGGCAGAGGAGCCCTCAGTGCGGGGATCCGTCTGTCACTTGCATGGAGCCACTGCAGGAGGCAAGGGTGGGAACTGCCCGTGAAATGAGTGGGCCCTGCGTGAATCCATCCCTCGTCAAATCTGCCAAAGAGGGACGCTTGAAAAAGTCCCGGGCTGTGGGCCAAGCTGCCTCTTCTCCGGAAGTCAAGGAGCCTACAACCCAGAGCGAGGAGGGGCTGTTCATGCGGCTGGCTCAAGATATGGCTTTTCCTGCTAGATGGAGACCGGGCACACGAGGATTCTGTCTTCCAGGAGGACGCTGACCACCAGGAACACAAAGTAGAGGCCGAACATGATGAAGCCCAGCACTTTGTTCATCCGCCACTTGCAGAGGGCGATGGAGAGGATGACGAAGAGGAGCATGATGAAGAGGAGGACGATGGCGCAGAAGAGCCCATTGCTGCTGACGGCCACGGGCTGGAGCCTGTGGATGACGGTGTACAGGAGCCAGGGCAGCGGGAGCCTGTGGGAGGAGCCGGGTGGATGGGGCACAGTCAGACATACTGCGGAAGGCACGGGGCTGAACGCGAGCTTCTTGGAATCTGATTGGAAACCAGTGTCCTATTAGGCTGACTATGGCTCTGGCTTGGTTGGCCCAGGAAATCATATAAGGAAGTCAAATGACCTTTCAAAACTTGTATCTACTTCCTGACGGAATTAGGCACAACAGAGAGAACTGGTTCTCTGGGTGCTGTTATTGTTCAGGCGCTAAGTCCTGCTTGACTCTGCCATCCCATGGACTGCAGCATGGTAGGCCTCCCTGGCACTCACTGTCTCCTAGAGTCTGCTCAAATTCATGTCCATTGAGTTGGTGATGCCATCCAACCAGCTCATCCTCTACATTTTATGGTTGAATAAGATCAATGATATGGCTGCTGTAGGTGATTTCTGAATTTGATTTGAAATAATTTTTTTTGTTTCCTTCCTAGCTGAGACTGGAGTGTTATTCTCAGCCATAAAGAGGTGAATGGGAGGATTTGTACAGCGTGACAGGAGGAGACAATAAGTGGAGAAAAGGTATAGGAATTAGTGGTAAAAATGGTCAAATTATTATTATTTTTTGATGGAGATGGAGAATAGCAATGGTGCATGCACGTACGTGGTTGACAGCACTACAAATAGGTAAAAACTGTTGGGGAAGATATAACACTTTTAACACCTTTGACCTGTCAATTCTATTGTCAGTGTGTGTGTGTCAAGTTGCTTCAGTCATGTTCAACTCCTTGAAACCCCATGGGCTGTAGCCCACTAGGCTCCTCTGTCAATGGGATTCTCCAGGTAAGAAAACTGGTTGCGATACCCTCCTCCAGGGGATCTTGCTGATCCAGGAATTGAATCCCTATCTCTGATGCCTCCTGCATTGGCAGGCAGCTTCTTTATCACTAGTGCCATCTGGGAGGCCCTCTATTGTCAGGGATGAAGCACAAGGAATAATTCAAAATGCAGAGGCAGCTTTTTCAAAAAGTGATCATTTCAGTGTTATTTTGAGCAGTGAAAAATCAGGGACACCTTAATCTCTTGTAATAGGCAGTTAATTAAATTAAGTCAATGGAATGTTGTATAGCTATTAAAAATCAGCAACTTATAAACCTTCCCAAAGAAACAAAAGAATTGTACACAGAAAATTATAAGACACTAATGAAAGAAATCAAAGAAGACTTAAACAGATAGAGAGATATTACATGTTCCTGGGTCGGAAGAATCAATATTGTGAAAATGACCATACTACCAAATATCATCTACAGATTCAATGCGATCCCTATCAAACTTCCAATAACATTCTTCACAGAACTATACCAAAGAATAACACAGTTCATATGGAAACACAAAATACCCTGAATAGCCAAAGCAATCCTGAGAAAGAAGAATGGAGCTGGAGGGATCAGCCTCCCTAACTTCAGACGCTACTACAAAGCAACAGTCATCAAGACAGTATGGTACTGGCACAAAAACAGAAATATAGGCCAATGGAACAAGATCGAGAACCCAGAGATAAACCTACACACCTATGGGTACCTTATTTTTGACAAAGGAGGCGAAACTATAAAATAGGACAAAGACAGCCTCTTCAACAAATGGTGCTGGGAAAATTGGACAGCTACATGCAAAAAAGTGAAGTTGGAACATTCCCTGAAACCATACACAAAGATCAACTCAAAATGGATTAAAGACCTAAATGTAAGGCCAGAAACCCTAAAACTCTTAGAGAAGAATATAGGCAAAACCCTCAAGGACATAAATCAAAGCAAGATCTTCTCTGACCCATCTACTAGAATAGCGGAACTAAAAAGACAAATGAATATGTGGGACCTAATGAAACTTAAAAGCTTTTGTACAGCAAAAGAAATTACAAAAAAAGGGAACAGACAGCCCACAGAATGGGAGAAAATCATAGCAACTGAAATAACAGACAAAGAATTAATCTCCAAAATCTACAAGCAACTCAGACAACTCAGCACTGGAAAAATGAACAACCCAATTGAAAAATGGGACAAAGACCTAGACATATTTCATCAAAGAAGACATACAGATGGCCAAAAAGCACATGAAATGATGCTCAACCTCACTTATTATTAGAGAAATGCAAATCAAAACTACAATGAGATATCACCTCACACACATCAGAATGGCCATCATCCACAAATTGACAGACAATAAATGCTGGAGAGGGTGCGGAGAAAAGAGAACACTCTTACATTGCTGGTGGGAATGTAAATTGACACAGCTGCTATGGAAGACAGTACGGAGATTCCTTTAAAAACTAAAAATAGAAGCATCATACGACCCAGCAATCCCACTCTTAGGCTTATACCCTGATGAAATCAAAACTGAAAGAAGGTACCCCAATGTTCATTGCAGCTCTCTATACAATAGTTAGAGCATGGAACCAACCTAGATGTCCACTGACGAATGAATGGATAAAAAAACTCTGGTACATATATACAATGGAGTACTTCTCAGCTGTAAAAAGAAATGCAGAAGAATCAGCCCTAATGAAGTGGGTGGATCTAGAACCTATTACAAAAAGTGAAGTAAGTCAAAATGAGAAAGACAAGTATAGTATACTAACACCTATATATGGAATCTAGTAAGATGGTAATGATAACGCACGCAGTGAAGCGATGGAAAAACAAACATAGAGAACAGATGCATGGACATTGTGGGGAATGAACAGTGGGTGGGAGGTGTAGAGGGAGTAACATGGAAACCTACACTATCATATGTGAAAAAGATAGCTGTTGTCATTGTGCTGTGGAAATAAGGGATCCTGCAGGGGCGTGGTGCGATGGCCTGGAGGGGTGGGATGGGGGTTACTGGGAGGGGGGTGGAGAAGGGAGGGGGCCAGGGATATACATATGACTAATCTGGGATTGTACATATCTATAAACAACAAAATACTGTAAAAGTAAAAAGTAAAATATAAATTAAAAAAATCAGAAACTTACAATGATACAGGAAAATCTTCATGATATAATCCTACACTTAAAAAGGAGATTAATAAAAATGGCAGTTTAACTTCAACAATAAATTAAGTGTTTCCTTATCTGAAAAATGGGAAGATAAACACACCTCATGTATGGCTTGGTGGTGGTTTAGTCGCTCAGTCTTGTCTGGCTCTTGTGACCCCATCAACTATAGCCTCAGGCTCCTCTGTCTGTGGAATTCTCCAGGCAAGAATACTGGAGTGGGTTGCCATTCCCTTCTCCAGGGTGATCTTCCCGACCCAGGGATCGAATCCTGATCTCTTACATCTCTTGTATTATAGGTGGGTTCTTTACCACTTTAGTCACAGAATGTATGTACAGTGTATGTGGTAGATACTGAATTAAAAAGCTATTTATATATTAGGTAATAGAAAGGATAAAACAGAACAATATTCAGGATGTTTGATGAGAAAGTAGATTCGTTTTAATGGTTTTCCAAACTCAAGTGCTCAGAGCCCAGTTCTTCTGGGAACATAAGGATAATACCCCATGTCTTACTTTCTTAGGAGGCTAACGTTACTTTTTAGATTACTTTTACTTTGGACACGTTAAATTAAATGACAGATAACAGCATGTCTCCTCAGTCAGATCCACTTTAGAGATTATTCATATTGAGAACTTCAGTTTGCTTAACTATAAGATCAGAGCTCATCTTCAGATTTTCAGAAAACCTAGAATATCTTTGTCAGCACAGTTAAAGAAATGCTAAGGCCAAACCTGCCAGGATTTTCTAAGGAAGGAGATGGGATATTTTTTCCCGGGCCTATGTTTGTTTTGGTCTGCTTTCTAATCCAAATCTCATCTGAGGCTGGTGGGGACTTTAATTAGAACATGGAAAAAAAATACTGTGAAACTACCAGTGTATCTCCATCACATATGCATGTTGAATATTCATGACATGTAGCCAATGCCGTTTTATAGGTGAAATTCCTTTCAACTATTTCCTACAACACCCGCTCTCTATGTAAGTGTGTGTTTCTGCCTGTCCAGGGATAACTTACTCTTTATGAAGTTCTCTGAAAATGAAAAATAGAGTCGGTGAAACTGAATGGTACTACCGGTTTTTCCTTTCTGTTGATGTTGGTCGGTTTTGGGCTCTGAGATCCTGATCATGTCTTCAGCTTTCTTTTCTTTTTTTTTTGTCTTCAGCTTTCTAAGAAGACCAAGACAGTGGTGGCACCGGTGTGTACCTTTATATAATGGGTTCTACTCACCCTACAGTGATGTCAAAAATGTTGCTTCCAACAGAACTGGACACAGCCATGTCCCCAAGGCCCTTCCGGGCCACTATGACACTGGTGATCAGGTCAGGGATCGAGGTCCCAGCAGCCAAGATGGTCAGACCCATGATCTCTTCACTGATGCCAATCGTCTCTCCAACCTAAAAGCCATGACAGGGACAGACAGAGGTGTGCATGAAGTCACAAAACCACCACCACCACTATATCAATGCAACTCTCTCTTAGTAAGTTCTTACTCTGTGCTGGACTGTGCTGGGTATTGAGATAATAACAAGAATAAGCTACAATTGTTGACAGAAAGATTATATATTTTCATGATATTCAGACCTGAGAGATCAGGAATGTTCGCACAAGGATTAAACAGATAATCTCAGAACAGAGCTGTAGATGACTAGAAGGCTGCCTCTTTATGATTTTATTAAGACCAGGCAGGGGAAGCAGAAGATCAGAGTTATAAATGACAATTGGTTATTGGCTCCAGGGGCCAAAGCTTGACAACAGCACCAGACCCTGTAGCAAATTTGCCCCTGGATTTATGATTGAAGATTAAGAATTGACACCCAGTGTCCCCATTTTCTCTTAACATCTCCTAGTGTCTGTAACCTACTTTTATCAAACAGTTTTAGACTCTACCATTTCCACAGAAAATTTGATTTGGTGTTTTTTGGGGTTTGGTAACACAAAGTCAGCAAGGCAGCCACGGAGAACGCCACAGTTGGGGAGTCAGAGGGCCCTAGTCCACGGTCTGGCTCTGGCGTTTATTAAGTACTTGATCTACTGCTAACTGGACCAAGTGGGCAATGTCTTTGATCCCTTCTTTCTTTTTTATTCTTCTTCCAGTTTTACTGAGGTATTACTGGTATATAGCACTGTGTGTTTAATGTACACAGAATAATTATTTGACTTCAATGCATCATGAAATGATTATCATATAAGTTTAGGGAACGTCCATCATCTCATATAGATTCACAGTTAAATAGAAAAGGTATTTTCCCTTGTGATGAGAACTCTTTGGAGTGATTCTTTTAACTAGTTTCATATGTAAACACTTTTCTTGAAAAGGTATTTTCCCGTGATGTCAAAATGTTGCTTCCAACAGAACTGGACACAGCCATGTCCCAAGGCCCTTCCGGGCCACTATGACACTGGTGATCAGGTCAGGGATCGAGGTCCCAGCAGCCAAGATGGTCAGACCCATGATCTCTTCACTGATGCCAATCGTCTCTCCAACCTAAAAGCCATGACAGGGACAGACAGAGGTGTGCATGAAGTCACAAAACCACCACCACCACTATATCAATGCAACTCTCTCTTAGTAAGTTCTTACTCTGTGCTGGACTGTGCTGGGTATTGAGATAATAACAAGAATAAGCTACAATTGTTGACAGAAAGATTATATATTTTCATGATATTCAGACCTGAGAGATCAGGAATGTTCGCACAAGGATTAAACAGATAATCTCAGAACAGAGCTGTAGATGACTAGAAGGCTGCCTCTTTATGATTTTATTAAGACCAGGCAGGGGAAGCAGAAGATCAGAGTTATAAATGACAATTGGTTATTGGCTCCAGGGGCCAAAGCTTGACAACAGCACCAGACCCTGTAGCAAATTTGCCCCTGGATTTATGATTGAAGATTAAGAATTGACACCCAGTGTCCCCATTTTCTCTTAACATCTCCTAGTGTCTGTAACCTACTTTTATCAAACAGTTTTAGACTCTACCATTTCCACAGAAAATTTGATTTGGTGTTTTTTGGGGTTTGGTAACACAAAGTCAGCAAGGCAGCCACGGAGAACGCCACAGTTGGGGAGTCAGAGGGCCCTAGTCCACGGTCTGGCTCTGGCGTTTATTAAGTACTTGATCTACTGCTAACTGGACCAAGTGGGCAATGTCTTTGATCCCTTCTTTCTTTTTTATTCTTCTTCCAGTTTTACTGAGGTATTACTGGTATATAGCACTGTGTGTTTAATGTACACAGAATAATTATTTGACTTCAATGCATCATGAAATGATTATCATATAAGTTTAGGGAACGTCCATCATCTCATATAGATTCACAGTTAAATAGAAAAGGTATTTTTCCCTTGTGATGAGAACTCTTTGGAGTGATTCTTTTAACTAGTTTCATATGTAACACACAGCTGTGTTACTTGTATTTTGATCCTCGTTTTCTTTTGGTCGCTGCCTTTTAAGACCAATGACTTCTATGTTGGAGCGTTGGTCTAGCCTTAAGATGAAAACCTCTCTACTCTCTAGAGTAATTTGTCTTCTTTCTTTGAAAAACTTTATGTATTTTCTAGAGTTGGTGAACTGCATGCAGTTCTAAAAATCTTTAAGACTATATATATATATATATATATACACACACATATATTTTTTTAATAATTTTATTTTTGTCTGGGCCAGGTCTTTGTTGGTAGGTGGGCTTTTCTCTAATTGCAGTGCACAGGTTTCTCAGTGTGGTGGCTTTTCTTGTTGCAGAGCATGGCCTCCAGAGCACATGGGCTTCAATAGTAGTGGCTTCCGGCTCTAGACCATGGGCAAAATAGCTGTGGTGCACAGGCTTAGTTGCCCAGCGGCATGTGGGATCTTCCTGGCTCAGGGACTGAACGAGTATCTCTTGCATTCGCAGTCGGATTCTTAACTACTGAGCCACCAGGGAAGCCCTTTAAGACAACATTTCAATTTGGTTTCCTACCTGATGAAGTCCAGCATTTTTTGAAAATGTGAAGGGTCAAAGTAGCATAAAAGGATAAATGTTTTGGGGGGAATAGAATAGACCTATTTCTCAATCTCTGTTTTGATTTACAAGCCATAGCCTGGTTCCCACAGCTTAGAAGCATAGTTGGGAGCTATTTTATTTTGGTGGCTATGCTTGCTCTAGAGCCTGGCGAACTGAACTAGTTTACCTGTTCTCATGGTACACAGATTAACTGCTCCCCATTAGAAAGGGTCACCTATGTGAGCAGGGTCATAGCCTTGTATCAAAAAGTATTTATTATTGGTAAGACGAGCAGTTGAGCACGTAATGGTGCACCTTCTATCATTTATAGCTTTTACAGTTCAAAAGTACAAACAATAGAACTAGAGCTACAGACTGAGAAAAGAATCTGCTATTTTGATCAGCTGTCTGGATGTTTTGAAAGAGCAAAGCATTTCTTTAGTGAAAAGGAAGAGAAACTTCTCATTCATTTTTGCAAGCAAGGCTTCTCTATGTGCATTTTATATTTCTGGACTTCTTTTTTGGTAATTATTACTGTTCCTGGGATCATGTTTGTATTTTTCTACAAGAGAATGAAAAGGAGACAAGATTGTGGAATTAAGATAATCATTAAAAGGTAAAGAAAAAGATAGGAGCCTGTAGATGTTGTTTCCTAGGATGGCTAAAGAAAAATATCTAGAAACAATAGATTCCAGTAGCTGGAAAAATATCACTTTTTTCTTTATCTGTACATGGAAGAATGAAAGGCTATTATGTATGCTATAAACAGCAAACAGTTCTTTTAGCCTGGAAATCTAGAAGCTGAGAAACTGCTTTTTGTTTTTTTTAAATGGGTGCACTCAGTTGTGGCCGACTCTTTGTCCCATGGACTGTAGCCCGCCAGGCCTCTCTGTCCATGGGATTTCCCAGGTGAGCATACTGGAGTGGGTTGCTATTTCTCTCTCCAGGGGATCTTCTGGACCCAGGGATGTAGAAATTAATGACTGTGGTGGCAAACAGAACTTCTTAAGCAGTCAATGATTTTTGGAAATATTAATGAAAAGTAATCTAGTCAATGTCAGTAAAATAACTGTGATAGAAATAATATAAAATATATTGTAGGAACAATGCTTTGTGTATCAGCCAGTATTTCCAGTGGCTTTTGTTAGTGATGCCGTACGTTCTTTTTTTTTTAAATTAAGGTGTAATTTCCATGTAGTAAAATTCACCCTTTTAAAAAAGCATATAGTTCTGTGAGTTTTGACGAATGTATGCAGTCCTGTTTCTCTGCAACTTCATCAACAATTGGTATAGTCTGTCTTGTTGGTTGTGGTCATCCTAATGTGAGGTGGTATCTTATGTTTATTTTTAAACAACTTTAATTAGCTCTAAGCCTAACTCTTAATTCTTGATCTGTAAACTGTGGATAGTAACAGTTAGATCAAACAATAAAGAACTAAAAGCTACAGACTGAGAAAAGAATCTGCTATTTTGATCAGCTGTCTGGATGTTTTGAAAGAGCAAAGCATTTCTTTAGTGAAAAGGAAGAGAAACTTCTCATTCATTTTTGCAAGCAAGGCTTCTCTATGTGCATTTTATATTTCTGGACTTCTTTTTTGGTAATTATTACTGTTCCTGGGATCATGTTTGTATTTTTCTACAAGAGAATGAAAAGGAGACAAGATTGTGGAATTAAGATAATCATTAAAAGGTAAAGAAAAAGATAGGAGCCTGTAGATGTTGTTTCCTAGGATGGCTAAAGAAAAATATCTAGAAACAATAGATTCCAGTAGCTGGAAAAATATCACTTTTTTCTTTATCTGTACATGGAAGAATGAAAGGCTATTATGTATGCTATAAACAGCAAACAGTTCTTTTAGCCTGGAAATCTAGAAGCTGAGAAACTGCTTTTTGTTTTTTTTAAATGGGTGCACTCAGTTGTGGCCGACTCTTTGTCCCATGGACTGTAGCCCGCCAGGCCTCTCTGTCCATGGGATTTCCCAGGTGAGCATACTGGAGTGGGTTGCTATTTCTCTCTCCAGGGGATCTTCTGGACCCAGGGATGTAGAAATTAATGACTGTGGTGGCAAACAGAACTTCTTAAGCAGTCAATGATTTTTGGAAATATTAATGAAAAGTAATCTAGTCAATGTCAGTAAAATAACTGTGATAGAAATAATATAAAATATATTGTAGGAACAATGCTTTGTGTATCAGCCAGTATTTCCAGTGGCTTTTGTTAGTGATGCCGTACGTTCTTTTTTTTTTAAATTAAGGTGTAATTTCCATGTAGTAAAATTCACCCTTTTAAAAAAGCATATAGTTCTGTGAGTTTTGACGAATGTATGCAGTCCTGTTTCTCTGCAACTTCATCAACAATTGGTATAGTCTGTCTTGTTGGTTGTGGTCATCCTAATGTGAGGTGGTATCTTATGTTTATTTTTAAACAACTTTAATTAGCTCTAAGCCTAACTCTTAATTCTTGATCTGTAAACTGTGGATAGTAACAGTACCTAACCCACATAATTTATACCCATATACAAGGACAAAGGGAGGTGAACTGCCTAGCGGGTAGCACACATTCAATCAATAGTGGTAACTGTTAGTACTTTTGAGAACATAAGACCTTAGGCTCTCATTTTTCCTTTCATGTGCTACTACAAACGATTTTTGAGAGTGTAGTCTGGTGATGGGCCTTATGACTGGTATTGAATTAAAAGTAGTAAAAGACGTCATCGTTTTTTGTAAACGGGTGCTCAAGGAAGAGGCCATTTTGTCTGCAGGTCTTTCCCTAAGAGCCAGTTTGATGAACGTGAAGTGAACGGCTGCCCAAGAGAAAGCGAGTGCTGCTGAGCCAGGCAACACCCTGACACTCCTCCAGGCCTGCGCTGGCCTAGTTTCAGGCTGCAGAGTGCAAGATGCAGACAGACTTCCCTTTCCTCCACATGGCTTTCTGGGGCTATGGCAACTTGATTCCACACTACAGAGAAAAGCCAGGAGATGGGGGAAAGTTAATTGGAGTCAATTCCTTCAGTCTTGGAATATGTATGTTAGATGCAATACCATTGTGACCATTTCAGAAAAACACCCTGAGCAGCTACTTGGCAACCCAGAGAAAAGCCAGGCAGATGCATGCCCCTCTCAAGGTCTTACCTGATGTGCCCACCAGACCATCAAGTAAGAGAATACTGCGATCCAGGAGATGGAGCCGAAGAAGGTGATGGGAAAGAACTTCCTTGATGTCTGCAAGAGAACCAGGAAAAGGGGAGGCTGTGAGTGCCTGCTGAGATAATCTGACAGCTCACGGCTAACACTGCTCACCTGCCGTCCTGGTAAACTAGTAGTCAAAATCAACGACTAACTCTTGCTCAAGCTGGGACATTAAGAGTTCTCTCTTAGGAATGTGAAATCACAAAGCTAGTCCCTGAGATGGAAATCTTTTTTTTTCTTTTTCAAAAAGATTATTTTAAATTGGATGATAGTTGCTTTACAGTGTTGTTGGTTTCTGCCATAAAACAACGTAAATCAGCCATAAGTTTGTATATATATATCCTCTCTCTCTTGAACCGCCGCTCCACCCCACCGCACCCCTCTAGGTTGTCACAGAACACCGGGTCGAGCGCCTTGTATCAGACAGCGACTTCCCACTAGCTCTCTGTTTTACATACAGTAATGTATATATGTCAGTGCTACTGCCTCAATTCATCCCACCTGAGATGGAAGTCTTTTGAAGAGAAGGTCTGTTCCTGCTGCTGGCTGCTCAGATGCTCTGTGCTCCTGCCCTTCCCAAGGCTCCGCTTCTCAACCTTGCCTTCAACCCCCAGTGTCCCATGGCCTCCCTCCTTCTCTTGCTCCCTTTTCTACCTCCTCTTCAAGTTCATGAGACTCAGTCTCTATTGCTTCATCCCATCTATCCCAATAATCCATCTGCCAGAATGCCTAGGGGATTAATTGCAGTGAACAAAGAAAGATGGATAGTTTCAAAAATAAATGGGCTTATTGTACAGCCCCATGAATTATGAGGAAAAGTCGTAGAGAAGAAGCCATCACGACAGTTAACGCAGATGCCCGAGGCTGGCCGGTCTCTAGGACACTGGAGCCACACAAATAGCAGATGGCCACTTGCGCTGCTCTCCATGGGAGTGGCAGAGGAGGCCCTCTTGCGAATGTTTTCTCTCCTGTTCTCCACCCTTAACTGTGGTATTAAATCCAATTATATTTCTAGTCCTGGACATTGTGCAATCTCAGCCTTATATAGTATGAGCCCTTTTCAAGTTTCTTTCAGACATCAGCCCAGATCAGACACTCAGAATGTAGTGTCTCTTATCCCTTCCACTACGGGGAAATCCACGCTGGTGCAGAAGGGCAGTGGTGTCCTGTCGATGTCGTTTTTGTAAAACTAGGGATCCTTTAGCACAGGCTCTGAAGGCACTGTGCTCTTAGAGAGTCTCTCACTTATTATGACCAAACACTTTATATTTCAAAGCTTTCCACTTTAAGAGACAATCTCATTTTTTGCTTTGATAATGCCATCCAATTCTGCCCAGAGAAAATGAATCCTGGAGTTGATTTGGATGAATGTTATCTCACTTGTTTGAAGGGCTGACCTTGGGCAGTCACAGAGAACACTTCTGCCACAGCTTTTGAGAGCTTCATTAAAAGGAAAAGATAAACCTGTATATGGTAATCTTTTGAATATCTATAATAATGAACACAGTCTCTATTGCTTCAAACAGGCTTATGTTCTACTAATTTCAAGTTTTTAATATATGTTTTCATTATCATTCATATGGTTCTGTTAAAATTCACAATTGTCATTTCTTTTTTTCAATGGTTGTGGCTTTTCTTGGGCCACTGGTTAGTATGGATGTCTGTAAGACTAGCGAGCTTGATTCAACTGGGGAAAGCATCAGACCACAGTAAGTAGCCACAACCTTGTTTTTAAATGTTTCTCACTCTTCCTTACCTTTCTTAGAAGGGAAATATTTCAGCTCAAGACAGACTCCTTCTGAGGATCTGAGCACTATTTAATGGGTTATGGGGTAAAGGAATCATTTTTCATAATGGAGGTTGAGATACTTATTGAAAGCAAATTCCCTCTTTTTCCCAATTATTTATTTATTTGGCTGCACCAGGTCTTAGTTTGCGGGGAGCTGCCCTGTTTCAAGGGGTTTCCTTTAAGGAAACATAGCCCTGGGAGCTGCCCTGGCAACAGGGGCTGATAACAGCATAGCTCTCTGTCCCGCCACCCCAGGTGTTGTGAAGACGTTCCTTAGCTATCATAAGGAACACCTGGAGCCTCTTTACAGGGCTTGAGGGGCATTATGACCCAGAACCATTGTAATAACACACCAGGAGGTAACACCTCGTTTATGATCGACACCTGGCCTAAAGAACGTGTACACAATTACTTGTTGAAGTATAAAAGGGATGAGCGAATTCAATAAACTTGTCAGCAACTTGTCAGCAACCTCTAGAGTTGTCTGCCTTCTTGCTGTCCCTCTCAACCCCATCTTTTCTGTCCTTCTTTCTTTTCTTAGCCTATCTGCCACTCTCTTCAGGACCTGTTCGACTGCCGGCTGGCCCGGCATTAGTTATAGCATGGAGGATCTTTAGTTGCAACATGTAGCTTCTTAGTTCTCTGACCAGGGATCACATTTGGACTGCATTGGGTTCTTAGCCACTAAACTACCAAGGAGTCCTTGAAAGCAAGGAGATAAGCTGGATTATGGAGACTGAGTTCTTCAACTGACCTTGGGCAGTCACAGAGAACACTTCTGCCACAGCTTTTGAGAGCTTCATTAAAAGGAAAAGATAAACCTGTATATGGTAATCTTTTGAATATCTATAATAATGAACACAGTCTCTATTGCTTCAAACAGGCTTATGTTCTACTAATTTCAAGTTTTTAATATATGTTTTCATTATCATTCATATGGTTCTGTTAAAATTCACAATTGTCATTTCTTTTTTTCAATGGTTGTGGCTTTTCTTGGGCCACTGGTTAGTATGGATGTCTGTAAGACTAGCGAGCTTGATTCAACTGGGGAAAGCATCAGACCACAGTAAGTAGCCACAACCTTGTTTTTAAATGTTTCTCACTCTTCCTTACCTTTCTTAGAAGGGAAATATTTCAGCTCAAGACAGACTCCTTCTGAGGATCTGAGCACTATTTAATGGGTTATGGGGTAAAGGAATCATTTTTCATAATGGAGGTTGAGATACTTATTGAAAGCAAATTCCCTCTTTTTTTCCCAATTATTTATTTATTTGGCTGCACCAGGTCTTAGTTTGCGGGGAGCTGCCCTGTTTCAAGGGGTTTCCTTTAAGGAAACATAGCCCTGGGAGCTGCCCTGGCAACAGGGGCTGATAACAGCATAGCTCTCTGTCCCGCCACCCCAGGTGTTGTGAAGACGTTCCTTAGCTATCATAAGGAACACCTGGAGCCTCTTTACAGGGCTTGAGGGGCATTATGACCCAGAACCATTGTAATAACACACCAGGAGGTAACACCTCGTTTATGATCGACACCTGGCCTAAAGAACGTGTACACAATTACTTGTTGAAGTATAAAAGGGATGAGCGAATTCAATAAACTTGTCAGCAACTTGTCAGCAACCTCTAGAGTTGTCTGCCTTCTTGCTGTCCCTCTCAACCCCATCTTTTCTGTCCTTCTTTCTTTTCTTAGCCTATCTGCCACTCTCTTCAGGACCTGTTCGACTGCCGGCTGGCCCGGCATTAGTTATAGCATGGAGGATCTTTAGTTGCAACATGTAGCTTCTTAGTTCTCTGACCAGGGATCACATTTGGGCCCACTGCATTGGGAGTGCAGAGTCTTAGCCACTAAACTACCAAGGGAGTCCTAAGAGGAAATTCCTTGAAAGCAAGGAGTTCAGCTGGATTATGGAGACTGAGTTCTTCAAGCCTTGGAATTATCAGGGTCAAGAAATCACGTTTTCCCAGGCAAGGCATTTAGCTGATTAGAATTGTTCTTCTTTTCTTCTGGTCACAAGTCACTGCTTCAGGATGCTGGGTGTGATGAGGGTTTCATCTCCCATGGCCATGTGCTGTCACAGGGATGAGAAGGGCCCCCCTTGTGATGTGGGGCCACAGGTGTGGTTTGAGCAGCAGCCTATCTTTAGCTTGAATCTGAGCATCCTGGGAGAAACGGAGTACCATCTCGGCACTTTATGACCTGGCTCATGGATTGGATATCCTGGGAGAGTCCTCATTTCATAGACTGCCCCCTTTCCAGGTTAGTTCACTTACTAAGTATGTCACTATTATTTAATTTTTTGTACCTTTGCATATCTGTTCATTGATAGAGTATCACAAGTCAGAATCAAGTCACTTGAACATATTTCTCATCAGAAAAATACCATCCCTGAACCACAGAATATTCCCCACAAGGGAATAAATTTTCTCCCCTCATAAGGAAGAAAATAAGTAATTGGATGAAAGATTCAAAGGAGCCAAGCTCATATCAGCATATTAGTGGAAACCTCTGTAATTTGATGCTTACAAGTCTTAATCAAGAACTTTGATGCTTACAAGTCTTAATCAAGAAATTTGGAGGCTTCCCTGGTGGTCCACCAGGGAAGGATAAGGACACTGCCTTGCAGTGCAAGGGGCGCTGGTTCAATCTTTGGCCTGGGAAGATCTCGCGTGCCGTGCAGGGGCTGGATTGATGTGTCTAGCTACTGAGTTGGAGGTCTGGAGCGCATGCGCCCAGAGCTGATGCTCTGCAGCGAGAGAGGTCACTGCAATGGGAGGCCCACACAGGCCAAAGAACAAAGATTGATGAAAATAGATAAATGAAATTCCAATAGAAGTGGCCAAAAAAAAAAAAAAAAAAAGAAAAAAAGAAATTTGATGCTTACAAGTCTTAATCAAGAATCCAACTAGTAATTATTGGACATATAAATGTACCTATTGTTGGATTAAGGGCTCATTGAAAAGAAAAGATTAAGAATAATTTTTCTTTGTAAAATTTCAGGTTTTCATCTTTGACTAGGGGTAGGTAAAGCCCAAGCACCTACTCCATACCCAGATCTTGAACTAGACATGATATTCAAATCTAGGTCTGTTTTGACTCTATACAGCATGTATTCTTTGACGTTAGAAATCTAGGCTATACTCATTCATAAAAACAGACAGGGCCATTAAAGCTCAAAATAAAGCCAGCTTTTGACATTTAATCATCATCATCATCATCACAATGCTAGCCTGTGCTCTGAATGTCAGAAAATAAAGAGTATTGGGGAAATAGTGACTAGCATTCCAGTTGTATGACCATCTGCCTCACCCAGCCTCCCATATTGTTCTTGCTTTGGAAGCAACAACTTTTCATGCATCAGCAGTTTGGTTGAACATTACTGGACCATCAGAGTACCTTACCATTTCCAATCTCACAGCCCAGGCAATTCCTTCTTCTTTTATTTTTTTCTGGATTACTCCCCTTCTTTGGACTCTGTGGTCTCATTCCAGTTATCCCTGCCCAGTAGCACCTGTACAGTTATTTAGTTACCAGTCTCACTGGAAGGAAGAAAGAACTCTTGAAGCCAAAGTCTGATGTGTCAATTATGGTTAGTAACGGTGGCTCATCCCGACATCTGCTGGGATGGGCCTCATACCAATTAGCAGAAAGCAAATGGTGTCCATGTGCTGGCTGGCACATGTATCCATTTTGTTCCTGATGTAATGGTTTACTCGTATAATTGACAGCTAATGTTCTCATTAGGAGCTTTCAGTACATCGGAATGATCTTTTCTTGGCTTAAAAAACATTACTGGATATTAGCTGGTGGCACAAATTGGCCATTTCTTTACTTATTTAAGTTCAACAAATATTCACTGAGCGTCTCCTCTGAGCAGGCCTCTGGGGTATGCATATTTAACATAGTTCTCCAAAGCAATCCTGTTAAAGATGAAAAGTATGGTCTCTGGATTCCTATGAGCAGTACTGAAATCCTTGCTCACCAAGTACCAGCAACGTGCCCTAAGACAAATTAGTTAACCTGTCTAAGTCTTAGTTTCTTTATCTACAAAATAAGGGGGATAACAATAACTAGTTGTTTTGAGAGTTTCACGCACCTGAAACATCTAGCAAACTCCATGGACAGAAGAAGTGCTCAGATATTAATGGGAGTTGTTATTTGACAATATTAATCTCAATTTGATTTTTAAGAGACGAAAAAACTGAAACTCAGGAAGGTGAACGTGACCACAGACACTTGGCCTAGAGTATTGGTGTTGTTTCTTATTAGCCGATTTTGCTTTGAAAGGTGACTTAGCCTCTTGGGCCTCACTTCATCCTTGCTAAAACTGTGCTTGGTACATAGTAGACACAATAAACACTTGGTGAATGAACAAACAAGTGACAGAAATCGCCAAATCCTGGGTGAGTTCTCAGGTACCTCCCTAGATCTGATGGGTCATGTTCTGAAAGCTCTGGAGATGCATCCCTGTTTTGTGAAAACACCCATCCTAGGCCATGAGAAAATATAACTTTGGCAGGGTTTTTGTTTCCTTTATAATTTCACGTTTTCATCAAAGACATGTTCTTCATTAAGGTTGCATTTCAGTTCTTGGACTTTTAAAAGAAAGCCATTAATTTTAAAAAACTACAAAACTGAAGTCCATATTAATTATCTGAGCTGAAAGCATGCATAATTCAACAAACACTGTCATATAATTTGCATATAAATGAAGTGGAAATAAAAACAAGTGGGAGTACTATTTACTCTGAAACTAGATGTATACATTCAAAAAAAAAAATCATGCTTTCATTGTAACTACTGTCAAGGATTGGGATGGTCTTCTCCATGGGTAATTCAAAAACTGCTCAAGAGGCAGAGCTGCCAGGCTCTGAGGAGTAGCAAGTGTCTATGAATGAATAGTCTTCTCTCCTTGGGCAATTTTTCAAGAGGCCCTGTGGCAGGACACATGGCCAGTGGCAGACTGCAAAGATGGCCATGTCACTGTGCAATTCCTCCCATGGAGAGATGAGGACTATTTCCCAAGCCTTTGCATCTGGGCTAGTCTTAGGCCTTGCACTGACCAATAGACTGTGTTAGAAATGACAGCATGCAGACTCTAAACTACATCTTTGCGGCTGCCATTCTCACCACTCTTGGAACCTGGTGGACACGTGAACAAGCCCAGGCTAGCCTGCTTATAAGACCAGGTGGAATGAGGACGAGGTGTGCCAGCTGACACACCAGTCCCTAGCCATGTAAGTGTGTAGCAGGGCTGTTGGGCTGAGCCCTGCCTGTATCACCAACTCACAGAATTATGGGCTAAACAAATGCTTGTTTTAAGCCACTCAGGTTTTGGGGTGTTACACTGCAAAAGCTAACTGATACAAGATCAGGTGTAATGAAACTCTCTTGAGCTGAGCATGAGCAAGAAGCCACTTACTGGCTTTTGTCTCAAAAAGCATGCCTCTGGGGGCCAGGGCTATACTCATCTGGGATTATACATACCTGTAAACAACAAAACTCAGTAAAAGCAAAAAGTAAACTAAAAAAGTAAAAAGCATACTTCTGTTCAACACTTTTTTTTTAATTTTATTTTTAAAAAAATTTTTACAGAATTTTGTTGTTCACAGACATGTATGTTCCCACATCAGTCATATGCATGTCCCTGCCACCCTCCCCACTCCTCGTCCCCCTCAACACTTCTTGTATGCAAAGAATGACCATATGACACAAGCCAGTATGCTATCTTGGCAAAAAGATAAACTGGGACTATCTTGGGCAAAGGGGCATACAGTCATCTTCAACTAGCCATGGTGTTTTGATGGTTATTTTCTTATGTTTTCCCGAATCACAGCATGTTTCGGCTGGGAGGAAATCTAGAGATCTTCCTCCACTCCTGTATTTCACAGAGGAGGAAATATGAGGTCCAGAGTTGAGATGTGACTTTCCCATGGTCGCACAGCACATGGGTCACGTGGGAAAACCACTGTAGGCTACACGGTAGTGTGAGAATGCCCCAGAGTCAGGAGACCTGGGTTTGAGTCTAGCTGCTCTCACTTGTACACCTGTACAATCTTGCTCCATAGTTTTATATGGACATACTTTGTTTTCTTTACTGAGGTTACAGTGCCTTAAAAATGGGAATTGTGGAACTTCCCTGGTGGTCCAGTGGTTACGACTCTGTACTTTCAATGCAGGCGTTTGTGAGTTTGATCCCTGGGGAACTAAGATCCCATATGCCAGCGTGGCATGACCAAAATGTGTTTTTTTTTTTAAAAAGAGGAATTGTAACTGATGTGTCTTTATGTCCCTTTTAGGGCATAAGCCTGATGCCTGGCATACAATAGGTATTCAATAAATATTTCCTGAAGAAATCTACAAATACCCAAGGTTCTACCTAAGAGTCTCATTTCTGCTTGAAACAGCATATGGGATACTCAGAAAAAGACATAGAAAAAATCGAGTCCATCCAGGGATGGCCCTTAGGTGCATGGAAAATTGTTTTAAGCCACTCGGGGGGCAAAAGCTAACTGATACAAGATCAGGTGTAATGAAACTCTCTTGAGCTGAGCATGAGCAAGAAGCCACTTACTGGCTTTTGTCTCAAAAAGCATGCCTCTGGGGGCCAGGGCTATACTCATCTGGGATTATACATACCTGTAAACAACAAAACTCAGTAAAAGCAAAAAGTAAACTAAAAAAGTAAAAAGCATACTTCTGTTCAACACTTTTTTTTTAATTTTATTTTTAAAAAAATTTTTACAGAATTTTGTTGTTCACAGACATGTATGTTCCCACATCAGTCATATGCATGTCCCTGCCACCCTCCCCACTCCTCGTCCCCCTCAACACTTCTTGTATGCAAAGAATGACCATATGACACAAGCCAGTATGCTATCTTGGCAAAAAGATAAACTGGGACTATCTTGGGCAAAGGGGCATACAGTCATCTTCAACTAGCCATGGTGTTTTGATGGTTATTTTCTTATGTTTTCCCGAATCACAGCATGTTTCGGCTGGGAGGAAATCTAGAGATCTTCCTCCACTCCTGTATTTCACAGAGGAGGAAATATGAGGTCCAGAGTTGAGATGTGACTTTCCCATGGTCGCACAGCACATGGGTCACGTGGGAAAACCACTGTAGGCTACACGGTAGTGTGAGAATGCCCCAGAGTCAGGAGACCTGGGTTTGAGTCTAGCTGCTCTCACTTGTACACCTGTACAATCTTGCTCCATAGTTTTATATGGACATACTTTGTTTTCTTTACTGAGGTTACAGTGCCTTAAAAATGGGAATTGTGGAACTTCCCTGGTGGTCCAGTGGTTACGACTCTGTACTTTCAATGCAGGCGTTTGTGAGTTTGATCCCTGGGGAACTAAGATCCCATATGCCAGCGTGGCATGACCAAAATGTGTTTTTTTTTTTAAAAAGAGGAATTGTAACTGATGTGTCTTTATGTCCCTTTTAGGGCATAAGCCTGATGCCTGGCATACAATAGGTATTCAATAAATATTTCCTGAAGAAATCTACAAATACCCAAGGTTCTACCTAAGAGTCTCATTTCTGCTTGAAACAGCATATGGGATACTCAGAAAAAGACATAGAAAAAATCGAGTCCATCCAGGGATGGCCCTTAGGGGTGCAGTGAGGAAAAGTCCCACTGGCCACCCCAGCACACGCTTCAGGGCCTGGCTCCCATGGGGTGGTGTTCGGCAAATGCCCAGTCAGTGATCCTGTGTGAGGGAGAGCATCCTGCTCAGCGCCATCTGCTGGCTTTGCAACCTCAGGATGAGAGCCATAGCCATGGTAGAGTCCTGTCTGTGCTCCAGGAGTTACTGGTTGGGAACTCTGACCTTCCCTAACAGCTTTCCTGACCTGTCAGCTCAAGAGGGATGCACACCCTGCCAGCCTTTGTCCTGAGCGTCCCACCCAGCCCTGAGACTCCACTGGCAGCCTCCTCCCATTCTGGCACATCGTCCTGATGGCTTCAGCCGTTGTGTGCTGACATCAGTCACTCTTTTCTTTAAAATGTAGTTTTAAAATTAATATTAAATTGAAAAAAACTGAAGTATTTACACTATGTTTCAGGTGTACAGAACAGCGATTCAGTTATATACATACTTCTTCAGATGCTCTTCTTGTACAGGTTATTATAAAACATGGAGTCTAGTTCCCTGGGCTGTACAGCAGGTCCATATTGGGTGATCTACTTTCTAACATTGATCAGGTTTCTCTTTTTTTTGCTGCCTCCCACTTTCTTCCTGCTATCCCATGACTTACCCCCAAAGATCTCCCTGTTTCACTAAGGTGGATATACTTATATACCTTAAATAAAAATAAGTCAGAGAAACATAATAAATAGCACTCGATGTCAACAAGTATAGTTGATCTATGTTAATTCTCTGTGTACATCCTGGGACCATACGCACGTCTAAACAGTTACATCCAACTGCGGACCTATGCTCAGTAATCACATTATTATCCTCATTACCTCTCTGCAACCCCTTGATGTCAGTGCTGTCTCTCCACCATGAGTTAATCTAGCTTTCCCCTATGAGATACAAAAAGAAAATGGCTTTTATTTTTATAGAGGAGGGGGAACAAAGGTTAAAGTTCACAACATCCTCCTCTTAGCCCATCACAGTTACCCTAAACAGGCAGTTCTGTTTTGCACACAGAACACTGATCAGTCTTATCAGTGAACCAGGGCTTTCTGCCCTGGGTCACACCACATTAGGCCTGCTGTGGGGGTTTAGAAAACTCTGTGTCCCTCATTTTCCTCCCTGAGCTGAGCAAAAGCACTGAGATGAACAGCAGAGCAGTGGTGACAGAGAGAGAGGGAGGGAGAAAGGGAGGGAATGAGTGAGTGAGAGCATGTGAGCACGTGTATCTCAGAAACATCCATGTGACGGGAGTCGAGAAGAAACTGCATGCACTCCGGCTATTTGGCTGCAGGTTTCCAGGAAGCCAGGCCTTTGCATAGAGCAGATGCTCTGTAACAGCATCTTGAACAAAGAAACCTAGATAGTGCTATAAATGAGCCACACCTGCTCCAAGCATCCTTTCCTAGCAAATGTCTAATGCCAGGAGTCCTTATGTGAGGGGTCATATCTGGCCTGTCCTTGACAAGACAAGGCTCTCTGTCAGGCTGGCTTATTTCTAGGTCAGAGTGATGAGACAGGATGTCTCTCCAGTCTTTTTCAAGTTAGGAAATTGGGATCATTGTGGGATCTTGAAGGAGGCTAAATTATGCTGGATGTTACTGCACTGTTCCAAATGTTTTTAGAAATGACATCTTCATATTTCTACCTTCTGGCACCAAGAAATATGAGGAAGAGCCCAAGCTGTGTGGTCACACAGGCCTGGGTGTGACTCTCAGCTCTATGCCCTGGGAAGTGACTGGGAGTGAGCTAGTTAATGCCTTTTACCTAAGTTTCTTTCTACTTATGCCAATAATGCTTGTATTATTAGGAGGTATTATTAGGAGGTATTCTGTTGAATGAGTATATATGTGTAGGCCTATAATAGAAAGGACAGCTGTTTGTCCTTATTTCTCATTTGTTCTTTCACCCTTGGGGGCAGTGGCTTAAGAGCCCAGTTTGACAGCACTGGGAGGGGATGTGCGCTTGAATTGATCTACAGTCAGACTGTACAATCAGTAAACTGATCGTAAGATGGTACTGTGTTCACCACACCCAGCACATAATTGTGACAGATAATAATACTGATTATGGTAATGATAATTCTGGAGGGAGCAGATCAGACATGTGCACGTTTCCCGCACACAGATGCATCGCTTCAAATGATTTTTTGAATCAAATGAGTAATTTCTGTACACAAATAGTCAACAGGTTTGCGAGTCACCCTTCTGCCTCACATCTTCAGTTCCCCTTCGCAGAGACAATCACTGTGGTCATTCTAAAACACGGCTGCAAATGCTTTGAAACTGAAATTGACCATCAAGGGTGTCATATGCCATAGGACATGGATATATTCTAGGGGGACTTCTGTTTCCTTTCATCAAGACAGACGTGTGACTGTTTCGACGCGTCACGTTCAGTGGAGATGACTCTATGTGACAGCTGAGACTAGACCATCCGAGACCGTGGAGGTTCTCCTTGTGCTGTAAGACCACTCACTCTTGGAGCCTTAGGTAAGACATCTGATGATCTCGATGCTGCCATACCATGAGGAAGCCCAGCCACGCCTCAGGGTCTCCAGCAGACAATGCCAGCTGAGCCCAAATTTGAATTATCTCTGCTCAGCTGCCACAAACACAAGTGAACAAACTCCAGCAGACCAGCCAGCTGAGGCCCCAGTTGAATTGGGATCATTGTGGGATCTTGAAGGAGGCTAAATTATGCTGGATGTTACTGCACTGTTCCAAATGTTTTTAGAAATGACATCTTCATATTTCTACCTTCTGGCACCAAGAAATATGAGGAAGAGCCCAAGCTGTGTGGTCACACAGGCCTGGGTGTGACTCTCAGCTCTATGCCCTGGGAAGTGACTGGGAGTGAGCTAGTTAATGCCTTTTACCTAAGTTTCTTTCTACTTATGCCAATAATGCTTGTATTATTAGGAGGTATTATTAGGAGGTATTCTGTTGAATGAGTATATATGTGTAGGCCTATAATAGAAAGGACAGCTGTTTGTCCTTATTTCTCATTTGTTCTTTCACCCTTGGGGGCAGTGGCTTAAGAGCCCAGTTTGACAGCACTGGGAGGGGATGTGCGCTTGAATTGATCTACAGTCAGACTGTACAATCAGTAAACTGATCGTAAGATGGTACTGTGTTCACCACACCCAGCACATAATTGTGACAGATAATAATACTGATTATGGTAATGATAATTCTGGAGGGAGCAGATCAGACATGTGCACGTTTCCCGCACACAGATGCATCGCTTCAAATGATTTTTTGAATCAAATGAGTAATTTCTGTACACAAATAGTCAACAGGTTTGCGAGTCACCCTTCTGCCTCACATCTTCAGTTCCCCTTCGCAGAGACAATCACTGTGGTCATTCTAAAACACGGCTGCAAATGCTTTGAAACTGAAATTGACCATCAAGGGTGTCATATGCCATAGGACATGGATATATTCTAGGGGGACTTCTGTTTCCTTTCATCAAGACAGACGTGTGACTGTTTCGACGCGTCACGTTCAGTGGAGATGACTCTATGTGACAGCTGAGACTAGACCATCCGAGACCGTGGAGGTTCTCCTTGTGCTGTAAGACCACTCACTCTTGGAGCCTTAGGTAAGACATCTGATGATCTCGATGCTGCCATACCATGAGGAAGCCCAGCCACGCCTCAGGGTCTCCAGCAGACAATGCCAGCTGAGCCCAGACTTTGAATTATCTCTGCTCAGCTGCCACAAACACAAGTGAACAAACCTCCAGATGATTCCAGCCCCCAGTCCTCTGAGACGTCTCAGCTGAGGCCCCAGGCACCATGGTGCAGAGATCAGCCATCCCCAAGGCGCCTGTTTGAGCCTCTGATCCCCAGGATCCACGAGCAAAAGAACATGGTTGTCAGTGCACACCACTACATTTTGGGGGGGCTCATTATCTAGATTTGCTAACCAGAACAATCACTACCCTTGTGTACTTGTCCAGAGAAATTTCTAGCACACTCACACATATGCATATGTATATGTTATCCTTTCTACCTCTTGTTTTAAATTATTTTTTCCCCCATCATGAGTCTTTTTTATTTTATATTTCTTTTCATTCACCTTTTATTCTTTGGCCTCTGTGGGCCTCCCATTGCTGTGGCCTCTCTAGTTGCAGAGCACCGGCTCTGGGCGCATGCGCTCCAGAGCACTGGTTCGTAATTGGACACACCGATCCAGCTGCTTGCTCCAAGGCATGTGGGATCTTCCTGGGCCAGGGATAGAATTGGTGCCCCTTGTACTGCTAGGTGGACTCTTTACCCACTGGACCACCAGGGAAGCCCTACCTTTCCTTTTAGAAGCAAGCTCTGCATGCGATTATACACAGAGCTTTTTTTTTTTTTCCCCACAAGAAATACATTAAAAACAAAATGGTTTACTTACAGGTTTTCGAACATCAGGTAAGGTAATCCAGAGAGGAAAGACTATGGGGAGGACAATGAGGAACGTGACTTGTTTGCGGGGATCGGAAGGCCAGGCCAGGCTGAGAGGCTGGTCCTCCTCATCTTCACCCGTCTCCGTGGTCTGTCGTAGAAACACAGAGAGAAAAAAAAAATAAACAAAAAAGACAAGAATGTCCGCAGGCCACAAAGCAAGGAAGGAATCCCCGGATCCTATTAGGAGCTTTCTTGGGTCATCTCAGCTCCTTCCATTCATGGAATTTTTAGGTTTGTAAGAGAAGCCCATCTGTCATAGTCTGACTCCCAGGAACAAAAAATACATTGCTCAGCCATGAGGATTTAAGAGCCTTCTTTCCCTTCTCTGAACATTCTCCAGCTGAATCCATCATTTCAACTGGAGTGGATTACAGCTCCGATCCATGAGCTTCACATCTCCAGAGCAAAAGACCCAAATGCTCACCTTCTCCTTCTCTCTTCTCCTTGAGGAGAAAGCCACAGTGTTTTAGAACACAGACTTGTGATAGGCAAAGGAAAGTAAGCAGAGAAGCCAGACAATGTGTGCATTAGTCGCTCAGTCATGTCCAACTCTTTGTGACCCCATGGACTGTAGCCCACCAGGCTCTTCTGTCCATGGAATTCTCCAGGCAAGAATACTGGAGTGGGTTGCCACTCCTTTCTCCAGGGGAGCTTCCCCACCCAGGGATCAAACCTGGGTCCCCTGCCACTGTAGGAAGATTCTTCACCATCTGAACCAGAGTATGGATCTAGAATGGGCAAATGTTTGTAATATTACTAACAGAATCAGTTAGTAACAATACTCAGCTTCCATCAGTGGCCCTGGAATAACTAAGTTCATGGATCATTGTGTGGTTGTGAGTTTTACTTTTTCTCTTCTTTAAATTTTGGTCTCTTTTATTGTTTTTTATTTATTTATTAATTTTCATCCATCTTTATTCTTCGGCCTGTGTGGGCCTCTCATTGCTGTGGCCTCTCTCTTTGCAGAGCACTGTCTCTGGGCGCATGTGCTCCAGAGCACTGGCTTATAATTGGGACACACGGGTCCAGCCGCTCCGCAGCATGTGGGAACCAGTGCCCCTTGCACTGCAAGGTGGACTCTTTACCCACTGGACCACCAGGGAAGCCCCTGGTTGTTTTTTTTTTTTTTAAATTTTTATTTTACTTTTTACTTTTACAGAGATTTGTTGTTTACAGATACGTATGATCCCAGATTAGTCATATGTATATCCCCCCCCATCCCACCCCTCCAGGCCATCGCACAGCACCCCTGGGCTGTGAGTTTTTGGCCTGCTTAATTATCTCATTAAATTCTAAACCATTGTGCTTCAGACCAAAAACGTATCATCCCAATGTAGGTTGCATTTGTGTGCTTCCCTGGTGGCTCAGTGGGAAAAGAATCTGAGGGTTTGATCTCTGGTCAGGAAGATCCCCTGGAAGAGGAGACAGCAACCCACTCCAGAGTCCCTGTCTGGAGAATCCCATGGACAGAGGAACCTGGTGGGCTACAGTGCATGGGATCGCAAAGAATGGTACATGGCTAAACAACAACAATGTGGCACTTGCAGAGAAGCAAGGAAATGGAAGTGGGGGACGGCTGTGCACAGGGCAGAGCCAGGGTCCTCTTCAGAGTTCCTTGGCGCAAAGTCAGAGAAGCCAGACAATGTGTGCATTAGTAGCTCAGTCATGTCCAGCACTTTGCAGAGCCCATGGACTGTAGCCCACCAGGCTCTTCTGTCCATGGAATTCTCCAGGCAAGAATACTGGAGTGGGTTGCCACTCCTTTCTCCAGGGGAGCTTCCCCACCCAGGGATCAAACCTGGGTCCCCTGCCACTGTAGGAAGATTCTTCACCATCTGAACCAGAGTATGGATCTAGAATGGGCAAATGTTTGTAATATTACTAACAGAATCAGTTAGTAACAATACTCAGCTTCCATCAGTGGCCCTGGAATAACTAAGTTCATGGATCATTGTGTGGTTGTGAGTTTTACTTTTTCTTCTTTAAATTTTGGTCTCTTTTATTGTTTTTTATTTATTTATTAATTTTCATCCATCTTTATTCTTCGGCCTGTGTGGGCCTCTCATTGCTGTGGCCTCTCTCTTTGCAGAGCACTGTCTCTGGGCGCATGTGCTCCAGAGCACTGGCTTATAATTGGGACACACGGGTCCAGCCGCTCCGCAGCATGTGGGAACCAGTGCCCCTTGCACTGCAAGGTGGACTCTTTACCCACTGGACCACCAGGGAAGCCCCTGGTTGTTTTTTTTTTTTTTAAATTTTTATTTTACTTTTTACTTTTACAGAGATTTGTTGTTTACAGATACGTATGATCCCAGATTAGTCATATGTATATCCCCCCCCATCCCACCCCTCCAGGCCATCGCACAGCACCCCTGGGCTGTGAGTTTTTGGCCTGCTTAATTATCTCATTAAATTCTAAACCATTGTGCTTCAGACCAAAAACGTATCATCCCAATGTAGGTTGCATTTGTGTGCTTCCCTGGTGGCTCAGTGGGAAAAGAATCTGAGGGTTTGATCTCTGGTCAGGAAGATCCCCTGGAAGAGGAGACAGCAACCCACTCCAGAGTCCCTGTCTGGAGAATCCCATGGACAGAGGAACCTGGTGGGCTACAGTGCATGGGATCGCAAAGAATGGTACATGGCTAAACAACAACAATGTGGCACTTGCAGAGAAGCAAGGAAATGGAAGTGGGGGACGGCTGTGCACAGGGCCGCAGAGCCAGGGGTCCTCTTCAGAGTTCCTGACTTGGCGCAAGCAGCCAGCGGTTTATTCACTGCCTGCTGAAGTCAGCAGCTTTTGAAGTCCCAGAGCGAGAAGGGACAGAAGGCAGATCAGGGCCTGGCAGGATGACCGTTACCCTGTCAGATGGCCCCTCTGAGCCTCCACCACAGTACGGCAGACAGCATCCATCACTCCTTCCCTGCTTGCTTAAAAATGAAAGTGTAGCAGCAGGACCACGCGTCAGATCTAAAAATATCAATAGAAATTTTCCACGGATGCTTCCTTCTGAGACCATATAAATAACCTGTACAGGCTTCACACAGTTCCTGCTCAGCTGTGTCCCCCACCCGAGACTCTTGCTTCCAGCATCTGAGAGTATTTCAAGCAGCAGCACTGAATCCCACCAGCACCTGTCTCCCTAGGGAGGTGATAGATGGGCCAGTCTCAGGCCATGTGGTGCACAGGAAAATGATGTGACGAGAGGCAGGGGTGAGTATGAAGCCCAACCTGCTGCAGTGTTATGCTTACTTATTTATAATTTATACCCTAATTCTGCCAAAAGGATTTTTTTAGTGGCTGACACAATCACCTCCTCTTTCTCTCCAGGAGTTAAGAAAAATAATTAAAACAGCTAATCTTAAGCAATACTGAAAAAGGTTCCTTCTCTTTGAGTGTATGTCCTTGACAGTAGGTGAAAGAATTTTAAACACCAAATATGAGGGAATTAAGAGGATTAGGTAATAAGGCAGAATTAGGAAGTTGGCACCATTTATTTGGGCTGTCTGGATCCTCATTAAATATACTTCATATGTTCTCCATCTCTTTGCTCGGCAATATGTTGGGAAAAAAGGAGGAAATTTTATCATCCCAATGTAGGTTGCATTTGTGTGCTTCCCTGGTGGCTCAGTGGGAAAAGAATCTGAGGGTTTGATCTCTGGTCAGGAAGATCCCCTGGAAGAGGAGACAGCAACCCACTCCAGAGTCCCTGTCTGGAGAATCCCATGGACAGAGGAACCTGGTGGGCTACAGTGCATGGGATCGCAAAGAATGGTACATGGCTAAACAACAACAATGTGGCACTTGCAGAGAAGCAAGGAAATGGAAGTGGGGGACGGCTGTGCACAGGGCCGCAGAGCCAGGGGTCCTCTTCAGAGTTCCTGACTTGGCGCAAGCAGCCAGCGGTTTATTCACTGCCTGCTGAAGTCAGCAGCTTTTGAAGTCCCAGAGCGAGAAGGGACAGAAGGCAGATCAGGGCCTGGCAGGATGACCGTTACCCTGTCAGATGGCCCCTCTGAGCCTCCACCACAGTACGGCAGACAGCATCCATCACTCCTTCCCTGCTTGCTTAAAAATGAAAGTGTAGCAGCAGGACCACGCGTCAGATCTAAAAATATCAATAGAAATTTTCCACGGATGCTTCCTTCTGAGACCATATAAATAACCTGTACAGGCTTCACACAGTTCCTGCTCCGCGGTGTCCCCCACCCGAGACTCTTGCTTCCAGCATCTGAGAGTATTTCAAGCAGCAGCACTGAATCCCACCAGCACCTGTCTCCCTAGGGAGGTGATAGATGGGCCAGTCTCAGGCCATGTGGTGCACAGGAAAATGATGTGACGAGAGGCAGGGGTGAGTATGAAGCCCAACCTGCTGCAGTGTTATGCTTACTTATTTATAATTTATACCCTAATTCTGCCAAAAGGATTTTTTTAGTGGCTGACACAATCACCTCCTCTTTCTCTCCAGGAGTTAAGAAAAATAATTAAAACAGCTAATCTTAAGCAATACTGAAAAAGGTTCCTTCTCTTTGAGTGTATGTCCTTGACAGTAGGTGAAAGAATTTTAAACACCAAATATGAGGGAATTAAGAGGATTAGGTAATAAGGCAGAATTAGGAAGTTGGCACCATTTATTTGGGCTGTCTGGATCCTCATTAAATATACTTCATATGTTCTCCATCTCTTTGCTCGGCAATATGTTGGGAAAAAAGGAGGATCTAAAATCAGTCTACATTTCCACCCTAGGAAACTAGCAAAAGGAGAGCAAATTTAACCCTAAGGAAGCAGGAGAAAAGAAATAATAAAAACCAGAGAAGAAATCAATGACATTGAAATCAGGAAGTCAACGGAGAAAGTCAACAAAACCTAAAGCTGTTTCCTTTGCTGTGTAGCTCACAAGGGTCCACCCACCACCTCCTATACCCATCCCTGGGGCTCTCATCCCTGATGGAAGTTTGAACATCCTGTTTCTGGTTCCTCTTTTGAGCCACCTCTACCTCCTCCCAGAAGAGGCAGCAGATGTAGCAAATATCGTTCCCTACAGGGCTCAGCAGCCTCCCAAGGGGTCAGTTGACTACATGAATAATCTCTGTGTAATGAGACCACTGAAGATTAGACGAGAGATGCATTTTAACTGTTCCTTGCCAGATATGATCTTTCTTGTTTTAATCCAAATGAATGAGACCACTGAAGATTAGACGAAAGATGCATTTTAACTGTTCCTTGCCAGATATGATCTTTCTAGTTTTAATCCAAATGAATGACTTTCCCCTCCCCACCTGGTAGATGCCTCAGGAATAGGGAGGACCATAGGAGAATCGCATCAGTCCTAATAAGTACCCTGTCTCATGCAAGGTAGATGGTTTTTATTCAGTCAGAGGATTCCAGCACTCCCTTGAAGACCCATTGAGCTGATCTGATAAGTGCATCAAGGCTCCTCCCCCTTCCAGAACTGACACTCCCCCCAGTGCAGTCTCCCACTGCCATCTGCAATCTAGCAACTTCTCTCTAAACTCTAAGCTAACCTTTTTCAGAGAAAAAAACAAAAGCAACTCTTTATGACTCATATCGTTTTAATGACACCAACAGATGGTGACATTTCATCAATAACCCTTCTGCTTATAACCTACGGATTAGCTCCTTTCTCCATCTGCCAAAGTCACCAGGCAGGCAGTGCCACTAGCAAGTAGCAGAAAATAATTGTCTGTTTAGATGCATAAGCTCTAAACACACTACTGTCCAACGCAAACAATTAGCTATATTGTACAGCTTCCAAAAGCTTGCATTTGAGGTGACTGTTGCTAGGGCAGAAATGGACAAGGAGAAGACAGTGAGTCTCAGGCTGTACAAACAGCACTCTGTGGGGACGTCATGGCCTCTTGGAGATGAAGCTTGCCATAGAGAAGTACAGGAGCCCCGAACTCAGTGGATGGTTTGAGAGGTACCTGGGGAGGAAGGCTGTCAACCTATCTTAGGGGAAATTCTCTTTGTCTTTTTGCCAAGTGCAAACTCACTTCGGTTCAATAGGCGACAGCTTGCAAGCTAGTTAGAAAAGTGGAAAAAAATTACTGTTCCAAGTCTGGGGCTCGTTCTGCCTTTGCCCAAGCTGGGGCCGCTGGCAAGCTCATTTGTCTCAACCCCGGGAGAGGCTGGGCACTGATTTTCCAGCTTTTCCTGGAGTCGTCGCATCCTGGCTTTGACCTAGCAACAACCCACTGTTACCTCGTAAAACGTATGTGGAGAAGTTGTCCAGAGAAAACAAAATGATGAAAAATGATTCAGAAAGAAAGTCAAATTTTTCCCGAAAGACGGGTTTAGAATAGCATGAGATTTGCTGGGGTCTCTGCAGAATGGCTAGAATTGTGCAAAATCAGGGCAGCAATGGACTTCCCAGGTAGCGCTAGTGGCAAACAACCTGCCTGTCAATGCAGGAGACGTCAGAGATACACATTCGATCCCTGGATCCGGCAGATACCCCGGAAAAGGAAATGGCTATCCACTCCAGTATTCTTGCCCGGGAAATCCCATAGACAGAGGAGCCAAGCAGGCTACAGTCCCTGGGATCGCAAAAAGTTTTGCACACAACTTAGTATGTGAACAACAATCTCTGACACGGAAAATATGTGAAGTGAAAGTTTCTCAGTTGGGTCCAGCTCTTTGTGTCCATGGACTGTAGCCTGCCAGGCTCCTCTGTCCATGGAATTCTCCAGGCAAGAATACTGGAATGGATAGCCTTTCCCTTCTCCAGGGCATCTTCCCAGCCCAAGGATTGAACCCAGGTCTTCTGCATTGCCGGCAGATTCTTTACCATCTACCTGAGACTAAAACACATGACTCTGAGTTTCTACCCTAGTGACATTCTGGTTTTATCCGATTTTGAAGAAGCCAGTACAGCCTGGCAGGAAGAGTAGGTGGCAGAGGATCAGGAACCCTAGCTATCCATTTCTGCTCGAGCTGGGATGCTCTGGGTGGTGACCACTGCCATCTGCAAATACTCATTGAGCACTTTTAGGTGGAAAGCACTGCACTAAGTTCTGAACTCTTGATTTGAAAGAGATGTGAATTTCAAAGGGGAGACAGACCAGCTCCAAATAATTTATTCTTTATCTATTACAAGGATGCTGACAAATTACATACAAAGAGCTTCTGATTGTTCTCTAGTATCTATTTTGCCTGTTAGAGATTGAATTGTGTCTTTTCAGTCCCCAGGACTTTAGCGGTGACTGGAGACAGGGCCCTTAAAAATGCATTCAGAAAGAAAGTCAATTTCCAGCTTTTCCTGGAGTCGCGATCCTGGCTTTGACCTAGCAACAACCCACTGTTACCTCGTAAACGTATGTGGAGAAGTTGTCCAGAGAAACAAAATGATGAAAATGATTCAGAAAGAAAGTCAAATTTTTCCCGAAAGACGGGTTTAGAATAGCATGAGATTTGCTGGGGTCTCTGCAGAATGGCTAGAATTGTGCAAAATCAGGGCAGCAATGGACTTCCCAGGTAGCGCTAGTGGCAAACAACCTGCCTGTCAATGCAGGAGACGTCAGAGATACACATTCGATCCCTGGATCCGGCAGATACCCCGGAAAAGGAAATGGCTATCCACTCCAGTATTCTTGCCCGGGAAATCCCATAGACAGAGGAGCCAAGCAGGCTACAGTCCCTGGGATCGCAAAAAGTTTTGCACACAACTTAGTATGTGAACAACAATCTCTGACACGGAAAATATGTGAAGTGAAAGTTTCTCAGTTGGGTCCAGCTCTTTGTGTCCATGGACTGTAGCCTGCCAGGCTCCTCTGTCCATGGAATTCTCCAGGCAAGAATACTGGAATGGATAGCCTTTCCCTTCTCCAGGGCATCTTCCCAGCCCAAGGATTGAACCCAGGTCTTCTGCATTGCCGGCAGATTCTTTACCATCTACCTGAGACTAAAACACATGACTCTGAGTTTCTACCCTAGTGACATTCTGGTTTTATCCGATTTTGAAGAAGCCAGTACAGCCTGGCAGGAAGAGTAGGTGGCAGAGGATCAGGAACCCTAGCTATCCATTTCTGCTCGAGCTGGGATGCTCTGGGTGGTGACCACTGCCATCTGCAAATACTCATTGAGCACTTTTAGGTGGAAAGCACTGCACTAAGTTCTGAACTCTTGATTTGAAAGAGATGTGAATTTCAAAGGGGAGACAGACCAGCTCCAAATAATTTATTCTTTATCTATTACAAGGATGCTGACAAATTACATACAAAGAGCTTCTGATTGTTCTCTAGTATCTATTTTGCCTGTTAGAGATTGAATTGTGTCTTTTCAGTCCCCAGGACTTTAGCGGTGACTGGAGACAGGGCCCTTAAAGAAGTGATTAGGCTAAAATGAGGCTATTAGGATGGGTCTTAGCCCAGTATAGTTGGTGTTTTAAGAATAGGCGGTGAGGACTCAAAGAGATACCAAGGATGTGCATGCACGGAGGAAAGGCCATGTGAGGACGTGGGAAGAAGACTGCCAACTGCAAGAAGAGCCTCTGCAGAACATGACCTGCATACGCCTTGATCCTGGATGTCCAGCCTGCAGAACTGTGAGGAAATGAATGTGGTATAAGCCACCTGACCTGTTTTTTTTTTTTTTTTAATAGCAGTGCTAGAAACCCAACATACTGCCCTTGTGTGTTAGTGACAGAAGGCCTCCTTTTACGTGGGCCTGGAATAAAGTCTCTCTTTCCAGTCTTTCTTGTAGCAAGGTGTGGTCATGGAATCAAGTTCTGGTTGATGAGCTGGAATGGGAAGTATCCTGTGCAACTTCTGGGACGTGTCTTTAAAGGGTGGAGGTATATCCTTCATCAGCTCCTTCCTCCTCCTGGCTGCCAGGAAGAGGGGCATTTTGGCCAGAGTTTGAACAGCCATCTTGGACCTTGAGGTGCAGAAAGCATATAAAAGGATCTGACATCTGACACCCATCGAGAGTCATTCTGGCCCTGGGCTGCCTATAGAGCGTTGGGAGACACAGAATTCTGTCTTACTTAAGCCACTGTCATTCTGGAGTTTTGGTGGCCCACAGTGGAACCTTATCCTGGCTGATCCAGTGGCCTCTTTATGAGGAACCAAGGGAGAAAAATCTTTCACGTCTCAGCACGAGGAAAAGTCACGCTTCTTCTGAGACACTCTGAGCCATCTGTGAATCAGGGAAATGATACTATTTATTTCTTCGTCCTGGGGAGTTCGGAGCCAGATTTGTAACCCCTATCCAGCAAGCACAGGCCCGGCATCTGCATTCACCTCACTCTGGTATTACTGATACTTTTCCCCTTTTCTTTTCTATCCTTTGCTGTATTTCCTCAAAAATAGTCATTTTATCTTTTCTTTTTTTTTCATCAGATGTATTTTTGCAAGCAGCCCTGAGTCTTTGTGAAGCAAGGTGGGGCAGATCTACAAACACAACTCTGCAGGGGTCCAACCTGAATTTTGGGGATAACTTTATGGCAGAGAAGGGGGTGGAGAGAGGTGAGATGTTCCTCTCTGTGACAATGTGACAAATGGAACAACTACCTTCTTGGATTCATTTATCAATAGTGAAGGTTGGAATCTAGAGGTCTGGCTATCTATGAGAACAGCTACAGACAGAACTGTTCCAGGGGTCAGTTAGCACTTGTTGAGAGGTCTCAGGAACAGTCAACTTATTTTTAGTTGCCTTTATAGTAAATGGCAGGAGTAGCAGCAGCCTTCCCGACTGCAGCCTAGTAGCATGAGAATGTGTTCAGCTTCTTTGCTCATGATTCTTATACTATTTCTGTTTGTACCCAGTCTGGATGGTTTGCCCTCATAAGCGTCAGGTGTGCAGTGGAGGAGCCTGAGTTGGATTCATGAGTCCAAAAGCTGCCTCTCCAGCCAGAAAAACATTTCTTGGAAGCAACACAATCTCTTATTCTCATCTGTGAAGGGCACTGTGCAGGATTCCAGTGTGACAGCTCCTTCCTCCTCCTGGCTGCCAGGAAGAGGGGCATTTTGGCCAGAGTTTGAACAGCCATCTTGGACCTTGAGGTGCAGAAAGCATATAAAAGGATCTGACATCTGACACCCATCGAGAGTCATTCTGGCCCTGGGCTGCCTATAGAGCGTTGGGAGACACAGAATTCTGTCTTACTTAAGCCACTGTCATTCTGGAGTTTTGGTGGCCCACAGTGGAACCTTATCCTGGCTGATCCAGTGGCCTCTTTATGAGGAACCAAGGGAGAAAAATCTTTCACGTCTCAGCACGAGGAAAAGTCACGCTTCTTCTGAGACACTCTGAGCCATCTGTGAATCAGGGAAATGATACTATTTATTTCTTCGTCCTGGGGAGTTCGGAGCCAGATTTGTAACCCCTATCCAGCAAGCACAGGCCCGGCATCTGCATTCACCTCACTCTGGTATTACTGATACTTTTCCCCTTTTCTTTTCTATCCTTTGCTGTATTTCCTCAAAAATAGTCATTTTATCTTTTCTTTTTTTTTCATCAGATGTATTTTTGCAAGCAGCCCTGAGTCTTTGTGAAGCAAGGTGGGGCAGATCTACAAACACAACTCTGCAGGGGTCCAACCTGAATTTTGGGGATAACTTTATGGCAGAGAAGGGGGTGGAGAGAGGTGAGATGTTCCTCTCTGTGACAATGTGACAAATGGAACAACTACCTTCTTGGATTCATTTATCAATAGTGAAGGTTGGAATCTAGAGGTCTGGCTATCTATGAGAACAGCTACAGACAGAACTGTTCCAGGGGTCAGTTAGCACTTGTTGAGAGGTCTCAGGAACAGTCAACTTATTTTTAGTTGCCTTTATAGTAAATGGCAGGAGTAGCAGCAGCCTTCCCGACTGCAGCCTAGTAGCATGAGAATGTGTTCAGCTTCTTTGCTCATGATTCTTATACTATTTCTGTTTGTACCCAGTCTGGATGGTTTGCCCTCATAAGCGTCAGGTGTGCAGTGGAGGAGCCTGAGTTGGATTCATGAGTCCAAAAGCTGCCTCTCCAGCCAGAAAAACATTTCTTGGAAGCAACACAATCTCTTATTCTCATCTGTGAAGGGCACTGTGCAGGATTCCAGTGTGAAGGTGTGCCCATTTATATGCAATCTCTGCTATCAGAGAATTAAAACGAACGCCCGGGAGGCATCTGAAAACAGACCATCTTTGAGTTTGGTTTTATTGATCAGTAATAACATCTCATCTCCAGTTCACAAGGAGCAGTCTCAGAGGATCACCAGAATCTGCCTTGCTCTCAACTCAGTGGGGGTTCAATTCTCCTTTAACACCCACAAAAGGAGCACTTAGTTCAGCACTCAGGAATGCCACCTCTTCTCACTGGAGAGTCCCTTCAGTGTGGCAAGAGACTGGATAAGATACAATGTCAGAACTTACCTATCTATGTGAAAACAGAATTCACGGACACTTAAACACTGGGTCAGAGTCAAGCGGGGAGCAGGTGAAGATTTTAATTGATTTAAATTTTAAGTGATTTAAAGATTTAAGTGTGTGTGTTAGTTGCTCAGTCGTGTCTGACTCTTTCGCTATTTAAGGAGAATGGTCCCTAGTATATTTGCTGTTGTAGCTGTTTCTACGATTTATAACTGTAGGGGAAAAAAATCAGTTTTACCTTTACATTGTACAGCCACACAGATGCCCATACAAATGATCAAATGGGGGCAAAGCTCATGGAGTGTGGTGCAATGCTACGAATTCCCAACAGGGTCCCACAGGGTGGGAGTGGCAAGAGATAGACATACAACATTCACTAGGGGCTTCCCTGGTAGCTCAGTGGTAAAGAGCTCTCCTGCCAATGCAGGAGACACAGGTTTGATCCCTGATCCTGGAAGATCCCATCACTGTGGAGAAAATAAGCCCGTGAGTCGTAACTGTTGAGCCTGTGCTCTAGAGCCTTGGAGCCGCAACTATGGAGCCCATGTGCCGCAACCACTGAAGCCCGTGTGCCCTAGAGTCCGAGTTCTACAAGAGAAGTCACCTCAACAAGAAGCCTGCTCACCTCAACTAGAGAGGAGCCCTCACTCCCTGCAACTAGAGAAGAGCCTGCAGCAGCAGTGAAAACCCAGAATAGCCCAAAATAAATAAACAAATAAAATTAAACAAACAAAAAAATCCATTCACTGAGCCTGAGACCTGAGGCGTGCACAAAGATTATGAAAACTGTTACCCTTAACAAAAGACACTAATAACACATGTGAAATGTCTAGGCTATGTGTGAGGCACTCATCTGTAGTCTGGGGATAGTAACTCAGGCAATGGTGACTCACAGTACCTGGACAAGACCAGGGGATCAGCGAATGTTAATCCTCTTCCCTTCTGCCATTGATCTCATCTCTGTGACTCACCAGCTATGTGACCTCAGGCAAATCAACGGAAATGCTAGACTAGCCAAGAACACATCTGTGCCACCTGTAAGGTATCTGGGCCTGGTGCACCTCATCCCCTTACAGGTTCCCAAAGTCCTTAAAACCTGGCCACTGTGAAGCAGAGCTTCTTGTTCCCTGCGGGGTTTTAATGTGGAACCACCTTCCTGTCCAAGAATTTGTTTGTCATTCACTTCATCATATGGACACCGAATGCTCATGAAAGACCAGCTGCGATCATAGCCCTCTGCAGCCATTTCGTATAGGAGTTTGAGGGCCCCAGAGTTTCAGATTGGAGAGGCCCCAGGTCATTGCGCCCACCCCCCTCACTTGGTGACCGTACAATGAAATGATATGCTGAGCCTGGCACAGTGCCAGGCTTTCACTCCAACCCAAGGCTCTTCCAAAATACCACATGTCTTCCCCTCCTCACTCCTAAAAAACAGGTATTAATGTGCTTTCTGTCCAATTACAGCTGGCTTCCCAGCTTTTCATAATAAATCAATCTACTGACACAAAAATCTAGCTACAACAAACACTAACATGTAATTGTTATAATTTTGTTTGTTTTTCTTAAGCTTAATCTCTGGCCCACTTTCTTGGAAAAGCTGATCAGAAATACCTGATTCTCAGTCCTAATGAGGTGGTTGGATCCAGAACCTATCATAAAAAGTGAAGTAAGTCAAACAAGAGAAAGACAAGTATAATATACCAAAATAAATAAACCCAGAATAGAAAGAGCCTGCAGCAGCAGTGAAAACCCAGAATAGCCCAAAATAAATAAATAAATAAAAATAACAGTAAAATCCATTCACTGAGCCTGAGACCTGAGGCGTGCACAAAGATTATGAAAACTGTTACCCTTAACAAAAGACACTAATAACACATGTGAAATGTCTAGGCTATGTGTGAGGCACTCATCTGTAGTCTGGGGATAGTAACTCAGGCAATGGTGACTCACAGTACCTGGACAAGACCAGGGGATCAGCGAATGTTAATCCTCTTCCCTTCTGCCATTGATCTCATCTCTGTGACTCACCAGCTATGTGACCTCAGGCAAATCAACGGAAATGCTAGACTAGCCAAGAACACATCTGTGCCACCTGTAAGGTATCTGGGCCTGGTGCACCTCATCCCCTTACAGGTTCCCAAAGTCCTTAAAACCTGGCCACTGTGAAGCAGAGCTTCTTGTTCCCTGCGGGGTTTTAATGTGGAACCACCTTCCTGTCCAAGAATTTGTTTGTCATTCACTTCATCATATGGACACCGAATGCTCATGAAAGACCAGCTGCGATCATAGCCCTCTGCAGCCATTTCGTATAGGAGTTTGAGGGCCCCAGAGTTTCAGATTGGAGAGGCCCCAGGTCATTGCGCCCACCCCCCTCACTTGGTGACCGTACAATGAAATGATATGCTGAGCCTGGCACAGTGCCAGGCTTTCACTCCAACCCAAGGCTCTTCCAAAATACCACGTCTTCCCCTCCTCACTCCTAAAAAACAGGTATTAATGTGCTTTCTGTCCAATTACAGCTGGCTTCCCAGCTTTTCATAATAAATCAATCTACTGACACAAAAATCTAGCTACAACAAACACTAACATGTAATTGTTATAATTTTGTTTGTTTTTCTTAAGCTTAATCTCTGGCCCACTTTCTTGGAAAAGCTGATCAGAAATACCTGATTCTCAGTCCTAATGAGGTGGTTGGATCCAGAACCTATCATAAAAAGTGAAGTAAGTCAAACAAGAGAAAGACAAGTATAATATACTAACACATATATATGGAATCTAGTAGGATGGTAATGATAACACATGCAGTGAAGCAATGGGAAAAAAGACATGGAGAATAGACATATGGACATTGTGGGAAATGAACAGTGGGCGGGAGGCATAAAGGAAGTAGCATGAAAACCTGTACTATCATATGTGAAGAAAATAGCTATAGTTATTGCGCTGTGAGAAAAGGGGATCCAGCAGGGGCGTTGTGTGACGGCCTGGAGGGGTGGGAAGGGGGGGATATACATATGACTAATCTGGGAACGTACAAATCTGTAAACAACAAAGCTCTGTAAAAGTTAAAAGTAAAATAAAAGTTGAAAAAAAAAAGTTAAAAGTTAAGTAAGTTAAAAAGAGAAAGACAAGTATAATATACTAACACATATATATGGAATCTAGTAGGATGGTAATGATAACACATGCAGTGAAGCAATGGGAAAAAAGACATGGAGAATAGACATATGGACATTGTGGGAAATGAACAGTGGGCGGGAGGCATAAAGGAAGTAGCATGAAAACCTGTACTATCATATGTGAAGAAAATAGCTATAGTTATTGCGCTGTGAGAAAAGGGGATCCAGCAGGGGCGTTGTGTGACGGCCTGGAGGGGTGGGAAGGGGGGGATATACATATGACTAATCTGGGAACGTACAAATCTGTAAACAACAAAGCTCTGTAAAAGTTAAAAGTAAAATAAAAGTTGAAAAAAAAAAGTTAAAAGTTAAGTAAGTCAAACAGAGAAGGACAAGTACAATATACTAACACACATATATGGAATCTAGTAGGATGGTAATGATAACACACACAGTGAAGCGATGGAAAAACAGACATGGACAGTAGACATATGGACATTGTGGGGAAAGAACAGTGGGTGGGAGGCATAAAGGAAGTAGCATGAAAACCTATACTATCATATGTGAAAAAAATAGCTATTGTCATTGCTCTGTGAGAAAAGGGGATCCTGCAGGGGTGCTGTGCGACGGCCTGGAGGGGTGGGATAGGGGCGATATACATATGACTAATCTGGAATCATACATATCCGTAAACAGCAAAACTCTGTAAAAGTAAAATAAAATTTAAAAATTGATACAAGAAGAAAAAAAGTAAAAGAAAAACCTGATCCTTAGGTGCACTTTTTCTTGACTCTGCTCTGAATGGAGTATTTGTGACCCTCCTAAATTCGTACAATGAAATCCTAACCCCCGCAGTGACAGTGTTCAGAGGTGGGGTCCTGGGGAGGTGATCAGGGCGGGGTGGTGAGCCTTCATGATTGCAATCAGTGTACTTACACATAACTGGGACGCTAAATTGCCCTTTCTGCCATGTGAGGACACAGTGACTAAATGTCCATCTACGAGCCAGGAAGCAGGCTGCAACAGCTACTTGACCCTGGACTTCTCACCTTCAAAATCATGAGAAATAAATTTCTTTTAACAAGCTGCACAGTCTGTGGCATTTTTCTTAGACCATTCAAGAGAGCTTTGAAGGGGAAATTAAGGGTAAATGTGGGCCTGTGTGTGGGGCGGAGGTGCCACTGTGACGCTTTCTTTCCTCCTTCACCTCTTTGGGTGGCATCTCCAAGGAGCCAGTTACAAATTTAGAAGGAAGTCAGAAAGAGTAAACCAAGTATTGTATATTAATGCGTATATGTGGAATCTAGAAAAATAATACAGATGTACCTATT